>OZ022510.1:52749374-53365374 GCA_963989385.1 Ctena decussata | reverse complement strand
CCATATGTGCCAAAAATTCTCGTTCTTTAGTTTTCGAGTTATAGCCCCTGGAAGTCGAAAACTGCACGACTTTGCCCTCGAATATCTCGACAACGGAGAAAGGAGAATTTCAGGGCATTTTCTCCCAAGAAATATATGGGAATTATCTGTAATTTAGCACAGTTTCAGAACGATTCGTGAAAGTCACCTTTTAAGAATAACTTCCACTGCAGGCCCATATATAAAAGTTTGCTCCTTTATTACTCTGCACATGGACAATTATTTGCGCTGTTATTTGCCCCAGGCATGTACCTATGTAATTACCGTTTACAGTGTAAAGATGGATGTTATCGGTCGCTGAACGTCGGAGCAGTAGGCGTTTAATGCATTTTCCCATAGGGTCCAATGCAAAATTGACACCTCATTTTCTCCATTCTCAAGAGCTTTGAGTCTCTGCAAAACATATACATGTGTAGACAAAAATAAGTGAAATAGAATGAAGGCTATTTCAGCTTTAGCTTTTATTCCGTTTGGGAGCTAAAGTCGCACAAACTTTTGTTTACAAAAATTTCGATGGCCTATAGTTCGCAAGTTATGCAATCAGTTGACATAAGATTGTGCATGCATGTAGACATGTTAATGACCTTTATATATGCCAAGTTTCAGATGGCTACCTACTCAAACAAGCAAGCAGTAGCGGTTTGAAATTTTCACAATTTGGGCTACACGTTCGGGACGATTCGTGACCTTAGGTGACTTGCACAATTCGGGCTGAAACTAGTGCCAAATGAGAGGGTTGGGATAAACATTCAATTGACCATATGTGCCAAAAATTCTCGTTCTTTAGTTTTCGAGTTATAGCCCCTGGAAGTCGAAAACTGCACGACTTTGCCCTCGAATATCTCGACAACGGAGAAAGGAGAATTTCAGGGCATTTTCTCCCAAGAAATATATGGGAATTATCTGTAATTTAGCACAGTTTCAGAACGATTCGTTAAAGTCACCTTTTAAGAATAACTTCCACTGCAGGCCCATATATAAAAGTTTGCTCCTTTATTACTCTGCACATGGACAATTATTTGCGCTGTTATTTGCCCCAGGCATGTACCTATGTAATTACCGTTTACAGTGTAAAGATGGATGTTATCGGTCGCTGAACGTCGGAGCAGTAGGCGTTTAATGCATTTTCCCATAGGGTCCAATGCAAAATTGACACCTCATTTTCTCCATTCTCAAGAGCTTTGAGTCTCTGCAAAACATATACATGTGTAGACACAAATAAGTGAAATAGAATGAAGGCTATTTCAGCTTTAGCTTTTATTCCGTTTGGGAGCTAAAGTCGCACAAACTTTTGTTTACAAAAATTTCGATGGCCTATAGTTCGCAAGTTATGCAATCAGTTGACATAAGATTGTGCATGCATGTAGACATGTTAATGACCTTTATATATGCCAAGTTTCAGATGGCTACCTACTCAAACAAGCAAGCAGTAGCGGTTTGAAATTTTCACAATTTGGGCTACACGTTCGGGACGATTCGTGACCTTAGGTGACTTGCACAATTCGGGCTGAAACTAGTGCCAAATGAGAGGGTTGGGATAAACATTCAATTGACCATATGTGCCAAAAATTCTCGTTCTTTAGTTTTCGAGTTATAGCCCCTGGAAGTCGAAAACTGCACGACTTTGCCCTCGAATATCTCGACAACGGAGAAAGGAGAATTTCAGGGCATTTTCTCCCAAGAAATATATGGGAATTATCTGTAATTTAGCACAGTTTCAGAACGATTCGTGAAAGTCACCTTTTAAGAATAACTTCCACTGCAGGCCCATATATAAAAGTTTGCTCCTTTATTACTCTGCACATGGACAATTATTTGCGCTGTTATTTGACCCAGGCATGTACCTATGTAATTACCGTTTACAGTGTAAAGATGGATGTTATCGGTCGCTGAACGTCGGAGCAGTGGGCGTTTAATGCATTTTCCCATAGGGTCCAATGCAAAATTGACACCTCATTTTCTCCATTCTCAAGAGCTTTGAGTCTCTGCAAAACATATACATGTGTAGACACAAATAAGTGAAATAGAATGAAGGCTATTTCAGCTTTAGCTTTTATTCCGTTTGGGAGCTAAAGTCGCACAAACTTTTGTTTACAAAAATTTCGATGGCCTATAGTTCGCAAGTTATGCAATCAGTTGACATAAGATTGTGCATGCATGTAGACATGTTAATGACCTTTATATTTGCCAAGTTTCAGATGGCTACCTACTCAAACAAGCAAGCAGTAGCGGTTTGAAATTTTCACAATTTGGGCTACACGTTCGGGACGATTCGTGACCTTAGGTGACTTGCACAATTCGGGCTGAAACTAGTGCCAAATGAGAGGGTTGGGATAAACATTCAATTGACCATATGTGCCAAAAATTCTCGTTCTTTAGTTTTCGAGTTATAGCCCCTGGAAGTCGAAAACTGCACGACTTTGCCCTCGAATATCTCGACAATGGAGAAAGGAGAATTTCAGGGCATTTTCTCCCAAGAAATATATGGGAATTATCTGTAATTTAGCACAGTTTCAGAACGATTCGTGAAAGTCACCTTTTAAGAATAACTTCCACTGCAGGCCCATATATAAAAGTTTGCTCCTTTATTACTCTGCACATGGACAATTATTTGCGCTGTTATTTGCCCCAGGCATGTACCTATGTAATTACCGTTTACAGTGTAAAGATGGATGTTATCGGTCGCTGAACGTCGGAGCAGTAGGCGTTTAATGCATTTTCCCATAGGGTCCAATGCAAAATTGACACCTCATTTTCTCCATTCTCAAGAGCTTTGAGTCTCTGCAAAACATATACATGTGTAGACACAAATAAGTGAAATAGAATGAAGGCTAGTTCAGCTTTAGCTTTTATTCCGTTTGGGAGCTAAAGTCGCACAAACTTTTGTTTACAAAAATTTCGATGGCCTATAGTTCGCAAGTTATGCAATCAGTTGACATAAGATTGTGCATGCATGTAGACATGTTAATGACCTTTATATATGCCAAGTTTCAGATGGCTACCTACTCAAACAAGCAAGCAGTAGCGGTTTGAAATTTTCACAATTTGGGCTACACGTTCGGGACGATTCGTGACCTTAGGTGATTTGCACAATTCGGGCTGAAACTAGTGCCAAATGAGAGGGTTGGGATAAACATTCAATTGACCATATGTGCCAAAAATTCTCGTTCTTTAGTTTTCGAGTTATAGCCCCTGGAAGTCGAAAACTGCACGACTTTGCCCTCGAATATCTCGACAACGGAGAAAGGAGAATTTCAGGGCATTTTCTCCCAAGAAATATATGGGAATTATCTGTAATTTAGCACAGTTTCAGAACGATTCGTGAAAGTCACCTTTTAAGAATAACTTCCACTGCAGGCCCATATATAAAAGTTTGCACCTTTATTACTCTGCACATGGACAATTATTTGCGCTGTTATTTGCCCCAGGCATGTACCTATGTAATTACCGTTTACAGTGTAAAGATGGATGTTATCGGTCGCTGAACGTCGGAGCAGTAGGCGTTTAATGCATTTTCCCATAGGGTCCAATGCAAAATTGACACCTCATTTTCTCCATTCTCAAGAGCTTTGAGTCTCTGCAAAACATATACATGTGTAGACACAAATAAGTGAAATAGAATGAAGGCTATTTCAGCTTTAGCTTTTATTCCGTTTGGGAGCTAAAGTCGCACAAACTTTTGTTTACAAAAATTTCGATGGCCTATAGTTCGCAAGTTATGCAATCAGTTGACATAAGATTGTGCATGCATGTAGACATGTTAATGACCTTTATATATGCCAAGTTTCAGATGGCTACCTACTCAAACAAGCAAGCAGTAGCGGTTTGAAATTTTCACAATTTGGGCTACACGTTCGGGACGATTCGTGACCCTAGGTGACTTGCACAATTCGGGCTGAAACTAGTGCCGAATGAGAGGGTTGGGATAAACATTCAATTGACCATATGTGCCAAAAATTCTCGTTCTTTAGTTTTCGAGTTATAGCCCCTGGAAGTCGAAAACTGCACGACTTTGCCCTCGAATATCTCGACAACGGAGAAAGGAGAGTTTCAGGGCATTTTCTCCCAAGAAATATATGGGAATTATCTGTAATTTAGCACAGTTTCAGAACGATTCGTGAAAGTCACCTTTTAAGAATAACTTCCACTGCAGGCCCATATATAAAAGTTTGCTCCTTTATTACTCCGCACATGGACAATTATTTGTGCTGTTATTTGCCCCAGCCATGTTCCTATGTAATTACCGTTTACAGTGTAAAGATGGATGTTATCGGTCGCTGAACGTCGGAGCAGTAGGCGTTTAATGCATTTTCCCATAGGGTCCAATGCAAAATTGACACCTCATTTTCTCCATTCTCAAGAGCTTTGAGTCTCTGCAAAACATATACATGTGTAGACACAAATAAGTGAAATAGAATGAAGGCTATTTCAGCTTTAGCTTTTATTCCGTTTGGGAGCTAAAATCGCACAAACTTTTGTTTACAAAAATTTCGATGGCCTATAGTTCGCAAGTTGTGCAATCAGTTGACATAAGATTGTGCATGCATGTAGACATGTTAATGACCTTTATATATGCCAAGTTTCAGATGGCTACCTACTCAAACAAGCAAGCAGTAGCGGTTTGAAATTTTCACAATTTGGGCTACATGTTCGGGACGATTCGTGACCTTAGGTGACTTGCACAATTCGGGCTGAAACTAGTGCCAAATGAGAGGGTTGGGATAAACATTCAATTGACCATATGTGCCAAAAATTCTCGTTCTTTAGTTTTCGAGTTATAGCCCCTGGAAGTCGAAAACTGCACGACTTTGCCCTCGAATATCTCGACAACGGAGAAAGGAGAATTTCAGGGCATTTTCTCCCAAGAAATATATGGGAATTATCTGTAATTTAGCACAGTTTCAGAACGATTCGTGAAAGTCACCTTTTAAGAATAACTTCCACTGCAGGCCCATATATAAAAGTTTGCTCCTTTATTACTCTGCACATGGACAATTATTTGCGCTGTTATTTGCCCCAGGCATGTACCTATGTAATTACCGTTTACAGTGTAAAGATGGATGTTATCGGTCGCTGAACGTCGGAGCAGTAGGCGTTTAATGCATTTTCCCATAGGGTCCAATGCAAAATTGACACCTCATTTTCTCCATTCTCAAGAGCTTTGAGTCTCTGCAAAACATATACATGTGTAGACACAAATAAGTGAAATAGAATGAAGGCTATTTCAGCTTTAGCTTTTATTCCGTTTGGTAGCTAAAGTCGCACAAACTTTTGTTTACAAAAATTTCGATGGCCTATAGTTCGCAAGTTATGCAATCAGTTGACATAAGATTGTGCATGCATGTAGACATGTTAATGATCTTTATATATACCAAGTTTCAGATGGCTACCTACTCAAACCAGCAAGCAGTAGCGGTTTGAAATTTTCACAATTTGGGCTACACGTTCGGGACGATTCGTGACCTTAGGTGACTTGCACAATTCGGGCTGAAACTAGTGCCAAATGAGAGGGTTGGGATAAACATTCAATTGACCATATGTGCCAAAAATTCTCGTTCTTTAGTTTTCGAGTTATAGCCCCTGGAAGTCGAAAACTGCACGACTTTGCCCTCGAATATCTCGACAACGGAGAAAGGAGAATTTCAGGGCATTTTCTCCCAAGAAATATATGGGAATTATCTGTAATTTAGCACAGTTTCAGAACGATTCGTGAAAGTCACCTTTTAAGAATAACTTCCACTGCAGGCCCATATATAAAAGTTTGCTCCTTTATTACTCTGCACATGGACAATTATTTGCGCTGTTATTTGCCCCAGGCATGGACCTATGTAATTACCGTTTACAGTGTAAAGATGGATGTTATCGGTCGCTGAACGTCGGAGCAGTAGGCGTTTAATGCATTTTCCCATAGGGTCCAATGCAAAATTGACACCTCATTTTCTCCATTCTCATTAGCTTTGAGTCTCTGCAAAACATATACATGTGTAGACACAAATAAGTGAAATAGAATGAAGGCTATTTCAGCTTTAGCTTTTATTCCGTTTGGGAGCTAAAGTCGCACAAACTTTTGTTTACAAAAATTTCGATGGCCTATAGTTCGCAAGTTATGCAATCAGTTGACATAAGATTGTGCATGCATGTAGACATGTTAATGACCTTTATATATGCCAAGTTTCAGATGGCTACCTACTCAAACAAGCAAGCAGTAGCGGTTTGAAATTTTCACAATTTGGGCTACACGTTCGGGACGATTCGTGACCTTAGGTGACTTGCACAATTCGGGCTGAAACTAGTGCCAAATGAGAGGGTTGGGATAAACATTCAATTGACCATATGTGCCAAAAATTCTCGTTCTTTAGTTTTCGAGTTATAGCCCCTGGAAGTCGAAAACTGCACGACTTTGCCCTCGAATATCTCGACAACGGAGAAAGGAGAATTTCAGGGCATTTTCTCCCAAGAAATATATGGGAATTATCTGTAATTTAGCACAGTTTCAGAACGATTCGTGAAAGTCACCTTTTAAGAATAACTTCCACTGCAGGCCCATATATAAATGTTTGCTCCTTTATTACTCTGCACATGGACAATTATTTGCGCTGTTATTTGCCCCAGGCATGTACCTATGTAATTACCGTTTACAGTGTAAAGATGGATGTTATCGGTCGCTGAACGTCGGAGCAGTAGGCGTTTAATGCATTTTCCCATAGGGTCCAATGCAAAATTGACACCTCATTTTCTCCATTCTCAAGAGCTTTGAGTCTCTGCAAAACATATACATGTGTAGACACAAATAAGTGAAATAGAATGAAGGCTATTTCAGCTTTAGCTTTTATTCCGTTTGGGAGCTAAAGTCGCACAAACTTTTGTTTACAAAAATTTCGATGGCCTATAGTTCGCAAGTTATGCAATCAGTTGACATAAGATTGTGCATGCATGTAGACATGTTAATGACCTTTATATATGCCAAGTTTCAGATGGCTACCCACTCAAACAAGCAAGCAGTAGCGGTTTGAAATTTTCACAATTTGGGCTACACGTTCGGGACGATTCGTGACCTTAGGTGACTTGCACAATTCGGGCTGAAACTAGTGCCAAATGAGAGGGTTGGGATAAACATTCAATTGACCATATGTGCCAAAAATTCTCGTTCTTTAGTTTTCGAGTTATAGCCCCTGGAAGTCGAAAACTGCACGACTTTGCCCTCGAATATCTCGACAACGGAGAAAGGAGAATTTCAGGGCATTTTCTCCCAAGAAATATATGGGAATTATCTGTAATTTAGCACAGTTTCAGAACGATTCGTGAAAGTCACCTTTTAAGAATAACTTCCACTGCAGGCCCATATATAAAAGTTTGCTCCTTTATTACTCTGCACATGGACAATTATTTGCGCTGTTATTTGCCCCAGGCATGTACCTATGTAATTGCCGTTTACAGTGTAAAGATGGATGTTATCGGTCGCTGAACGTCGGAGCAGTAGGCGTTTAATGCATTTTCCCATAGGGTCCAATGCAAAATTGACACCTCATTTTCTCCATTCTCAAGAGCTTTGAGTCTCTGCAAAACATATACATGTGTAGACACAAATAAGTGAAATAGAATGAAGGCTATTTCAGCTTTAGCTTTTATTCCGTTTGGGAGCTAAAGTCGCACAAACTTTTGTTTACAAAAATTTCGATGGCCTATAGTTCGCAAGTTATGCAATCAGTTGACATAAGATTGTGCATGCATGTAGACATGTTAATGACCTTTATATATGCCAAGTTTCAGATGGCTACCTACTCAAACAAGCAAGCAGTAGCGGTTTGAAATTTTCACAATTTGGGCTACACGTTCGGGACGATTCGTGACCTTAGGTGACTTGCACAATTCGGGCTGAAACTAGTGCCAAATGAGAGGGTTGGGATAAACATTCAATTGACCATATGTGCCAAAAATTCTCGTTCTTTAGTTTTCGAGTTATAGCCCCTGGAAGTCGAAAACTGCACGACTTTGCCCTCGAATATCTCGACAACGGAGAAAGGAGAATTTCAGGGCATTTTCTCCCAAGAAATATATGGGAATTATCTGTAATTTAGCACAGTTTCAGAACGATTCGTGAAAGTCACCTTTTAAGAATAACTTCCACTGCAGGCCCATATATAAAAGTTTGCTCCTTTATTACTCTGCACATGGACAATTATTTGCGCTGTTATTTGCCCCAGGCATGTACCTATGTAATTACCGTTTACAGTGTAAAGATGGATGTTATCGGTCGCTGAACGTCGGAGCAGTAGGCGTTTAATGCATTTTCCCATAGGGTCCAATGCAAAATTGACACCTCATTTTCTCCATTCTCAAGAGCTTTGAGTCTCTGCAAAACATATACATGTGTAGACACAAATAAGTGAAATAGAATGAAGGCTATTTCAGCTTTAGCTTTTATTCCGTTTGGGAGCTAAAGTCGCACAAACTTTTGTTTACAAAAATTTCGATGGCCTATAGTTCGCAAGTTATGCAATCAGTTGACATAAGATTGTGCATGCATGTAGACATGTTAATGACCTTTATATATGCCAAGTTTCAGATGGCTACCTACTCAAACAAGCAAGCAGTAGCGGTTTGAAATTTTCACAATTTGGGCTACACGTTCGGGACGATTCGTGACCTTAGGTGACTTGCACAATTCGGGCTGAAACTAGTGCCAAATGAGAGGGTTGGGATAAACATTCAATTGACCATATGTGCCAAAAATTCTCGTTCTTTAGTTTTCGAGTTATAGCCCCTGGAAGTCGAAAACTGCACGACTTTGCCCTCGAATATCTCGACAACGGAGAAAGGAGAATTTCAGGGCATTTTCTCCCAAGAAATATATGGGAATTATCTGTAATTTAGCACAGTTTCAGAACGATTCGTGAAAGTCACCTTTTAAGAATAACTTCCACTGCAGGCCCATATATAAAAGTTTGCTCCTTTATTACTCTGCACATGGACAATTATTTGCGCTGTTTTTTTTTTCCCCAGGCATGTACCTATGTAATTACCGTTTACAGTGTAAAGATGGATGTTATCGGTCGCTGAACGTCGGAGCAGTAGGCGTTTAATGCATTTTCCCATAGGGTCCAATGCAAAATTGACACCTCATTTTCTCCATTCTCAAGAGCTTTGAGTCTCTGCAAAACATATACATGTGTATACACAAATAAGTGAAATAGAATGAAGGCTATTTCAGCTTTAGCTTTTATTCCGTTTGGGAGCTAAAGTCGCACAAACTTTTGTTTACAAAAATTTCGATGGCCTATAGTTCGCAAGTTATGCAATCAGTTGACATAAGATTGTGCATGCATGTAGACATGTTAATGACCTTTATATATGCCAAGTTTCAGATGGCTACCTACTCAAACAAGCAAGCAGTAGCGGTTTGAAATTTTCACAATTTGGGCTACACGTTCGGGACGATTCGTGACCTTAGGTGACTTGCACAATTCGGGCTGAAACTAGTGCCAAATGAGAGGGTTGGGATAAACATTCAATTGACCATATGTGCCAAAAATTCTCGTTCTTTAGTTTTCGAGTTATAGCCCCTGGAAGTCGAAAACTGCACGACTTTGCCCTCGAATATCTCGACAACGGAGAAAGGAGAATTTCAGGGCATTTTCTCCCAAGAAATATATGGGAATTATCTGTAATTTAGCACAGTTTCAGAACGATTCGTGAAAGTCACCTTTTAAGAATAACTTCCACTGCAGGCCCATATATAAAAGTTTGCTCCTTTATTACTCTGCACATGGACAATTATTTGCGCTGTTATTTGCCCCAGGCATGTACCTATGTAATTACCGTTTACAGTGTAAAGATGGATGTTATCGGTCGCTGAACGTCGGAGCAGTAGGCGTTTAATGCATTTTCCCATAGGGTCCAATGCAAAATTGACACCTCATTTTCTCCATTCTCAAGAGCTTTGAGTCTCTGCAAAACATATACATGTGTAGACACAAATAAGTGAAATAGAATGAAGGCTATTTCAGCTTTAGCTTTTATTCCGTTTGGGAGCTAAAGTCGCACAAACTTTTGTTTACAAAAATTTCGATGGCCTATAGTTCGCAAGTTATGCAATCAGTTGACATAAGATTGTGCATGCATGTAGACATGTTAATGACCTTTATATATGCCAAGTTTCAGATGGCTACCTACTCAAACAAGCAAGCAGTAGCGGTTTGAAATTTTCACAATTTGGGCTACACGTTCGAGACGATTCGTGACCTTAGGTGACTTGCACAATTCGGGCTGAAACTAGTGCCAAATGAGAGGGTTGGGATAAACATTCAATTGACCATATGTGCCAAAAATTCTCGTTCTTTAGTTTTCGAGTTATAGCCCCTGGAAGTCGAAAACTGCACGACTTTGCCCTCGAATATCTCGACAACGGAGAAAGGAGAATTTCAGGGCATTTTCTCCCAAGAAATATATGGGAATTATCTGTAATTTAGCACAGTTTCAGAACGATTCGTGAAAGTCACCTTTTAAGAATAACTTCCACTGCAGGCCCATATATAAAAGTTTGCTCCTTTATTACTCTGCACATGGACAATTATTTGCGCTGTTATTTGCCCCAGGCATGTACCTAATACCCGTTTACAGTGTAAAGATGGATGTTATCGGTCGCTGAACGTCGGAGCAGTAGGCGTTTAATGCATTTTCCCATAGGGTCCAATGCAAAATTGACACCTCATTTTCTCCATTCTCAAGAGCTTTGAGTCTCTGCAAAGCATATACATGTGTAGACACAAATAAGTGAAATAGAATGAAGGCTATTTCAGCTTTAGCTTTTATTCCGTTTGGGAGCTACAGTCGCACAAACTTTTGTTTACAAAAATTTCGATGGCCTATAGTTCGCAAGTTATGCAATCAGTTGACATAAGATTGTGCATGCATGTAGACATGTTAATGACCTTTATATATGCCAAGTTTCAGATGGCTACCTACTCAAACAAGCAAGCAGTAGCGGTTTGAAATTTTCACAATTTGGGCTACACGTTCGGGACGATTCGTGACCTTAGGTGACTTGCACAATTCGGGCTGAAACTAGTGCCAAATGAGAGGGTTGGGATAAACATTCAATTGACCATATGTGCCAAAAATTCTCGTTCTTTAGTTTTCGAGTTATAGCCCCTGGAAGTCGAAAACTGCACGACTTTGCCCTCGAATATCTCGACAACGGAGAAAGGAGAATTTCAGGGCATTTTCTCCCAAGAAATATATGGGAATTATCTGTAATTTAGCACAGTTTCAGAACGATTCGTGAAAGTCAGCTTTTAAGAATAACTTCCACTGCAGGCCCATATATAAAAGTTTGCTCCTTTATTACTCTGCACATGGACAATTATTTGCGCTGTTATTTGCCCCAGGCAAGTACCTATGTAATTACCGTTTACAGTGTAAAGATGGATGTTATCGGTCGCTGAACGTCGGAGCAGTAGGCGTTTAATGCATTTTCCCATAGGGTCCAATGCAAAATTGACACCTCATTTTCTCCATTCTCAAGAGCTTTGAGTCTCTGCAAAACATATACATGTGTAGACACAAATAAGTGAAATAGAATGAAGGCTATTTCAGCTTTAGCTTTTATTCCGTTTGGGAGCTAAAGTCGCACAAACTTTTGTTTACAAAAATTTCGATGGCCTATAGTTCGCAAGTTATGCAATCAGTTGACATAAGATTGTGCATGCATGTAGACATGTTAATGACCTTTATATATGCCAAGTTTCAGATGGCTACCTACTCAAACAAGCAAGCAGTAGCGGTTTGAAATTTTCACAATTTGGGCTACACGTTCGGGACGATTCGTGACCTTAGGTGACTTGCACAATTTGGGCTGAAACTAGTGCCAAATGAGAGGGTTGGGATAAACATTCAATTGACCATATGTGCCAAAAATTCTCGTTCTTTAGTTTTCGAGTTATAGCCCCTGGAAGTCGAAAACTGCACGACTTTGCCCTCGAATATCTCGACAACGGAGAAAGGAGAATTTCAGGGCATTTTCTCCCAAGAAATATATGGGAATTATCTGTAATTTAGCACAGTTTCAGAACGATTCGTGAAAGTCACCTTTTAAGAATAACTTCCACTGCAGGCCCATATATAAAAGTTTGCTCCTTTATTACTCTGCACATGGACAATTATTTGCGCTGTTATTTGCCCCAGGCATGTACCTATGTAATTACCGTTTACAGTGTAAAGATGGATGTTATCGGTCGCTGAACGTCGGAGCAGTAGGCGTTTAATGCATTTTCCCATAGGGTCCAATGCAAAATTGACACCTCATTTTCTCCATTCTCAAGAGCTTTGAGTCTCTGCAAAACATATACATGTGTAGACACAAATAAGTGAAATAGAATGAAGGCTATTTCAGCTTTAGCTTTTATTCCGTTTGGGAGCTAAAGTCGCACAAACTTTTGTTTACAAAAATTTCGATGGCCTATAGTTCGCAAGTTATGCAATCAGTTGACATAAGATTGTGCATGCATGTAGACATGTTAATGACCTTTATATATGCCAAGTTTCAGATGGCTACCTACTCAAACAAGCAAGCAGTAGCGGTTTGAAATTTTCACAATTTGGGCTACACGTTCGGGACGATTCGTGACCTTAGGTGACTTGCACAATTCGGGCTGAAACTAGTGCCAAATGAGAGGGTTGGGATAAACATTCAATTGACCATATGTGCCAAAAATTCTCGTTCTTTAGTTTTCGAGTTATAGCCCCTGGAAGTCGAAAACTGCACGACTTTGCCCTCGAATATCTCGACAACGGAGAAAGGAGAATTTCAGGGCATTTTCTCCCAAGAAATATATGGGAATTATCTGTAATTTAGCACAGTTTCAGAACGATTCGTGAAAGTCAGCTTTTAAGAATAACTTCCACTGCAGGCCCATATATAAAAGTTTGCTCCTTTATTACTCTGCACATGGACAATTATTTGCGCTGTTATTTGCCCCAGGCAAGTACCTATGTAATTACCGTTTACAGTGTAAAGATGGATGTTATCGGTCGCTGAACGTCGGAGCAGTAGGCGTTTAATGCATTTTCCCATAGGGTCCAATGCAAAATTGACACCTCATTTTCTCCATTCTCAAGAGCTTTGAGTCTCTGCAAAACATATACATGTGTAGACACAAATAAGTGAAATAGAATGAAGGCTATTTCAGCTTTAGCTTTTATTCCGTTTGGGAGCTAAAGTCGCACAAACTTTTGTTTACAAAAATTTCGATGGCCTATAGTTCGCAAGTTATGCAATCAGTTGACATAAGATTGTGCATGCATGTAGACATGTTAATGACCTTTATATATGCCAAGTTTCAGATGGCTACCTACTCAAACAAGCAAGCAGTAGCGGTTTGAAATTTTCACAATTTGGGCTACACGTTCGGGACGATTCGTGACCTTAGGTGACTTGCACAATTTGGGCTGAAACTAGTGCCAAATGAGAGGGTTGGGATAAACATTCAATTGACCATATGTGCCAAAAATTCTCGTTCTTTAGTTTTCGAGTTATAGCCCCTGGAAGTCGAAAACTGCACGACTTTGCCCTCGAATATCTCGACAACGGAGAAAGGAGAATTTCAGGGCATTTTCTCCCAAGAAATATATGGGAATTATCTGTAATTTAGCACAGTTTCAGAACGATTCGTGAAAGTCACCTTTTAAGAATAACTTCCACTGCAGGCCCATATATAAAAGTTTGCTCCTTTATTACTCTGCACATGGACAATTATTTGCGCTGTTATTTGCCCCAGGCATGTACCTATGTAATTACCGTTTACAGTGTAAAGATGGATGTTATCGGTCGCTGAACGTCGGAGCAGTAGGCGTTTAATGCATTTTCCCATAGGGTCCAATGCAAAATTGACACCTCATTTTCTCCATTCTCAAGAGCTTTGAGTCTCTGCAAAACATATACATGTGTAGACACAAATAAGTGAAATAGAATGAAGGCTATTTCAGCTTTAGCTTTTATTCCGTTTGGGAGCTAAAGTCGCACAAACTTTTGTTTACAAAAATTTCGATGGCCTATAGTTCGCAAGTTATGCAATCAGTTGACATAAGATTGTGCATGCATGTAGACATGTTAATGACCTTTATATATGCCAAGTTTCAGATGGCTACCTACTCAAACAAGCAAGCAGTAGCGGTTTGAAATTTTCACAATTTGGGCTACACGTTCGGGACGATTCGTGACCTTAGGTGACTTGCACAATTCGGGCTGAAACTAGTGCCAAATGAGAGGGTTGGGATAAACATTCAATTGACCATATGTGCCAAAAATTCTCGTTCTTTAGTTTTCGAGTTATAGCCCCTGGAAGTCGAAAACTGCACGACTTTGCCCTCGAATATCTCGACAACGGAGAAAGGAGAATTTCAGGGCATTTTCTCCCAAGAAATATATGGGAATTATCTGTAATTTAGCACAGTTTCAGAACGATTCGTGAAAGTCACCTTTTAAGAATAACTTCCACTGCAGGCCCATATATAAAAGTTTGCTCCTTTATTACTCTGCACATGGACAATTATTTGCGCTGTTATTTGCCCCAGGCATGTACCTATGTAATTACCGTTTACAGTGTAAAGATGGATGTTATCGGTCGCTGAACGTCGGAGCAGTAGGCGTTTAATGCATTTTCCCATAGGGTCCAATGCAAAATTGACACCTCATTTTCTCCATTCTCAAGAGCTTTGAGTCTCTGCAAAACATATACATGTGTAGACACAAATAAGTGAAATAGAATGAAGGCTATTTCAGCTTTAGCTTTTATTCCGTTTGGGAGCTAAAGTCGCACAAACTTTTGTTTACAAAAATTTCGATGGCCTATAGTTCGCAAGTTATGCAATCAGTTGACATAAGATTGTGCATGCATGTAGACATGTTAATGACCTTTATATATGCCAAGTTTCAGATGGCTACCTACTCAAACAAGCAAGCAGTAGCGGTTTGAAATTTTCACAATTTGGGCTACACGTTCGGGACGATTCGTGACCTTAGGTGACTTGCACAATTCGGGCTGAAACTAGTGCCAAATGAGAGGGTTGGGATAAACATTCAATTGACCATATGTGCCAAAAATTCTCGTTCTTTAGTTTTCGAGTTATAGCCCCTGGAAGTCGAAAACTGCACGACTTTGCCCTCGAATATCTCGACAACGGAGAAAGGAGAATTTCAGGGCATTTTCTCCCAAGAAATATATGGGAATTATCTGTAATTTAGCACAGTTTCAGAACGATTCGTGAAAGTCACCTTTTAAGAATAACTTCCACTGCAGGCCCATATATAAAAGTTTGCTCCTTTATTACTCTGCACATGGACAATTATTTGCGCTGTTATTTGCCCCAGGCATGTACCTATGTAATTACCGTTTACAGTGTAAAGATGGATGTTATCGGTCGCTGAACGTCGGAGCAGTAGGCGTTTAATGAATTTTCCCATAGGGTCCAATGCAAAATTGACACCTCATTTTCTCCATTCTCAAGAGCTTTGAGTCTCTGCAAAACATATACATGTGTAGACACAAATAAGTGAAATAGAATGAAGGCTATTTCAGCTTTAGCTTTTATTCCGTTTGGGAGCTAAAGTCGCACAAACTTTTGTTTACAAAAATTTCGATGGCCTATAGTTTGCAAGTTATGCAATCAGATGACATAAGATTGTGCATGCATGTAGACATGTTAATGACCTTTATATATGCCAAGTTTCAGATGGCTACCTACTCAAACAAGCAAGCAGTAGCGGTTTGAAATTTTCACAATTTGGGCTACACGTTCGGGACGATTCGTGACCTTAGGTGACTTGCACAATTCGGGCTGAAACTAGTGCCAAATGAGAGGGTTGGGATAAACATTCAATTGACCATATGTGC
The DNA here is from genome assembly GCA_963989385.1 of Ctena decussata. Classification (NCBI taxonomy): domain Eukaryota; kingdom Metazoa; phylum Mollusca; class Bivalvia; order Lucinida; family Lucinidae; genus Ctena; species Ctena decussata. The sequence goes on along the minus strand of OZ022510.1, from coordinate 53,349,445 downwards.
CAAAAATTCTCGTTCTTTAGTTTTCGAGTTATAGCCCCTGGAAGTCGAAAACTGCACGACTTTGCCCTCGAATATCTCGACAACGGAGAAAGGAGAATTTCAGGGCATTTTCTCCCAAGAAATATATGGGAATTATCTGTAATTTAGCACAGTTTCAGAACGATTCGTGAAAGTCACCTTTTAAGAATAACTTCCACTGCAGGCCCATATATAAAAGTTTGCTCCTTTATTACTCTGCACATGGACAATTATTTGCGCTGTTATTTGCCCCAGGCATGTACCTATGTAATTACCGTTTACAGTGTAAAGATGGATGTTATCGGTCGCTGAACGTCGGAGCAGTAGGCGTTTAATGCATTTTCCCATAGGGTCCAATGCAAAATTGACACCTCATTTTCTCCATTCTCAAGAGCTTTGAGTCTCTGCAAAACATATACATGTGTAGACACAAATAAGTGAAATAGAATGAAGGCTATTTCAGCTTTAGCTTTTATTCCGTTTGGGAGCTAAAGTCGCACAAACTTTTGTTTACAAAAATTTCGATGGCCTATAGTTCGCAAGTTATGCAATCAGTTGACATAAGATTGTGCATGCATGTAGACATGTTAATGACCTTTATATATGCCAAGTTTCAGATGGCTACCTACTCAAACAAGCAAGCAGTAGCGGTTTGAAATTTTCACAATTTGGGCTACACGTTCGGGACGATTCGTGACCTTAGGTGACTTGCACAATTCGGGCTGAAACTAGTGCCAAATGAGAGGGTTGGGATAAACATTCAATTGACCATATGTGCCAAAACTTCTCGTTCTTTAGTTTTCGAGTTATAGCCCCTGGAAGTCGAAAACTGCACGACTTTGCCCTCGAATATCTCGACAACGGAGAAAGGAGAATTTCAGGGCATTTTCTCCCAAGAAATATATGGGAATTATCTGTAATTTAGCACAGTTTCAGAACGATTCGTGAAAGTCACCTTTTAAGAATAACTTCCACTGCAGGCCCATATATAAAAGTTTGCTCCTTTATTACTCTGCACATGGACAATTATTTGCGCTGTTATTTGCCCCAGGCATGTACCTATGTAATTACCGTTTACAGTGTAAAGATGGATGTTATCGGTCGCTGAACGTCGGAGCAGTAGGCGTTTAATGCATTTTCCCATAGGGTCCAATGCAAAATTGACACCTCATTTTCTCCATTCTCAAGAGCTTTGAGTCTCTGCAAAACATATACATGTGTAGACACAAATAAGTGAAATAGAATGAAGGCTATTTCAGCTTTAGCTTTTATTCCGTTTGGGAGCTAAAGTCGCACAAATTTTTGTTTACAAAAATTTCGATGGCCTATAGTTCGCAAGTTATGCAATCAGTTGACATAAGATTGTGCATGCATGTAGACATGTTAATGACCTTTATATATGCCAAGTTTCAGATGGCTACCTACTCAAACAAGCAAGCAGTAGCGGTTTGAAATTTTCACAATTTGGGCTACACGTTCGGGACGATTCGTGACCTTAGGTGACTTGCACAATTCGGGCTGAAACTAGTGCCAAATGAGAGGGTTGGGATAAACATTCAATTGACCATATGTGCCAAAAATTCTCGTTCTTTAGTTTTCGAGTTATAGCCCCTGGAAGTCGAAAACTGCACGACTTTGCCCTCGAATATCTCGACAACGGAGAAAGGAGAATTTCAGGGCATTTTCTCCCAAGAAATATATGGGAATTATCTGTAATTTAGCACAGTTTCAGAACGATTCGTGAAAGTCACCTTTTAAGAATAACTTCCACTGCAGGCCCATATATAAAAGTTTGCTCCTTTATTACTCTGCACATGGACAATTATTTGCGCTGTTATTTGTCCCAGGCATGTACCTATGTAATTACCGTTTACAGTGTAAAGATGGATGTTATCGGTCGCTGAACGTCGGAGCAGTGGGCGTTTAATGCATTTTCCCATAGGGTCCAATGCAAAATTGACACCTCATTTTCTCCATTCTCAAGAGCTTTGAGTCTCTGCAAAACATATACATGTGTAGACACAAATAAGTGAAATAGAATGAAGGCTATTTCAGCTTTAGCTTTTATTCCGTTTGGGAGCTAAAGTCGCACAAACTTTTGTTTACAAAAATTTCGATGGCCTATAGTTCGCAAGTTATGCAATCAGTTGACATAAGATTGTGCATGCATGTAGACATGTTAATGACCTTTATATATGCCAAGTTTCAGATGGCTACCTACTCAAACAAGCAAGCAGTAGCGGTTTGAAATTTTCACAATTTGGGCTACACGTTCGGGACGATTCGTGACCTTAGGTGACTTGCACAATTCGGGCTGAAACTAGTGCCAAATGAGAGGGTTGGGATAAACATTCAATTGACCATATGTGCCAAAAATTCTCGTTCTTTAGTTTTCGAGTTATAGCCCCTGGAAGTCGAAAACTGCACGACTTTGCCCTCGAATATCTCGACAACGGAGAAAGGAGAATTTCAGGGCATTTTCTCCCAAGAAATATATGGGAATTATCTGTAATTTAGCACAGTTTCAGAACGATTCGTGAAAGTCACCTTTTAAGAATAACTTCCACTGCAGGCCCATATATAAAAGTTTGCTCCTTTATTACTCTGCACATGGACAATTATTTGCGCTGTTATTTGCCCCAGGCATGTACCTATGTAATTACCGTTTAGAGTGTAAAGATGGATGTTATCGGTCGCTGAACGTCGGAGCAGTAGGCGTTTAATGCATTTTCCCATAGGGTCCAATGCAAAATTGACACCTCATTTTCTCCATTCTCAAGAGCTTTGAGTCTCTGCAAAACATATACATGTGTAGACACAAATAAGTGAAATAGAATGAAGGCTATTTCAGCTTTAGCTTTTATTCCGTTTGGGAGCTAAAGTCGCACAAACTTTTGTTTACAAAAATTTCGATGGCCTATAGTTCGCAAGTTATGCAATCAGTTGACATAAGATTGTGCATGCATGTAGACATGTTAATGACCTTTATATATGCCAAGTTTCAGATGGCTACCTACTCAAACAAGCAAGCAGTAGCGGTTTGAAATTTTCACAATTTGGGCTACACGTTCGGGACGATTCGTGACCTTAGGTGACTTGCACAATTCGGGCTGAAACTAGTGCCAAATGAGAGGGTTGGGATAAACATTCAATTGACCATATGTGCCAAAAATTCTCGTTCTTTAGTTTTCGAGTTATAGCCCCTGGAAGTCGAAAACTGCACGACTTTGCCCTCGAATATCTCGACAACGGAGAAAGGAGAATTTCAGGGCATTTTCTCCCAAGAAATATATGGGAATTATCTGTAATTTAGCACAGTTTCAGAACGATTCGTGAAAGTCACCTTTTAAGAATAACTTCCACTGCAGGCCCATATATAAAAGTTTGCTCCTTTATTACTCTGCACATGGACAATTATTTGCGCTGTTATTTGCCCCAGGCATGTACCTATGTAATTACCGTTTAGAGTGTAAAGATGGATGTTATCGGTCGCTGAACGTCGGAGCAGTAGGCGTTTAATGCATTTTCCCATAGGGTCCAATGCAAAATTGACACCTCATTTTCTCCATTCTCAAGAGCTTTGAGTCTCTGCAAAACATATACATGTGTAGACACAAATAAGTGAAATAGAATGAAGGCTATTTCAGCTTTAGCTTTTATTCCGTTTGGGAGCTAAAGTCGCACAAACTTTTGTTTACAAAAATTTCGATGGCCTATAGTTCGCAAGTTATGCAATCAGTTGACATAAGATTGTGCATGCATGTAGACATGTTAATGACCTTTATATATGCCAAGTTTCAGATGGCTACCTACTCAAACAAGCAAGCAGTAGCGGTTTGAAATTTTCACAATTTGGGCTACACGTTCGGGACGATTCGTGACCTTAGGTGACTTGCACAATTCGGGCTGAAACTAGTGCCAAATGAGAGGGTTGGGATAAACATTCAATTGACCATATGTGCCAAAAATTCTCGTTCTTTAGTTTTCGAGTTATAGCCCCTGGAAGTCGAAAACTGCACGACTTTGCCCTCGAATATCTCGACAACGGAGAAAGGAGAATTTCAGGGCATTTTCTCCCAAGAAATATATGGGAATTATCTGTAATTTAGCACAGTTTCAGAACGATTCGTGAAAGTCACCTTTTAAGAATAACTTCCACTGCAGGCCCATATATAAAAGTTTGCTCCTTTATTACTCTGCACATGGACAATTATTTGCGCTGTTATTTGCCCCAGGCATGTACCTATGTAATTACCGTTTACAGTGTAAAGATGGATGTTATCGGTCGCTGAACGTCGGAGCAGTAGGCGTTTAATGCATTTTCCCATAGGGTCCAATGCAAAATTGACACCTCATTTTCTCCATTCTCAAGAGCTTTGAGTCTCTGCAAAACATATACATGTGTAGACACAAATAAGTGAAATAGAATGAAGGCTATTTCAGCTTTAGCTTTTATTCCGTTTGGGAGCTAAAGTCGCACAAACTTTTGTTTACAAAAATTTCGATGGCCTATAGTTCGCAAGTTATGCAATCAGTTGACATAAGGTTGTGCATGCATGTAGACATGTTAATGACCTTTATATATGCCAAGTTTCAGATGGCTACCTACTCAAACAAGCAAGCAGTAGCGGTTTGAAATTTTCACAATTTGGGCTACACGTTCGGGACGATTCGTGACCTTAGGTGACTTGCACAATTCGGGCTGAAACTAGTGCCAAATGAGAGGGTTGGGATAAACATTCAATTGACCATATGTGCCAAAAATTCTCGTTCTTTAGTTTTCGAGTTATAGCCCCTGGAAGTCGAAAACTGCACGACTTTGCCCTCGAATATCTCGACAACGGAGAAAGGAGAATTTCAGGGCATTTTCTCCCAAGAAATATATGGGAATTATCTGTAATTTAGCACAGTTTCAGAACGATTCGTGAAAGTCACCTTTTAAGAATAACTTCCACTGCAGGCCCATATATAAAAGTTTGCTCCTTTATTACTCTGCACATGGACAATTATTTGCGCTGTTATTTGTCCCAGGCATGTACCTATGTAATTACCGTTTACAGTGTAAAGATGGATGTTATCGGTCGCTGAACGTCGGAGCAGTGGGCGTTTAATGCATTTTCCCATAGGGTCCAATGCAAAATTGACACCTCATTTTCTCCATTCTCAAGAGCTTTGAGTCTCTGCAAAACATATACATGTGTAGACACAAATAAGTGAAATAGAATGAAGGCTATTTCAGCTTTAGCTTTTATTCCGTTTGGGAGCTAAAGTCGCACAAACTTTTGTTTACAAAAATTTCGATGGCCTATAGTTCGCAAGTTATGCAATCAGTTGACATAAGATTGTGCATGCATGTAGACATGTTAATGACCTTTATATATGCCAAGTTTCAGATGGCTACCTACTCAAACAAGCAAGCAGTAGCGGTTTGAAATTTTCACAATTTGGGCTACACGTTCGGGACGATTCGTGACCCTAGGTGACTTGCACAATTCGGGCTGAAACTAGTGCCAAATGAGAGGGTTGGGATAAACATTCAATTGACCATATGTGCCAAAAATTCTCGTTCTTTAGTTTTCGAGTTATAGCCCCTGGAAGTCGAAAACTGCACGACTTTGCCCTCGAATATCTCGACAACGGAGAAAGGAGAATTTCAGGGCATTTTCTCCCAAGAAATATATGGGAATTATCTGTAATTTAGCACAGTTTCAGAACGATTCGTGAAAGTCACCTTTTAAGAATAACTTCCACTGCAGGCCCATATATAAAAGTTTGCTCCTTTATTACTCTGCACATGGACAATTATTTGCGCTGTTATTTGCCCCAGGCATGTACCTATGTAATTACCGTTTAGAGTGTAAAGATGGATGTTATCGGTCGCTGAACGTCGGAGCAGTAGGCGTTTAATGCATTTTCCCATAGGGTCCAATGCAAAATTGACACCTCATTTTCTCCATTCTCAAGAGCTTTGAGTCTCTGCAAAACATATACATGTGTAGACACAAATAAGTGAAATAGAATGAAGGCTATTTCAGCTTTAGCTTTTATTCCGTTTGGGAGCTAAAGTCGCACAAACTTTTGTTTACAAAAATTTCGATGGCCTATAGTTCGCAAGTTATGCAATCAGTTGACATAAGATTGTGCATGCATGTAGACATGTTAATGACCTTTATATATGCCAAGTTTCAGATGGCTACCTACTCAAACAAGCAAGCAGTAGCGGTTTGAAATTTTCACAATTTGGGCTACACGTTCGGGACGATTCGTGACCTTAGGTGACTTGCACAATTCGGGCTGAAACTAGTGCCAAATGAGAGGGTTGGGATAAACATTCAATTGACCATATGTGCCAAAAATTCTCGTTCTTTAGTTTTCGAGTTATAGCCCCTGGAAGTCGAAAACTGCACGACTTTGCCCTCGAATATCTCGACAACGGAGAAAGGAGAATTTCAGGGCATTTTCTCCCAAGAAATATATGGGAATTATCTGTAATTTAGCACAGTTTCAGAACGATTCGTGAAAGTCACCTTTTAAGAATAACTTCCACTGCAGGCCCATATATAAAAGTTTGCTCCTTTATTACTCTGCACATGGACAATTATTTGCGCTGTTATTTGCCCCAGGCATGTACCTATGTAATTACCGTTTAGAGTGTAAAGATGGATGTTATCGGTCGCTGAACGTCGGAGCAGTAGGCGTTTAATGCATTTTCCCATAGGGTCCAATGCAAAATTGACACCTCATTTTCTCCATTCTCAAGAGCTTTGAGTCTCTGCAAAACATATACATGTGTAGACACAAATAAGTGAAATAGAATGAAGGCTATTTCAGCTTTAGCTTTTATTCCGTTTGGGAGCTAAAGTCGCACAAACTTTTGTTTACAAAAATTTCGATGGCCTATAGTTCGCAAGTTATGCAATCAGTTGACATAAGATTGTGCATGCATGTAGACATGTTAATGACCTTTATATATGCCAAGTTTCAGATGGCTACCTACTCAAACAAGCAAGCAGTAGCGGTTTGAAATTTTCACAATTTGGGCTACACGTTCGGGACGATTCGTGACCTTAGGTGACTTGCACAATTCGGGCTGAAACTAGTGCCAAATGAGAGGGTTGGGATAAACATTCAATTGACCATATGTGCCAAAAATTCTCGTTCTTTAGTTTTCGAGTTATAGCCCCTGGAAGTCGAAAACTGCACGACTTTGCCCTCGAATATCTCGACAACGGAGAAAGGAGAATTTCAGGGCATTTTCTCCCAAGAAATATATGGGAATTATCTGTAATTTAGCACAGTTTCAGAACGATTCGTGAAAGTCACCTTTTAAGAATAACTTCCACTGCAGGCCCATATATAAAAGTTTGCTCCTTTATTACTCTGCACATGGACAATTATTTGCGCTGTTATTTGCCCCAGGCATGTCCCTATGTAATTACCGTTTACAGTGTAAAGATGGATGTTATCGGTCGCTGAACGTCGGAGCAGTAGGCGTTTAATGCATTTTCCCATAGGGTCCAATGCAAAATTGACACCTCATTTTCTCCATTCTCAAGAGCTTTGAGTCTCTGCAAAACATATACATGTGTAGACACAAATAAGTGAAATAGAATGAAGGCTATTTCAGCTTTAGCTTTTATTCCGTTTGGGAGCTAAAGTCGCACAAACTTTTGTTTACAAAAATTTCGATGGCCTATAGTTCGCAAGTTATGCAATCAGTTGACATAAGGTTGTGCATGCATGTAGACATGTTAATGACCTTTATATATGCCAAGTTTCAGATGGCTACCTACTCAAACAAGCAAGCAGTAGCGGTTTGAAATTTTCACAATTTGGGCTACACGTTCGGGACGATTCGTGACCTTAGGTGACTTGCACAATTCGGGCTGAAACTAGTGCCAAATGAGAGGGTTGGGATAAACATTCAATTGACCATATGTGCCAAAAATTCTCGTTCTTTAGTTTTCGAGTTATAGCCCCTGGAAGTCGAAAACTGCACGACTTTGCCCTCGAATATCTCGACAACGGAGAAAGGAGAATTTCAGGGCATTTTCTCCCAAGAAATATATGGGAATTATCTGTAATTTAGCACAGTTTCAGAACGATTCGTGAAAGTCACCTTTTAAGAATAACTTCCACTGCAGGCCCATATATAAAAGTTTGCTCCTTTATTACTCTGCACATGGACAATTATTTGCGCTGTTATTTGCCCCAGGCATGTACCTATGTAATTACCGTTTACAGTGTAAAGATGGATGTTATCGGTCGCTGAACGTCGGAGCAGTAGGCGTTTAATGCATTTTCCCATAGGGTCCAATGCAAAATTGACACCTCATTTTCTCCATTCTCAAGAGCTTTGAGTCTCTGCAAAACATATACATGTGTAGACACAAATAAGTGAAATAGAATGAAGGCTATTTCAGCTTTAGCTTTTATTCCGTTTGGGAGCTAAAGTCGCACAAACTTTTGTTTACAAAAATTTCGATGGCCTATAGTTCGCAAGTTATGCAATCAGTTGACATAAGGTTGTGCATGCATGTAGACATGTTAATGACCTTTATATATGCCAAGTTTCAGATGGCTACCTACTCAAACAAGCAAGCAGTAGCGGTTTGAAATTTTCACAATTTGGGCTACACGTTCGGGACGATTCGTGACCTTAGGTGACTTGCACAATTCGGGCTGAAACTAGTGCCAAATGAGAGGGTTGGGATAAACATTCAATTGACCATATGTGCCAAAAATTCTCGTTCTTTAGTTTTCGAGTTATAGCCCCTGGAAGTCGAAAACTGCACGACTTTGCCCTCGAATATCTCGACAACGGAGAAAGGAGAATTTCAGGGCATTTTCTCCCAAGAAATATATGGGAATTATCTGTAATTTAGCACAGTTTCAGAACGATTCGTGAAAGTCACCTTTTAAGAATAACTTCCACTGCAGGCCCATATATAAAAGTTTGCTCCTTTATTACTCTGCACATGGACAATTATTTGCGCTGTTATTTGTCCCAGGCATGTACCTATGTAATTACCGTTTACAGTGTAAAGATGGATGTTATCGGTCGCTGAACGTCGGAGCAGTGGGCGTTTAATGCATTTTCCCATAGGGTCCAATGCAAAATTGACACCTCATTTTCTCCATTCTCAAGAGCTTTGAGTCTCTGCAAAACATATACATGTGTAGACACAAATAAGTGAAATAGAATGAAGGCTATTTCAGCTTTAGCTTTTATTCCGTTTGGGAGCTAAAGTCGCACAAACTTTTGTTTACAAAAATTTCGATGGCCTATAGTTCGCAAGTTATGCAATCAGTTGACATAAGATTGTGCATGCATGTAGACATGTTAATGACCTTTATATATGCCAAGTTTCAGATGGCTACCTACTCAAACAAGCAAGCAGTAGCGGTTTGAAATTTTCACAATTTGGGCTACACGTTCGGGACGATTCGTGACCTTAGGTGACTTGCACAATTCGGGCTGAAACTAGTGCCAAATGAGAGGGTTGGGATAAACATTCAATTGACCATATGTGCCAAAAATTCTCGTTCTTTAGTTTTCGAGTTATAGCCCCTGGAAGTCGAAAACTGCACGACTTTGCCCTCGAATATCTCGACAACGGAGAAAGGAGAATTTCAGGGCATTTTCTCCCAAGAAATATATGGGAATTATCTGTAATTTAGCACAGTTTCAGAACGATTCGTGAAAGTCACCTTTTAAGAATAACTTCCACTGCAGGCCCATATATAAAAGTTTGCTCCTTTATTACTCTGCACATGGACAATTATTTGCGCTGTTATTTGCCCCAGGCATGTCCCTATGTAATTACCGTTTAGAGTGTAAAGATGGATGTTATCGGTCGCTGAACGTCGGAGCAGTAGGCGTTTAATGCATTTTCCCATAGGGTCCAATGCAAAATTGACACCTCATTTTCTCCATTCTCAAGAGCTTTGAGTCTCTGCAAAACATATACATGTGTAGACACAAATAAGTGAAATAGAATGAAGGCTATTTCAGCTTTAGCTTTTATTCCGTTTGGGAGCTAAAGTCGCACAAACTTTTGTTTACAAAAATTTCGATGGCCTATAGTTCGCAAGTTATGCAATCAGTTGACATAAGATTGTGCATGCATGTAGACATGTTAATGACCTTTATATATGCCAAGTTTCAGATGGCTACCTACTCAAACAAGCAAGCAGTAGCGGTTTGAAATTTTCACAATTTGGGCTACACGTTCGGGACGATTCGTGACCTTAGGTGACTTGCACAATTCGGGCTGAAACTAGTGCCAAATGAGAGGGTTGGGATAAACATTCAATTGACCATATGTGCCAAAAATTCTCGTTCTTTAGTTTTCGAGTTATAGCCCCTGGAAGTCGAAAACTGCACGACTTTGCCCTCGAATATCTCGACAACGGAGAAAGGAGAATTTCAGGGCATTTTCTCCCAAGAAATATATGGGAATTATCTGTAATTTAGCACAGTTTCAGAACGATTCGTGAAAGTCACCTTTTAAGAATAACTTCCACTGCAGGCCCATATATAAAAGTTTGCTCCTTTATTACTCTGCACATGGACAATTATTTGCGCTGTTATTTGCCCCAGGCATGTACCTATGTAATTACCGTTTAGAGTGTAAAGATGGATGTTATCGGTCGCTGAACGTCGGAGCAGTAGGCGTTTAATGCATTTTCCCATAGGGTCCAATGCAAAATTGACACCTCATTTTCTCCATTCTCAAGAGCTTTGAGTCTCTGCAAAACATATACATGTGTAGACACAAATAAGTGAAATAGAATGAAGGCTATTTCAGCTTTAGCTTTTATTCCGTTTGGGAGCTAAAGTCGCACAAACTTTTGTTTACAAAAATTTCGATGGCCTATAGTTCGCAAGTTATGCAATCAGTTGACATAAGATTGTGCATGCATGTAGACATGTTAATGACCTTTATATATGCCAAGTTTCAGATGGCTACCTACTCAAACAAGCAAGCAGTAGCGGTTTGAAATTTTCACAATTTGGGCTACACGTTCGGGACGATTCGTGACCTTAGGTGACTTGCACAATTCGGGCTGAAACTAGTGCCAAATGAGAGGGTTGGGATAAACATTCAATTGACCATATGTGCCAAAAATTCTCGTTCTTTAGTTTTCGAGTTATAGCCCCTGGAAGTCGAAAACTGCACGACTTTGCCCTCGAATATCTCGACAACGGAGAAAGGAGAATTTCAGGGCATTTTCTCCCAAGAAATATATGGGAATTATCTGTAATTTAGCACAGTTTCAGAACGATTCGTGAAAGTCACCTTTTAAGAATAACTTCCACTGCAGGCCCATATATAAAAGTTTGCTCCTTTATTACTCTGCACATGGACAATTATTTGCGCTGTTATTTGCCCCAGGCATGTCCCTATGTAATTACCGTTTAGAGTGTAAAGATGGATGTTATCGGTCGCTGAACGTCGGAGCAGTAGGCGTTTAATGCATTTTCCCATAGGGTCCAATGCAAAATTGACACCTCATTTTCTCCATTCTCAAGAGCTTTGAGTCTCTGCAAAACATATACATGTGTAGACACAAATAAGTGAAATAGAATGAAGGCTATTTCAGCTTTAGCTTTTATTCCGTTTGGGAGCTAAAGTCGCACAAACTTTTGTTTACAAAAATTTCGATGGCCTATAGTTCGCAAGTTATGCAATCAGTTGACATAAGGTTGTGCATGCATGTAGACATGTTAATGACCTTTATATATGCCAAGTTTCAGATGGCTACCTACTCAAACAAGCAAGCAGTAGCGGTTTGAAATTTTCACAATTTGGGCTACACGTTCGGGACGATTCGTGACCTTAGGTGACTTGCACAATTCGGGCTGAAACTAGTGCCAAATGAGAGGGTTGGGATAAACATTCAATTGACCATATGTGCCAAAAATTCTCGTTCTTTAGTTTTCGAGTTATAGCCCCTGGAAGTCGAAAACTGCACGACTTTGCCCTCGAATATCTCGACAACGGAGAAAGGAGAATTTCAGGGCATTTTCTCCCAAGAAATATATGGGAATTATCTGTAATTTAGCACAGTTTCAGAACGATTCGTGAAAGTCACCTTTTAAGAATAACTTCCACTGCAGGCCCATATATAAAAGTTTGCTCCTTTATTACTCTGCACATGGACAATTATTTGCGCTGTTATTTGCCCCAGGCAAGTACCTATGTAATTACCGTTTACAGTGTAAAGATGGATGTTATCGGTCGCTGAACGTCGGAGCAGTAGGCGTTTAATGCATTTTCCCATAGGGTCCAATGCAAAATTGACACCTCATTTTCTCCATTCTCAAGAGCTTTGAGTCTCTGCAAAACATATACATGTGTAGACACAAATAAGTGAAATAGAATGAAGGCTATTTCAGCTTTAGCTTTTATTCCGTTTGGGAGCTAAAGTCGCACAAACTTTTGTTTACAAAAATTTCGATGGCCTATAGTTCGCAAGTTATGCAATCAGTTGACATAAGATTGTGCATGCATGTAGACATGTTAATGACCTTTATATATGCCAAGTTTCAGATGGCTACCTACTCAAACAAGCAAGCAGTAGCGGTTTGAAATTTTCACAATTTGGGCTACACGTTCGGGACGATTCGTGACCTTAGGTGACTTGCACAATTCGGGCTGAAACTAGTGCCAAATGAGAGGGTTGGGATAAACATTCAATTGACCATATGTGCCAAAAATTCTCGTTCTTTAGTTTTCGAGTTATAGCCCCTGGAAGTCGAAAACTGCACGACTTTGCCCTCGAATATCTCGACAACGGAGAAAGGAGAATTTCAGGGCATTTTCTCCCAAGAAATATATGGGAATTATCTGTAATTTAGCACAGTTTCAGAACGATTCGTGAAAGTCACCTTTTAAGAATAACTTCCACTGCAGGCCCATATATAAAAGTTTGCTCCTTTATTACTCTGCACATGGACAATTATTTGCGCTGTTATTTGCCCCAGGCATGTACCTATGTAATTACCGTTTAGAGTGTAAAGATGGATGTTATCGGTCGCTGAACGTCGGAGCAGTAGGCGTTTAATGCATTTTCCCATAGGGTCCAATGCAAAATTGACACCTCATTTTCTCCATTCTCAAGAGCTTTGAGTCTCTGCAAAACATATACATGTGTAGACACAAATAAGTGAAATAGAATGAAGGCTATTTCAGCTTTAGCTTTTATTCCGTTTGGGAGCTAAAGTCGCACAAACTTTTGTTTACAAAAATTTCGATGGCCTATAGTTCGCAAGTTATGCAATCAGTTGACATAAGATTGTGCATGCATGTAGACATGTTAATGACCTTTATATATGCCAAGTTTCAGATGGCTACCTACTCAAACAAGCAAGCAGTAGCGGTTTGAAATTTTCACAATTTGGGCTACACGTTCGGGACGATTCGTGACCTTAGGTGACTTGCACAATTCGGGCTGAAACTAGTGCCAAATGAGAGGGTTGGGATAAACATTCAATTGACCATATGTGCCAAAACTTCTCGTTCTTTAGTTTTCGAGTTATAGCCCCTGGAAGTCGAAAACTGCACGACTTTGCCCTCGAATATCTCGACAACGGAGAAAGGAGAATTTCAGGGCATTTTCTCCCAAGAAATATATGGGAATTATCTGTAATTTAGCACAGTTTCAGAACGATTCGTGAAAGTCACCTTTTAAGAATAACTTCCACTGCAGGCCCATATATAAAAGTTTGCTCCTTTATTACTCTGCACATGGACAATTATTTGCGCTGTTATTTGCCCCAGGCATGTACCTATGTAATTACCGTTTACAGTGTAAAGATGGATGTTATCGGTCGCTGAACGTCGGAGCAGTAGGCGTTTAATGCATTTTCCCATAGGGTCCAATGCAAAATTGACACCTCATTTTCTCCATTCTCAAGAGCTTTGAGTCTCTGCAAAACATATACATGTGTAGACACAAATAAGTGAAATAGAATGAAGGCTATTTCAGCTTTAGCTTTTATTCCGTTTGGGAGCTAAAGTCGCACAAATTTTTGTTTACAAAAATTTCGATGGCCTATAGTTCGCAAGTTATGCAATCAGTTGACATAAGATTGTGCATGCATGTAGACATGTTAATGGCCTTTATATATGCCAAGTTTCAGATGGCTACCTACTCAAACAAGCAAGCAGTAGCGGTTTGAAATTTTCACAATTTGGGCTACACGTTCGGGACGATTCGTGACCTTAGGTGACTTGCACAATTCGGGCTGAAACTAGTGCCAAATGAGAGGGTTGGGATAAACATTCAATTGATCATATGTGCCAAAAATTCTCGTTCTTTAGTTTTCGAGTTATAGCCCCTGGAAGTCGAAAACTGCACGACTTTGCCCTCGAATATCTCGACAACGGAGAAAGGAGAATTTCAGGGCATTTTCTCCCAAGAAATATATGGGAATTATCTGTAATTTAGCAAAGTTTCAGAACGATTCGTGAAAGTCACCTTTTAAGAATAACTTCCACTGCAGGCCCATATATAAAAGTTTGCTCCTTTATTACTCTGCACATGGACAATTGTTTGCGCTGTTATTTGCCCCAGGCATGTACCTATGTAATTACCGTTTACAGTGTAAAGATGGATGTTATCGGTCGCTGAACGTCGGAGCAGTAGGCGTTTAATGCATTTTCCCATAGGGTCCAATGCAAAATTGACACCTCATTTTCTCCATTCTCAAGAGCTTTGAGTCTCTGCAAAACATATACATGTGTAGACACAAATAAGTGAAATAGAATGAAGGCTATTTCAGCTTTAGCTTTTATTCCGTTTGGGAGCTAAAGTCGCACAAACTTTTGTTTACAAAAATTTCGATGGCCTATAGTTCGCAAGTTATGCAATCAGTTGACATAAGATTGTGCATGCATGTAGACATGTTAATGACCTTTATATATGCCAAGTTTCAGATGGCTACCTACTCAAACAAGCAAGCAGTAGCGGTTTGAAATTTTCACAATTTGGGCTACACGTTCGGGACGATTCGTGACCTTAGGTGACTTGCACAATTCGGGCTGAAACTAGTGCCAAATGAGAGGGTTGGGATAAACATTCAATTGACCATATGTGCCAAAAATTCTCGTTCTTTAGTTTTCGAGTTATAGCCCCTGGAAGTCGAAAACTGCACGACTTTGCCCTCGAATATCTCGACAACGGAGAAAGGAGAATTTCAGGGCATTTTCTCCCAAGAAATATATGGGAATTATCTGTAATTTAGCACAGTTTCAGAACGATTCGTGAAAGTCACCTTTTAAGAATAACTTCCACTGCAGGCCCATATATAAAAGTTTGCTCCTTTATTACTCTGCACATGGACAATTATTTGCGCTGTTATTTGTCCCAGGCATGTACCTATGTAATTACCGTTTACAGTGTAAAGATGGATGTTATCGGTCGCTGAACGTCGGAGCAGTGGGCGTTTAATGCATTTTCCCATAGGGTCCAATGCAAAATTGACACCTCATTTTCTCCATTCTCAAGAGCTTTGAGTCTCTGCAAAACATATACATGTGTAGACACAAATAAGTGAAATAGAATGAAGGCTATTTCAGCTTTAGCTTTTATTCCGTTTGGGAGCTAAAGTCGCACAAACTTTTGTTTACAAAAATTTCGATGGCCTATAGTTCGCAAGTTATGCAATCAGTTGACATAAGATTGTGCATGCATGTAGACATGTTAATGACCTTTATATATGCCAAGTTTCAGATGGCTACCTACTCAAACAAGCAAGCAGTAGCGGTTTGAAATTTTCACAATTTGGGCTACACGTTCGGGACGATTCGTGACCTTAGGTGACTTGCACAATTCGGGCTGAAACTAGTGCCAAATGAGAGGGTTGGGATAAACATTCAATTGACCATATGTGCCAAAAATTCTCGTTCTTTAGTTTTCGAGTTATAGCCCCTGGAAGTCGAAAACTGCACGACTTTGCCCTCGAATATCTCGACAACGGAGAAAGGAGAATTTCAGGGCATTTTCTCCCAAGAAATATATGGGAATTATCTGTAATTTAGCACAGTTTCAGAACGATTCGTGAAAGTCACCTTTTAAGAATAACTTCCACTGCAGGCCCATATATAAAAGTTTGCTCCTTTATTACTCTGCACATGGACAATTATTTGCGCTGTTATTTGCCCCAGGCATGTACCTATGTAATTACCGTTTAGAGTGTAAAGATGGATGTTATCGGTCGCTGAACGTCGGAGCAGTAGGCGTTTAATGCATTTTCCCATAGGGTCCAATGCAAAATTGACACCTCATTTTCTCCATTCTCAAGAGCTTTGAGTCTCTGCAAAACATATACATGTGTAGACACAAATAAGTGAAATAGAATGAAGGCTATTTCAGCTTTAGCTTTTATTCCGTTTGGGAGCTAAAGTCGCACAAACTTTTGTTTACAAAAATTTCGATGGCCTATAGTGCGCAAGTTATGCAATCAGTTGACATAAGATTGTGCATGCATGTAGACATGTTAATGACCTTTATATATGCCAAGTTTCAGATGGCTACCTACTCAAACAAGCAAGCAGTAGCGGTTTGAAATTTTCACAATTTGGGCTACACGTTCGGGACGATTCGTGACCTTAGGTGACTTGCACAATTCGGGCTGAAACTAGTGCCAAATGAGAGGGTTGGGATAAACATTCAATTGACCATATGTGCCAAAAATTCTCGTTCTTTAGTTTTCCAGTTATAGCCCCTGGAAGTCGAAAACTGCACGACTTTGCCCTCGAATATCTCGACAACGGAGAAAGGAGAATTTCAGGGCATTTTCTCCCAAGAAATATATGGGAATTATCTGTAATTTAGCACAGTTTCAGAACGATTCGTGAAAGTCACCTTTTAAGAATAACTTCCACTGCAGGCCCATATATAAAAGTTTGCTCCTTTATTACTCTGCACATGGACAATTATTTGCGCTGTTATTTGCCCCAGGCATGTACCTATGTAATTACCGTTTAGAGTGTAAAGATGGATGTTATCGGTCGCTGAACGTCGGAGCAGTAGGCGTTTAATGCATTTTCCCATAGGGTCCAATGCAAAATTGACACCTCATTTTCTCCATTCTCAAGAGCTTTGAGTCTCTGCAAAACATATACATGTGTAGACACAAATAAGTGAAATAGAATGAAGGCTATTTCAGCTTTAGCTTTTATTCCGTTTGGGAGCTAAAGTCGCACAAACTTTTGTTTACAAAAATTTCGATGGCCTATAGTTTGCAAGTTATGCAATCAGTTGACATAAGATTGTGCATGCATGTAGACATGTTAATGACCTTTATATATGCCAAGTTTCAGATGGCTACCTACTCAAACAAGCAAGCAGTAGCGGTTTGAAATTTTCACAATTTGGGCTACACGTTCGGGACGATTCGTGACCTTAGGTGACTTGCACAATTCGGGCTGAAACTAGTGCCAAATGAGAGGGTTGGGATAAACATTCAATTGACCATATGTGCCAAAAATTCTCGTTCTTTAGTTTTCGAGTTATAGCCCCTGGAAGTCGAAAACTGCACGACTTTGCCCTCGAATATCTCGACAACGGAGAAAGGAGAATTTCAGGGCATTTTCTCCCAAGAAATATATGGGAATTATCTGTAATTTAGCACAGTTTCAGAACGATTCGTGAAAGTCACCTTTTAAGAATAACTTCCACTGCAGGCCCATATATAAAAGTTTGCTCCTTTATTACTCTGCACATGGACAATTATTTGCGCTGTTATTTGCCCCAGGCATGTACCTATGTAATTACCGTTTACAGTGTAAAGATGGATGTTATCGGTCGCTGAACGTCGGAGCAGTAGGCGTTTAATGCATTTTCCCATATGGTCCAATGCAAAATTGACACCTCATTTTCTCCATTCTCAAGAGCTTTGAGTCTCTGCAAAACATATACATGTGTAGACACAAATAAGTGAAATAGAATGAAGGCTATTTCAGCTTTAGCTTTTATTCCGTTTGGGAGCTAAAGTCGCACAAACTTTTGTTTACAAAAATTTCGATGGCCTATAGTTCGCAAGTTATGCAATCAGTTGACATAAGGTTGTGCATGCATGTAGACATGTTAATGACCTTTATATATGCCAAGTTTCAGATGGCTACCTACTCAAACAAGCAAGCAGTAGCGGTTTGAAATTTTCACAATTTGGGCTACACGTTCGGGACGATTCGTGACCTTAGGTGACTTGCACAATTCGGGCTGAAACTAGTGCCAAATGAGAGGGTTGGGATAAACATTCAATTGACCATATGTGCCAAAAATTCTCGTTCTTTAGTTTTCGAGTTATAGCCCCTGGAAGTCGAAAACTGCACGACTTTGCCCTCGAATATCTCGACAACGGAGAAAGGAGAATTTCAGGGCATTTTCTCCCAAGAAATATATGGGAATTATCTGTAATTTAGCACAGTTTCAGAACGATTCGTGAAAGTCACCTTTTAAGAATAACTTCCACTGCAGGCCCATATATAAAAGTTTGCTCCTTTATTACTCTGCACATGGACAATTATTTGCGCTGTTATTTGCCCCAGGCAAGTACCTATGTAATTACCGTTTACAGTGTAAAGATGGATGTTATCGGTCGCTGAACGTCGGAGCAGTAGGCGTTTAATGCATTTTCCCATAGGGTCCAATGCAAAATTGACACCTCATTTTCTCCATTCTCAAGAGCTTTGAGTCTCTGCAAAACATATACATGTGTAGACACAAATAAGTGAAATAGAATGAAGGCTATTTCAGCTTTAGCTTTTATTCCGTTTGGGAGCTAAAGTCGCACAAACTTTTGTTTACAAAAATTTCGATGGCCTATAGTTCGCAAGTTATGCAATCAGTTGACATAAGATTGTGCATGCATGTAGACATGTTAATGACCTTTATATATGCCAAGTTTCAGATGGCTACCTACTCAAACAAGCAAGCAGTAGCGGTTTGAAATTTTCACAATTTGGGCTACACGTTCGGGACGATTCGTGACCTTAGGTGACTTGCACAATTCGGGCTGAAACTAGTGCCAAATGAGAGGGTTGGGATAAACATTCAATTGACCATATGTGCCAAAAATTCTCGTTCTTTAGTTTTCGAGTTATAGCCCCTGGAAGTCGAAAACTGCACGACTTTGCCCTCGAATATCTCGACAACGGAGAAAGGAGAATTTCAGGGCATTTTCTCCCAAGAAATATATGGGAATTATCTGTAATTTAGCACAGTTTCAGAACGATTCGTGAAAGTCACCTTTTAAGAATAACTTCCACTGCAGGCCCATATATAAAAGTTTGCTCCTTTATTACTCTGCACATGGACAATTATTTGCGCTGTTATTTGCCCCAGGCATGTACCTATGTAATTACCGTTTACAGTGTAAAGATGGATGTTATCGGTCGCTGAACGTCGGAGCAGTAGGCGTTTAATGCATTTTCCCATAGGGTCCAATGCAAAATTGACACCTCATTTTCTCCATTCTCAAGAGCTTTGAGTCTCTGCAAAACATATACATGTGTAGACACAAATAAGTGAAATAGAATGAAGGCTATTTCAGCTTTAGCTTTTATTCCGTTTGGGAGCTAAAGTCGCACAAACTTTTGTTTACAAAAATTTCGATGGCCTATAGTTCGCAAGTTATGCAATCAGTTGACATAAGATTGTGCATGCATGTAGACATGTTAATGACCTTTATATATGCCAAGTTTCAGATGGCTACCTACTCAAACAAGCAAGCAGTAGCGGTTTGAAATTTTCACAATTTGGGCTACACGTTCGGGACGATTCGTGACCTTAGGTGACTTGCACAATTCGGGCTGAAACTAGTGCCAAATGAGAGGGTTGGGATAAACATTCAATTGACCATATGTGCCAAAAATTCTCGTTCTTTAGTTTTCGAGTTATAGCCCCTGGAAGTCGAAAACTGCACGACTTTGCCCTCGAATATCTCGACAACGGAGAAAGGAGAATTTCAGGGCATTTTCTCCCAAGAAATATATGGGAATTATCTGTAATTTAGCACAGTTTCAGAACGATTCGTGAAAGTCACCTTTTAAGAATAACTTCCACTGCAGGCCCATATATAAAAGTTTGCTCCTTTATTACTCTGCACATGGACAATTAATTGCGCTGTTATTTGCCCCAGGCATGTACCTATGTAATTACCGTTTACAGTGTAAAGATGGATGTTATCGGTCGCTGAACGTCGGAGCAGTAGGCGTTTAATGCATTTTCCCATAGGGTCCAATGCAAAATTGACACCTCATTTTCTCCATTCTCAAGAGCTTTGAGTCTCTGCAAAACATATACATGTGTAGACACAAATAAGTGAAATAGAATGAAGGCTATTTCAGCTTTAGCTTTTATTCCGTTTGGGAGCTAAAGTCGCACAAACTTTTGTTTACAAAAATTTCGATGGCCTATAGTTCGCAAGTTATGCAATCAGTTGACATAAGATTGTGCATGCATGTAGACATGTTAATGACCTTTATATATGCCAAGTTTCAGATGGCTACCTACTCAAACAAGCAAGCAGTAGCGGTTTGAAATTTTCACAATTTGGGCTACACGTTCGGGACGATTCGTGACCTTAGGTGACTTGCACAATTCGGGCTGAAACTAGTGCCAAATGAGAGGGTTGGGATAAACATTCAATTGACCATATGTGCCAAAAATTCTCGTTCTTTAGTTTTCCAGTTATAGCCCCTGGAAGTCGAAAACTGCACGACTTTGCCCTCGAATATCTCGACAACGGAGAAAGGAGAATTTCAGGGCATTTTCTCCCAAGAAATATATAGGAATTATCTGTAATTTAGCACAGTTTCAGAACGATTCGTGAAAGTCACCTTTTAAGAATAACTTCCACTGCAGGCCCATATATAAAAGTTTGCTCCTTTATTACTCTGCACATGGACAATTATTTGCGCTGTTATTTGCCCCAGGCATGTACCTATGTAATTACCGTTTACAGTGTAAAGATGGATGTTATCGGTCGCTGAACGTCGGAGCAGTAGGCGTTTAATGCATTTTCCCATAGGGTCCAATGCAAAATTGACACCTCATTTTCTCCATTCTCAAGAGCTTTGAGTCTCTGCAAAACATATACATGTGTAGACACAAATAAGTGAAATAGAATGAAGGCTATTTCAGCTTTAGCTTTTATTCCGTTTGGGAGCTAAAGTCGCACAAACTTTTGTTTACAAAAATTTCGATGGCCTATAGTTCGCAAGTTATGCAATCAGTTGACATAAGATTGTGCATGCATGTAGACATGTTAATGACCTTTATATATGCCAAGTTTCAGATGGCTACCTACTCAAACAAGCAAGCAGTAGCGGTTTGAAATTTTCACAATTTGGGCTACACGTTCGGGACGATTCGTGACCTTAGGTGACTTGCACAATTCGGGCTGAAACTAGTGCCAAATGAGAGGGTTGGGATAAACATTCAATTGACCATATGTGCCAAAAATTCTCGTTCTTTGGTTTTCGAGTTATAGCCCCTGGAAGTCGAAAGCTGCACGACTTTGCCCTCGAATATCTCGACAAAGGAGAAAGGAGAATTTCAGGGCATTTTCTCCCAAGAAATATATGGGAATTATCTGTAATTTAGCACAGTTTCAGAACGATTCGTGAAAGTCACCTTTTAAGAATAACTTCCACTGCAGGCCCATATATAAAAGTTTGCTCCTTTATTACTCTGCACATGGACAATTATTTGCGCTGTTATTTGCCCCAGGCATGTACCTATGTAATTACCGTTTACAGTGTAAAGATGGATGTTATCGGTCGCTGAACGTCGGAGCAGTAGGCGTTTAATGCATTTTCCCATAGGGTCCAATGCAAAATTGACACCTCATTTTCTCCATTCTCAAGAGCTTTGAGTCTCTGCAAAACATATACATGTGTAGACACAAATAAGTGAAATAGAATGAAGGCTATTTCAGCTTTAGCTTTTATTCCGTTTGGGAGCTAAAGTCGCACAAACTTTTGTTTACAAAAATTTCGATGGCCTATAGTTCGCAAGTTATGCAATCAGTTGACATAAGATTGTGCATGCATGTAGACATGTTAATGACCTTTATATATGCCAAGTTTCAGATGGCTACCTACTCAAACAAGCAAGCAGTAACGGTTTGAAATTTTCACAATTTGGGCTACACGTTCGGGACGATTCGTGACCTTAGGTGACTTGCACAATTCGGGCTGAAACTAGTGCCAAATGAGAGGGTTGGGATAAACATTCAATTGACCATATGTGCCAAAAATTCTCGTTCTTTAGTTTTCGAGTTATAGCCCCTGGAAGTCGAAAACTGCACGACTTTGCCCTCGAATATCTCGACAACGGAGAAAGGAGAATTTCAGGGCATTTTCTCCCAAGAAATATATGGGAATTATCTGTGATTTAGCACAGTTTCAGAACGATTCGTGAAAGTCACCTTTTAAGAATAACTTCCACTGCAGGCCCATATATAAAAGTTTGCTCCTTTATTACTCTGCACATGGACAATTATTTGCGCTGTTATTTGCCCCAGGCATGTACCTATGTAATTACCGTTTACAGTGTAAAGATGGATGTTATCGGTCGCTGAACGTCGGAGCAGTAGGCGTTTAATGCATTTTCCCATAGGGTCCAATGCAAAATTGACACCTCATTTTCTCCATTCTCAAGAGCTTTGAGTCTCTGCAAAACATATACATGTGTAGACACAAATAAGTGAAATAGAATGAAGGCTATTTCAGCTTTAGCTTTTATTCCGTTTGGGAGCTGAAGTCGCACAAACTTTTGTTTACAAAAATTTCGATGGCCTATAGTTCGCAAGTTATGCAATCAGTTGACATAAGATTGTGCATGCATGTAGACATGTTAATGACCTTTATATATGCCAAGTTTCAGATGGCTACCTACTCAAACAAGCAAGCAGTAACGGTTTGAAATTTTCACAATTTGGGCTACACGTTCGGGACGATTCGTGACCTTAGGTGACTTGCACAATTCGGGCTGAAACTAGTGCCAAATGAGAGGGTTGGGATAAACATTCAATTGACCATATGTGCCAAAAATTCTCGTTCTTTAGTTTTCGAGTTATAGCCCCTGGAAGTCGAAAACTGCACGACTTTGCCCTCGAATATCTCGACAACGGAGAAAGGAGAATTTCAGGGCATTTTCTCCCAAGAAATATATGGGAATTATCTGTAATTTAGCACAGTTTCAGAACGATTCGTGAAAGTCACCTTTTAAGAATAACTTCCACTGCAGGCCCATATATAAAAGTTTGCTCCTTTATTACTCTGCACATGGACAATTATTTGCGCTGTTATTTGCCCCAGGCATGTACCTATGTAATTACCGTTTACAGTGTAAAGATGGATGTTATCGGTCGCTGAACGTCGGAGCAGTAGGCGTTTAATGCATTTTCCCATAGGGTCCAATGCAAAATTGACACCTCATTTTCTCCATTCTCAAGAGCTTTGAGTCTCTGCAAAACATATACATGTGTAGACACAAATAAGTGAAATAGAATGAAGGCTATTTCAGCTTTAGCTTTTATTCCGTTTGGGAGCTAAAGTCGCACAAACTTTTGTTTACAAAAATTTCGATGGCCTATAGTTCGCAAGTTATGCAATCAGTTGACATAAGATTGTGCATGCATGTAGACATGTTAATGACCTTTATATATGCCAAGTTTCAGATGGCTACCTACTCAAACAAGCAAGCAGTAGCGGTTTGAAATTTTCACAATTTGGGCTATACGTTCGGGACGATTCGTGACCTTAGGTGACTTGCACAATTCGGGCTGAAACTAGTGCCAAATGAGAGGGTTGGGATAAACATTCAATTGACCATATGTGCCAAAAATTCTCGTTCTTTAGTTTTCGAGTTATAGCCCCTGGAAGTCGAAAACTGCACGACTTTGCCCTCGAATATCTCGACAACGGAGAAAGGAGAATTTCAGGGCATTTTCTCCCAAGAAATATATGGGAATTATCTGTAATTTAGCACAGTTTCAGAACGATTCGTGAAAGTCACCTTTTAAGAATAACTTCCACTGCAGGCCCATATATAAAAGTTTGCTCCTTTATTACTCTGCACATGGACAATTATTTGCGCTGTTATTTGCCCCAGGCATCATGTACCTATGTAATTACCGTTTACAGTGTAAAGATGGATGTTATCGGTCGCTGAACGTCGGAGCAGTAGGCGTTTAATGCATTTTCCCATAGGGTCCAATGCAAAATTGACACCTCATTTTCTCCATTCTCAAGAGCTTTGAGTCTCTGCAAAACATATACATGTGTAGACACAAATAAGTGAAATAGAATGAAGGCTATTTCAGCTTTAGCTTTTATTCCGTTTGGGAGCTAAAGTCGCACAAACTTTTGTTTACAAAAATTTCGATGGCCTATAGTTCGCAAGTTATGCAATCAGTTGACATAAGATTGTGCATGCATGTAGACATGTTAATGACCTTTATATATGCCAAGTTTCAGATGGCTACCTACTCAAACAAGCAAGCAGTAGCGGTTTGAAATTTTCACAATTTGGGCTACACGTTCGGGACGATTCGTGACCTTAGGTGACTTGCACAATTCGGGCTGAAACTAGTGCCAAATGAGAGGGTTGGGATAAACATTCAATTGACCATATGTGCCAAAAATTCTCGTTCTTTAGTTTTCGAGTTATAGCCCCTGGAAGTCGAAAACTGCACGACTTTGCCCTCGAATATCTCGACAACGGAGAAAGGAGAATTTCAGGGCATTTTCTCCCAAGAAATATATGGGAATTATCTGTAATTTAGCACAGTTTCAGAACGATTCGTGAAAGTCACCTTTTAAGAATAACTTCCACTGCAGGCCCATATATAAAAGTTTGCTCCTTTATTACTCTGCACATGGACAATTATTTGCGCTGTTATTTGCCCCAGGCATCATGTACCTATGTAATTACCGTTTACAGTGTAAAGATGGATGTTATCGGTCGCTGAACGTCGGAGCAGTAGGCGTTTAATGCATTTTCCCATAGGGTCCAATGCAAAATTGACACCTCATTTTCTCCATTCTCAAGAGCTTTGAGTCTCTGCAAAACATATACATGTGTAGACACAAATAAGTGAAATAGAATGAAGGCTATTTCAGCTTTAGCTTTTATTCCGTTTGGGAGCTAAAGTCGCACAAACTTTTGTTTACAAAAATTTCGATGGCCTATAGTTCGCAAGTTATGCAATCAGTTGACATAAGATTGTGCATGCATGTAGACATGTTAATGACCTTTATATATGCCAAGTTTCAGATGGCTACCTACTCAAACAAGCAAGCAGTAGCGGTTTGAAATTTTCACAATTTGGGCTACACGTTCGGGACGATTCGTGACCTTAGGTGACTTGCACAATTCGGGCTGAAACTAGTGCCAAATGAGAGGGTTGGGATAAACATTCAATTGACCATATGTGCCAAAAATTCTCGTTCTTTAGTTTTCGAGTTATAGCCCCTGGAAGTCGAAAACTGCACGACTTTGCCCTCGAATATCTCGACAACGGAGAAAGGAGAATTTCAGGGCATTTTCTCCCAAGAAATATATGGGAATTATCTGTAATTTAGCAAAGTTTCAGAACGATTCGTGAAAGTCACCTTTTAAGAATAACTTCCACTGCAGGCCCATATATAAAAGTTTGCTCCTTTATTACTCTGCACATGGACAATTGTTTGCGCTGTTATTTGCCCCAGGCATGTACCTATGTAATTACCGTTTACAGTGTAAAGATGGATGTTATCGGTCGCTGGACGTCGGAGCAGTAGGCGTTTAATGCATTTTCCCATAGGGTCCAATGCAAAATTGACACCTCATTTTCTCCATTCTCAAGAGCTTTGAGTCTCTGCAAAACATATACATGTGTAGACACAAATAAGTGAAATAGAATGAAGGCTATTTCAGCTTTAGCTTTTATTCCGTTTGGGAGCTAAAGTCGCACAAACTTTTGTTTACAAAAATTTCGATGGCCTATAGTTCGCAAGTTATGCAATCAGTTGACATAAGATTGTGCATGCATGTAGACATGTTAATGACCTTTATATATGCCAAGTTTCAGATGGCTACCTACTCAAACAAGCAAGCAGTAGCGGTTTGAAATTTTCACAATTTGGGCTACACGTTCGGGACGATTCGTGACCTTAGGTGACTTGCACAATTCGGGCTGAAACTAGTGCCAAATGAGAGGGTTGGGATAAACATTCAATTGACCATATGTGCCAAAACTTCTCGTTCTTTAGTTTTCGAGTTATAGCCCCTGGAAGTCGAAAACTGCACGACTTTGCCCTCGAATATCTCGACAACGGAGAAAGGAGAATTTCAGGGCATTTTCTCCCAAGAAATATATGGGAATTATCTGTAATTTAGCACAGTTTCAGAACGATTCGTGAAAGTCACCTTTTAAGAATAACTTCCACTGCAGGCCCATATATAAAAGTTTGCTCCTTTATTACTCTGCACATGGACAATTATTTGCGCTGTTATTTGCCCCAGGCATGTACCTATGTAATTACCGTTTAGAGTGTAAAGATGGATGTTATCGGTCGCTGAACGTCGGAGCAGTAGGCGTTTAATGCATTTTCCCATAGGGTCCAATGCAAAATTGACACCTCATTTTCTCCATTCTCAAGAGCTTTGAGTCTCTGCAAAACATATACATGTGTAGACACAAATAAGTGAAATAGAATGAAGGCTATTTCAGCTTTAGCTTTTATTCCGTTTGGGAGCTGAAGTCGCACAAACTTTTGTTTACAAAAATTTCGATGGCCTATAGTTCGCAAGTTATGCAATCAGTTGACATAAGATTGTGCATGCATGTAGACATGTTAATGACCTTTATATATGCCAAGTTTCAGATGGCTACCTACTCAAACAAGCAAGCAGTAGCGGTTTGAAATTTTCACAATTTGGGCTACACGTTCGGGACGATTCGTGACCTTAGGTGACTTGCACAATTCGGGCTGAAACTAGTGCCAAATGAGAGGGTTGGGATAAACATTCAATTGACCATATGTGCCAAAAATTCTCGTTCTTTAGTTTTCGAGTTATAGCCCCTGGAAGTCGAAAACTGCACGACTTTGCCCTCGAATATCTCGACAACGGAGAAAGGAGAATTTCAGGGCATTTTCTCCCAAGAAATATATGGGAATTATCTGTAATTTAGCACAGTTTCAGAACGATTCGTGAAAGTCACCTTTTAAGAATAACTTCCACTGCAGGCCCATATATAAAAGTTTGCTCCTTTATTACTCTGCACATGGACAATTATTTGCGCTGTTATTTGCCCCAGGCATGTACCTATGTAATTACCGTTTACAGTGTAAAGATGGATGTTATCGGTCGCTGAACGTCGGAGCAGTAGGCGTTTAATGCATTTTCCCATAGGGTCCAATGCAAAATTGACACCTCATTTTCTCCATTCTCAAGAGCTTTGAGTCTCTGCAAAACATATACATGTGTAGACACAAATAAGTGAAATAGAATGAAGGCTATTTCAGCTTTAGCTTTTATTCCGTTTGGGAGCTAAAGTCGCACAAACTTTTGTTTACAAAAATTTCGATGGCCTATAGTTCGCAAGTTATGCAATCAGTTGACATAAGATTGTGCATGCATGTAGACATGTTAATGACCTTTATATATGCCAAGTTTCAGATGACTACCTACTCAAACAAGCAAGCAGTAGCGGTTTGAAATTTTCACAATTTGGGCTACACGTTCGGGACGATTCGTGACCTTAGGTGACTTGCACAATTCGGGCTGAAACTAGTGCCAAATGAGAGGGTTGGGATAAACATTCAATTGACCATATGTGCCAAAAATTCTCGTTCTTTAGTTTTCGAGTTATAGCCCCTGGAAGTCGAAAACTGCACGACTTTGCCCTCGAATATCTCGACAACGGAGAAAGGAGAATTTCAGGGCATTTTCTCCCAAGAAATATATGGGAATTATCTGTAATTTAGCACAGTTTCAGAACGATTCGTGAAAGTCACCTTTTAAGAATAACTTCCACTGCAGGCCCATATATAAAAGTTTGCTCCTTTATTACTCTGCACATGGACAATTATTTGCGCTGTTATTTGCCCCAGGCATGTACCTATGTAATTACCGTTTACAGTGTAAAGATGGATGTTATCGGTCGCTGAACGTCGGAGCAGTAGGCGTTTAATGCATTTTCCCATAGGGTCCAATGCAAAATTGACACCTCATTTTCTCCATTCTCAAGAGCTTTGAGTCTCTGCAAAACATATACATGTGTAGACACAAATAAGTGAAATAGAATGAAGGCTATTTCAGCTTTAGCTTTTATTCCGTTTGGGAGCTAAAGTCGCACAAACTTTTGTTTACAAAAATTTCGATGGCCTATAGTTCGCAAGTTATGCAATCAGTTGACATAAGATTGTGCATGCATGTAGACATGTTAATGACCTTTATATATGCCAAGTTTCAGATGGCTACCTACTCAAACAAGCAAGCAGTAGCGGTTTGAAATTTTCACAATTTGGGCTATACGTTCGGGACGATTCGTGACCTTAGGTGACTTGCACAATTCGGGCTGAAACTAGTGCCAAATGAGAGGGTTGGGATAAACATTCAATTGACCATATGTGCCAAAAATTCTCGTTCTTTAGTTTTCGAGTTATAGCCCCTGGAAGTCGAAAACTGCACGACTTTGCCCTCGAATATCTCGACAACGGAGAAAGGAGAATTTCAGGGCATTTTCTCCCAAGAAATATATGGGAATTATCTGTAATTTAGCACAGTTTCAGAACGATTCGTGAAAGTCACCTTTTAAGAATAACTTCCACTGCAGGCCCATATATAAAAGTTTGCTCCTTTATTACTCTGCACATGGACAATTATTTGCGCTGTTATTTGCCCCAGGCATGTACCTATGTAATTACCGTTTACAGTGTAAAGATGGATGTTATCGGTCGCTGAACGTCGGAGCAGTAGGCGTTTAATGCATTTTCCCATAGGGTCCAATGCAAAATTGACACCTCATTTTCTCCATTCTAAAGAGCTTTGAGACTCTGCAAAACATATACATGTGTAGACACAAATAAGTGAAATAGAATGAAGGCTATTTCAGCTTTAGCTTTTATTCCGTTTGGGAGCTGAAGTCGCACAAACTTTTGTTTACAAAAATTTCGATGGCCTATAGTTCACAAGTTATGCAATCAGTTGACATAAGATTGTGCATGCATGTAGACATGTTAATGACCTTTATATATGCCAAGTTTCAGATGGCTACCTACTCAAACAAGCAAGCAGTAGCGGTTTGAAATTTTCACAATTTGGGCTACACGTTCGGGACGATTCGTGACCTTAGGTGACTTGCACAATTCGGGCTGAAACTAGTGCCAAATGAGAGGGTTGGGATAAACATTCAATTGGCCATATGTGCCAAAAATTCTCGTTCTTTAGTTTTCGAGTTATAGCCCCTGGAAGTCGATAACTGCACGACTTTGCCCTCGAATATCTCGACAACGGAGAAAGGAGAATTTCAGGGCATTTTCTCCCAAGAAATATATGGGAATTATCTGTAATTTAGCACAGTTTCAGAACGATTCGTGAAAGTCACCTTTTAAGAATAACTTCCACTGCAGGCCCATATATAAAAGTTTGCTCCTTTATTACTCTGCACATGGACAATTATTTGCGCTGTTATTTGCCCCAGGCATGTACCTATGTAATTACCGTTTACAGTGTAAAGATGGATGTTATCGGTCGCTGAACGTCGGAGCAGTAGGCGTTTAATGCATTTTCCCATAGGGTCCAATGCAAAATTGACACCTCATTTTCTCCATTCTCAAGAGCTTTGAGTCTCTGCAAAACATATACATGTGTAGACACAAATAAGTGAAATAGAATGAAGGCTATTTCAGCTTTAGCTTTTATTCCGTTTGGGAGCTAAAGTCGCACAAACTTTTGTTTACAAAAATTTCGATGGCCTATAGTTCGCAAGTTATGCAATCAGTTGACATAAGATTGTGCATGCATGTAGACATGTTAATGACCTTTATATATGCCAAGTTTCAGATGGCTACCTACTCAAACAAGCAAGCAGTAGCGGTTTGAAATTTTCACAATTTGGGCTACACGTTCGGGACGATTCGTGACCTTAGGTGACTTGCACAATTCGGGCTGAAACTAGTGCCAAATGAGAGGGTTGGGATAAACATTCAATTGACCATATGTGCCAAAAATTCTCGTTCTTTAGTTTTCGAGTTATAGCCCCTGGAAGTCGAAAACTGCACGACTTTGCCCTCGAATATCTCGACAACGGATAAAGGAGAATTTCAGGGCATTTTCTCCCAAGAAATATATGGGAATTATCTGTAATTTAGCACAGTTTCAGAACGATTCGTGAAAGTCACCTTTTAAGAATAACTTCCACTGCAGGCCCATATATAAAAGTTTGCTCCTTTATTACTCAGCACATGGACAATTGTTTGCGCTGTTATTTGCCCCAGGCATGTACCTATGTAATTACCGTTTACAGTGTAAAGATGGATGTTATCGGTCGCTGAACGTCGGAGCAGTAGGCGTTTAATGCATTTTCCCATAGGGTCCAATGCAAAATTGACACCTCATTTTCTCCATTCTCAAGAGCTTTGAGTCTCTGCAAAACATATACATGTGTAGACACAAATAAGTGAAATAGAATGAAGGCTATTTCAGCTTTAGCTTTTATTCCGTTTGGGAGCTAAAGTCGCACAAACTTTTGTTTACAAAAATTTCGATGGCCTATAGTTCGCAAGTTATGCAATCAGTTGACATAAGATTGTGCATGCATGTAGACATGTTAATGACCTTTATATATGCCAAGTTTCAGATGGCTACCTACTCAAACAAGCAAGCAGTAGCGGTTTGAAATTTTCACAATTTGGGCTACACGTTCGGGACGATTCGTGACCTTAGGTGACTTGCACAATTCGGGCTGAAACTAGTGCCAAATGAGAGGGTTGGGATAAACATTCAATTGACCATATGTGCCAAAACTTCTCGTTCTTTAGTTTTCGAGTTATAGCCCCTGGAAGTCGAAAACTGCACGACTTTGCCCTCGAATATCTCGACAACGGAGAAAGGAGAATTTCAGGGCATTTTCTCCCAAGAAATATATGGGAATTATCTGTAATTTAGCACAGTTTCAGAACGATTCGTGAAAGTCACCTTTTAAGAATAACTTCCACTGCAGGCCCATATATAAAAGTTTGCTCCTTTATTACTCTGCACATGGACAATTATTTGCGCTGTTATTTGCCCCAGGCATGTACCTATGTAATTACCGTTTACAGTGTAAAGATGGATGTTATCGGTCGCTGAACGTCGGAGCAGTAGGCGTTTAATGCATTTTCCCATAGGGTCCAATGCAAAATTGACACCTCATTTTCTCCATTCTCAAGAGCTTTGAGTCTCTGCAAAACATATACATGTGTAGACACAAATAAGTGAAATAGAATGAAGGCTATTTCAGCTTTAGCTTTTATTCCGTTTGGGAGCTGAAGTCGCACAAACTTTTGTTTACAAAAATTTCGATGGCCTATAGTTCGCAAGTTATGCAATCAGTTGACATAAGATTGTGCATGCATGTAGACATGTTAATGACCTTTATATATGCCAAGTTTCAGATGGCTACCTACTCAAACAAGCAAGCAGTAGCGGTTTGAAATTTTCACAATTTGGGCTACACGTTCGGGACGATTCGTGACCTTAGGTGACTTGCACAATTCGGGCTGAAACTAGTGCCAAATGAGAGGGTTGGGATAAACATTCAATTGACCATATGTGCCAAAAATTCTCGTTCTTTAGTTTTCGAGTTATAGCCCCTGGAAGTCGAAAACTGCACGACTTTGCCCTCGAATATCTCGACAACGGAGAAAGGAGAATTTCAGGGCATTTTCTCCCAAGAAATATATGGGAATTATCTGTAATTTAGCACAGTTTCAGAACGATTCGTGAAAGTCACCTTTTAAGAATAACTTCCACTGCAGGCCCATATATAAAAGTTTGCTCCTTTATTACTCTGCACATGGACAATTATTTGCGCTGTTATTTGCCCCAGGCATGTACCTATGTAATTACCGTTTACAGTGTAAAGATGGATGTTATCGGTCGCTGAACGTCGGAGCAGTAGGCGTTTAATGCATTTTCCCATAGGGTCCAATGCAAAATTGACACCTCATTTTCTCCATTCTCAAGAGCTTTGAGTCTCTGCAAAACATATACATGTGTAGACACAAATAAGTGAAATAGAATGAAGGCTATTTCAGCTTTAGCTTTTATTCCGTTTGGGAGCTAAAGTCGCACAAACTTTTGTTTACAAAAATTTCGATGGCCTATAGTTCGCAAGTTATGCAATCAGTTGACATAAGATTGTGCATGCATGTAGACATGTTAATGACCTTTATATATGCCAAGTTTCAGATGGCTACCTACTCAAACAAGCAAGCAGTAGCGGTTTGAAATTTTCACAATTTGGGCTACACGTTCGGGACGATTCGTGACCTTAGGTGACTTGCACAATTCGGGCTGAAACTAGTGCCAAATGAGAGGGTTGGGATAAACATTCAATTGACCATATGTGCCAAAAATTCTCGTTCTTTAGTTTTCGAGTTATAGCCCCTGGAAGTCGAAAACTGCACGACTTTGCCCTCGAATATCTCGACAACGGAGAAAGGAGAATTTCAGGGCATTTTCTCCCAAGAAATATATGGGAATTATCTGTAATTTAGCACAGTTTCAGAACGATTCGTGAAAGTCACCTTTTAAGAATAACTTCCACTGCAGGCCCATATATAAAAGTTTGCTCCTTTATTACTCTGCACATGGACAATTATTTGCGCTGTTATTTGCCCCAGGCATGTACCTATGTAATTACCGTTTACAGTGTAAAGATGGATGTTATCGGTCGCTGAACGTCGGAGCAGTAGGCGTTTAATGCATTTTCCCATAGGGTCCAATGCAAAATTGACACCTCATTTTCTCCATTCTAAAGAGCTTTGAGTCTCTGCAAAACATATACATGTGTAGACACAAATAAGTGAAATAGAATGAAGGCTATTTCAGCTTTAGCTTTTATTCCGTTTGGGAGCTAAAGTCGCACAAACTTTTGTTTACAAAAATTTCGATGGCCTATAGTTCGCAAGTTATGCAATCAGTTGACATAAGATTGTGCATGCATGTAGACATGTTAATGACCTTTATATATGCCAAGTTTCAGATGGCTACCTACTCAAACAAGCAAGCAGTAGCGGTTTGAAATTTTCACAATTTGGGCTACACGTTCGGGACGATTCGTGACCTTAGGTGACTTGCACAATTCGGGCTGAAACTAGTGCCAAATGAGAGGGTTGGGATAAACATTCAATTGACCATATGTGCCAAAAATTCTCGTTCTTTAGTTTTCGAGTTATAGCCCCTGGAAGTCGAAAACTGCACGACTTTGCCCTCGAATATCTCGACAACGGAGAAAGGAGAATTTCAGGGCATTTTCTCCCAAGAAATATATGGGAATTATCTGTAATTTAGCACAGTTTCAGAACGATTCGTGAAAGTCACCTTTTAAGAATAACTTCCACTGCAGGCCCATATATAAAAGTTTGCTCCTTTATTACTCTGCACATGGACAATTATTTGCGCTGTTATTTGCCCCAGGCATGTACCTATGTAATTACCGTTTACAGTGTAAAGATGGATGTTATCGGTCGCTGAACGTCGGAGCAGTAGGCGTTTAATGCATTTTCCCATAGGGTCCAATGCAAAATTGACACCTCATTTTCTCCATTCTCAAGAGCTTTGAGTCTCTGCAAAACATATACATGTGTAGACACAAATAAGTGAAATAGAATGAAGGCTATTTCAGCTTTAGCTTTTATTCCGTTTGGGAGCTGAAGTCGCACAAACTTTTGTTTACAAAAATTTCGATGGCCTATAGTTCGCAAGTTATGCAATCAGTTGACATAAGATTGTGCATGCATGTAGACATGTTAATGACCTTTATATATGCCAAGTTTCAGATGGCTACCTACTCAAACAAGCAAGCAGTAGCGGTTTGAAATTTTCACAATTTGGGCTACACGTTCGGGACGATTCGTGACCTTAGGTGACTTGCACAATTCGGGCTGAAACTAGTGCCAAATGAGAGGGTTGGGATAAACATTCAATTGACCATATGTGCCAAAAATTCTCGTTCTTTAGTTTTCGAGTTATAGCCCCTGGAAGTCGAAAACTGCACGACTTTGCCCTCGAATATCTCGACAACGGAGAAAGGAGAATTTCAGGGCATTTTCTCCCAAGAAATATATGGGAATTATCTGTAATTTAGCACAGTTTCAGAACGATTCGTGAAAGTCACCTTTTAAGAATAACTTCCACTGCAGGCCCATATATAAAAGTTTGCTCCTTTATTACTCTGCACATGGACAATTATTTGCGCTGTTATTTGTCCCAGGCATGTACCTATGTAATTACCGTTTACAGTGTAAAGATGGATGTTATCGGTCGCTGAACGTCGGAGCAGTGGGCGTTTAATGCATTTTCCCATAGGGTCCAATGCAAAATTGACACCTCATTTTCTCCATTCTCAAGAGCTTTGAGTCTCTGCAAAACATATACATGTGTAGACACAAATAAGTGAAATAGAATGAAGGCTATTTCAGCTTTAGCTTTTATTCCGTTTGGGAGCTAAAGTCGCACAAACTTTTGTTTACAAAAATGTCGATGGCCTATAGTTCGCAAGTTATGCAATCAGTTGACATAAGATTGTGCATGCATGTAGACATGTTAATGACCTTTATATATGCCAAGTTTCAGATGGCTACCTACTCAAACAAGCAAGCAGTAGCGGTTTGAAATTTTCACAATTTGGGCTACACGTTCGGGACGATTCGTGACCTTAGGTGACTTGCACAATTCGGGCTGAAACTAGTGCCAAATGAGAGGGTTGGGATAAACATTCAATTGACCATATGTGCCAAAAATTCTCGTTCTTTAGTTTTCGAGTTATAGCCCCTGGAAGTCGAAAACTGCACGACTTTGCCCTCGAATATCTCGACAACGGGGAAAGGAGAATTTCAGGGCATTTTCTCCCAAGAAATATATGGGAATTATCTGTAATTTAGCACAGTTTCAGAACGATTCGTGAAAGTCACCTTTTAAGAATAACTTCCACTGCAGGCCCATATATAAAAGTTTGCTCCTTTATTACTCTGCACATGGACAATTATTTGCGCTGTTATTTGCCCCAGGCATGTACCTATGTAATTACCGTTTACAGTGTAAAGATGGATGTTATCGGTCGCTGAACGTCGGAGCAGTAGGCGTTTAATGCATTTTCCCATAGGGTCCAATGCAAAATTGACACCTCATTTTCTCCATTCTCAAGAGCTTTGAGTCTCTGCAAAACATATACATGTGTAGACACAAATAAGTGAAATAGAATGAAGGCTATTTCAGCTTTAGCTTTTATTCCGTTTGGGAGCTAAAGTCGCACAAACTTTTGTTTACAAAAATTTCGATGGCCTATAGTTCGCAAGTTATGCAATCAGTTGACATAAGATTGTGCATGCATGTAGACATGTTAATGACCTTTATATATGCCAAGTTTCAGATGGCTACCTACTCAAACAAGCAAGCAGTAGCGGTTTGAAATTTTCACAATTTGGGCTACACGTTCGGGACGATTCGTGACCTTAGGTGACTTGCACAATTCGGGCTGAAACTAGTGCCAAATGAGAGGGTTGGGATAAACATTCAATTGACCATATGTGCCAAAAATTCTCGTTCTTTAGTTTTCGAGTTATAGCCCCTGGAAGTCGAAAACTGCACGACTTTGCCCTCGAATATCTCGACAACGGAGAAAGGAGAATTTCAGGGCATTTTCTCCCAAGAAATATATGGGAATTATCTGTAATTTAGCACAGTTTCAGAACGATTCGTGAAAGTCACCTTTTAAGAATAACTTCCACTGCAGGCCCATATATAAAAGTTTGCTCCTTTATTACTCTGCACATGGACAATTATTTGCGCTGTTATTTGCCCCAGGCATGTACCTATGTAATTACCGTTTACAGTGTAAAGATGGATGTTATCGGTCGCTGAACGTCGGAGCAGTAGGCGTTTAATGCATTTTCCCATAGGGTCCAATGCAAAATTGACACCTCATTTTCTCCATTCTAAAGAGCTTTGAGTCTCTGCAAAACATATACATGTGTAGACACAAATAAGTGAAATAGAATGAAGGCTATTTCAGCTTTAGCTTTTATTCCGTTTGGGAGCTGAAGTCGCACAAACTTTTGTTTACAAAAATTTCGATGGCCTATAGTTCACAAGTTATGCAATCAGTTGACATAAGATTGTGCATGCATGTAGACATGTTAATGACCTTTATATATGCCAAGTTTCAGATGGCTACCTACTCAAACAAGCAAGCAGTAGCGGTTTGAAATTTTCACAATTTGGGCTACACGTTCGGGACGATTCGTGACCTTAGGTGACTTGCACAATTCGGGCTGAAACTAGTGCCAAATGAGAGGGTTGGGATAAACATTCAATTGACCATATGTGCCAAAAATTCTCGTTCTTTAGTTTTCGAGTTATAGCCCCTGGAAGTCGAAAACTGCACGACTTTGCCCTCGAATATCTCGACAACGGAGAAAGGAGAATTTCAGGGCATTTTCTCCCAAGAAATATATGGGAATTATCTGTAATTTAGCAAAGTTTCAGAACGATTCGTGAAAGTCACCTTTTAAGAATAACTTCCACTGCAGGCCCATATATAAAAGTTTGCTCCTTTATTACTCTGCACATGGACAATTGTTTGCGCTGTTATTTGCCCCAGGCATGTACCTATGTAATTACCGTTTACAGTGTAAAGATGGATGTTATCGGTCGCTGAACGTCGGAGCAGTAGGCGTTTAATGCATTTTCCCATAGGGTCCAATGCAAAATTGACACCTCATTTTCTCCATTCTCAAGAGCTTTGAGTCTCTGCAAAACATATACATGTGTAGACACAAATAAGTGAAATAGAATGAAGGCTATTTCAGCTTTAGCTTTTATTCCGTTTGGGAGCTAAAGTCGCACAAACTTTTGTTTACAAAAATTTCGATGGCCTATAGTTCGCAAGTTATGCAATCAGTTGACATAAGATTGTGCATGCATGTAGACATGTTAATGACCTTTATATATGCCAAGTTTCAGATGGCTACCTACTCAAACAAGCAAGCAGTAGCGGTTTGAAATTTTCACAATTTGGGCTACACGTTCGGGACGATTCGTGACCTTAGGTGACTTGCACAATTCGGGCTGAAACTAGTGCCAAATGAGAGGGTTGGGATAAACATTCAATTGACCATATGTGCCAAAAATTCTCGTTCTTTAGTTTTCGAGTTATAGCCCCTGGAAGTCGAAAACTGCACGACTTTGCCCTCGAATATCTCGACAACGGAGAAAGGAGAATTTCAGGGCATTTTCTCCCAAGAAATATATGGGAATTATCTGTAATTTAGCACAGTTTCAGAACGATTCGTGAAAGTCACCTTTTAAGAATAACTTCCACTGCAGGCCCATATATAAAAGTTTGCTCCTTTATTACTCTGCACATGGACAATTATTTGCGCTGTTATTTGTCCCAGGCATGTACCTATGTAATTACCGTTTACAGTGTAAAGATGGATGTTATCGGTCGCTGAACGTCGGAGCAGTGGGCGTTTAATGCATTTTCCCATAGGGTCCAATGCAAAATTGACACCTCATTTTCTCCATTCTCAAGAGCTTTGAGTCTCTGCAAAACATATACATGTGTAGACACAAATAAGTGAAATAGAATGAAGGCTATTTCAGCTTTAGCTTTTATTCCGTTTGGGAGCTAAAGTCGCACAAACTTTTGTTTACAAAAATTTCGATGGCCTATAGTTCGCAAGTTATGCAATCAGTTGACATAAGATTGTGCATGCATGTAGACATGTTAATGACCTTTATATATGCCAAGTTTCAGATGGCTACCTACTCAAACAAGCAAGCAGTAGCGGTTTGAAATTTTCACAATTTGGGCTACACGTTCGGGACGATTCGTGACCTTAGGTGACTTGCACAATTCGGGCTGAAACTAGTGCCAAATGAGAGGGTTGGGATAAACATTCAATTGACCATATGTGCCAAAAATTCTCGTTCTTTAGTTTTCGAGTTATAGCCCCTGGAAGTCGAAAACTGCACGACTTTGCCCTCGAATATCTCGACAACGGAGAAAGGAGAATTTCAGGGCATTTTCTCCCAAGAAATATATGGGAATTATCTGTAATTTAGCACAGTTTCAGAACGATTCGTGAAAGTCACCTTTTAAGAATAACTTCCACTGCAGGCCCATATATAAAAGTTTGCTCCTTTATTACTCTGCACATGGACAATTATTTGCGCTGTTATTTGTCCCAGGCATGTACCTATGTAATTACCGTTTACAGTGTAAAGATGGATGTTATCGGTCGCTGAACGTCGGAGCAGTGGGCGTTAAATGCATTTTCCCATAGGGTCCAATGCAAAATTGACACCTCATTTTCTCCATTCTCAAGAGCTTTGAGTCTCTGCAAAACATATACATGTGTAGACACAAATAAGTGAAATAGAATGAAGGCTATTTCAGCTTTAGCTTTTATTCCGTTTGGGAGCTAAAGTCGCACAAACTTTTGTTTACAAAAATGTCGATGGCCTATAGTTCGCAAGTTATGCAATCAGTTGACATAAGATTGTGCATGCATGTAGACATGTTAATGACCTTTATATATGCCAAGTTTCAGATGGCTACCTACTCAAACAAGCAAGCAGTAGCGGTTTGAAATTTTCACAATTTGGGCTACACGTTCGGGACGATTCGTGACCTTAGGTGACTTGCACAATTCGGGCTGAAACTAGTGCCAAATGAGAGGGTTGGGATAAACATTCAATTGACCATATGTGCCAAAAATTCTCGTTCTTTAGTTTTCGAGTTATAGCCCCTGGAAGTCGAAAACTGCACGACTTTGCCCTCGAATATCTCGACAACGGAGAAAGGAGAATTTCAGGGCATTTTCTCCCAAGAAATATATGGGAATTATCTGTAATTTAGCACAGTTTCAGAACGATTCGTGAAAGTCACCTTTTAAGAATAACTTCCACTGCAGGCCCATATATAAAAGTTTGCTCCTTTATTACTCTGCACATGGACAATTATTTGCGCTGTTATTTGCCCCAGGCATGTACCTATGTAATTACCGTTTACAGTGTAAAGATGGATGTTATCGGTCGCTGAACGTCGGAGCAGTAGGCGTTTAATGCATTTTCCCATAGGGTCCAATGCAAAATTGACACCTCATTTTCTCCATTCTCAAGAGCTTTGAGTCTCTGCAAAACATATACATGTGTAGACACAAATAAGTGAAATAGAATGAAGGCTATTTCAGCTTTAGCTTTTATTCCGTTTGGGAGCTAAAGTCGCACAAACTTTTGTTTACAAAAATTTCGATGGCCTATAGTTCGCAAGTTATGCAATCAGTTGACATAAGATTGTGCATGCATGTAGACATGTTAATGACCTTTATATATGCCAAGTTTCAGATGGCTACCTACTCAAACAAGCAAGCAGTAGCGGTTTGAAATTTTCACAATTTGGGCTACACGTTCGGGACGATTCGTGACCTTAGGTGACTTGCACAATTCGGGCTGAAACTAGTGCCAAATGAGAGGGTTGGGATAAACATTCAATTGACCATATGTGCCAAAAATTCTCGTTCTTTAGTTTTCGAGTTATAGCCCCTGGAAGTCGAAAACTGCACGACTTTGCCCTCGAATATCTCGACAACGGAGAAAGGAGAATTTCAGGGCATTTTCTCCCAAGAAATATATGGGAATTATCTGTAATTTAGCAAAGTTTCAGAACGATTCGTGAAAGTCACCTTTTAAGAATAACTTCCACTGCAGGCCCATATATAAAAGTTTGCTCCTTTATTACTCTGCACATGGACAATTGTTTGCGCTGTTATTTGCCCCAGGCATGTACCTATGTAATTACCGTTTACAGTGTAAAGATGGATGTTATCGGTCGCTGAACGTCGGAGCAGTAGGCGTTTAATGCATTTTCCCATAGGGTCCAATGCAAAATTGACACCTCATTTTCTCCATTCTCAAGAGCTTTGAGTCTCTGCAAAACATATACATGTGTAGACACAAATAAGTGAAATAGAATGAAGGCTATTTCAGCTTTAGCTTTTATTCCGTTTGGGAGCTAAAGTCGCACAAACTTTTGTTTACAAAAATTTCGATGGCCTATAGTTCGCAAGTTATGCAATCAGTTGACATAAGATTGTGCATGCATGTAGACATGTTAATGACCTTTATATATGCCAAGTTTCAGATGGCTACCTACTCAAACAAGCAAGCAGTAGCGGTTTGAAATTTTCACAATTTGGGCTACACGTTCGGGACGATTCGTGACCTTAGGTGACTTGCACAATTCGGGCTGAAACTAGTGCCAAATGAGAGGGTTGGGATAAACATTCAATTGACCATATGTGCCAAAAATTCTCGTTCTTTAGTTTTCGAGTTATAGCCCCTGGAAGTCGAAAACTGCACGACTTTGCCCTCGAATATCTCGACAACGGAGAAAGGAGAATTTCAGGGCATTTTCTCCCAAGAAATATATGGGAATTATCTGTAATTTAGCACAGTTTCAGAACGATTCGTGAAAGTCACCTTTTAAGAATAACTTCCACTGCAGGCCCATATATAAAAGTTTGCTCCTTTATTACTCTGCACATGGACAATTATTTGCGCTGTTATTTGCCCCAGGCATGTACCTATGTAATTACCGTTTACAGTGTAAAGATGGATGTTATCGGTCGCTGAACGTCGGAGCAGTAGGCGTTTAATGCATTTTCCCATAGGGTCCAATGCAAAATTGACACCTCATTTTCTCCATTCTCAAGAGCTTTGAGTCTCTGCAAAACATATACATGTGTAGACACAAATAAGTGAAATAGAATGAAGGCTATTTCAGCTTTAGCTTTTATTCCGTTTGGGAGCTGAAGTCGCACAAACTTTTGTTTACAAAAATTTCGATGGCCTATAGTTCGCAAGTTATGCAATCAGTTGACATAAGATTGTGCATGCATGTAGACATGTTAATGACCTTTATATATGCCAAGTTTCAGATGGCTACCTACTCAAACAAGCAAGCAGTAGCGGTTTGAAATTTTCACAATTTGGGCTACACGTTCGGGACGATTCGTGACCTTAGGTGACTTGCACAATTCGGGCTGAAACTAGTGCCAAATGAGAGGGTTGGGATAAACATTCAATTGACCATATGTGCCAAAAATTCTCGTTCTTTAGTTTTCGAGTTATAGCCCCTGGAAGTCGAAAACTGCACGACTTTGCCCTCGAATATCTCGACAACGGAGAAAGGAGAATTTCAGGGCATTTTCTCCCAAGAAATATATGGGAATTATCTGTAATTTAGCACAGTTTCAGAACGATTCGTGAAAGTCACCTTTTAAGAATAACTTCCACTGCAGGCCCATATATAAAAGTTTGCTCCTTTATTACTCTGCACATGGACAATTATTTGCGCTGTTATTTGCCCCAGGCATGTACCTATGTAATTACCGTTTACAGTGTAAAGATGGATGTTATCGGTCGCTGAACGTCGGAGCAGTAGGCGTTTAATGCATTTTCCCATAGGGTCCAATGCAAAATTGACACCTCATTTTCTCCATTCTCAAGAGCTTTGAGTCTCTGCAAAACATATACATGTGTAGACACAAATAAGTGAAATAGAATGAAGGCTATTTCAGCTTTAGCTTTTATTCCGTTTGGGAGCTAAAGTCGCACAAACTTTTGTTTACAAAAATTTCGATGGCCTATAGTTCGCAAGTTATGCAATCAGTTGACATAAGATTGTGCATGCATGTAGACATGTTAATGACCTTTATATATGCCAAGTTTCAGATGGCTACCTACTCAAACAAGCAAGCAGTAGCGGTTTGAAATTTTCACAATTTGGGCTACACGTTCGGGACGATTCGTGACCTTAGGTGACTTGCACAATTCGGGCTGAAACTAGTGCCAAATGAGAGGGTTGGGATAAACATTCAATTGACCATATGTGCCAAAAATTCTCGTTCTTTAGTTTTCGAGTTATAGCCCCTGGAAGTCGAAAACTGCACGACTTTGCCCTCGAATATCTCGACAACGGAGAAAGGAGAA
The DNA here is from genome assembly GCA_963989385.1 of Ctena decussata. Classification (NCBI taxonomy): domain Eukaryota; kingdom Metazoa; phylum Mollusca; class Bivalvia; order Lucinida; family Lucinidae; genus Ctena; species Ctena decussata. The sequence goes on along the minus strand of OZ022510.1, from coordinate 53,307,154 downwards.
TTTCAGGGCATTTTCTCCCAAGAAATATATGGGAATTATCTGTAATTTAGCACAGTTTCAGAACGATTCGTGAAAGTCACCTTTTAAGAATAACTTCCACTGCAGGCCCATATATAAAAGTTTGCTCCTTTATTACTCTGCACATGGACAATTATTTGCGCTGTTATTTGCCCCAGGCATGTACCTATGTAATTACCGTTTACAGTGTAAAGATGGATGTTATCGGTCGCTGAACGTCGGAGCAGTAGGCGTTTAATGCATTTTCCCATAGGGTCCAATGCAAAATTGACACCTCATTTTCTCCATTCTAAAGAGCTTTGAGTCTCTGCAAAACATATACATGTGTAGACACAAATAAGTGAAATAGAATGAAGGCTATTTCAGCTTTAGCTTTTATTCCGTTTGGGAGCTGAAGTCGCACAAACTTTTGTTTACAAAAATTTCGATGGCCTATAGTTCACAAGTTATGCAATCAGTTGACATAAGATTGTGCATGCATGTAGACATGTTAATGACCTTTATATATGCCAAGTTTCAGATGGCTACCTACTCAAACAAGCAAGCAGTAGCGGTTTGAAATTTTCACAATTTGGGCTACACGTTCGGGACGATTCGTGACCTTAGGTGACTTGCACAATTCGGGCTGAAACTAGTGCCAAATGAGAGGGTTGGGATAAACATTCAATTGACCATATGTGCCAAAAATTCTCGTTCTTTAGTTTTCGAGTTATAGCCCCTGGAAGTCGAAAACTGCACGACTTTGCCCTCGAATATCTCGACAACGGAGAAAGGAGAATTTCAGGGCATTTTCTCCCAAGAAATATATGGGAATTATCTGTAATTTAGCACAGTTTCAGAACGATTCGTGAAAGTCACCTTTTAAGAATAACTTCCACTGCAGGCCCATATATAAAAGTTTGCTCCTTTATTACTCTGCACATGGACAATTATTTGCGCTGTTATTTGCCCCAGGCATGTACCTATGTAATTACCGTTTACAGTGTAAAGATGGATGTTATCGGTCGCTGAACGTCGGAGCAGTAGGCGTTTAATGCATTTTCCCATAGGGTCCAATGCAAAATTGACACCTCATTTTCTCCATTCTCAAGAGCTTTGAGTCTCTGCAAAACATATACATGTGTAGACACAAATAAGTGAAATAGAATGAAGGCTATTTCAGCTTTAGCTTTTATTCCGTTTGGGAGCTAAAGTCGCACAAACTTTTGTTTACAAAAATTTCGATGGCCTATAGTTCGCAAGTTATGCAATCAGTTGACATAAGATTGTGCATGCATGTAGACATGTTAATGACCTTTATATATGCCAAGTTTCAGATGGCTACCTACTCAAACAAGCAAGCAGTAGCGGTTTGAAATTTTCACAATTTGGGCTACACGTTCGGGACGATTCGTGACCTTAGGTGACTTGCACAATTCGGGCTGAAACTAGTGCCAAATGAGAGGGTTGGGATAAACATTCAATTGACCATATGTGCCAAAAATTCTCGTTCTTTAGTTTTCGAGTTATAGCCCCTGGAAGTCGAAAACTGCACGACTTTGCCCTCGAATATCTCGACAACGGAGAAAGGAGAATTTCAGGGCATTTTCTCCCAAGAAATATATGGGAATTATCTGTAATTTAGCACAGTTTCAGAACGATTCGTGAAAGTCACCTTTTAAGAATAACTTCCACTGCAGGCCCATATATAAAAGTTTGCTCCTTTATTACTCTGCACATGGACAATTATTTGCGCTGTTATTTGTCCCAGGCATGTACCTATGTAATTACCGTTTACAGTGTAAAGATGGATGTTATCGGTCGCTGAACGTCGGAGCAGTGGGCGTTTAATGCATTTTCCCATAGGGTCCAATGCAAAATTGACACCTCATTTTCTCCATTCTCAAGAGCTTTGAGTCTCTGCAAAACATATACATGTGTAGACACAAATAAGTGAAATAGAATGAAGGCTATTTCAGCTTTAGCTTTTATTCCGTTTGGGAGCTAAAGTCGCACAAACTTTTGTTTACAAAAATTTCGATGGCCTATAGTTCGCAAGTTATGCAATCAGTTGACATAAGATTGTGCATGCATGTAGACATGTTAATGACCTTTATATATGCCAAGTTTCAGATGGCTACCTACTCAAACAAGCAAGCAGTAGCGGTTTGAAATTTTCACAATTTGGGCTACACGTTCGGGACGATTCGTGACCTTAGGTGACTTGCACAATTCGGGCTGAAACTAGTGCCAAATGAGAGGGTTGGGATAAACATTCAATTGACCATATGTGCCAAAAATTCTCGTTCTTTAGTTTTCGAGTTATAGCCCCTGGAAGTCGAAAACTGCACGACTTTGCCCTCGAATATCTCGACAACGGAGAAAGGAGAATTTCAGGGCATTTTCTCCCAAGAAATATATGGGAATTATCTGTAATTTAGCAAAGTTTCAGAACGATTCGTGAAAGTCACCTTTTAAGAATAACTTCCACTGCAGGCCCATATATAAAAGTTTGCTCCTTTATTACTCTGCACATGGACAATTGTTTGCGCTGTTATTTGCCCCAGGCATGTACCTATGTAATTACCGTTTACAGTGTAAAGATGGATGTTATCGGTCGCTGAACGTCGGAGCAGTAGGCGTTTAATGCATTTTCCCATAGGGTCCAATGCAAAATTGACACCTCATTTTCTCCATTCTCAAGAGCTTTGAGTCTCTGCAAAACATATACATGTGTAGACACAAATAAATGAAATAGAATGAAGGCTATTTCAGCTTTAGCTTTTATTCCGTTTGGGAGCTAAAGTCGCACAAACTTTTGTTTACAAAAATTTCGATGGCCTATAGTTCGCAAGTTATGCAATCAGTTGACATAAGATTGTGCATGCATGTAGACATGTTAATGACCTTTATATATGCCAAGTTTCAGATGGCTACCTACTCAAACAAGCAAGCAGTAGCGGTTTGAAATTTTCACAATTTGGGCTACACGTTCGGGACGATTCGTGACCTTAGGTGACTTGCACAATTCGGGCTGAAACTAGTGCCAAATGAGAGGGTTGGGATAAACATTCAATTGACCATATGTGCCAAAAATTCTCGTTCTTTAGTTTTCGAGTTATAGCCCCTGGAAGTCGAAAACTGCACGACTTTGCCCTCGAATATCTCGACAACGGAGAAAGGAGAATTTCAGGGCATTTTCTCCCAAGAAATATATGGGAATTATCTGTAATTTAGCACAGTTTCAGAACGATTCGTGAAAGTCACCTTTTAAGAATAACTTCCACTGCAGGCCCATATATAAAAGTTTGCTCCTTTATTACTCTGCACATGGACAATTATTTGCGCTGTTATTTGCCCCAGGCATGTACCTATGTAATTACCGTTTACAGTGTAAAGATGGATGTTATCGGTCGCTGAACGTCGGAGCAGTAGGCGTTTAATGCATTTTCCCATAGGGTCCAATGCAAAATTGACACCTCATTTTCTCCATTCTAAAGAGCTTTGAGTCTCTGCAAAACATATACATGTGTAGACACAAATAAGTGAAATAGAATGAAGGCTATTTCAGCTTTAGCTTTTATTCCGTTTGGGAGCTGAAGTCGCACAAACTTTTGTTTACAAAAATTTCGATGGCCTATAGTTCACAAGTTATGCAATCAGTTGACATAAGATTGTGCATGCATGTAGACATGTTAATGACCTTTATATATGCCAAGTTTCAGATGGCTACCTACTCAAACAAGCAAGCAGTAGCGGTTTGAAATTTTCACAATTTGGGCTACACGTTCGGGACGATTCGTGACCTTAGGTGACTTGCACAATTCGGGCTGAAACTAGTGCCAAATGAGAGGGTTGGGATAAACATTCAATTGACCATATGTGCCAAAAATTCTCGTTCTTTAGTTTTCGAGTTATAGCCCCTGGAAGTCGAAAACTGCACGACTTTGCCCTCGAATATCTCGACAACGGAGAAAGGAGAATTTCAGGGCATTTTCTCCCAAGAAATATATGGGAATTATCTGTAATTTAGAAAAAGTTTCAGAACGATTCGTGAAAGTCACCTTTTAAGAATAACTTCCACTGCAGGCCCATATATAAAAGTTTGCTCCTTTATTACTCTGCACATGGACAATTGTTTGCGCTGTTATTTGCCCCAGGCATGTACCTATGTAATTACCGTTTACAGTGTAAAGATGGATGTTATCGGTCGCTGAACGTCGGAGCAGTAGGCGTTTAATGCATTTTCCCATAGGGTCCAATGCAAAATTGACACCTCATTTTCTCCATTCTCAAGAGCTTTGAGTCTCTGCAAAACATATACATGTGTAGACACAAATAAGTGAAATAGAATGAAGGCTATTTCAGCTTTAGCTTTTATTCCGTTTGGGAGCTAAAGTCGCACAAACTTTTGTTTACAAAAATTTCGATGGCCTATAGTTCGCAAGTTATGCAATCAGTTGACATAAGATTGTGCATGCATGTAGACATGTTAATGACCTTTATATATGCCAAGTTTCAGATGGCTACCTACTCAAACAAGCAAGCAGTAGCGGTTTGAAATTTTCACAATTTGGGCTACACGTTCGGGACGATTCGTGACCTTAGGTGACTTGCACAATTCGGGCTGAAACTAGTGCCAAATGAGAGGGTTGGGATAAACATTCAATTGACCATATGTGCCAAAAATTCTCGTTCTTTAGTTTTCGAGTTATAGCCCCTGGAAGTCGAAAACTGCACGACTTTGCCCTCGAATATCTCGACAACGGAGAAAGGAGAATTTCAGGGCATTTTCTCCCAAGAAATATATGGGAATTATCTGTAATTTAGCAAAGTTTCAGAACGATTCGTGAAAGTCACCTTTTAAGAATAACTTCCACTGCAGGCCCATATATAAAAGTTTGCTCCTTTATTACTCTGCACATGGACAATTGTTTGCGCTGTTATTTGCCCCAGGCATGTACCTATGTAATTACCGTTTACAGTGTAAAGATGGATGTTATCGGTCGCTGAACGTCGGAGCAGTAGGCGTTTAATGCATTTTCCCATAGGGTCCAATGCAAAATTGACACCTCATTTTCTCCATTCTCAAGAGCTTTGAGTCTCTGCAAAACATATACATGTGTAGACACAAATAAGTGAAATAGAATGAAGGCTATTTCAGCTTTAGCTTTTATTCCGTTTGGGAGCTAAAGTCGCACAAACTTTTGTTTACAAAAATTTCGATGGCCTATAGTTCGCAAGTTATGCAATCAGTTGACATAAGATTGTGCATGCATGTAGACATGTTAATGACCTTTATATATGCCAAGTTTCAGATGGCTACCTACTCAAACAAGCAAGCAGTAGCGGTTTGAAATTTTCACAATTTGGGCTACACGTTCGGGACGATTCGTGACCTTAGGTGACTTGCACAATTCGGGCTGAAACTAGTGCCAAATGAGAGGGTTGGGATAAACATTCAATTGACCATATGTGCCAAAAATTCTCGTTCTTTAGTTTTCGAGTTATAGCCCCTGGAAGTCGAAAACTGCACGACTTTGCCCTCGAATATCTCGACAACGGAGAAAGGAGAATTTCAGGGCATTTTCTCCCAAGAAATATATGGGAATTATCTGTAATTTAGCACAGTTTCAGAACGATTCGTGAAAGTCACCTTTTAAGAATAACTTCCACTGCAGGCCCATATATAAAAGTTTGCTCCTTTATTACTCTGCACATGGACAATTATTTGCGCTGTTATTTGTCCCAGGCATGTACCTATGTAATTACCGTTTACAGTGTAAAGATGGATGTTATCGGTCGCTGAACGTCGGAGCAGTGGGCGTTTAATGCATTTTCCCATAGGGTCCAATGCAAAATTGACACCTCATTTTCTCCATTCTCAAGAGCTTTGAGTCTCTGCAAAACATATACATGTGTAGACACAAATAAGTGAAATAGAATGAAGGCTATTTCAGCTTTAGCTTTTATTCCGTTTGGGAGCTAAAGTCGCACAAACTTTTGTTTACAAAAATGTCGATGGCCTATAGTTCGCAAGTTATGCAATCAGTTGACATAAGATTGTGCATGCATGTAGACATGTTAATGACCTTTATATATGCCAAGTTTCAGATGGCTACCTACTCAAACAAGCAAGCAGTAGCGGTTTGAAATTTTCACAATTTGGGCTACACGTTCGGGACGATTCGTGACCTTAGGTGACTTGCACAATTCGGGCTGAAACTAGTGCCAAATGAGAGGGTTGGGATAAACATTCAATTGACCATATGTGCCAAAAATTCTCGTTCTTTAGTTTTCGAGTTATAGCCCCTGGAAGTCGAAAACTGCACGATTTTGCCCTCGAATATCTCGACAACGGAGAAAGGAGAATTTCAGGGCATTTTCTCCCAAGAAATATATGGGAATTATCTGTAATTTAGCACAGTTTCAGAACGATTCGTGAAAGTCACCTTTTAAGAATAACTTCCACTGCAGGCCCATATATAAAAGTTTGCTCCTTTATTACTCTGCACATGGACAATTATTTGCGCTGTTATTTGCCCCAGGCATGTACCTATGTAATTACCGTTTACAGTGTAAAGATGGATGTTATCGGTCGCTGAACGTCGGAGCAGTAGGCGTTTAATGCATTTTCCCATAGGGTCCAATGCAAAATTGACACCTCATTTTCTCCATTCTCAAGAGCTTTGAGTCTCTGCAAAACATATACATGTGTAGACACAAATAAGTGAAATAGAATGAAGGCTATTTCAGCTTTAGCTTTTATTCCGTTTGGGAGCTAAAGTCGCACAGACTTTTGTTTACAAAAATTTCGATGGCCTATAGTTCGCAAGTTATGCAATCAGTTGACATAAGATTGTGCATGCATATAGACATGTTAATGACCTTTATATATGCCAAGTTTCAGATGGCTACCTACTCAAACAAGCAAGCAGTAGCGGTTTGAAATTTTCACAATTTGGGCTACACGTTCGGGACGATTCGTGACCTTAGGTGACTTGCACAATTCGGGCTGAAACTAGTGCCAAATGAGAGGGTTGGGATAAACATTCAATTGACCATATGTGCCAAAAATTCTCGTTCTTTAGTTTTCGAGTTATAGCCCCTGGAAGTCGAAAACTGCACGACTTTGCCCTCGAATATCTCGACAACGGAGAAAGGAGAATTTCAGGGCATTTTCTCCCAAGAAATATATGGGAATTATCTGTAATTTAGCAAAGTTTCAGAACGATTCGTGAAAGTCACCTTTTAAGAATAACTTCCACTGCAGGCCCATATATAAAAGTTTGCTCCTTTATTACTCTGCACATGGACAATTGTTTGCGCTGTTATTTGCCCCAGGCATGTACCTATGTAATTACCGTTTACAGTGTAAAGATGGATGTTATCGGTCGCTGAACGTCGGAGCAGTAGGCGTTTAATGCATTTTCCCATAGGGTCCAATGCAAAATTGACACCTCATTTTCTCCATTCTCAAGAGCTTTGAGTCTCTGCAAAACATATACATGTGTAGACACAAATAAGTGAAATAGAATGAAGGCTATTTCAGCTTTAGCTTTTATTCCGTTTGGGAGCTAAAGTCGCACAAACTTTTGTTTACAAAAATTTCGATGGCCTATAGTTCGCAAGTTATGCAATCAGTTGACATAAGATTGTGCATGCATGTAGACATGTTAATGACCTTTATATATGCCAAGTTTCAGATGGCTACCTACTCAAACAAGCAAGCAGTAGCGGTTTGAAATTTTCACAATTTGGGCTACACGTTCGGGACGATTCGTGACCTTAGGTGACTTGCACAATTCGGGCTGAAACTAGTGCCAAATGAGAGGGTTGGGATAAACATTCAATTGACCATATGTGCCAAAAATTCTCGTTCTTTAGTTTTCGAGTTATAGCCCCTGGAAGTCGAAAACTGCACGACTTTGCCCTCGAATATCTCGACAACGGAGAAAGGAGAATTTCAGGGCATTTTCTCCCAAGAAATATATGGGAATTATCTGTAATTTAGCAAAGTTTCAGAACGATTCGTGAAAGTCACCTTTTAAGAATAACTTCCACTGCAGGCCCATATATAAAAGTTTGCTCCTTTATTACTCTGCACATGGACAATTGTTTGCGCTGTTATTTGCCCCAGGCATGTACCTATGTAATTACCGTTTACAGTGTAAAGATGGATGTTATCGGTCGCTGAACGTCGGAGCAGTAGGCGTTTAATGCATTTTCCCATAGGGTCCAATGCAAAATTGACACCTCATTTTCTCCATTCTCAAGAGCTTTGAGTCTCTGCAAAACATATACATGTGTAGACACAAATAAGTGAAATAGAATGAAGGCTATTTCAGCTTTAGCTTTTATTCCGTTTGGGAGCTAAAGTCGCACAAACTTTTGTTTACAAAAATTTCGATGGCCTATAGTTCGCAAGTTATGCAATCAGTTGACATAAGATTGTGCATGCATGTAGACATGTTAATGACCTTTATATATGCCAAGTTTCAGATGGCTACCTACTCAAACAAGCAAGCAGTAGCGGTTTGAAATTTTCACAATTTGGGCTACACGTTCGGGACGATTCGTGACCTTAGGTGACTTGCACAATTCGGGCTGAAACTAGTGCCAAATGAGAGGGTTGGGATAAACATTCAATTGACCATATGTGCCAAAAATTCTCGTTCTTTAGTTTTCGAGTTATAGCCCCTGGAAGTCGAAAACTGCACGACTTTGCCCTCGAATATCTCGACAACGGAGAAAGGAGAATTTCAGGGCATTTTCTCCCAAGAAATATATGGGAATTATCTGTAATTTAGCACAGTTTCAGAACGATTCGTGAAAGTCACCTTTTAAGAATAACTTCCACTGCAGGCCCATATATAAAAGTTTGCTCCTTTATTACTCTGCACATGGACAATTATTTGCGCTGTTATTTGCCCCAGGCATGTACCTATGTAATTACCGTTTACAGTGTAAAGATGGATGTTATCGGTCGCTGAACGTCGGAGCAGTAGGCGTTTAATGCATTTTCCCATAGGGTCCAATGCAAAATTGACACCTCATTTTCTCCATTCTCAAGAGCTTTGAGTCTCTGCAAAACATATACATGTGTAGACACAAATAAGTGAAATAGAATGAAGGCTATTTCAGCTTTAGCTTTTATTCCGTTTGGGAGCTGAAGTCGCACAAACTTTTGTTTACAAAAATTTCGATGGCCTATAGTTCGCAAGTTATACAATCAGTTGACATAAGATTGTGCATGCATGTAGACATGTTAATGACCTTTATATATGCCAAGTTTCAGATGGCTACCTACTCAAACAAGCAAGCAGTAGCGGTTTGAAATTTTCACAATTTGGGCTACACGTTCGGGACGATTCGTGACCTTAGGTGACTTGCACAATTCGGGCTGAAACTAGTGCCAAATGAGAGGGTTGGGATAAACATTCAATTGACCATATGTGCCAAAAATTCTCGTTCTTTAGTTTTCGAGTTATAGCCCCTGGAAGTCGAAAACTGCACGACTTTGCCCTCGAATATCTCGACAACGGAGAAAGGAGAATTTCAGGGCATTTTCTCCCAAGAAATATATGGGAATTATCTGTAATTTAGCACAGTTTCAGAACGATTCGTGAAAGTCACCTTTTAAGAATAACTTCCACTGCAGGCCCATATATAAAAGTTTGCTCCTTTACTACTCTGCACATGGACAATTATTTGCGCTGTTATTTGCCCCAGGCATGTACCTATGTAATTACCGTTTACAGTGTAAAGATGGATGTTATCGGTCGCTGTACGTCGGAGCAGTAGGCGTTTAATGCATTTTCCCATAGGGTCCAATGCAAAATTGACACCTCATTTTCTCCATTCTAAAGAGCTTTGAGTCTCTGCAAAACATATACATGTGTAGACACAAATAAGTGAAATAGAATGAAGGCTATTTCAGCTTTAGCTTTTATTCCGTTTGGGAGCTGAAGTCGCACAAACTTTTGTTTACAAAAATTTCGATGGCCTATAGTTCACAAGTTATGCAATCAGTTGACATAAGATTGTGCATGCATGTAGACATGTTAATGACCTTTATATATGCCAAGTTTCAGATGGCTACCTACTCAAACAAGCAAGCAGTAGCGGTTTGAAATTTTCACAATTTGGGCTACACGTTCGGGACGATTCGTGACCTTAGGTGACTTGCACAATTCGGGCTGAAACTAGTGCCAAATGAGAGGGTTGGGATAAACATTCAATTGACCATATGTGCCAAAAATTCTCGTTCTTTAGTTTTCGAGTTATAGCCCCTGGAAGTCGAAAACTGCACGACTTTGCCCTCGAATATCTCGACAACGGAGAAAGGAGAATTTCAGGGCATTTTCTCCCAAGAAATATATGGGAATTATCTGTAATTTAGCACAGTTTCAGAACGATTCGTGAAAGTCACCTTTTAAGAATAACTTCCACTGCAGGCCCATATATAAAAGTTTGCTCCTTTATTACTCTGCACATGGACAATTATTTGCGCTGTTATTTGCCCCAGGCATGTACCTATGTAATTACCGTTTACAGTGTAAAGATGGATGTTATCGGTCGCTGAACGTCGGAGCAGTAGGCGTTTAATGCATTTTCCCATAGGGTCCAATGCAAAATTGACACCTCATTTTCTCCATTCTCAAGAGCTTTGAGTCTCTGCAAAACATATACATGTGTAGACACAAATAAGTGAAATAGAATGAAGGCTATTTCAGCTTTAGCTTTTATTCCGTTTGGGAGCTAAAGTCGCACAAACTTTTGTTTACAAAAATTTCGATGGCCTATAGTTCGCAAGTTATGCAATCAGTTGACATAAGATTGTGCATGCATGTAGACATGTTAATGACCTTTATATATGCCAAGTTTCAGATGGCTACCTACTCAAACAAGCAAGCAGTAGCGGTTTGAAATTTTCACAATTTGGGCTACACGTTCGGGACGATTCGTGACCTTAGGTGACTTGCACAATTCGGGCTGAAACTAGTGCCAAATGAGAGGGTTGGGATAAACATTCAATTGACCATATGTGCCAAAAATTCTCGTTCTTTAGTTTTCGAGTTATAGCCCCTGGAAGTCGAAAACTGCACGACTTTGCCCTCGAATATCTCGACAACGGAGAAAGGAGAATTTCAGGGCATTTTCTCCCAAGAAATATATGGGAATTATCTGTAATTTAGCACAGTTTCAGAACGATTCGTGAAAGTCACCTTTTAAGAATAACTTCCACTGCAGGCCCATATATAAAAGTTTGCTCCTTTATTACTCTGCACATGGACAATTATTTGCGCTGTTATTTGCCCCAGGCATGTACCTATGTAATTACCGTTTACAGTGTAAAGATGGATGTTATCGGTCGCTGAACGTCGGAGCAGTAGGCGTTTAATGCATTTTCCCATAGGGTCCAATGCAAAATTGACACCTCATTTTCTCCATTCTCAAGAGCTTTGAGTCTCTGCAAAACATATACATGTGTAGACACAAATAAGTGAAATAGAATGAAGGCTATTTCAGCTTTAGCCTAATCCGTTTGGGAGCTAAAGTCGCACAAACTTTTGTTTACAAAAATTTCGATGGCCTATAGTTCGCAAGTTATGCAATCAGTTGACATAAGATTGTGCATGCATGTAGACATGTTAATGACCTTTATATATGCCAAGTTTCAGATGGCTACCTACTCAAACAAGCAAGCAGTAGCGGTTTGAAATTTTCACAATTTGGGCTACACGTTCGGGACGATTCGTGACCTTAGGTGACTTGCACAATTCGGGCTGAAACTAGTGCCAAATGAGAGGGTTGGGATAAACATTCAATTGACCATATGTGCCAAAAATTCTCGTTCTTTAGTTTTCGAGTTATAGCCCCTGGAAGTCGAAAACTGCACGACTTTGCCCTCGAATATCTCGACAACGGAGAAAGGAGAATTTCAGGGCATTTTCTCCCAAGAAATATATGGGAATTATCTGTAATTTAGCACAGTTTCAGAACGATTCGTGAAAGTCACCTTTTAAGAATAACTTCCACTGCAGGCCCATATATAAAAGTTTGCTCCTTTATTACTCTGCACATGGACAATTATTTGCGCTGTTATTTGTCCCAGGCATGTACCTATGTAATTACCGTTTACAGTGTAAAGATGGATGTTATCGGTCGCTGAACGTCGGAGCAGTGGGCGTTTAATGCATTTTCCCATAGGGTCCAATGCAAAATTGACACCTCATTTTCTCCATTCTCAAGAGCTTTGAGTCTCTGCAAAACATATACATGTGTAGACACAAATAAGTGAAATAGAATGAAGGCTATTTCAGCTTTAGCTTTTATTCCGTTTGGGAGCTAAAGTCGCACAAACTTTTGTTTACAAAAATTTCGATGGCCTATAGTTCGCAAGTTATGCAATCAGCTGACATAAGATTGTGCATGCATGTAGACATGTTAATGACCTTTATATATGCCAAGTTTCAGATGGCTACCTACTCAAACAAGCAAGCAGTAGCGGTTTGAAATTTTCACAATTTGGGCTACACGTTCGGGACGATTCGTGACCTTAGGTGACTTGCACAATTCGGGCTGAAACTAGTGCCAAATGAGAGGGTTGGGATAAACATTCAATTGACCATATGTGCCAAAAATTCTCGTTCTTTAGTTTTCGAGTTATAGCCCCTGGAAGTCGAAAACTGCACGACTTTGCCCTCGAATATCTCGACAACGGAGAAAGGAGAATTTCAGGGCATTTTCTCCCAAGAAATATATGGGAATTATCTGTAATTTAGCACAGTTTCAGAACGATTCGTGAAAGTCACCTTTTAAGAATAACTTCCACTGCAGGCCCATATATAAAAGTTTGCTCCTTTATTACTCTGCACATGGACAATTATTTGCGCTGTTATTTGCCCCAGGCATGTACCTATGTAATTACCGTTTACAGTGTAAAGATGGATGTTATCGGTCGCTGAACGTCGGAGCAGTAGGCGTTTAATGCATTTTCCCATAGGGTCCAATGCAAAATTGACACCTCATTTTCTCCATTCTCAAGAGCTTTGAGTCTCTGCAAAACATATACATGTGTAGACACAAATAAGTGAAATAGAATGAAGGCTATTTCAGCGTTAGCTTTTATTCCGTTTGGGAGCTAAAGTCGCACAAACTTTTGTTTACAAAAATTTCGATGGCCTATAGTTCGCAAGTTATGCAATCAGTTGACATAAGATTGTGCATGCATGTAGACATGTTAATGACCTTTATATATGCCAAGTTTCAGATGGCTACCTACTCAAACAAGCAAGCAGTAGCGGTTTGAAATTTTAACTATTTGGGCTACACGTTCGGGACGATTCGTGACCTTAGGTGACTTGCACAATTCGGGCTGAAACTAGTGCCAAATGAGAGGGTTGGGATAAACATTCAATTGACCATATGTGCCAAAAATTCTCGTTCTTTAGTTTTCGAGTTATAGCCCCTGGAAGTCGAAAACTGCACGACTTTGCCCTCGAATATCTCGACAACGGAGAAAGGAGAATTTCAGGGCATTTTCTCCCAAGAAATATATGGGAATTATCTGTAATTTAGCAAAGTTTCAGAACGATTCGTGAAAGTCACCTTTTAAGAATAACTTCCACTGCAGGCCCATATATAAAAGTTTGCTCCTTTATTACTTTGCACATGGACAATTGTTTGCGCTGTTATTTGCCCCAGGCATGTACCTATGTAATTACCGTTTACAGTGAAAAGATGGATGTTATCGGTCGCTGAACGTCGGAGCAGTAGGCGTTTAATGCATTTTCCCATAGGGTCCAATGCAAAATTGACACCTCATTTTCTCCATTCTCAAGAGCTTTGAGTCTCTGCAAAACATATACATGTGTAGACACAAATAAATGAAATAGAATGAAGGCTATTTCAGCTTTAGCTTTTATTCCGTTTGGGAGCTAAAGTCGCACAAACTTTTGTTTACAAAAATTTCGATGGCCTATAGTTCGCAAGTTATGCAATCAGTTGACATAAGATTGTGCATGCATGTAGACATGTTAATGACCTTTATATATGCCAAGTTTCAGATGGCTACCTACTCAAACAAGCAAGCAGTAGCGGTTTGAAATTTTCACAATTTGGGCTACACGTTCGGGACGATTCGTGACCTTAGGTGACTTGCACAATTCGGGCTGAAACTAGTGCCAAATGAGAGGGTTGGGATAAACATTCAATTGACCATATGTGCCAAAAATTCTCGTTCTTTAGTTTTCGAGTTATAGCCCCTGGAAGTCGAAAACTGCACGACTTTGCCCTCGAATATCTCGACAACGGAGAAAGGAGAATTTCAGGGCATTTTCTCCCAAGAAATATATGGGAATTATCTGTAATTTAGCACAGTTTCAGAACGATTCGTGAAAGTCACCTTTTAAGAATAACTTCCACTGCAGGCCCATATATAAAAGTTTGCTCCTTTATTACTCTGCACATGGACAATTATTTGCGCTGTTATTTGTCCCAGGCATGTACCTATGTAATTACCGTTTACAGTGTAAAGATGGATGTTATCGGTCGCTGAACGTCGGAGCAGTAGGCGTTTAATGCATTTTCCCATAGGGTCCAATGCAAAATTGACACCTCATTTTCTCCATTCTAAAGAGCTTTGAGTCTCTGCAAAACATATACATGTGTAGACACAAATAAGTGAAATAGAATGAAGGCTATTTCAGCTTTAGCTTTTATTCCGTTTGGGAGCTGAAGTCGCACAAACTTTTGTTTACAAAAATTTCGATGGCCTATAGTTCACAAGTTATGCAATCAGTTGACATAAGATTGTGCATGCATGTAGACATGTTAATGACCTTTATATATGCCAAGTTTCAGATGGCTACCTACTCAAACAAGCAAGCAGTAGCGGTTTGAAATTTTCACAATTTGGGCTACACGTTCGGGACGATTCGTGACCTTAGGTGACTTGCACAATTCGGGCTGAAACTAGTGCCAAATGAGAGGGTTGGGATAAACATTCAATTGACCATATGTGCCAAAAAATCTCGTTCTTTAGTTTTCGAGTTATAGCCCCTGGAAGTCGAAAACTGCACGACTTTGCCCTCGAATATCTCGACAACGGAGAAAGGAGAATTTCAGGGCATTTTCTCCCAAGAAATATATGGGAATTATCTGTAATTTAGCAAAGTTTCAGAACGATTCGTGAAAGTCACCTTTTAAGAATAACTTCCACTGCAGGCCCATATATAAAAGTTTGCTCCTTTATTACTCTGCACATGGACAATTGTTTGCGCTGTTATTTGCCCCAGGCATGTACCTATGTAATTACCGTTTACAGTGTAAAGATGGATGTTATCGGTCGCTGAACGTCGGAGCAGTAGGCGTTTAATGCATTTTCCCATAGGGTCCAATGCAAAATTGACACCTCATTTTCTCCATTCTCAAGAGCTTTGAGTCTCTGCAAAACATATACATGTGTAGACACAAATAAGTGAAATAGAATGAAGGCTATTTCAGCTTTTGCTTTTATTCCGTTTGGGAGCTAAAGTCGCACAAACTTTTGTTTACAAAAATTTCGATGGCCTATAGTTCGCAAGTTATGCAATCAGTTGACATAAGATTGTGCATGCATGTAGACATGTTAATGACCTTTATATATGCCAAGTTTCAGATGGCTACCTACTCAAACAAGCAAGCAGTAGCGGTTTGAAATTTTCACAATTTGGGCTACACGTTCGGGACGATTCGTGACCTTAGGTGACTTGCACAATTCGGGCTGAAACTAGTGCCAAATGAGAGGGTTGGGATAAACATTCAATTGACCATATGTGCCAAAAATTCTCGTTCTTTAGTTTTCGAGTTATAGCCCCTGGAAGTCGAAAACTGCACGACTTTGCCCTCGAATATCTCGACAACGGAGAAAGGAGAATTTCAGGGCATTTTCTCCCAAGAAATATATGGGAATTATCTGTAATTTAGCACAGTTTCAGAACGATTCGTGAAAGTCACCTTTTAAGAATAACTTCCACTGCAGGCCCATATATAAAAGTTTGCTCCTTTATTACTCTGCACATGGACAATTATTTGCGCTGTTATTTGTCCCAGGCATGTACCTATGTAATTACCGTTTACAGTGTAAAGATGGATGTTATCGGTCGCTGAACGTCGGAGCAGTGGGCGTTTAATGCATTTTCCCATAGGGTCCAATGCAAAATTGACACCTCATTTTCTCCATTCTCAAGAGCTTTGAGTCTCTGCAAAACATATACATGTGTAGACACAAATAAGTGAAATAGAATGAAGGCTATTTCAGCTTTAGCTTTTATTCCGTTTGGGAGCTAAAGTCGCACAAACTTTTGTTTACAAAAATGTCGATGGC
The DNA here is from genome assembly GCA_963989385.1 of Ctena decussata. Taxonomy (NCBI): domain Eukaryota; kingdom Metazoa; phylum Mollusca; class Bivalvia; order Lucinida; family Lucinidae; genus Ctena; species Ctena decussata. The sequence goes on along the minus strand of OZ022510.1, from coordinate 53,290,785 downwards.
CATTAGTTCGCAAGTTATGCAATCAGTTGACATAAGATTGTGCATGCATGTAGACATGTTAATGACCTTTATATATGCCAAGTTTCAGATGGCTACCTACTCAAACAAGCAAGCAGTAGCGGTTTGAAATTTTCACAATTTGGGCTACACGTTCGGGACGATTCGTGACCTTAGGTGACTTGCACAATTCGGGCTGAAACTAGTGCCAAATGAGAGGGTTGGGATAAACATTCAATTGACCATATGTGCCAAAAATTCTCGTTCTTTAGTTTTCGAGTTATAGCCCCTGGAAGTCGAAAACTGCACGACTTTGCCCTCGAATATCTCGACAACGGAGAAAGGAGAATTTCAGGGCATTTTCTCCCAAGAAATATATGGGAATTATCTGTAATTTAGCACAGTTTCAGAACGATTCGTGAAAGTCACCTTTTAAGAATAACTTCCACTGCAGGCCCATATATAAAAGTTTGCTCCTTTATTACTCTGCACATGGACAATTATTTGCGCTGTTATTTGCCCCAGGCATGTACCTATGTAATTACCGTTTACAGTGTAAAGATGGATGTTATCGGTCGCTGAACGTCGGAGCAGTAGGCGTTTAATGCATTTTCCCATAGGGTCCAATGCAAAATTGACACCTCATTTTCTCCATTCTCAAGAGCTTTGAGTCTCTGCAAAACATATACATGTGTAGACACAAATAAGTGAAATAGAATGAAGGCTATTTCAGCTTTAGCTTTTATTCCGTTTGGGAGCTTAAGTCGCACAAACTTTTGTTTACAAAAATTTCGATGGCCTATAGTTCGCAAGTTATGCAATCAGTTGACATAAGATTGTGCATGCATGTAGACATGTTAATGACCTTTATATATGCCAAGTTTCAGATGGCTACCTACTCAAACAAGCAAGCAGTAGCGGTTTGAAATTTTCACAATTTGGGCTACACGTTCGGGACGATTCGTGACCTTAGGTGACTTGCACAATTCGGGCTGAAACTAGTGCCAAATGAGAGGGTTGGGATAAACATTCAATTGACCATATGTGCCAAAAATTCTCGTTCTTTAGTTTTCGAGTTATAGCCCCTGGAAGTCGAAAACTGCACGACTTTGCCCTCGAATATCTCGACAACGGAGAAAGGAGAATTTCAGGGCATTTTCTCCCAAGAAATATATGGGAATTATCTGTAATTTAGCAAAGTTTCAGAACGATTCGTGAAAGTCACCTTTTAAGAATAACTTCCACTGCAGGCCCATATATAAAAGTTTGCTCCTTTATTACTCTGCACATGGACAATTGTTTGCGCTGTTATTTGCCCCAGGCATGTACCTATGTAATTACCGTTTACAGTGTAAAGATGGATGTTATCGGTCGCTGAACGTCGGAGCAGTAGGCGTTTAATGCATTTTCCCATAGGGTCCAATGCAAAATTGACACCTCATTTTCTCCATTCTCAAGAGCTTTGAGTCTCTGCAAAACATATACATGTGTAGACACAAATAAATGAAATAGAATGAAGGCTATTTCAGCTTTAGCTTTTATTCCGTTTGGGAGCTAAAGTCACACAAACTTTTGTTTACAAAAATTTCGATGGCCTATAGTTCGCAAGTTATGCAATCAGTTGACATAAGATTGTGCATGCATGTAGACATGTTAATGACCTTTATATATGCCAAGTTTCAGATGGCTACCTACTCAAACAAGCAAGCAGTAGCGGTTTGAAATTTTCACAATTTGGGCTACACGTTCGGGACGATTCGTGACCTTAGGTGACTTGCACAATTCGGGCTGAAACTAGTGCCAAATGAGAGGGTTGGGATAAACATTCAATTGACCATATGTGCCAAAAATTCTCGTTCTTTAGTTTTCGAGTTATAGCCCCTGGAAGTCGAAAACTGCACGACTTTGCCCTCGAATATCTCGACAACGGAGAAAGGAGAATTTCAGGGCATTTTCTCCCAAGAAATATATGGGAATTATCTGTAATTTAGCACAGTTTCAGAACGATTCGTGAAAGTCACCTTTTAAGAATAACTTCCACTGCAGGCCCATATATAAAAGTTTGCTCCTTTATTACTCTGCACATGGACAATTATTTGCGCTGTTATTTGCCCCAGGCATGTACCTATGTAATTACCGTTTACAGTGTAAAGATGGATGTTATCGGTCGCTGAACGTCGGAGCAGTAGGCGTTTAATGCATTTTCCCATAGGGTCCAATGCAAAATTGACACCTCATTTTCTCCATTCTAAAGAGCTTTGAGTCTCTGCAAAACATATACATGTGTAGACACAAATAAGTGAAATAGAATGAAGGCTATTTCAGCTTTAGCTTTTATTCCGTTTGGGAGCTGAAGTCGCACAAACTTTTGTTTACAAAAATTTCGATGGCCTATAGTTCACAAGTTATGCAATCAGTTGACATAAGATTGTGCATGCATGTAGACATGTTAATGACCTTTATATATGCCAAGTTTCAGATGGCTACCTACTCAAACAAGCAAGCAGTAGCGGTTTGAAATTTTCACAATTTGGGCTACACGTTCGGGACGATTCGTGACCTTAGGTGACTTGCACAATTCGGGCTGAAACTAGTGCCAAATGAGAGGGTTGGGATAAACATTCAATTGACCATATGTGCCAAAAATTCTCGTTCTTTAGTTTTCGAGTTATAGCCCCTGGAAGTCGAAAACTGCACGACTTTGCCCTCGAATATCTCGACAACGGAGAAAGGAGAATTTCAGGGCATTTTCTCCCAAGAAATATATGGGAATTATCTGTAATTTAGCAAAGTTTCAGAACGATTCGTGAAAGTCACCTTTTAAGAATAACTTCCACTGCAGGCCCATATATAAAAGTTTGCTCCTTTATTACTCTGCACATGGACAATTGTTTGCGCTGTTATTTGCCCCAGGCATGTACCTATGTAATTACCGTTTACAGTGTAAAGATGGATGTTATCGGTCGCTGAACGTCGGAGCAGTAGGCGTTTAATGCATTTTCCCATAGGGTCCAATGCAAAATTGACACCTCATTTTCTCCATTCTCAAGAGCTTTGAGTCTCTGCAAAACATATACATGTGTAGACACAAATAAGTGAAATAGAATGAAGGCTATTTCAGCTTTTGCTTTTATTCCGTTTGGGAGCTAAAGTCGCACAAACTTTTGTTTACAAAAATTGCGATGGCCAATATTTCGCAAGTTATGCAATCAGTTGACATAAGATTGTGCATGCATGTAGACATGTTAATGACCTTTATATATGCCAAGTTTCAGATGGCTACCTACTCAAACAAGCAAGCAGTAGCGGTTTGAAATTTTCACAATTTGGGCTACACGTTCGGGACGATTCGTGACCTTAGGTGACTTGCACAATTCGGGCTGAAACTAGTGCCAAATGAGAGGGTTGGGATAAACATTCAATTGACCATATGTGCCAAAAATTCTCGTTCTTTAGTTTTCGAGTTATAGCCCCTGGAAGTCGAAAACTGCACGACTTTGCCCTCGAATATCTCGACAACGGAGAAAGGAGAATTTCAGGGCATTTTCTCCCAAGAAATATATGGGAATTATCTGTAATTTAGCACAGTTTCAGAACGATTCGTGAAAGTCACCTTTTAAGAATAACTTCCACTGCAGGCCCATATATAAAAGTTTGCTCCTTTATTACTCTGCACATGGACAATTATTTGCGCTGTTATTTGCCCCAGGCATGTACCTATGTAATTACCGTTTACAGTGTAAAGATGGATGTTATCGGTCGCTGAACGTCGGAGCAGTAGGCGTTTAATGCATTTTCCCATAGGGTCCAATGCAAAATTGACACCTCATTTTCTCCATTCTCAAGAGCTTTGAGTCTCTGCAAAACATATACATGTGTAGACACAAATAAGTGAAATAGAATGAAGGCTATTTCAGCTTTAGCTTTTATTCCGTTTGGGAGCTAAAGTCGCACAAACTTTTGTTTACAAAAATTTCGATGGCCTATAGTTCGCAAGTTATGCAATCAGTTGACATAAGATTGTGCATGCATGTAGACATGTTAATGACCTTTATATATGCCAAGTTTCAGATGGCTACCTACTCAAACAAGCAAGCAGTAGCGGTTTGAAATTTTCACAATTTGGGCTACACGTTCGGGACGATTCGTGACCTTAGGTGACTTGCACAATTCGGGCTGAAACTAGTGCCAAATGAGAGGGTTGGGATAAACATTCAATTGACCATATGTGCCAAAAATTCTCGTTCTTTAGTTTTCGAGTTATAGCCCCTGGAAGTCGAAAACTGCACGACTTTGCCCTCGAATATCTCGACAACGGAGAAAGGAGAATTTCAGGGCATTTTCTCCCAAGAAATATATGGGAATTATCTGTAATTTAGCAAAGTTTCAGAACGATTCGTGAAAGTCACCTTTTAAGAATAACTTCCACTGCAGGCCCATATATAAAAGTTTGCTCCTTTATTACTCTGCACATGGACAATTGTTTGCGCTGTTATTTGCCCCAGGCATGTACCTATGTAATTACCGTTTACAGTGTAAAGATGGATGTTATCGGTCGCTGAACGTCGGAGCAGTAGGCGTTTAATGCATTTTCCCATAGGGTCCAATGCAAAATTGACACCTCATTTTCTCCATTCTCAAGAGCTTTGAGTCTCTGCAAAACATATACATGTGTAGACACAAATAAGTGAAATAGAATGAAGGCTATTTCAGCTTTAGCTTTTATTCCGTTTGGGAGCTAAAGTCGCACAAACTTTTGTTTACAAAAATTTCGATGGCCTATAGTTCGCAAGTTATGCAATCAGTTGACATAAGATTGTGCATGCATGTAGACATGTTAATGACCTTTATATATGCCAAGTTTCAGATGGCTACCTACTCAAACAAGCAAGCAGTAGCGGTTTGAAATTTTCACAATTTGGGCTACACGTTCGGGACGATTCGTGACCTTAGGTGACTTGCACAATTCGGGCTGAAACTAGTGCCAAATGAGAGGGTTGGGATAAACATTCAATTGACCATATGTGCCAAAAATTCTCGTTCTTTAGTTTTCGAGTTATAGCCCCTGGAAGTCGAAAACTGCACGACTTTGCCCTCGAATATCTCGACAACGGAGAAAGGAGAATTTCAGGGCATTTTCTCCCAAGAAATATATGGGAATTATCTGTAATTTAGCACAGTTTCAGAACGATTCGTGAAAGTCACCTTTTAAGAATAACTTCCACTGCAGGCCCATATATAAAAGTTTGCTCCTTTATTACTCTGCACATGGACAATTATTTGCGCTGTTATTTGCCCCAGGCATGTACCTATGTAATTACCGTTTACAGTGTAAAGATGGATGTTATCGGTCGCTGAACGTCGGAGCAGTAGGCGTTTAATGCATTTTCCCATAGGGTCCAATGCAAAATTGACACCTCATTTTCTCCATTCTCAAGAGCTTTGAGTCTCTGCAAAACATATACATGTGTAGACACAAATAAGTGAAATAGAATGAAGGCTATTTCAGCTTTAGCTTTTATTCCGTTTGGGAGCTGAAGTCGCACAAACTTTTGTTTACAAAAATTTCGATGGCCTATAGTTCGCAAGTTATGCAATCAGTTGACATAAGATTGTGCATGCATGTAGACATGTTAATGACCTTTATATATGCCAAGTTTCAGATGGCTACCTACTCAAACAAGCAAGCAGTAGCGGTTTGAAATTTTCACAATTTGGGCTACACGTTCGGGACGATTCGTGACCTTAGGTGACTTGCACAATTCGGGCTGAAACTAGTGCCAAATGAGAGGGTTGGGATAAACATTCAATTGACCATATGTGCCAAAAAATTCTCGTTCTTTAGTTTTCCAGTTATAGCCCCTGGAAGTCGAAAACTGCACGACTTTGCCCTCGAATATCTCGACAACGGAGAAAGGAGAATTTCAGGGCATTTTCTCCCAAGAAATATATGGGAATTATCTGTAATTTAGCACAGTTTCAGAACGATTCGTGAAAGTCACCTTTTAAGAATAACTTCCACTGCAGGCCCATATATTAAAGTTTGCTCCTTTATTACTCTGCACATGGACAATTATTTGCGCTGTTATTTGCCCCAGGCATGTACCTATGTAATTACCGTTTACAGTGTAAAGATGGATGTTATCGGTCGCTGAACGTCGGAGCAGTAGGCGTTTAATGCATTTTCCCATAGGGTCCAATGCAAAATTGACACCTCATTTTCTCCATTCTCAAGAGCTTTGAGTCTCTGCAAAACATATACATGTGTAGACACAAATAAGTGAAATATAGAATGAAGGCTATTTCAGCTTTAGCTTTTATTCCTTTTGGGAGCTGAAGTCGCACAAACTTTTGTTTACAAAAATTTCGATGGCCTATAGTTCGCAAGTTATGCAATCAGTTGACATAAGATTGTGCATGCATGTAGACATGTTAATGACCTTTATATATGCCAAGTTTCAGATGGCTACCTACTCAAACAAGCAAGCAGTAGCGGTTTGAAATTTTCACAATTTGGGCTACACGTTCGGGACGATTCGTGACCTTAGGTGACTTGCACAATTCGGGCTGAAACTAGTGCCAAATGAGAGGGTTGGGATAAACATTCAATTGACCATATGTGCCAAAAATTCTCGTTCTTTAGTTTTCCAGTTATAGCCCCTGGAAGTCGAAAACTGCACGACTTTGCCCTCGAATATCTCGACAACGGAGAAAGGAGAATTTCAGGGCATTTTCTCCCAAGAAATATATGGGAATTATCTGTAATTTAGCACAGTTTCAGAACGATTCGTGAAAGTCACCTTTTAAGAATAACTTCCACTGCAGGCCCATATATAAAAGTTTGCTCCTTTATTACTCTGCACATGGACAATTATTTGCGCTGTTATTTGCCCCAGGCATGTACCTATGTAATTACCGTTTACAGTGTAAAGATGGATGTTATCGGTCGCTGAACGTCGGAGCAGTAGGCGTTTAATGCATTTTCCCATAGGGTCCAATGCAAAATTGACACCTCATTTTCTCCATTCTAAAGAGCTTTGAGTCTCTGCAAAACATATACATGTGTAGACACAAATAAGTGAAATAGAATGAAGGCTATTTCAGCTTTAGCTTTTATTCCGTTTGGGAGCTAAAGTCGCACAAACTTTTGTTTACAAAAATTTCGATGGCCTATAGTTCACAAGTTATGCAATCAGTTGACATAAGATTGTGCATGCATGTAGACATGTTAATGACCTTTATATATGCCAAGTTTCAGATGGCTACCTACTCAAACAAGCAAGCAGTAGCGGTTTGAAATTTTCACAATTTGGGCTACACGTTCGGGACGATTCGTGACCTTAGGTGACTTGCACAATTCGGGCTGAAACTAGTGCCAAATGAGAGGGTTGGGATAAACATTCAATTGACCATATGTGCCAAAAATTCTCGTTCTTTAGTTTTCGAGTTATAGCCCCTGGAAGTCGAAAACTGCACGACTTTGCCCTCGAATATCTCGACAACGGAGAAAGGAGAATTTCAGGGCATTTTCTCCCAAGAAATATATGGGAATTATCTGTAATTTAGCACAGTTTCAGAACGATTCGTGAAAGTCACCTTTTAAGAATAACTTCCACTGCAGGCCCATATATAAAAGTTTGCTCCTTTATTACTCTGCACATGGACAATTATTTGCGCTGTTATTTGCCCCAGGCATGTACCTATGTAATTACCGTTTACAGTGTAAAGATGGATGTTATCGGTCGCTGAACGTCGGAGCAGTAGGCGTTTAATGCATTTTCCCATAGGGTCCAATGCAAAATTGACACCTCATTTTCTCTATTCTCAAGAGCTTTGAGTCTCTGCAAAACATATACATGTGTAGACACAAATAAGTGAAATAGAATGAAGGCTATTTCAGCTTTAGCTTTTATTCCGTTTGGGAGCTAAAGTCGCACAAACTTTTGTTTACAAAAATTTCGATGGCCTATAGTTCGCAAGTTATGCAATCAGTTGACATAAGATTGTGCATGCATGTAGACATGTTAATGACCTTTATATATGCCAAGTTTCAGATGGCTACCTACTCAAACAAGCAAGCAGTAGCGGTTTGAAATTTTCACAATTTGGGCTACACGTTCGGGACGATTCGTGACCTTAGGTGACTTGCACAATTCGGGCTGAAACTAGTGCCAAATGAGAGGGTTGGGATAAACATTCAATTGACCATATGTGCCAAAAATTCTCGTTCTTTAGTTTTCGAGTTATAGCCCCTGGAAGTCGAAAACTGCACGACTTTGCCCTCGAATATCTCGACAACGGAGAAAGGAGAATTTCAGGGCATTTTCTCCCAAGAAATATATGGGAATTATCTGTAATTTAGCACAGTTTCAGAACGATTCGTGAAAGTCACCTTTTAAGAATAACTTCCACTGCAGGCCCATATATAAAAGTTTGCTCCTTTATTACTCTGCACATGGACAATTATTTGCGCTGTTATTTGCCCCAGGCATGTACCTATGTAATTACCGTTTACAGTGTAAAGATGGATGTTATCGGTCGCTGAACGTCGGAGCAGTAGGCGTTTAATGCATTTTCCCATAGGGTCCAATGCAAAATTGACACCTCATTTTCTCCATTCTCAAGAGCTTTGAGTCTCTGCAAAACATATACATGTGTAGACACAAATAAGTGAAATAGAATGAAGGCTATTTCAGCTTTAGCCTAATCCGTTTGGGAGCTAAAGTCGCACAAACTTTTGTTTACAAAAATTTCGATGGCCTATAGTTCGCAAGTTATGCAATCAGTTGACATAAGATTGTGCATGCATGTAGACATGTTAATGACCTTTATATATGCCAAGTTTCAGATGGCTACCTACTCAAACAAGCAAGCAGTAGCGGTTTGAAATTTTCACAATTTGGGCTACACGTTCGGGACGATTCGTGACCTTAGGTGACTTGCACAATTCGGGCTGAAACTAGTGCCAAATGAGAGGGTTGGGATAAACATTCAATTGACCATATGTGCCAAAAATTCTCGTTCTTTAGTTTTCGAGTTATAGCCCCTGGAAGTCGAAAACTGCACGACTTTGCCCTCGAATATCTCGACAACGGAGAAAGGAGAATTTCAGGGCATTTTCTCCCAAGAAATATATGGGAATTATCTGTAATTTAGCACAGTTTCAGAACGATTCGTGAAAGTCACCTTTTAAGAATAACTTCCACTGCAGGCCCATATATAAAAGTTTGCTCCTTTATTACTCTGCACATGGACAATTATTTGCGCTGTTATTTGTCCCAGGCATGTACCTATGTAATTACCGTTTACAGTGTAAAGATGGATGTTATCGGTCGCTGAACGTCGGAGCAGTGGGCGTTTAATGCATTTTCCCATAGGGTCCAATGCAAAATTGACACCTCATTTTCTCCATTCTCAAGAGCTTTGAGTCTCTGCAAAACATATACATGTGTAGACACAAATAAGTGAAATAGAATGAAGGCTATTTCAGCTTTAGCTTTTATTCCGTTTGGGAGCTAAAGTCGCACAAACTTTTGTTTACAAAAATTTCGATGGCCTATAGTTCGCAAGTTATGCAATCAGTTGACATAAGATTGTGCATGCATGTAGACATGTTAATGACCTTTATATATGCCAAGTTTCAGATGGCTACCTACTCAAACAAGCAAGCAGTAGCGGTTTGAAATTTTCACAGTTTGGGCTACACGTTCGGGACGATTCGTGACCTTAGGTGACTTGCACAATTCGGGCTGAAACTAGTGCCAAATGAGAGGGTTGGGATAAACATTCAATTGACCATATGTGCCAAAAATTCTCGTTCTTTAGTTTTCGAGTTATAGCCCCTGGAAGTCGAAAACTGCACGACTTTGCCCTCGACTATCTCGACAACGGAGAAAGGAGAATTTCAGGGCATTTTCTCCCAAGAAATATATGGGAATTATCTGTAATTTAGCACAGTTTCAGAACGATTCGTGAAAGTCACCTTTTAAGAATAACTTCCACTGCAGGCCCATATATAAAAGTTTGCACCTTTATTACTCTGCACATGGACAATTATTTGCGCTGTTATTTGCCCCAGGCATGTACCTATGTAATTACCGTTTACAGTGTAAAGATGGATGTTATCGGTCGCTGAACGTCGGAGCAGTAGGCGTTTAATGCATTTTCCCATAGGGTCCAATGCAAAATTGACACCTCATTTTCTCCATTCTCAAGAGCTTTGAGTCTCTGCAAAACATATACATGTGTAGACACAAATAAGTGAAATAGAATGAAGGCTATTTCAGCTTTAGCTTTTATTCCGTTTGGGAGCTAAAGTCGCACAAACTTTTGTTTACAAAAATTTCGATGGCCTATAGTTCGCAAGTTATGCAATCAGTTGACATAAGATTGTGCATGCATGTAGACATGTTAATGACCTTTATATATGCCAAGTTTCAGATGGCTACCTACTCAAACAAGCAAGCAGTAGCGGTTTGAAATTTTCACAATTTGGGCTACACGTTCGGGACGATTCGTGACCTTAGGTGACTTGCACAATTCGGGCTGAAACTAGTGCCGAATGAGAGGGTTGGGATAAACATTCAATTGACCATATGTGCCAAAAATTCTCGTTCTTTAGTTTTCGAGTTATAGCCCCTGGAAGTCGAAAACTGCACGACTTTGCCCTCGAATATCTCGACAACGGAGAAAGGAGAGTTTCAGGGCATTTTCTCCCAAGAAATATATGGGAATTATCTGTAATTTAGCACAGTTTCAGAACGATTCGTGAAAGTCACCTTTTAAGAATAACTTCCACTGCAGGCCCATATATAAAAGTTTGCTCCTTTATTACTCCGCACATGGACAATTATTTGTGCTGTTATTTGCCCCAGGCATGTTCCTATGTAATTACCGTTTACAGTGTAAAGATGGATGTTATCGGTCGCTGAACGTCGGAGCAGTAGGCGTTTAATGCATTTTCCCATAGGGTCCAATGCAAAATTGACACCTCATTTTCTCCATTCTCAAGAGCTTTGAGTCTCTGCAAAACATATACATGTGTAGACACAAATAAGTGAAATAGAATGAAGGCTATTTCAGCTTTAGCTTTTATTCCGTTTGGGAGCTAAAATCGCACAAACTTTTGTTTACAAAAATTTCGATGGCCTATAGTTCGCAAGTTGTGCAATCAGTTGACATAAGATTGTGCATGCATGTAGACATGTTAATGACCTTTATATATGCCAAGTTTCAGATGGCTACCTACTCAAACAAGCAAGCAGTAGCGGTTTGAAATTTTCACAATTTGGGCTACACGTTCGGGACGATTCGTGACCTTAGGTGACTTGCACAATTCGGGCTGAAACTAGTGCCAAATGAGAGGGTTGGGATAAACATTCAATTGACCATATGTGCCAAAAATTCTCGTTCTTTAGTTTTCGAGTTATAGCCCCTGGAAGTCGAAAACTGCACGACTTTGCCCTCGAATATCTCGACAACGGAGAAAGGAGAATTTCAGGGCATTTTCTCCCAAGAAATATATGGGAATTATCTGTAATTTAGCACAGTTTCAGAACGATTCGTGAAAGTCACCTTTTAAGAATAACTTCCACTGCAGGCCCATATATAAAAGTTTGCTCCTTTATTACTCTGCACATGGACAATTATTTGCGCTGTTATTTGCCCCAGGCATGTACCTATGTAATTACCGTTTACAGTGTAAAGATGGATGTTATCGGTCGCTGAACGTCGGAGCAGTAGGCGTTTAATGCATTTTCCCATAGGGTCCAATGCAAAATTTACACCTCATTTTCTCCATTCTCAAGAGCTTTGAGTCTCTGCAAAACATATACATGTGTAGACACAGATAAGTGAAATAGAATGAAGGCTATTTCAGCTTTAGCTTTTATTCCGTTTGGGAGCTAAAGTCGCACAAACTTTTGTTTACAAAAATTTCGATGGCCTATAGTTCGCAAGTTATGCAATCAGTTGATATAAGATTGTGCATGCATGTAGACATGTTAATGACCTTTATATATGCCAAGTTTCAGATGGCTACCTACTCAAACAAGCAAGCAGTAGCGGTTTGAAATTTTCACAATTTGGGCTACACGTTCGGGACGATTCGTGACCTTAGGTGACTTGCACAATTCGGGCTGAAACTAGTGCCAAATGAGAGGGTTGGGATAAACATTCAATTGACCATATGTGCCAAAAATTCTCGTTCTTTAGTTTTCGAGTTATAGCCCCTGGAAGTCGAAAACTGCACGACTTTGCCCTCGAATATCTCGACAACGGAGAAAGGAGAATTTCAGGGCATTTTCTCCCAAGAAATATATGGGAATTATCTGTAATTTAGCACAGTTTCAGAACGATTCGTGAAAGTCACCTTTTAAGAATAACTTCCACTGCAGGCCCATATATAAAAGTTTGCTCCTTTATTACTCTGCACATGGACAATTATTTGCGCTGTTATTTGCCCCAGGCATGTACCTATGTAATTACCGTTTACAGTGTAAAGATGGATGTTATCGGTCGCTGAACGTCGGAGCAGTAGGCGTTTAATGCATTTTCCCATAGGGTCCAATGCAAAATTGACACCTCATTTTCTCCATTCTCAAGAGCTTTGAGTCTCTGCAAAACATATACATGTGTAGACACAAATAAGTGAAATAGAATGAAGGCTATTTCAGCTTTAGCTTTTATTCCGTTTGGGAGCTAAAGTCGCACAAACTTTTGTTTACAAAAATTTCGATGGCCTATAGTTCGCAAGTTATGCAATCAGTTGACATAAGATTGTGCATGCATGTAGACATGTTAATGACCTTTATATATGCCAAGTTTCAGATGGCTACCTACTCAAACAAGCAAGCAGTAGCGGTTTGAAATTTTCACAATTTGGGCTACACGTTCGGGACGATTCGTGACCTTAGGTGACTTGCACAATTCGGGCTGAAACTAGTGCCAAATGAGAGGGTTGGGATAAACATTCAATTGACCATATGTGCCAAAAATTCTCGTTCTTTAGTTTTCGAGTTATAGCCCCTGGAAGTCGAAAACTGCACGACTTTGCCCTCGAATATCTCGACAACGGAGAAAGGAGAATTTCAGGGCATTTTCTCCCAAGAAATATATGGGAATTATCTGTAATTTAGCACAGTTTCAGAACGATTCGTGAAAGTCACCTTTTAAGAATAACTTCCACTGCAGGCCCATATATAAAAGTTTGCTCCTTTATTACTCTGCACATGGACAATTATTTGCGCTGTTATTTGCCCCAGGCATGTACCTATGTAATTACCGTTTACAGTGTAAAGATGGATGTTATCGGTCGCTGAACGTCGGAGCAGTAGGCGTTTAATGCATTTTCCCATAGGGTCCAATGCAAAATTGACACCTCATTTTCTCCATTCTCAAGAGCTTTGAGTCTCTGCAAAACATATACATGTGTAGACACAAATAAGTGAAATAGAATGAAGGCTATTTCAGCTTTAGCCTAATCCGTTTGGGAGCTAAAGTCGCACAAACTTTTGTTTACAAAAATTTCGATGGCCTATAGTTCGCAAGTTATGCAATCAGTTGACATAAGATTGTGCATGCATGTAGACATGTTAATGACCTTTATATATGCCAAGTTTCAGATGGCTACCTACTCAAACAAGCAAGCAGTAGCGGTTTGAAATTTTCACAATTTGGGCTACACGTTCGGGACGATTCGTGACCTTAGGTGACTTGCACAATTCGGGCTGAAACTAGTGCCAAATGAGAGGGTTGGGATAAACATTCAATTGACCATATGTGCCAAAAATTCTCGTTCTTTAGTTTTCGAGATATAGCCCCTGGAAGTCGAAAACTGCACGACTTTGCCCTCGACTATCTCGACAACGGAGAAAGGAGAATTTCAGGGCATTTTCTCCCAAGAAATATATGGGAATTATCTGTAATTTAGCACAGTTTCAGAACGATTCGTGAAAGTCACCTTTTAAGAATAACTTCCACTGCAGGCCCATATATAAAAGTTTGCACCTTTATTACTCTGCACATGGACAATTATTTGCGCTGTTATTTGCCCCAGGCATGTACCTATGTAATTACCGTTTACAGTGTAAAGATGGATGTTATCGGTCGCTGAACGTCGGAGCAGTAGGCGTTTAATGCATTTTCCCATAGGGTCCAATGCAAAATTGACACCTCATTTTCTCCATTCTCAAGAGCTTTGAGTCTCTGCAAAACATATACATGTGTAGACACAAATAAGTGAAATAGAATGAAGGCTATTTCAGCTTTAGCTTTTATTCCGTTTGGGAGCTAAAGTCGCACAAACTTTTGTTTACAAAAATTTCGATGGCCTATAGTTCGCAAGTTATGCAATCAGTTGACATAAGATTGTGCATGCATGTAGACATGTTAATGACCTTTATATATGCCAAGTTTCAGATGGCTACCTACTCAAACAAGCAAGCAGTAGCGGTTTGAAATTTTCACAATTTGGGCTACACGTTCGGGACGATTCGTGACCTTAGGTGACTTGCACAATTCGGGCTGAAACTAGTGCCGAATGAGAGGGTTGGGATAAACATTCAATTGACCATATGTGCCAAAAATTCTCGTTCTTTAGTTTTCGAGTTATAGCCCCTGGAAGTCGAAAACTGCACGACTTTGCCCTCGAATATCTCGACAACGGAGAAAGGAGAGTTTCAGGGCATTTTCTCCCAAGAAATATATGGGAATTATCTGTAATTTAGCACAGTTTCAGAACGATTCGTGAAAGTCACCTTTTAAGAATAACTTCCACTGCAGGCCCATATATAAAAGTTTGCTCCTTTATTACTCCGCACATGGACAATTATTTGTGCTGTTATTTGCCCCAGGCATGTTCCTATGTAATTACCGTTTACAGTGTAAAGATGGATGTTATCGGTCGCTGAACGTCGGAGCAGTAGGCGTTTAATGCATTTTCCCATAGGGTCCAATGCAAAATTGACACCTCATTTTCTCCATTCTCAAGAGCTTTGAGTCTCTGCAAAACATATACATGTGTAGACACAAATAAGTGAAATAGAATGAAGGCTATTTCAGCTTTAGCTTTTATTCCGTTTGGGAGCTAAAATCGCACAAACTTTTGTTTACAAAAATTTCGATGGCCTATAGTTCGCAAGTTGTGCAATCAGTTGACATAAGATTGTGCATGCATGTAGACATGTTAATGACCTTTATATATGCCAAGTTTCAGATGGCTACCTACTCAAACAAGCAAGCAGTAGCGGTTTGAAATTTTCACAATTTGGGCTACACGTTCGGGACGATTCGTGACCTTAGGTGACTTGCACAATTCGGGCTGAAACTAGTGCCAAATGAGAGGGTTGGGATAAACATTCAATTGACCATATGTGCCAAAAATTCTCGTTCTTTAGTTTTCGAGTTATAGCCCCTGGAAGTCGAAAACTGCACGACTTTGCCCTCGAATATCTCGACAACGGAGAAAGGAGAATTTCAGGGCATTTTCTCCCAAGAAATATATGGGAATTATCTGTAATTTAGCACAGTTTCAGAACGATTCGTGAAAGTCACCTTTTAAGAATAACTTCCACTGCAGGCCCATATATAAAAGTTTGCTCCTTTATTACTCTGCACATGGACAATTATTTGCGCTGTTATTTGCCCCAGGCATGTACCTATGTAATTACCGTTTACAGTGTAAAGATGGATGTTATCGGTCGCTGAACGTCGGAGCAGTAGGCGTTTAATGCATTTTCCCATAGGGTCCAATGCAAAATTTACACCTCATTTTCTCCATTCTCAAGAGCTTTGAGTCTCTGCAAAACATATACATGTGTAGACACAGATAAGTGAAATAGAATGAAGGCTATTTCAGCTTTAGCTTTTATTCCGTTTGGGAGCTAAAGTCGCACAAACTTTTGTTTACAAAAATTTCGATGGCCTATAGTTCGCAAGTTATGCAATCAGTTGATATAAGATTGTGCATGCATGTAGACATGTTAATGACCTTTATATATGCCAAGTTTCAGATGGCTACCTACTCAAACAAGCAAGCAGTAGCGGTTTGAAATTTTCACAATTTGGGCTACACGTTCGGGACGATTCGTGACCTTAGGTGACTTGCACAATTCGGGCTGAAACTAGTGCCAAATGAGAGGGTTGGGATAAACATTCAATTGACCATATGTGCCAAAAATTCTCGTTCTTTAGTTTTCGAGTTATAGCCCCTGGAAGTCGAAAACTGCACGACTTTGCCCTCGAATATCTCGACAACGGAGAAAGGAGAATTTCAGGGCATTTTCTCCCAAGAAATATATGGGAATTATCTGTAATTTAGCACAGTTTCAGAACGATTCGTGAAAGTCACCTTTTAAGAATAACTTCCACTGCAGGCCCATATATAAAAGTTTGCTCCTTTATTACTCTGCACATGGACAATTATTTGCGCTGTTATTTGCCCCAGGCATGTACCTATGTAATTACCGTTTACAGTGTAAAGATGGATGTTATCGGTCGCTGAACGTCGGAGCAGTAGGCGTTTAATGCATTTTCCCATAGGGTCCAATGCAAAATTGACACCTCATTTTCTCCATTCTCAAGAGCTTTGAGTCTCTGCAAAACATATACATGTGTAGACACAAATAAGTGAAATAGAATGAAGGCTATTTCAGCTTTAGCTTTTATTCCGTTTGGGAGCTAAAGTCGCACAAACTTTTGTTTACAAAAATTTCGATGGCCTATAGTTCGCAAGTTATGCAATCAGTTGACATAAGATTGTGCATGCATGTAGACATGTTAATGACCTTTATATATGCCAAGTTTCAGATGGCTACCTACTCAAACAAGCAAGCAGTAGCGGTTTGAAATTTTCACAATTTGGGCTACACGTTCGGGACGATTCGTGACCTTAGGTGACTTGCACAATTCGGGCTGAAACTAGTGCCAAATGAGAGGGTTGGGATAAACATTCAATTGACCATATGTGCCAAAAATTCTCGTTCTTTAGTTTTCGAGTTATAGCCCCTGGAAGTCGAAAACTGCACGACTTTGCCCTCGAATATCTCGACAACGGAGAAAGGAGAATTTCAGGGCATTTTCTCCCAAGAAATATATGGGAATTATCTGTAATTTAGCACAGTTTCAGAACGATTCGTGAAAGTCACCTTTTAAGAATAACTTCCACTGCAGGCCCATATATAAAAGTTTGCTCCTTTATTACTCTGCACATGGACAATTATTTGCGCTGTTATTTGCCCCAGGCATGTACCTATGTAATTACCGTTTACAGTGTAAAGATGGATGTTATCGGTCGCTGAACGTCGGAGCAGTAGGCGTTTAATGCATTTTCCCATAGGGTCCAATGCAAAATTGACACCTCATTTTCTCCATTCTCAAGAGCTTTGAGTCTCTGCAAAACATATACATGTGTAGACACAAATAAGTGAAATAGAATGAAGGCTATTTCAGCTTTAGCTTTTATTCCGTTTGGGAGCTAAAGTCGCACAAACTTTTGTTTACAAAAATTTCGATGGCCTATAGTTCGCAAGTTATGCAATCAGTTGACATAAGATTGTGCATGCATGTAGACATGTTAATGACCTTTATATATGCCAAGTTTCAGATGGCTACCTACTCAAACAAGCAAGCAGTAGCGGTTTGAAATTTTCACAATTTGGGCTACACGTTCGGGACGATTCGTGACCTTAGGTGACTTGCACAATTCGGGCTGAAACTAGTGCCAAATGAGAGGGTTGGGATAAACATTCAATTGACCATATGTGCCAAAAATTCTCGTTCTTTAGTTTTCGAGTTATAGCCCCTGGAAGTCGAAAACTGCACGACTTTGCCCTCGAATATCTCGACAACGGAGAAAGGAGAATTTCAGGGCGTTTTCTCCCAAGAAATATATGGGAATTATCTGTAATTTAGCACAGTTTCAGAACGATTCGTGAAAGTCACCTTTTAAGAATAACTTCCACTGCAGGCCCATATATAAAAGTTTGCTCCTTTATTACTCTGCACATGGACAATTATTTGCGCTGTTATTTGCCCCAGGCATGTACCTATGTAATTACCGTTTACAGTGTAAAGATGGATGTTATCGGTCGCTGAACGTCGGAGCAGTAGGCGTTTAATGCATTTTCCCATAGGGTCCAATGCAAAATTGACACCTCATTTTCTCCATTCTCAAGAGCTTTGAGTCTCTGCAAAACATATACATGTGTAGACACAAATAAGTGAAATAGAATGAAGGCTATTTCAGCTTTAGCTTTTATTCCGTTTGGGAGCTAAAGTCGCACAAACTTTTGTTTACAAAAATTTCGATGGCCTATAGTTCGCAAGTTATGCAATCAGTTGACATAAGATTGTGCATGCATGTAGACATGTTAATGACCTTTATATATGCCAAGTTTCAGATGGCTACCTACTCAAACAAGCAAGCAGTAGCGGTTTGAAATTTTCACAATTTGGGCTACACGTTCGGGACGATTCGTGACCTTAGGTGACTTGCACAATTCGGGCTGAAACTAGTGCCAAATGAGAGGGTTGGGATAAACATTCAATTGACCATATGTGCCAAAAATTCTCGTTCTTTAGTTTTCGAGTTATAGCCCCTGGAAGTCGAAAACTGCACGACTTTGCCCTCGAATATCTCGACAACGGAGAAAGGAGAATTTCAGGGCATTTTCTCCCAAGAAATATATGGGAATTATCTGTAATTTAGCACAGTTTCAGAACGATTCGTGAAAGTCACCTTTTAAGAATAACTTCCACTGCAGGCCCATATATAAAAGTTTGCTCCTTTATTACTCTGCACATGGACAATTATTTGCGCTGTTATTTGCCCCAGGCATGTACCTATGTAATTACCGTTTACAGTGTAAAGATGGATGTTATCGGTCGCTGAACGTCGGAGCAGTAGGCGTTTAATGCATTTTCCCATAGGGTCCAATGCAAAATTGACACCTCATTTTCTCCATTCTCAAGAGCTTTGAGTCTCTGCAAAACATATACATGTGTAGACACAAATAAGTGAAATAGAATGAAGGCTATTTCAGCTTTAGCTTTTATTCCGTTTGGGAGCTAAAGTCGCACAAACTTTTGTTTACAAAAATTTCGATGGCCTATAGTTCGCAAGTTATGCAATCAGTTGACATAAGATTGTGCATGCATGTAGACATGTTAATGACCTTTATATATGCCAAGTTTCAGATGGCTACCTACTCAAACAAGCAAGCAGTAGCGGTTTGAAATTTTCACAATTTGGGCTACACGTTCGGGACGATTCGTGACCTTAGGTGACTTGCACAATTCGGGCTGAAACTAGTGCCAAATGAGAGGGTTGGGATAAACATTCAATTGACCATATGTGCCAAAAATTCTCGTTCTTTAGTTTTCGAGTTATAGCCCCTGGAAGTCGAAAACTGCACGACTTTGCCCTCGAATATCTCGACAACGGAGAAAGGAGAATTTCAGGGCATTTTCTCCCAAGAAATATATGGGAATTATCTGTAATTTAGCACAGTTTCAGAACGATTCGTGAAAGTCACCTTTTAAGAATAACTTCCACTGCAGGCCCATATATAAAAGTTTGCTCCTTTATTACTCTGCACATGGACAATTATTTGCGCTGTTATTTGCCCCAGGCATGTACCTATGTAATTACCGTTTACAGTGTAAAGATGGATGTTATCGGTCGCTGAACGTCGGAGCAGTAGGCGTTTAATGCATTTTCCCATAGGGTCCAATGCAAAATTGACACCTCATTTTCTCCATTCTCAAGAGCTTTGAGTCTCTGCAAAACATATACATGTGTAGACACAAATAAGTGAAATAGAATGAAGGCTATTTCAGCTTTAGCTTTTATTCCGTTTGGGAGCTAAAGTCGCACAAACTTTTGTTTACAAAAATTTCGATGGCCTATAGTTCGCAAGTTATGCAATCAGTTGACATAAGATTGTGCATGCATGTAGACATGTTAATGACCTTTATATATGCCAAGTTTCAGATGGCTACCTACTCAAACAAGCAAGCAGTAGCGGTTTGAAATTTTCACAATTTGGGCTACACGTTCGGGACGATTCGTGACCTTAGGTGACTTGCACAATTCGGGCTGAAACTAGTGCCAAATGAGAGGGTTGGGATAAACATTCAATTGACCATATGTGCCAAAAATTCTCGTTCTTTAGTTTTCGAGTTATAGCCCCTGGAAGTCGAAAACTGCACGACTTTGCCCTCGAATATCTCGACAACGGAGAAAGGAGAATTTCAGGGCATTTTCTCCCAAGAAATATATGGGAATTATCTGTAATTTAGCACAGTTTCAGAACGATTCGTGAAAGTCACCTTTTAAGAATAACTTCCACTGCAGGCCCATATATAAAAGTTTGCTCCTTTATTACTCTGCACATGGACAATTATTTGCGCTGTTATTTGCCCCAGGCATGTACCTATGTAATTACCGTTTACAGTGTAAAGATGGATGTTATCGGTCGCTGAACGTCGGAGCAGTAGGCGTTTAATGCATTTTCCCATAGGGTCCAATGCAAAATTGACACCTCATTTTCTCCATTCTCAAGAGCTTTGAGTCTCTGCAAAACATATACATGTGTAGACACAAATAAGTGAAATAGAATGAAGGCTATTTCAGCTTTAGCTTTTATTCCGTTTGGGAGCTAAAGTCGCACAAACTTTTGTTTACAAAAATTTCGATGGCCTATAGTTCGCAAGTTATGCAATCAGTTGACATAAGATTGTGCATGCATGTAGACATGTTAATGACCTTTATATATGCCAAGTTTCAGATGGCTACCTACTCAAACAAGCAAGCAGTAGCGGTTTGAAATTTTCACAATTTGGGCTACACGTTCGGGACGATTCGTGACCTTAGGTGACTTGCACAATTCGGGCTGAAACTAGTGCCAAATGAGAGGGTTGGGATAAACATTCAATTGACCATATGTGCCAAAAATTCTCGTTCTTTAGTTTTCGAGTTATAGCCCCTGGAAGTCGAAAACTGCACGACTTTGCCCTCGAATATCTCGACAACGGAGAAAGGAGAATTTCAGGGCGTTTTCTCCCAAGAAATATATGGGAATTATCTGTAATTTAGCACAGTTTCAGAACGATTCGTGAAAGTCACCTTTTAAGAATAACTTCCACTGCAGGCCCATATATAAAAGTTTGCTCCTTTATTACTCTGCACATGGACAATTATTTGCGCTGTTATTTGCCCCAGGCATGTACCTATGTAATTACCGTTTACAGTGTAAAGATGGATGTTATCGGTCGCTGAACGTCGGAGCAGTAGGCGTTTAATGCATTTTCCCATAGGGTCCAATGCAAAATTGACACCTCATTTTCTCCATTCTCAAGAGCTTTGAGTCTCTGCAAAACATATACATGTGTAGACACAAATAAGTGAAATAGAATGAAGGCTATTTCAGCTTTAGCTTTTATTCCGTTTGGGAGCTAAAGTCGCACAAACTTTTGTTTACAAAAATTTCGATGGCCTATAGTTCGCAAGTTATGCAATCAGTTGACATAAGATTGTGCATGCATGTAGACATGTTAATGACCTTTATATATGCCAAGTTTCAGATGGCTACCTACTCAAACAAGCAAGCAGTAGCGGTTTGAAATTTTCACAATTTGGGCTACACGTTCGGGACGATTCGTGACCTTAGGTGACTTGCACAATTCGGGCTGAAACTAGTGCCAAATGAGAGGGTTGGGATAAACATTCAATTGACCATATGTGCCAAAAATTCTCGTTCTTTAGTTTTCGAGTTATAGCCCCTGGAAGTCGAAAACTGCACGACTTTGCCCTCGAATATCTCGACAACGGAGAAAGGAGAATTTCAGGGCATTTTCTCCCAAGAAATATATGGGAATTATCTGTAATTTAGCACAGTTTCAGAACGATTCGTGAAAGTCACCTTTTAAGAATAACTTCCACTGCAGGCCCATATATAAAAGTTTGCTCCTTTATTACTCTGCACATGGACAATTATTTGCGCTGTTATTTGCCCCAGGCATGTACCTATGTAATTACCGTTTACAGTGTAAAGATGGATGTTATCGGTCGCTGAACGTCGGAGCAGTAGGCGTTTAATGCATTTTCCCATAGGGTCCAATGCAAAATTGACACCTCATTTTCTCCATTCTCAAGAGCTTTGAGTCTCTGCAAAACATATACATGTGTAGACACAAATAAGTGAAATAGAATGAAGGCTATTTCAGCTTTAGCTTTTATTCCGTTTGGGAGCTAAAGTCGCACAAACTTTTGTTTACAAAAATTTCGATGGCCTATAGTTCGCAAGTTATGCAATCAGTTGACATAAGATTGTGCATGCATGTAGACATGTTAATGACCTTTATATATGCCAAGTTTCAGATGGCTACCTACTCAAACAAGCAAGCAGTAGCGGTTTGAAATTTTCACAATTTGGGCTACACGTTCGGGACGATTCGTGACCTTAGGTGACTTGCACAATTCGGGCTGAAACTAGTGCCAAATGAGAGGGTTGGGATAAACATTCAATTGACCATATGTGCCAAAAATTCTCGTTCTTTAGTTTTCGAGTTATAGCCCCTGGAAGTCGAAAACTGCACGACTTTGCCCTCGAATATCTCGACAACGGAGAAAGGAGAATTTCAGGGCATTTTCTCCCAAGAAATATATGGGAATTATCTGTAATTTAGCACAGTTTCAGAACGATTCGTGAAAGTCACCTTTTAAGAATAACTTCCACTGCAGGCCCATATATAAAAGTTTGCTCCTTTATTACTCTGCACATGGACAATTATTTGCGCTGTTATTTGCCCCAGGCATGTACCTATGTAATTACCGTTTACAGTGTAAAGATGGATGTTATCGGTCGCTGAACGTCGGAGCAGTAGGCGTTTAATGCATTTTCCCATAGGGTCCAATGCAAAATTGACACCTCATTTTCTCCATTCTCAAGAGCTTTGAGTCTCTGCAAAACATATACATGTGTAGACACAAATAAGTGAAATAGAATGAAGGCTATTTCAGCTTTAGCTTTTATTCCGTTTGGGAGCTAAAGTCGCACAAACTTTTGTTTACAAAAATTTCGATGGCCTATAGTTCGCAAGTTATGCAATCAGTTGACATAAGATTGTGCATGCATGTAGACATGTTAATGACCTTTATATATGCCAAGTTTCAGATGGCTACCTACTCAAACAAGCAAGCAGTAGCGGTTTGAAATTTTCACAATTTGGGCTACACGTTCGGGACGATTCGTGACCTTAGGTGACTTGCACAATTCGGGCTGAAACTAGTGCCAAATGAGAGGGTTGGGATAAACATTCAATTGACCATATGTGCCAAAAATTCTCGTTCTTTAGTTTTCGAGTTATAGCCCCTGGAAGTCGAAAACTGCACGACTTTGCCCTCGAATATCTCGACAACGGAGAAAGGAGAATTTCAGGGCGTTTTCTCCCAAGAAATATATGGGAATTATCTGTAATTTAGCACAGTTTCAGAACGATTCGTGAAAGTCACCTTTTAAGAATAACTTCCACTGCAGGCCCATATATAAAAGTTTGCTCCTTTATTACTCTGCACATGGACAATTATTTGCGCTGTTATTTGCTCCAGGCATGTACCTATGTAATTACCGTTTACAGTGTAAAGATGGATGTTATCGGTCGCTGAACGTCGGAGCAGTAGGCGTTTAATGCATTTTCCCATAGGGTCCAATGCAAACTTGACACCTCATTTTCTCCATTCTCAAGAGCTTTGAGTCTCTGCAAAACATATACATGTGTAGACACAAATAAGTGAAATAGAATGAAGGCTATTTCAGCTTTAGCTTTTATTCCGTTTGGGAGCTAAAGTCGCACAAACTTTTGTTTACAAAAATTTCGATGGCCTATAGTTCGCAAGTTATGCAATCAGTTGACATAAGATTGTGCATGCATGTAGACATGTTAATGACCTTTATATATGCCAAGTTTCAGATGGCTACCTACTCAAACAAGCAAGCAGTAGCGGTTTGAAATTTTCACAATTTGGGCTACACGTTCGGGACGATTCGTGACCTTAGGTGACTTGCACAATTCGGGCTGAAACTAGTGCCAAATGAGAGGGTTGGGATAAACATTCAATTGACCATATGTGCCAAAAATTCTCGTTCTTTAGTTTTCGAGTTATAGCCCCTGGAAGTCGAAAACTGCACGACTTTGCCCTCGAATATCTCGACAACGGAGAAAGGAGAATTTCAGGGCATTTTCTCCCAAGAAATATATGGGAATTATCTGTAATTTAGCACAGTTTCAGAACGATTCGTGAAAGTCACCTTTTAAGAATAACTTCCACTGCAGGCCCATATATAAAAGTTTGCTCCTTTATTACTCTGCACATGGACAATTATTTGCGCTGTTATTTGCCCCAGGCATGTACCTATGTAATTACCGTTTACAGTGTAAAGATGGATGTTATCGGTCGCTGAACGTCGGAGCAGTAGGCGTTTAATGCATTTTCCCATAGGGTCCAATGCAAAATTGACACCTCATTTTCTCCATTCTCAAGAGCTTTGAGTCTCTGCAAAACATATACATGTGTAGACACAAATAAGTGAAATAGAATGAAGGCTATTTCAGCTTTAGCTTTTATTCCGTTTGGGAGCTAAAGTCGCACAAACTTTTGTTTACAAAAATTTCGATGGCCTATAGTTCGCAAGTTATGCAATCAGTTGACATAAGATTGTGCATGCATGTAGACATGTTAATGACCTTTATATATGCCAAGTTTCAGATGGCTACCTACTCAAACAAGCAAGCAGTAGCGGTTTGAAATTTTCACAATTTGGGCTACACGTTCGGGACGATTCGTGACCTTAGGTGACTTGCACAATTCGGGCTGAAACTAGTGCCAAATGAGAGGGTTGGGATAAACATTCAATTGACCATATGTGCCAAAAATTCTCGTTCTTTAGTTTTCGAGTTATAGCCCCTGGAAGTCGAAAACTGCACGACTTTGCCCTCGAATATCTCGACAACGGAGAAAGGAGAATTTCAGGGCATTTTCTCCCAAGAAATATATGGGAATTATCTGTAATTTAGCACAGTTTCAGAACGATTCGTGAAAGTCACCTTTTAAGAATAACTTCCATTGCAGGCCCATATATAAAAGTTTGCTCCTTTATTACTCTGCACATGGACAATTATTTGCGCTGTTATTTGCCCCAGGCATGTACCTATGTAATTACCGTTTACAGTGTAAAGATGGATGTTATCGGTCGCTGAACGTCGGAGCAGTAGGCGTTTAATGCATTTTCCCATAGGGTCCAATGCAAAATTGACACCTCATTTTCTCCATTCTCAAGAGCTTTGAGTCTCTGCAAAACATATACATGTGTAGACACAAATAAGTGAAATAGAATGAAGGCTATTTCAGCTTTAGCTTTTATTCCGTTTGGGAGCTAAAGTCGCACAAACTTTTGTTTACAAAAATTTCGATGGCCTATAGTTCGCAAGTTATGCAATCAGTTGACATAAGATTGTGCATGCATGTAGACATGTTAATGACCTTTATATATGCCAAGTTTCAGATGGCTACCTACTCAAACAAGCAAGCAGTAGCGGTTTGAAATTTTCACAATTTGGGCTACACGTTCGGGACGATTCGTGACCTTAGGTGACTTGCACAATTCGGGCTGAAACTAGTGCCAAATGAGAGGGTTGGGATAAACATTTAATTGACCATATGTGCCAAAAATTCTCGTTCTTTAGTTTTCGAGTTATAGCCCCTGGAAGTCGAAAACTGCACGACTTTGCCCTCGAATATCTCGACAACGGAGAAAGGAGAATTTCAGGGCATTTTCTCCCAAGAAATATATGGGAATTATCTGTAATTTAGCACAGTTTCAGAACGATTCGTGAAAGTCACCTTTTAAGAATAACTTCCACTGCAGGCCCATATATAAAAGTTTGCTCCTTTATTACTCTGCACATGGACAATTATTTGCGCTGTTATTTGCCCCAGGCATGTACCTATGTAATTACCGTTTACAGTGTAAAGATGGATGTTATCGGTCGCTGAACGTCGGAGCAGTAGGCGTTTAATGCATTTTCCCATAGGGTCCAATGCAAAATTGACACCTCATTTTCTCCATTCTCAAGAGCTTTGAGTCTCTGCAAAACATATACATGTGTAGACACAAATAAGTGAAATAGAATGAAGGCTATTTCAGCTTTAGCTTTTATTCCGTTTGGGAGCTAAAGTCGCACAAACTTTTGTTTACAAAAATTTCGATGGCCTATAGTTCGCAAGTTATGCAATCAGTTGACATAAGATTGTGCATGCATGTAGACATGTTAATGACCTTTATATATGCCAAGTTTCAGATGGCTACCTACTCAAACAAGCAAGCAGTAGCGGTTTGAAATTTTCACAATTTGGGCTACACGTTCGGGACGATTCGTGACCTTAGGTGAATTGCACAATTCGGGCTGAAACTAGTGCCAAATGAGAGGGTTGGGATAAACATTCAATTGACCATATGTGCCAAAAATTCTCGTTCTTTAGTTTTCGAGTTATAGCCCCTGGAAGTCGAAAACTGCACGACTTTGCCCTCGAATATCTCGACAACGGAGAAAGGAGAATTTCAGGGCGTTTTCTCCCAAGAAATATATGGGAATTATCTGTAATTTAGCACAGTTTCAGAACGATTCGTGAAAGTCACCTTTTAAGAATAACTTCCACTGCAGGCCCATATATAAAAGTTTGCTCCTTTATTACTCTGCACATGGACAATTATTTGCGCTGTTATTTGCCCCAGGCATGTACCTATGTAATTACCGTTTACAGTGTAAAGATGGATGTTATCGGTCGCTGAACGTCGGAGCAGTAGGCGTTTAATGCATTTTCCCATAGGGTCCAATGCAAAATTGACACCTCATTTTATCCATTCTCAAGAGCTTTGAGTCTCTGCAAAACATATACATGTGTAGACACAAATAAGTGAAATAGAATGAAGGCTATTTCAGCTTTAGCTTTTATTCCGTTTGGGAGCTAAAGTCGCACAAACTTTTGTTTACAAAAATTTCGATGGCCTATAGTTCGCAAGTTATGCAATCAGTTGACATAAGATTGTGCATGCATGTAGACATGTTAATGACCTTTATATATGCCAAGTTTCAGATGGCTACCTACTCAAACAAGCAAGCAGTAGCGGTTTGAAATTTTCACAATTTGGGCTACACGTTCGGGACGATTCGTGACCTTAGGTGACTTGCACAATTCGGGCTGAAACTAGTGCCAAATGAGAGGGTTGGGATAAACATTCAATTGACCATATGTGCCAAAAATTCTCGTTCTTTAGTTTTCGAGTTATAGCCCCTGGAAGTCGAAAACTGCACGACTTTGCCCTCGAATATCTCGACAACGGAGAAAGGAGAATTTCAGGGCATTTTCTCCCAAGAAATATATGGGAATTATCTGTAATTTAGCACAGTTTCAGAACGATTCGTGAAAGTCACCTTTTAAGAATAACTTCCACTGCAGGCCCATATATAAAAGTTTGCTCCTTTATTACTCTGCACATGGACAATTATTTGCGCTGTTATTTGCCCCAGGCATGTACCTATGTAATTACCGTTTACAGTGTAAAGATGGATGTTATCGGTCGCTGAACGTCGGAGCAGTAGGCGTTTAATGCATTTTCCCATAGGGTCCAATGCAAAATTGACACCTCATTTTCTCCATTCTCAAGAGCTTTGAGTCTCTGCAAAACATATACATGTGTAGACACAAATAAGTGAAATAGAATGAAGGCTATTTCAGCTTTAGCTTTTATTCCGTTTGGGAGCTAAAGTCGCACAAACTTTTGTTTACAAAAATTTCGATGGCCTATAGTTCGCAAGTTATGCAATCAGTTGACATAAGATTGTGCATGCATGTAGACATGTTAATGACCTTTATATATGCCAAGTTTCAGATGGCTACCTACTCAAACAAGCAAGCAGTAGCGGTTTGAAATTTTCACAATTTGGGCTACACGTTCGGGACGATTCGTGACCTTAGGTGACTTGCACAATTCGGGCTGAAACTAGTGCCAAATGAGAGGGTTGGGATAAACATTCAATTGACCATATGTGCCAAAAATTCTCGTTCTTTAGTTTTCGAGTTATAGCCCCTGGAAGTCGAAAACTGCACGACTTTGCCCTCGAATATCTCGACAACGGAGAAAGGAGAATTTCAGGGCATTTTCTCCCAAGAAATATATGGGAATTATCTGTAATTTAGCACAGTTTCAGAACGATTCGTGAAAGTCACCTTTTAAGAATAACTTCCACTGCAGGCCCATATATAAAAGTTTGCTCCTTTATTACTCTGCACATGGACAATTATTTGCGCTGTTATTTGCCCCAGGCATGTACCTATGTAATTACCGTTTACAGTGTAAAGATGGATGTTATCGGTCGCTGAACGTCGGAGCAGTAGGCGTTTAATGCATTTTCCCATAGGGTCCAATGCAAAATTGACACCTCATTTTCTCCATTCTCAAGAGCTTTGAGTCTCTGCAAAACATATACATGTGTAGACACAAATAAGTGAAATAGAATGAAGGCTATTTCAGCTTTAGCTTTTATTCCGTTTGGGAGCTAAAGTCGCACAAACTTTTGTTTACAAAAATTTCGATGGCCTATAGTTCGCAAGTTATGCAATCAGTTGACATAAGATTGTGCATGCATGTAGACATGTTAATGACCTTTATATATGCCAAGTTTCAGATGGCTACCTACTCAAACAAGCAAGCAGTAGCGGTTTGAAATTTTCACAATTTGGGCTACACGTTCGGGACGATTCGTGACCTTAGGTGACTTGCACAATTCGGGCTGAAACTAGTGCCAAATGAGAGGGTTGGGATAAACATTTAATTGACCATATGTGCCAAAAATTCTCGTTCTTTAGTTTTCGAGTTATAGCCCCTGGAAGTCGAAAACTGCACGACTTTGCCCTCGAATATCTCGACAACGGAGAAAGGAGAATTTCAGGGCATTTTCTCCCAAGAAATATATGGGAATTATCTGTAATTTAGCACAGTTTCAGAACGATTCGTGAAAGTCACCTTTTAAGAATAACTTCCACTGCAGGCCCATATATAAAAGTTTGCTCCTTTATTACTCTGCACATGGACAATTATTTGCGCTGTTATTTGCCCCAGGCATGTACCTATGTAATTACCGTTTACAGTGTAAAGATGGATGTTATCGGTCGCTGAACGTCGGAGCAGTAGGCGTTTAATGCATTTTCCCATAGGGTCCAATGCAAAATTGACACCTCATTTTATCCATTCTCAAGAGCTTTGAGTCTCTGCAAAACATATACATGTGTAGACACAAATAAGTGAAATAGAATGAAGGCTATTTCAGCTTTAGCTTTTATTCCGTTTGGGAGCTAAAGTCGCACAAACTTTTGTTTACAAAAATTTCGATGGCCTATAGTTCGCAAGTTATGCAATCAGTTGACATAAGATTGTGCATGCATGTAGACATGTCAATGACCTTTATATATGCCAAGTTTCAGATGGCTACCTACTCAAACAAGCAAGCAGTAGCGGTTTGAAATTTTCACAATTTGGGCTACACGTTCGGGACGATTCGTGACCTTAGGTGACTTGCACAATTCGGGCTGAAACTAGTGCCAAATGAGAGGGTTGGGATAAACATTCAATTGACCATATGTGCCAAAAATTCTCGTTCTTTAGTTTTTGAGTTATAGCCCCTGGAAGTCGAAAACTGCACGACTTTGCCCTCGAATATCTCGACAACGGAGAAAGGAGAATTTCAGGGCATTTTCTCCCAAGAAATATATGGGAATTATCTGTAATTTAGCATAGTTTCAGAACGATTCGTGAAAGTCACCTTTTAAGAATAACTTCCACTGCAGGCCCATATATAAAAGTTTGCTCCTTTATTACTCTGCACATGGACAATTATTTGCGCTGTTATTTGCCCCAGGCATGTACCTATGTAATTACCGTTTACAGTGTAAAGATGGATGTTATCGGTCGCTGAACGTCGGAGCAGTAGGCGTTTAATGCATTTTCCCATAGGGTCCAATGCAAAATTGACACCTCATTTTCTCCATTCTCAAGAGCTTTGAGTCTCTGCAAAACATATACATGTGTAGACACAAATAAGTGAAATAGAATGAAGGCTATTTCAGCTTTAGCTTTTATTCCGTTTGGGAGCTAAAGTCGCACAAACTTTTGTTTACAAAAATTTCGATGGCCTATAGTTCGCAAGTTATGCAATCAGTTGACATAAGATTGTGCATGCATGTAGACATGTTAATGACCTTTATATATGCCAAGTTTCAGATGGCTACCTACTCAAACAAGCAAGCAGTAGCGGTTTGAAATTTTCACAATTTGGGCTACCCGTTCGGGACGATTCGTGACCTTAGGTGACTTGCACAATTCGGGCTGAAACTAGTGCCAAATGAGAGGGTTGGGATAAACATTCAATTGACCATATGTGCCAAAAATTCTCGTTCTTTAGTTTTCGAGTTATAGCCCCTGGAAGTCGAAAACTGCACGACTTTGCCCTCGAATATCTCGACAACGGAGAAAGGAGAATTTCAGGGCATTTTCTCCCAAGAAATATATGGGAATTATCTGTAATTTAGCACAGTTTCAGAACGATTCGTGAAAGTCACCTTTTAAGAATAACTTCCACTGCAGGCCCATATATAAAAGTTTGCTCCTTTATTACTCTGCACATGGACAATTATTTGCGCTGTTATTTGCCCCAGGCATGTACCTATGTAATTACCGTTTACAGTGTAAAGATGGATGTTATCGGTCGCTGAACGTCGGAGCAGTAGGCGTTTAATGCATTTTCCCATAGGGTCCAATGCAAAATTGACACCTCATTTTCTCCATTCTCAAGAGCTTTGAGTCTCTGCAAAACATATACATGTGTAGACACAAATAAGTGAAATAGAATGAAGGCTATTTCAGCTTTAGCTTTTATTCCGTTTGGGAGCTAAAGTCGCACAAACTTTTGTTTACAAAAATTTCGATGGCCTATAGTTCGCAAGTTATGCAATCAGTTGACATAAGATTGTGCATGCATGTAGACATGTTAATGACCTTTATATATGCCAAGTTTCAGATGGCTACCTACTCACACAAGCAAGCAGTAGCGGTTTGAAATTTTCACAATTTGGGCTACACGTTCGGGACGATTCGTGACCTTAGGTGACTTGCACAATTCGGGCTGAAACTAGTGCCGAATGAGAGGGTTGGGATAAACATTCAATTGACCATATGTGCCAAAAATTCTCGTTCTTTAGTTTTCGAGTTATAGCCCCTGGAAGTCGAAAACTGCACGACTTTGCCCTCGAATATCTCGACAACGGAGAAAGGAGAGTTTCAGGGCATTTTCTCCCAAGAAATATATGGGAATTATCTGTAATTTAGCACAGTTTCAGAACGATTCGTGAAAGTCACCTTTTAAGAATAACTTCCACTGCAGGCCCATATATAAAAGTTTGCTCCTTTATTACTCCGCACATGGACAATTATTTGTGCTGTTATTTGCCCTAGGCATGTTCCTAAGTAATTACCGTTTACAGTGTAAAGATGGATGTTATCGGTCTCTGAACGTCGGAGCAGTAGGCGTTTAATGCATTTTCCCATAGGGTCCAATGCAAAATTGACACCTCATTTTCTCCATTCTCAAGAGCTTTGAGTCTCTGCAAAACATATACATGTGTAGACACAAATAAGTGAAATAGAATGAAGGCTATTTCAGCTTTAGCTTTTATTCCGTTTGGGAGCTAAAATCGCACAAACTTTTGTTTACAAAAATTTCGATGGCCTATAGTTCGCAAGTTGTGCAATCAGTTGACATAAGATTGTGTATGCATGTAGACATGTTAATGACCTTTATATATGCCAAGTTTCAGATGGTAACCTACTTAAACAAGCAAGCAGTAGCGGTTTGAAATTTTCACAATTTGGGCAACACGTTCGGGACGATTCGTGACCTTAGGTGACTTGCACAATTCGGGCTGAAACTAGTGCCAAATGAGAGGGTTGGGATAAACATTCAATTGACCATATGTGCCAAAAATTCTCGTTCTTTAGTTTTCGAGTTATAGCCCCTGGAAGTCGAAAACTGCACGACTTTGCCCTCGAATATCTCGACAACGGAGAAAGGAGAATTTCAGGGCATTTTCTCCCAAGAAATATATGGGAATTATCTGTAATTTAGCACAGTTTCAGAACGATTCGTGAAAGTCACCTTTTAAGAATAACTTCCACTGCAGGCCCATATATAAAAGTTTGCTCCTTTATTACTCTGCACATGGACAATTATTTGCGCTGTTATTTGCCCCAGGCATGTACCTATGTAATTACCGTTTACAGTGTAAAGATGGATGTTATCGGTCGCTGAACGTCGGAGCAGTAGGCGTTTAATGCATTTTCCCATAGGGTCCAATGCAAAATTGACACCTCATTTTCTCCATTCTCAAGAGCTTTGAGTCTCTGCAAAACATATACATGTGTAGACACAGATAAGTGAAATAGAATGAAGGCTATTTCAGCTTTAGCTTTTATTCCGTTTGGGAGCTAAAGTCGCACAAACTTTTGTTTACAAAAATTTCGATGGCCTATAGTTCGCAAGTTATGCAATCAGTTGACATAAGATTGTGCATGCATGTAGACATGTTAATGACCTTTATATATGCCAAGTTTCAGATGGCTACCTACTCAAACAAGCAAGCAGTAGCGGTTTGAAATTTTCACAATTTGGGCTACACGTTCGGGACGATTCGTGACCTTAGGTGACTTGCACAATTCGGGCTGAAACTAGTGCCAAATGAGAGGGTTGGGATAAACATTCAATTGACCATATGTGCCAAAAATTCTCGTTCTTTAGTTTTCGAGTTATAGCCCCTGGAAGTCGAAAACTGCACGACTTTGCCCTCGAATATCTCGACAACGGAGAAAGGAGAATTTCAGGGCATTTTCTCCCAAGAAATATATGGGAATTATCTGTAATTTAGCACAGTTTCAGAACGATTCGTGAAAGTCACCTTTTAAGAATAACTTCCACTGCAGGCCCATATATAAAAGTTTGCTCCTTTATTACTCTGCACATGGACAATTATTTGCGCTGTTATTTGCCCCAGGCATGTACCTATGTAATTACCGTTTACAGTGTAAAGATGGATGTTATCGGTCGCTGAACGTCGGAGCAGTAGGCGTTTAATGCATTTTCCCATAGGGTCCAATGCAAAATTGACACCTCATTTTCTCCATTCTCAAGAGCTTTGAGTCTCTGCAAAACATATACATGTGTAGACACAAATAAGTGAAATAGAATGAAGGCTATTTCAGCTTTAGCTTTTATTCCGTTTGGGAGCTAAAGTCGCACAAACTTTTGTTTACAAAAATTTCGATGGCCTATAGTTCGCAAGTTATGCAATCAGTTGACATAAGATTGTGCATGCATGTAGACATGTTAATGACCTTTATATATGCCAAGTTTCAGATGGCTACCTACTCAAACAAGCAAGCAGTAGCGGTTTGAAATTTTCACAATTTGGGCTACACGTTCGGGACGATTCGTGACCTTAGGTGACTTGCACAATTCGGGCTGAAACTAGTGCCAAATGAGAGGGTTGGGATAAACATTCAATTGACCATATGTGCCAAAAATTCTCGTTCTTTAGTTTTCGAGTTATAGCCCCTGGAAGTCGAAAACTGCACGACTTTGCCCTCGAATATCTCGACAACGGAGAAAGGAGAATTTCAGGGCATTTTCTTCCAAGAAATATATGGGAATTATCTGTAATTTAGCACAGTTTCAGAACGATTCGTGAAAGTCACCTTTTAAGAATAACTTCCACTGCAGGCCCATATATAAAAGTTTGCTCCTTTATTACTCTGCACATGGACAATTATTTGCGCTGTTATTTGCCCCAGGCATGTACCTATCTAATTACCGTTTACAGTGTAAAGATGGATGTTATCGGTCGCTGAACGTCGGAGCAGTAGGCGTTTAATGCATTTTCCCATAGGGTCCAATGCAAAATTGACACCTCATTTTCTCCATTCTCAAGAGCTTTGAGTCTCTGCAAAACATATACATGTGTAGACACAAATAAGTGAAATAGAATGAAGGCTATTTCAGCTTTAGCTTTTATTCCGTTTGGGAGCTAAAGTCGCACAAACTTTTGTTTACAAAAATTTCGATGGCCTATAGTTCGCAAGTTATGCAATCAGTTGACATAAGATTGTGCATGCATGTAGACATGTTAATGACCTTTATATATGCCAAGTTTCAGATGGCTACCTACTCAAACAAGCAAGCAGTAGCGGTTTGAAATTTTCACAATTTGGGCTACACGTTCGGGACGATTCGTGACCTTAGGTGACTTGCACAATTCGGGCTGAAACTAGTGCCAAATGAGAGGGTTGGGATAAACATTCAATTGACCATATGTGCCGAAAATTCTCGTTCTTTAGTTTTCGAGTTATAGCCCCTGGAAGTCGAAAACTGCACGACTTTGCCCTCGAATATCTCGACAACGGAGAAAGGAGAATTTCAGGGCATTTTCTCCCAAGAAATATATGGGAATTATCTGTAATTTAGCACAGTTTCAGAACGATTCGTGAAAGTCACCTTTTAAGAATAACTTCCACTGCAGGCCCATATATAAAAGTTTGCTCCTTTATTACTCTGCACATGGACAATTATTTGCGCTGTTATTTGCCCCAGGCATGTACCTATGTAATTACCGTTTACAGTGTAAAGATGGATGTTATCGGTCGCTGAACGTCGGAGCAGTAGGCGTTTAATGCATTTTCCCATAGGATCCAATGCAAAATTGACACCTCATTTTCTCCATTCTCAAGAGCTTTGAGTCTCTGCAAAACATATACATGTGTAGACACAAATAAGTGAAATAGAATGAAGGCTATTTCAGCTTTAGCTTTTATTCCGTTTGGGAGCTAAAGTCGCACAAACTTTTGTTTACAAAAATTTCGATGGCCTATAGTTCGCAAGTTATGCAATCAGTTGACATAAGATTGTGCATGCATGTAGACATGTTAATGACCTTTATATATGCCAAGTTTCAGATGGCTACCTACTCAAACAAGCAAGCAGTAGCGGTTTGAAATTTTCACAATTTGGGCTACACGTTCGGGACGATTCGTGACCTTAGGTGACTTGCACAATTCGGGCTGAAACTAGTGCCAAATGAGAGGGTTGGGATAAACATTCAATTGACCATATGTGCCAAAAATTCTCGTTCTTTAGTTTTCGAGTTATAGCCCCTGGAAGTCGAAAACTGCACGACTTTGCCCTCGAATATCTCGACAACGGAGAAAGGAGAATTTCAGGGCATTTTCTCCCAAGAAATATATGGGAATTATCTGTAATTTAGCACAGTTTCAGAACGATTCGTGAAAGTCACCTTTTAAGAATAACTTCCACTGCAGGCCCATATATAAAAGTTTGCTCCTTTATTACTCTGCACATGGACAATTATTTGCGCTGTTATTTGCCCCAGGCATGTACCTATGTAATTACCGTTTACAGTGTAAAGATGGATGTTATCGGTCGCTGAACGTCGGAGCAGTAGGCGTTTAATGCATTTTCCCATAGGGTCCAATGCAAAATTGACACCTCATTTTCTCCATTCTCAAGAGCTTTGAGTCTCTGCAAAACATATACATGTGTAGACAAAAATAAGTGAAATAGAATGAAGGCTATTTCAGCTTTAGCTTTTATTCCGTTTGGGAGCTAAAGTCGCACAAACTTTACTCTGCACATGGACAATTATTTGCGCTGTTATTTGCCCCAGGCATGTACCTATGTAATTACCGTTTACAGTGTAAAGATGGATGTTATCGGTCGCTGAACGTCGGAGCAGTAGGCGTTTAATGCATTTTCCCATAGGGTCCAATGCAAAATTGACACCTCATTTTCTCCATTCTCAAGAGCTTTGAGTCTCTGCAAAACATATACATGTGTAGACACAAATAAGTGAAATAGAATGAAGGCTATTTCAGCTTTAGCTTTTATTCCGTTTGGGAGCTAAAGTCGCACAAACTTTTGTTTACAAAAATTTCGATGGCCTATAGTTCGCAAGTTATGCAATCAGTTGACATAAGATTGTGCATGCATGTAGACATGTTAATGACCTTTATATATGCCAAGTTTCAGATGGCTACCTACTCAAACAAGCAAGCAGTAGCGGTTTGAAATTTTCACAATTTGGGCTACACGTTCGGGACGATTCGTGACCTTAGGTGACTTGCACAATTCGGGCTGAAACTAGTGCCAAATGAGAGGGTTGGGATAAACATTCAATTGACCATATGTGCCAAAAATTCTCGTTCTTTAGTTTTCGAGTTATAGCCCCTGGAAGTCGAAAACTGCACGACTTTGCCCTCGAATATCTCGACAACGGAGAAAGGAGAATTTCAGGGCATTTTCACCCAAGAAATATATGGGAATTATCTGTAATTTAGCACAGTTTCAGAACGATTCGTGAAAGTCACCTTTTAAGAATAACTTCCACTGCAGGCCCATATATAAAAGTTTGCTCCTTTATTACTCTGCACATGGACAATTATTTGCGCTGTTATTTGCCCCAGGCATGTACCTATGTAATTACCGTTTACAGTGTAAAGATGGATGTTATCGGTCGCTGAACGTCGGAGCAGTAGGCGTTTAATGCATTTTCCCATAGGGTCCAATGCAAAATTGACACCTCATTTTCTCCATTCTCAAGAGCTTTGAGTCTCTGCAAAACATATACATGTGTAGACACAAATAAGTGAAATAGAATGAAGGCTATTTCAGCTTTAGCTTTTATTCCGTTTGGGAGCTAAAGTCGCACAAACTTTTGTTTACAAAAATTTCGATGGCCTATAGTTCGCAAGTTATGCAATCAGTTGACATAAGATTGTGCATGCATGTAGACATGTTAATGACCTTTATATATGCCAAGTTTCAGATGGCTACCTACTCAAACAAGCAAGCAGTAGCGGTTTGAAATTTTCACAATTTGGGCTACACGTTCGGGACGATTCGTGACCTTAGGTGACTTGCACAATTCGGGCTGAAACTAGTGCCAAATGAGAGGGTTGGGATAAACATTCAATTGACCATATGTGCCAAAAATTCTCGTTCTTTAGTTTTCGAGTTATAGCCCCTGGAAGTCGAAAACTGCACGACTTTGCCCTCGAATATCTCGACAACGGAGAAAGGAGAATTTCAGGGCATTTTCTCCCAAGAAATATATGGGAATTATCTGTAATTTAGCACAGTTTCAGAACGATTCGTGAAAGTCACCTTTTAAGAATAACTTCCACTGCAGGCCCATATATAAAAGTTTGCTCCTTTATTACTCTGCACATGGACAATTATTTGCGCTGTTATTTGCCCCAGGCATGTACCTATGTAATTACCGTTTACAGTGTAAAGATGGATGTTATCGGTCGCTGAACGTCGGAGCAGTAGGCGTTTAATGCATTTTCCCATAGGGTCCAATGCAAAATTGACACCTCATTTTCTCCATTCTCAAGAGCTTTGAGTCTCTGCAAAACATATACATGTGTAGACACAAATAAGTGAAATAGAATGAAGGCTATTTCAGCTTTAGCTTTTATTCCGTTTGGGAGCTAAAGTCGCACAAACTTTTGTTTACAAAAATTTCGATGGCCTATAGTTCGCAAGTTATGCAATCAGTTGACATAAGATTGTGCATGCATGTAGACATGTTAATGACCTTTATATATGCCAAGTTTCAGATGGCTACCTACTCAAACAAGCAAGCAGTAGCGGTTTGAAATTTTCACAATTTGGGCTACACGTTCGGGACGATTCGTGACCTTAGGTGACTTGCACAATTCGGGCTGAAACTAGTGCCAAATGAGAGGGTTGGGATAAACATTCAATTGACCATATGTGCCAAAAATTCTCGTTCTTTAGTTTTCGAGTTATAGCCCCTGGAAGTCGAAAACTGCACGACTTTGCCCTCGAATATCTCGACAACGGAGAAAGGAGAATTTCAGGGCATTTTCTCCCAAGAAATATATGGGAATTATCTGTAATTTAGCACAGTTTCAGAACGATTCGTGAAAGTCACCTTTTAAGAATAACTTCCACTGCAGGCCCATATATAAAAGTTTGCTCCTTTATTACTCTGCACATGGACAATTCTTTGCGCTGTTATTTGCCCCAGGCATGTACCTATGTAATTACCGTTTACAGTGTAAAGATGGATGTTATCGGTCGCTGAACGTCGGAGCAGTAGGCGTTTAATGCATTTTCCCATAGGGTCCAATGCAAAATTGACACTTCATTTTCTCCATTCTCAAGAGCTTTGAGTCTCTGCAAAACATATACATGTGTAGACACAAATAAGTGAAATAGAATGAAGGCTATTTCAGCTTTAGCTTTTATTCCGTTTGGGAGCTAAAGTCGCACAAACTTTTGTTTACAAAAATTTCGATGGCCTATAGTTCGCAAGTTATGCAATCAGTTGACATAAGATTGTGCATGCATGTAGACATGTTAATGACCTTTATATATGCCAAGTTTCAGATGGCTACCTACTCAAACAAGCAAGCAGTAGCGGTTTGAAATTTTCACAATTTGGGCTACACGTTCGGGACGATTCGTGACCTTAGGTGACTTGCACAATTCGGGCTTAAACTAGTGCCAAATGAGAGGGTTGGGATAAACATTCAATTGACCATATGTGCCAAAAATTCTCGTTCTTTAGTTTTCGAGTTATAGCCCCTGGAAGTCGAAAACTGCACGACTTTGCCCTCGAATATCTCGACAACGGAGAAAGGAGAATTTCAGGGCATGTTCTCCCAAGAAATATATGGGAATTATCTGTAATTTAGCACAGTTTCAGAACGATTCGTGAAAGTCACCTTTTAAGAATAACTTCCACTGCAGGCCCATATATAAAAGTTTGCTCCTTTATTACTCTGCACATGGACAATTATTTGCGCTGTTATTTGCCCCAGGCATGTACCTATGTAATTACCGTTTACAGTGTAAAGATGGATGTTATCGGTCGCTGAACGTCGGAGCAGTAGGCGTTTAATGCATTTTCCCATAGGGTCCAATGCAAAATTTACACCTCATTTTCTCCATTCTCAAGAGCTTTGAGTCTCTGCAAAACATATACATGTGTAGACACAAATAAGTGAAATAGAATGAAGGCTATTTCAGCTTTAGCTTTTATTCCGTTTGGGAGCTAAAGTCGCACAAACTTTTGTTTACAAAAATTTCGATGGCCTATAGTTCGCAAGTTATGCAATCAGTTGACATAAGATTGTGCATGCATGTAGACATGTTAATGACCTTTATATATGCCAAGTTTCAGATGGCTACCTACTCAAACAAGCAAGCAGTAGCGGTTTGAAATTTTCACAATTTGGGCTACACGTTCGGGACGATTCGTGACCTTAGGTGACTTGCACAATTCGGGCTGAAACTAGTGCCAAATGAGAGGGTTGGGATAAACATTCAATTGACCATATGTGCCAAAAATTCTCGTTCTTTAGTTTTCGAGTTATAGCCCCTGGAAGTCGAAAACTGCACGACTTTGCCCTCGAATATCTCGACAACGGAGAAAGGAGAATTTCAGGGCATTTTCTCCCAAGAAATATATGGGAATTATCTGTAATTTAGCACAGTTTCAGAACGATTCGTGAAAGTCACCTTTTAAGAATAACTTCCACTGCAGGCCCATATATAAAAGTTTGCTCCTTTATTACTCTGCACATGGACAATTATTTGCGCTGTTATTTGCCCCAGGCATGTACCTATGTAATTACCGTTTACAGTGTAAAGATGTATGTTATCGGTCGCTGAACGTCGGAGCAGTAGGCGTTTAATGCATTTTCCCATAGGGTCCAATGCAAAATTGACACCTCATTTTCTCCATTCTCAAGAGCTTTGAGTCTCTGCAAAACATATACATGTGTAGACACAAATAAGTGAAATAGAATGAAGGCTATTTCAGCTTTAGCTTTTATTCCGTTTGGGAGCTGAAGTCGCACAAACTTTTGTTTACAAAAATTTCGATGGCCTATAGTTCGCAAGTTATGCAATCAGTTGACATAAGATTGTGCATGCATGTAGACATGTTAATGACCTTTATATATGCCAAATTTCAGATGGCTACCTACTCAAACAAGCAAGCAGTAGCGGTTTGAAATTTTCACAATTTGGGCTACACGTTCGGGACGATTCGTGACCTTAGGTGACTTGCACAATTCGGGCTGAAACTAGTGCCAAATGAGAGGGTTGGGATAAACATTCAATTGACCATATGTGCCAAAAATTCTCGTTCTTTAGTTTTCGAGTTATAGCCCCTGGAAGTCGAAAACTGCACGACTTTGCCCTCGAATATCTCGACAACGGAGAAAGGAGAATTTCAGGGCATTTTCTCCCAAGAAATATATGGGAATTATCTGTAATTTAGCACAGTTTCAGAACGATTCGTGAAAGTCACCTTTTAAGAATAACTTCCACTGCAGGCCCATATATAAAAGTTTGCTCCTTTATTACTCTGCACATGGACAATTATTTGCGCTGTTATTTGCCCCAGGCATGTACCTATGTAATTACCGTTTACAGTGTAAAGATGGATGTTATCGGTCGCTGAACGTCGGAGCAGTAGGCGTTTAATGCATTTTCCCATAGGGTCCAATGCAAATTTGACACCTCATTTTCTCCATTCTCAAGAGCTTTGAGTCTCTGCAAAACATATACATGTGTAGACACAAATAAGTGAAATAGAATGAAGGCTATTTCAGCTTTAGCTTTTATTCCGTTTGGGAGCTAAAGTCGCACAAACTTTTGTTTACAAAAATTTCGATGGCCTATAGTTCGCAAGTTATGCAATCAGTTGACATAAGATTGTGCATGCATGTAGACATGTTAATGACGTTTATATATGCCAAGTTTCAGATGGCTACCTACTCAAACAAGCAAGCAGTAGCGGTTTGAAATTTTCACAATTTGGGCTACACGTTCGGGACGATTCGTGACCTTAGGTGACTTGCACAATTCGGGCTGAAACTAGTGCCAAATGAGAGGGTTGGGATAAACATTCAATTGACCATATGTGCCAAAAATTCTCGTTCTTTAGTTTTCGAGTTATAGCCCCTGGAAGTCGAAAACTGCACGACTTTGCCCTCGAATATCTCGACAACGGAGAAAGGAGAATTTCAGGGCATTTTCTCCCAAGAAATATATGGGAATTATCTGTAATTTAGCACAGTTTCAGAACGATTCGTGAAAGTCACCTTTTAAGAATAACTTCCACTGCAGGCCCATATATAAAAGTTTGCTCCTTTATTACTCTGCACATGGACAATTATTTGCGCTGTTATTTGCCCCAGGCATGTACCTATGTAATTACCGTTTACAGTGTAAAGATGGATGTTATCGGTCGCTGAACGTCGGAGCAGTAGGCGTTTAATGCATTTTCCCATAGGGTCCAATGCAAAATTGACACCTCATTTTCTCCATTCTAAAGAGCTTTGAGTCTCTGCAAAACATATACATGTGTAGACACAAATAAGTGAAATAGAATGAAGGCTATTTCAGCTTTAGCTTTTATTCCGTTTGGGAGCTGAAGTCGCACAAACTTTTGTTTACAAAAATTTCGATGGCCTATAGTTCGCAAGTTATGCAATCAGTTGACATAAGATTGTGCATGCATGTAGACATGTTAATGACCTTTATATATGCCAAGTTTCAGATGGGTACCTGCTCAAACAAGCAAGCAGTAGCGGTTTGAAATTTTCACAATTTGGGCTACACGTTCGGGACGATTCGTGACCTTAGGTGACTTGCACAATTCGGGCTGAAACTAGTGCCAAATGAGAGGGTTGGGATAAACATTCAATTGACCATATGTGCCAAAAATTCTCGTTCTTTAGTTTTCGAGTTATAGCCCCTGGAAGTCGAAAACTGCACGACTTTGCCCTCGAATATCTCGACAACGGAGAAAGGAGAATTTCAGGGCATTTTCTCCCAAGAAATATATGGAAATTATCTGTAATTTAGCACAGTTTCAGAACGATTCGTGAAAGTCACCTTTTAAGAATAACTTCCACTGCAGGCCCATATATAAAAGTTTGCTCCTTTATTACTCTCCACATGGACAATTATTTGCGCTGTTATTTGCCCCAGGCATGTACCTATGTAATTACCGTTTACAGTGTAAAGATGGATGTTATCGGTCGCTGAACGTCGGAGCAGTAGGCGTTTTAATGCATTTTCCCATAGGGTCCAATGCAAAATTGACACCTCATTTTCTCCATTCTCAAGAGCTTTGAGTCTCTGCAAAACATATACATGTGTAGACACAAATAAGTGAAATAGAATGAAGGCTATTTCAGCTTTAGCTTTTATACCGTTTGGGAGCTAAAGTCGCACAAACTTTTGTTTACAAAAATTTCGATGGCCTATAGTTCGCAAGTTATGCAATCAGTTGACATAAGATTGTGCATGCATGTAGACATGTTAATGACCTTTATATATGCCAAGTTTCAGATGGCTACCTACTCAAACAAGCAAGCAGTAGCGGTTTGAAATTTTCACAATTTGGGCTACACGTTCGGGACGATTCGTGACCTTAGGTGACTTGCACAATTCGGGCTGAAACTAGTGCCAAATGAGAGGGTTGGGATAAACATTCAATTGACCATATGTGCCAAAAATTCTCGTTCTTTAGTTTTCGAGTTATAGCCCCTGGAAGTCGAAAACTGCACGACTTTGCCCTCGAATATCTCGACAACGGAGAAAGGAGAATTTCAGGGCATTTTCTCCCAAGAAATATATGGGAATTATCTGTAATTTAGCACAGTTTCAGAACGATTCGTGAAAGTCACCTTTTAAGAATAACTTCCACTGCAGGCCCATATATAAAAGTTTGCTCCTTTATTACTCTGCACATGGACAATTATTTGCGCTGTTATTTGCCCCAGGCATGTACCTATGTAATTACCGTTTACAGTGTAAAGATGGATGTTATCGGTCGCTGAACGTCGGAGCAGTAGGCGTTTAATGCATTTTCCCATAGGGTCCAATGCAAAATTGACACTTCATTTTCTCCATTCTCAAGAGCTTTGAGTCTCTGCAAAACATATACATGTGTAGACAGAAATAAGTGAAATAGAATGAAGGCTATTTCAGCTTTAGCTTTTATTCCGTTTGGGAGCTAAAGTCGCACAAACTTTTGTTTACAAAAATTTCGATGGCCTATAGTTCGCAAGTTATGCAATCAGTTGACATAAGATTGTGCATGCATGTAGACATGTTAATGACCTTTATATATGCCAAGTTTCAGATGGCTACCTACTCAAACAAGCAAGCAGTAGCGGTTTGAAATTTTCACAATTTGGGCTACACGTTCGGGACGATTCGTGACCTTAGGTGACTTGCACAATTCGGGCTTAAACTAGTGCCAAATGAGAGGGTTGGGATAAACATTCAATTGACCATATGTGCCAAAAATTCTCGTTCTTTAGTTTTCGAGTTATAGCCCCTGGAAGTCGAAAACTGCACGACTTTGCCCTCGAATATCTCGACAACGGAGAAAGGAGAATTTCAGGGCATGTTCTCCCAAGAAATATATGGGAATTATCTGTAATTTAGCACAGTTTCAGAACGATTCGTGAAAGTCACCTTTTAAGAATAACTTCCACTGCAGGCCCATATATAAAAGTTTGCTCCTTTATTACTCTGCACATGGACAATTATTTGCGCTGTTATTTGCCCCAGGCATGTACCTATGTAATTACCGTTTACAGTGTAAAGATGTATGTTATCGGTCGCTGAACGTCGGAGCAGTAGGCGTTTAATGCATTTTCCCATAGGGTCCAATGCAAAATTGACACCTCATTTTCTCCATTCTCAAGAGCTTTGAGTCTCTGCAAAACATATACATGTGTAGACACAAATAAGTGAAATAGAATGAAGGCTATTTCAGCTTTAGCTTTTATTCCGTTTGGGAGCTGAAGTCGCACAAACTTTTGTTTACAAAAATTTCGATGGCCTATAGTTCGCAAGTTATGCAATCAGTTGACATAAGATTGTGCATGCATGTAGACATGTTAATGACCTTTATATATGCCAAATTTCAGATGGCTACCTACTCAAACAAGCAAGCAGTAGCGGTTTGAAATTTTCACAATTTGGGCTACACGTTCGGGACGATTCGTGACCTTAGGTGACTTGCACAATTCGGGCTGAAACTAGTGCCAAATGAGAGGGTTGGGATAAACATTCAATTGACCATATGTGCCAAAAATTCTCGTTCTTTAGTTTTCGAGTTATAGCCCCTGGAAGTCGAAAACTGCACGACTTTGCCCTCGAATATCTCGACAACGGAGAAAGGAGAATTTCAGGGCATTTTCTCCCAAGAAATATATGGGAATTATCTGTAATTTAGCACAGTTTCAGAACGATTCGTGAAAGTCACCTTTTAAGAATAACTTCCACTGCAGGCCCATATATAAAAGTTTGCTCCTTTATTACTCTGCAC
Source organism: Ctena decussata (assembly GCA_963989385.1). Classification (NCBI taxonomy): domain Eukaryota; kingdom Metazoa; phylum Mollusca; class Bivalvia; order Lucinida; family Lucinidae; genus Ctena; species Ctena decussata. The sequence goes on along the minus strand of OZ022510.1, from coordinate 53,246,222 downwards.
ATGGACAATTATTTGCGCTGTTATTTGCCCCAGGCATGTACCTATGTAATTACCGTTTACAGTGTAAAGATGGATGTTATCGGTCGCTGAACGTCGGAGCAGTAGGCGTTTAATGCATTTTCCCATAGGGTCCAATGCAAATTTGACACCTCATTTTCTCCATTCTCAAGAGCTTTGAGTCTCTGCAAAACATATACATGTGTAGACACAAATAAGTGAAATAGAATGAAGGCTATTTCAGCTTTAGCTTTTATTCCGTTTGGGAGCTAAAGTCGCACAAACTTTTGTTTACAAAAATTTCGATGGCCTATAGTTCGCAAGTTATGCAATCAGTTGACATAAGATTGTGCATGCATGTAGACATGTTAATGACGTTTATATATGCCAAGTTTCAGATGGCTACCTACTCAAACAAGCAAGCAGTAGCGGTTTGAAATTTTCACAATTTGGGCTACACGTTCGGGACGATTCGTGACCTTAGGTGACTTGCACAATTCGGGCTGAAACTAGTGCCAAATGAGAGGGTTGGGATAAACATTCAATTGACCATATGTGCCAAAAATTCTCGTTCTTTAGTTTTCGAGTTATAGCCCCTGGAAGTCGAAAACTGCACGACTTTGCCCTCGAATATCTCGACAACGGAGAAAGGAGAATTTCAGGGCATTTTCTCCCAAGAAATATATGGGAATTATCTGTAATTTAGCACAGTTTCAGAACGATTCGTGAAAGTCACCTTTTAAGAATAACTTCCACTGCAGGCCCATATATAAAAGTTTGCTCCTTTATTACTCTGCACATGGACAATTATTTGCGCTGTTATTTGCCCCAGGCATGTACCTATGTAATTACCGTTTACAGTGTAAAGATGGATGTTATCGGTCGCTGAACGTCGGAGCAGTAGGCGTTTAATGCATTTTCCCATAGGGTCCAATGCAAAATTGACACCTCATTTTCTCCATTCTAAAGAGCTTTGAGTCTCTGCAAAACATATACATGTGTAGACACAAATAAGTGAAATAGAATGAAGGCTATTTCAGCTTTAGCTTTTATTCCGTTTGGGAGCTGAAGTCGCACAAACTTTTGTTTACAAAAATTTCGATGGCCTATAGTTCGCAAGTTATGCAATCAGTTGACATAAGATTGTGCATGCATGTAGACATGTTAATGACCTTTATATATGCCAAGTTTCAGATGGGTACCTGCTCAAACAAGCAAGCAGTAGCGGTTTGAAATTTTCACAATTTGGGCTACACGTTCGGGACGATTCGTGACCTTAGGTGACTTGCACAATTCGGGCTGAAACTAGTGCCAAATGAGAGGGTTGGGATAAACATTCAATTGACCATATGTGCCAAAAATTCTCGTTCTTTAGTTTTCGAGTTATAGCCCCTGGAAGTCGAAAACTGCACGACTTTGCCCTCGAATATCTCGACAACGGAGAAAGGAGAATTTCAGGGCATTTTCTCCCAAGAAATATATGGGAATTATCTGTAATTTAGCACAGTTTCAGAACGATTCGTGAAAGTCACCTTTTAAGAATAACTTCCACTGCAGGCCCATATATAAAAGTTTGCTCCTTTATTACTCTCCACATGGACAATTATTTGCGCTGTTATTTGCCCCAGGCATGTACCTATGTAATTACCGTTTACAGTGTAAAGATGGATGTTATCGGTCGCTGAACGTCGGAGCAGTAGGCGTTTTAATGCATTTTCCCATAGGGTCCAATGCAAAATTGACACCTCATTTTCTCCATTCTCAAGAGCTTTGAGTCTCTGCAAAACATATACATGTGTAGACACAAATAAGTGAAATAGAATGAAGGCTATTTCAGCTTTAGCTTTTATACCGTTTGGGAGCTAAAGTCGCACAAACTTTTGTTTACAAAAATTTCGATGGCCTATAGTTCGCAAGTTATGCAATCAGTTGACATAAGATTGTGCATGCATGTAGACATGTTAATGACCTTTATATATGCCAAGTTTCAGATGGCTACCTACTCAAACAAGCAAGCAGTAGCGGTTTGAAATTTTCACAATTTGGGCTACACGTTCGGGACGATTCGTGACCTTAGGTGACTTGCACAATTCGGGCTGAAACTAGTGCCAAATGAGAGGGTTGGGATAAACATTCAATTGACCATATGTGCCAAAAATTCTCGTTCTTTAGTTTTCGAGTTATAGCCCCTGGAAGTCGAAAACTGCACGACTTTGCCCTCGAATATCTCGACAACGGAGAAAGGAGAATTTCAGGGCATTTTCTCCCAAGAAATATATGGGAATTATCTGTAATTTAGCACAGTTTCAGAACGATTCGTGAAAGTCACCTTTTAAGAATAACTTCCACTGCAGGCCCATATATAAAAGTTTGCTCCTTTATTACTCTGCACATGGACAATTATTTGCGCTGTTATTTGCCCCAGGCATGTACCTATGTAATTACCGTTTACAGTGTAAAGATGGATGTTATCGGTCGCTGAACGTCGGAGCAGTAGGCGTTTAATGCATTTTCCCATAGGGTCCAATGCAAAATTGACACCTCATTTTCTCCATTCTCAAGAGCTTTGAGTCTCTGCAAAACATATACATGTGTAGACACAAATAAGTGAAATAGAATGAAGGCTATTTCAGCTTTAGCTTTTATTCCGTTTGGGAGCTAAAGTCGCACAAACTTTTGTTTACAAAAATTTCGATGGCCTATAGTTCGCAAGTTATGCAATCAGTTGACATAAGATTGTGCATGCATGTAGACATGTTAATGACCTTTATATATGCCAAGTTTCAGATGGCTACCTACTCAAACAAGCAAGCAGTAGCGGTTTGAAATTTTCACAATTTGGGCTACACGTTCGGGACGATTCGTGACCTTAGGTGACTTGCACAATTCGGGCTGAAACTAGTGCCAAATGAGAGGGTTGGGATAAACATTCAATTGACCATATGTGCCAAAAATTCTCGTTCTTTAGTTTTCGAGTTATAGCCCCTGGAAGTCGAAAACTGCACGACTTTGCCCTCGAATATCTCGACAACGGAGAAAGGAGAATTTCAGGGCATTTTCTCCCAAGAAATATATGGGAATTATCTGTAATTTAGCACAGTTTCAGAACGATTCGTGAAAGTCACCTTTTAAGAATAACTTCCACTGCAGGCCCATATATAAAAGTTTGCTCCTTTATTACTCTGCACATGGACAATTATTTGCGCTGTTATTTGCCCCAGGCATGTACCTATGTAATTACCGTTTACAGTGTAAAGATGGATGTTATCGGTCGCTGAACGTCGGAGCAGTAGGCGTTTTAATGCATTTTCCCATAGGGTCCAATGCAAAATTGACACCTCATTTTCTCCATTCTCAAGAGCTTTGAGTCTCTGCAAAACATATACATGTGTAGACACAAATAAGTGAAATAGAATGAAGGCTATTTCAGCTTTAGCTTTTATTCCGTTTGGGAGCTAAAGTCGCACAAACTTTTGTTTACAAAAATTTCGATGGCCTATAGTTCGCAAGTTATGCAATCAGTTGACATAAGATTGTGCATGCATGTAGACATGTTAATGACCTTTATATATGCCAAGTTTCAGATGGCTACCTACTCAAACAAGCAAGCAGTAGCGGTTTGAAATTTTCACAATTTGGGCTACACGTTCGGGACGATTCGTGACCTTAGGTGACTTGCACAATTCGGGCTGAAACTAGTGCCAAATGAGAGGGTTGGGATAAACATTCAATTGACCATATGTGCCAAAAATTCTCGTTCTTTAGTTTTCGAGTTATAGCCCCTGGAAGTCGAAAACTGCACGACTTTGCCCTCGAATATCTCGACAACGGAGAAAGGAGAATTTCAGGGCATTTTCTCCCAAGAAATATATGGGAATTATCTGTAATTTAGCACAGTTTCAGAACGATTCGTGAAAGTCACCTTTTAAGAATAACTTCTACTGCAGGCCCATATATAAAAGTTTGCTCCTTTATTACTCTGCACATGGACAATTATTTGCGCTGTTATTTGCCCCAGGCATGTACCTATGTAATTACCGTTTACAGTGTAAAGATGGATGTTATCGGTCGCTGAACGTCGGAGCAGTAGGCGTTTAATGCATTTTCCCATAGGGTCCAATGCAAAATTGACACCTCATTTTCTCCATTCTCAAGAGCTTTGAGTCTCTGCAAAACATATACATGTGTAGACACAAATAAGTGAAATAGAATGAAGGCTATTTCAGCTTTAGCTTTTATACCGTTTGGGAGCTAAAGTCGCACAAACTTTTGTTTACAAAAATTTCGATGGCCTATAGTTCGCAAGTTATGCAATCAGTTGACATAAGATTGTGCATGCATGTAGACATGTTAATGACCTTTATATATGCCAAGTTTCAGATGGCTACCTACTCAAACAAGCAAGCAGTAGCGGTTTGAAATTTTCACAATTTGGGCTACACGTTCGGGACGATTCGTGACCTTAGGTGACTTGCACAATTCGGGCTGAAACTAGTGCCAAATGAGAGGGTTGGGATAAACATTCAATTGACCATATGTGCCAAAAATTCTCGTTCTTTAGTTTTCGAGTTATAGCCCCTGGAAGTCGAAAACTGCACGACTTTGCCCTCGAATATCTCTACAACGGAGAAAGGAGAATTTCAGGGCATTTTCTCCCAAGAAATATATGGGAATTATCTGTAATTTAGCACAGTTTCAGAACGATTCGTGAAAGTCACCTTTTAAGAATAACTTCCACTGCAGGCCCATATATAAAAGTTTGCTCCTTTATTACTCTGCACATGGACAATTATTTGCGCTGTTATTTGCCCCAGGCATGTACCTATGTAATTACCGTTTACAGTGTAAAGATGGATGTTATCGGTCGCTGAACGTCGGAGCAGTAGGCGTTTAATGCATTTTCCCATAGGGTCCAATGCAAAATTGACACCTCATTTTCTCCATTCTCAAGAGCTTTGAGTCTCTGCAAAACATATACATGTGTAGACACAAATAAGTGAAATAGAATGAAGGCTATTTCAGCTTTAGCTTTTATTCCGTTTGGGAGCTAAAGTCGCACAAACTTTTGTTTACAAAAATTTCTATGGCCTATAGTTCGCAAGTTATGCAATCAGTTAACATCAGATTGTGCATGCATGTAGACATGTTAATGACCTTTATATATGCCAAGTTTCAGATGGCTACCTACTCAAACAAGCAAGCAGTAGCGGTTTGAAATTTTCACAATTTGGGCTACACGTTCGGGACGATACGTGACCTTAGGTGACTTGCACAATTCGGGCTGAAACTAGTGCCAAATGAGAGGGTTGGGATAAACATTCAATTGACCATATGTGCCAAAAATTCTCGTTCTTTAGTTTTCGAGTTATAGCCCCTGGAAGTCGAAAACTGCACGACTTTGCCCTCGAATATCTCGACAACGGAGAAAGGAGAATTTCAGGGCATTTTCTCCCAAGAAATATATGGGAATTATCTGTAATTTAGCACAGTTTCAGAACGATTCGTGAAAGTCACCTTTTAAGAATAACTTCCACTGAAGTCCCATATATAAACGTTTGCTCCTTTATTACTCTGCACATGGACAATTATTTGCGCTGTTATTTGCCCCAGGCATGTACTATGTAATTACCGTTTACAGTGTAAAGATGGATGTTATCGGTCGCTGAACGTCGGAGCAGTAGGCGTTTAATGCATTTTCCCATAGGGTCCAATGCAAAATTGACACCTCATTTTCTCCATTCTCAAGAGCTTTGAGTCTCTGCAAAACATATACATGTGTAGACACAAATAAGTGAAATAGAATGAAGGCTATTTCAGCTTTAGCTTTTATTCCGTTTGGGAGCTAAAGTCGCACAAACTTTTGTTTACAAAAATTTCGATGGCCTATAGTTCGCAAGTTATGCAATCAGTTGACATAAGATTGTGCATGCATGTAGACATGTTAATGACCTTTATATATGCCAAGTTTCAGATGGCTACCTACTCAAACAAGCAAGCAGTAGCGGTTTGAAATTTTCACAATTTGGGCTACACGTTCGGGACGATTCGTGACCTTAGGTGACTTGCACAATTCGGGCTGAAACTAGTGCCGAATGAGAGGGTTGGGATAAACATTCAATTGACCATATGTGCCAAAAATTCTCGTTCTTTAGTTTTCGAGTTATAGCCCCTGGAAGTCGAAAACTGCACGACTTTGCCCTCGAATATCTCGACAACGGAGAAAGGAGAATTTCAGGGCATTTTCTCCCAAGAAATATATGGGAATTATCTGTAATTTAGCACAGTTTCAGAACGATTCGTGAAAGTCACCTTTTAAGAATAACTTCCACTGCAGGCCCATATATAAAAGTTTGCTCCTTTATTACTCTGCACATGGACAATTATTTGCGCTGTTATTTGCCCCAGGCATGTACCTATGTAATTACCGTTTACAGTGTAAAGATGGATGTTATCGGTCGCTGAACGTCGGAGCAGTAGGCGTTTAATGCATTTTCCCATAGGGTCCAATGCAAAATTGACACCTCATTTTCTCCATTCTCAAGAGCTTTGAGTCTCTGCAAAACATATACATGTGTAGACACAAATAAGTGAAATAGAATGAAGGCTATTTCAGCTTTAGCTTTTATTCCGTTTGGGAGCTAAAGTCGCACAAACTTTTGTTTACAAAAATTTCGATGGCCTATAGTTCGCAAGTTATGCAATCAGTTGACATAAGATTGTGCATGCATGTAGACATGTTAATGACCTTTATATATGCCAAGTTTCAGATGGCTACCTACTCAAACAAGCAAGCAGTAGCGGTTTGAAATTTTCACAATTTGGGCTACACGTTCGGGACGATTCGTGACCTTAGGTGACTTGCACAATTCGGGCTGAAACTAGTGCCAAATGAGAGGGTTGGGATAAACATTCAATTGACCATATGTGCCAAAAATTCTCGTTCTTTAGTTTTCGAGTTATAGCCCCTGGAAGTCGAAAACTGCACGACTTTGCCCTCGAATATCTCGACAACGGAGAAAGGAGAATTTCAGGGCATTTTCTCCCAAGAAATATATGGGAATTATCTGTAATTTAGCACAGTTTCAGAACGATTCGTGAAAGTCACCTTTTAAGAATAACTTCCACTGCAGGCCCATATATAAAAGTTTGCTCCTTTATTACTCTGCACATGGACAATTATTTGCGCTGTTATTTGCCCCAGGCATGTACCTATGTAATTACCGTTTACAGTGTAAAGATGGATGTTATCGGTCGCTGAACGTCGGAGCAGTAGGCGTTTAATGCATTTTCCCATAGGGTCCAATGCAAAATTGACACCTCATTTTCTCCATTCTCAAGAGCTTTGAGTCTCTGCAAAACATATACATGTGTAGACACAAATAAGTGAAATAGAATGAAGGCTATTTCAGCTTTAGCTTTTATTCCGTTTGGGAGCTAAAGTCGCACAAACTTTTGTTTACAAAAATTTCTATGGCCTATAGTTCGCAAGTTATGCAATCAGTTAACATCAGATTGTGCATGCATGTAGACATGTTAATGACCTTTATATATGCCAAGTTTCAGATGGCTACCTACTCAAACAAGCAAGCAGTAGCGGTTTGAAATTTTCACAATTTGGGCTACACGTTCGGGACGATACGTGACCTTAGGTGACTTGCACAATTCGGGCTGAAACTAGTGCCAAATGAGAGGGTTGGGATAAACATTCAATTGACCATATGTGCCAAAAATTCTCGTTCTTTAGTTTTCGAGTTATAGCCCCTGGAAGTCGAAAACTGCACGACTTTGCCCTCGAATATCTCGACAACGGAGAAAGGAGAATTTCAGGGCATTTTCTCCCAAGAAATATATGGGAATTATCTGTAATTTAGCACAGTTTCAGAACGATTCGTGAAAGTCACCTTTTAAGAATAACTTCCACTGAAGTCCCATATATAAACGTTTGCTCCTTTATTACTCTGCACATGGACAATTATTTGCGCTGTTATTTGCCCCAGGCATGTACTATGTAATTACCGTTTACAGTGTAAAGATGGATGTTATCGGTCGCTGAACGTCGGAGCAGTAGGCGTTTAATGCATTTTCCCATAGGGTCCAATGCAAAATTGACACCTCATTTTCTCCATTCTCAAGAGCTTTGAGTCTCTGCAAAACATATACATGTGTAGACACAAATAAGTGAAATAGAATGAAGGCTATTTCAGCTTTAGCTTTTATTCCGTTTGGGAGCTAAAGTCGCACAAACTTTTGTTTACAAAAATTTCGATGGCCTATAGTTCGCAAGTTATGCAATCAGTTGACATAAGATTGTGCATGCATGTAGACATGTTAATGACCTTTATATATGCCAAGTTTCAGATGGCTACCTACTCAAACAAGCAAGCAGTAGCGGTTTGAAATTTTCACAATTTGGGCTACACGTTCGGGACGATTCGTGACCTTAGGTGACTTGCACAATTCGGGCTGAAACTAGTGCCAAATGAGAGGGTTGGGATAAACATTCAATTGACCATATGTGCCAAAAATTCTCGTTCTTTAGTTTTCGAGTTATAGCCCCTGGAAGTCGAAAACTGCACGACTTTGCCCTCGAATATCTCGACAACGGAGAAAGGAGAATTTCAGGGCATTTTCTCCCAAGAAATATATGGGAATTATCTGTAATTTAGCACAGTTTCAGAACGATTCGTGAAAGTCACCTTTTAAGAATAACTTCCACTGCAGGCCCATATATAAAAGTTTGCTCCTTTATTACTCTGCACATGGACAATTATTTGCGCTGTTATTTGCCCCAGGCATGTACCTATGTAATTACCGTTTACAGTGTAAAGATGGATGTTATCGGTCGCTGAACGTCGGAGCAGTAGGCGTTTAATGCATTTTCCCATAGGGTCCAATGCAAAATTGACACCTCATTTTCTCCATTCTCAAGAGCTTTGAGTCTCTGCAAAACATATACATGTGTAGACACAAATAAGTGAAATAGAATGAAGGCTATTTCAGCTTTAGCTTTTATTCCGTTTGGGAGCTAAAGTCGCACAAACTTTTGTTTACAAAAATTTCGATGGCCTATAGTTCGCAAGTTATGCAATCAGTTGACATAAGATTGTGCATGCATGTAGACATGTTAATGACCTTTATATATGCCAAGTTTCAGATGGCTACCTACTCAAACAAGCAAGCAGTAGCGGTTTGAAATTTTCACAATTTGGGCTACACGTTCGGGACGATTCGTGACCTTAGGTGACTTGCACAATTCGGGCTGAAACTAGTGCCAAATGAGAGGGTTGGGATAAACATTCAATTGACCATATGTGCCAAAAATTCTCGTTCTTTAGTTTTCGAGTTATAGCCCCTGGAAGTCGAAAACTGCACGACTTTGCCCTCGAATATCTCGACAACGGAGAAAGGAGAATTTCAGGGCATTTTCTCCCAAGAAATATATGGGAATTATCTGTAATTTAGCACAGTTTCAGAACGATTCGTGAAAGTCACCTTTTAAGAATAACTTCCATTGCAGGCCCATATATAAAAGTTTGCTCCTTTATTACTCTGCACATGGACAATTATTTGCGCTGTTATTTGCCCCAGGCATGTACCTATGTAATTACCGTTTACAGTGTAAAGATGGATGTTATCGGTCGCTGAACGTCGGAGCAGTAGGCGTTTAATGCATTTTCCCATAGGGTCCAATGCAAAATTGACACCTCATTTTCTCCATTCTCAAGAGCTTTGAGTCTCTGCAAAACATATACATGTGTAGACACAAATAAGTGAAATAGAATGAAGGCTATTTCAGCTTTAGCTTTTATTCCGTTTGGGAGCTAAAGTCGCACAAACTTTTGTTTACAAAAATTTCGATGGCCTATAGTTCGCAAGTTATGCAATCAGTTGACATAAGATTGTGCATGCATGTAGACATGTTAATGACCTTTATATATGCCAAGTTTCAGATGGCTACCTACTCAAACAAGCAAGCAGTAGCGGTTTGAAATTTTCACAATTTGGGCTACACGTTCGGGACGATTCGTGACCTTAGGTGACTTGCACAATTCGGGCTGAAACTAGTGCCAAATGAGAGGGTTGGAATAAACATTCAATTGACCATATGTGCCAAAAATTCTCGTTCTTTAGTTTTCGAGTTATAGCCCCTGGAAGTCGAAAACTGCACGACTTTGCCCTCAAATATCTCGACAACGGAGAAAGGAGAATTTCAGGGCATTTTCTCCCAAGAAATATATGGGAATTATCTGTAATTTAGCACAGTTTCAGAACGATTCGTGAAAGTCACCTTTTAAGAATAACTTCCACTGCAGGCCCATATATAAAAGTTTGCTCCTTTATTACTCTGCACATGGACAATTATTTGCGCTGTTATTTGCCCCAGGCATGTACCTATGTAATTACCGTTTACAGTGTAAAGATGGATGTTATCGGTCGCTGAACGTCGGAGCAGTAGGCGTTTAATGCATTTTCCCATAGGGTCCAATGCAAAATTGACACCTCATTTTCTCCATTTTCAAGAGCTTTGAGTCTCTGCAAAACATATACATGTGTAGACAAAAATAATTGAAATAGAATGAAGGCTATTTCAGCTTTAGCTTTTATTCCGTTTGGGAGCTAAAGTCGCACAAACTTTACTCTGCACATGGACAATTATTTGCGCTGTTATTTGCCCCAGGCATGTACCTATGTAATTACCGTTTACAGTGTAAAGATGGATGTTATCGGTCGCTGAACGTCGGAGCAGTAGGCGTTTAATGCATTTTCCCATAGGGTCCAATGCAAAATTGACACCTCATTTTCTCCATTCTCAAGAGCTTTGAGTCTCTGCAAAACATATACATGTGTAGACACAAATAAGTGAAATAGAATGAAGGCTATTTCAGCTTTAGCTTTTATTCCGTTTGGGAGCTAAAGTCGCACAAACTTTTGTTTACAAAAATTTCGATGGCCTATAGTTCGCAAGTTATGCAATCAGTTGACATAAGATTGTGCATGCATGTAGACATGTTAATGACCTTTATATATGCCAAGTTTCAGATGGCTACCTACTCAAACAAGCAAGCAGTAGCGGTTTGAAATTTTCACAATTTGGGCTACACGTTCGGGACGATTCGTGACCTTAGGTGACTTGCACAATTCGGGCTGAAACTAGTGCCAAATGAGAGGGTTGGGATAAACATTCAATTGACCATATGCGCCAAAAATTCTCGTTCTTTAGTTTTCGAGTTATAGCCCCTGGAAGTCGAAAACTGCACGACTTTGCCCTCGAATATCTCGACAACGGAGAAAGGAGAATTTCAGGGCATTTTCTCCCAAGAAATATATGGGAATTATCTGTAATTTAGCACAGTTTCAGAACGATTCGTGAAAGTCACCTTTTAAGAATAACTTCCACTGCAGGCCCATATATAAAAGTTTGCTCCTTTATTACTCTGCACATGGACAATTATTTGCGCTGTTATTTGCCCCAGGCATGTACCTATGTAATTACCGTTTACAGTGTAAAGATGGATGTTATCGGTCGCTGAACGTCGGAGCAGTAGGCGTTTAATGCATTTTCCCATAGGGTCCAATGCAAAATTGACACCTCATTTTCTCCATTCTCAAGAGCTTTGAGTCTCTGCAAAACATATACATGTGTAGACACAAATAAGTGAAATAGAATGAAGGCTATTTCAGCTTTAGCTTTTATTCCGTTTGGGAGCTAAAGTCGCACAAACTTTTGTTTACAAAAATTTCGATGGCCTATAGTTCGCAAGTTATGCAATCAGTTGACATAAGATTGTGCATGCATGTAGACATGTTAATGACCTTTATATATGCCAAGTTTCAGATGGCTACCTACTCAAACAAGCAAGCAGTAGCGGTTTGAAATTTTCACAATTTGGGCTACACGTTCGGGACGATTCGTGACCTTAGGTGACTTGCACAATTCGGGCTGAAACTAGTGCCAAATGAGAGGGTTGGGATAAACATTCAATTGACCATATGTGCCAAAAATTCTCGTTCTTTAGTTTTCGAGTTATAGCCCCTGGAAGTCGAAAACTGCACGACTTTGCCCTCGAATATCTCGACAACGGAGAAAGGAGAATTTCAGGGCATTTTCTCCCAAGAAATATATGGGAATTATCTGTAATTTAGCACAGTTTCAGAACGATTCGTGAAAGTCACCTTTTAAGAATAACTTCCACTGCAGGCCCATATATAAAAGTTTGCTCCTTTATTACTCTGCACATGGACAATTATTTGCGCTGTTATTTGCCCCAGGCATGTACCTATGTAATTACCGTTTACAGTGTAAAGATGGATGTTATCGGTCGCTGAACGTCGGAGCAGTAGGCGTTTAATGCATTTTCCCATAGGGTCCAATGCAAAATTGACACCTCATTTTCTCCATTCTCAAGAGCTTTGAGTCTCTGCAAAACATATACATGTGTAGACACAAATAAGTGAAATAGAATGAAGGCTATTTCAGCTTTAGCTTTTATTCCGTTTGGGAGCTAAAGTCGCACAAACTTTTGTTTACAAAAATTTCGATGGCCTATAGTTCGCAAGTTATGCAATCAGTTGACATAAGATTGTGCATGCATGTAGACATGTTAATGACCTTTATATATGCCAAGTTTCAGATGGCTACCTACTCAAACAAGCAAGCAGTAGCGGTTTGAAATTTTCACAATTTGGGCTACACGTTCGGGACGATTCGTGACCTTAGGTGACTTGCACAATTCGGGCTGAAACTAGTGCCAAATGAGAGGGTTGGGATAAACATTCAATTGACCATATGTGCCAAAAATTCTCGTTCTTTAGTTTTCGAGTTATAGCCCCTGGAAGTCGAAAACTGCACGACTTTGCCCTCGAATATCTCGACAACGGAGAAAGGAGAATTTCAGGGCATTTTCTCCCAAGAAATATATGGGAATTATCTGTAATTTAGCACAGTTTCAGAACGATTCGTGAAAGTCACCTTTTAAGAATAACTTCCACTGCAGGCCCATATATAAAAGTTTGCTCCTTTATTACTCTGCACATGGACAATTATTTGCGCTGTTATTTGCCCCAGGCATGTACCTATGTAATTACCGTTTACAGTGTAAAGATGGATGTTATCGGTCGCTGAACGTCGGAGCAGTAGGCGTTTAATGCATTTTCCCATAGGGTCCAATGCAAAATTGACACCTCATTTTCTCCATTCTCAAGAGCTTTGAGTCTCTGCAAAACATATACATGTGTAGACACAAATAAGTGAAATAGAATGAAGGCTATTTCAGCTTTAGCTTTTATTCCGTTTGGGAGCTAAAGTCGCACAAACTTTTGTTTACAAAAATTTCGATGGCCTATAGTTCGCAAGTTATGCAATCAGTTGACATAAGATTGTGCATGCATGTAGACATGTTAATGACCTTTATATATGCCAAGTTTCAGATGGCTACCTACTCAAACAAGCAAGCAGTAGCGGTTTGAAATTTTCACAATTTGGGCTACACGTTCGGGACGATTCGTGACCTTAGGTGACTTGCACAATTCGGGCTGAAACTAGTGCCAAATGAGAGGGTTGGGATAAACATTCAATTGACCATATGTGCCAAAAATTCTCGTTCTTTAGTTTTCGAGTTATAGCCCCTGGAAGTCGAAAACTGCACGACTTTGCCCTCGAATATCTCGACAACGGAGAAAGGAGAATTTCAGGGCATTTTCTCCCAAGAAATATATGGGAATTATCTGTAATTTAGCACAGTTTCAGAACGATTCGTGAAAGTCACCTTTTAAGAATAACTTCCATTGCAGGCCCATATATAAAAGTTTGCTCCTTTATTACTCTGCACATGGACAATTATTTGCGCTGTTATTTGCCCCAGGCATGTACCTATGTAATTACCGTTTACAGTGTAAAGATGGATGTTATCGGTCGCTGAACGTCGGAGCAGTAGGCGTTTAATGCATTTTCCCATAGGGTCCAATGCAAAATTGACACCTCATTTTCTCCATTCTCAAGAGCTTTGAGTCTCTGCAAAACATATACATGTGTAGACACAAATAAGTGAAATAGAATGAAGGCTATTTCAGCTTTAGCTTTTATTCCGTTTGGGAGCTAAAGTCGCACAAACTTTTGTTTACAAAAATTTCGATGGCCTATAGTTCGCAAGTTATGCAATCAGTTGACATAAGATTGTGCATGCATGTAGACATGTTAATGACCTTTATATATGCCAAGTTTCAGATGGCTACCTACTCAAACAAGCAAGCAGTAGCGGTTTGAAATTTTCACAATTTGGGCTACACGTTCGGGACGATTCGTGACCTTAGGTGACTTGCACAATTCGGGCTGAAACTAGTGCCAAATGAGAGGGTTGGAATAAACATTCAATTGACCATATGTGCCAAAAATTCTCGTTCTTTAGTTTTCGAGTTATAGCCCCTGGAAGTCGAAAACTGCACGACTTTGCCCTCAAATATCTCGACAACGGAGAAAGGAGAATTTCAGGGCATTTTCTCCCAAGAAATATATGGGAATTATCTGTAATTTAGCACAGTTTCAGAACGATTCGTGAAAGTCACCTTTTAAGAATAACTTCCACTGCAGGCCCATATATAAAAGTTTGCTCCTTTATTACTCTGCACATGGACAATTATTTGCGCTGTTATTTGCCCCAGGCATGTACCTATGTAATTACCGTTTACAGTGTAAAGATGGATGTTATCGGTCGCTGAACGTCGGAGCAGTAGGCGTTTAATGCATTTTCCCATAGGGTCCAATGCAAAATTGACACCTCATTTTCTCCATTCTCAAGAGCTTTGAGTCTCTGCAAAACATATACATGTGTAGACAAAAATAAGTGAAATAGAATGAAGGCTATTTCAGCTTTAGCTTTTATTCCGTTTGGGAGCTAAAGTCGCACAAACTTTACTCTGCACATGGACAATTATTTGCGCTGTTATTTGCCCCAGGCATGTACCTATGTAATTACCGTTTACAGTGTAAAGATGGATGTTATCGGTCGCTGAACGTCGGAGCAGTAGGCGTTTAATGCATTTTCCCATAGGGTCCAATGCAAAATTGACACCTCATTTTCTCCATTCTCAAGAGCTTTGAGTCTCTGCAAAACATATACATGTGTAGACACAAATAAGTGAAATAGAATGAAGGCTATTTCAGCTTTAGCTTTTATTCCGTTTGGGAGCTAAAGTCGCACAAACTTTTGTTTACAAAAATTTCGATGGCCTATAGTTCGCAAGTTATGCAATCAGTTGACATAAGATTGTGCATGCATGTAGACATGTTAATGACCTTTATATATGCCAAGTTTCAGATGGCTACCTACTCAAACAAGCAAGCAGTAGCGGTTTGAAATTTTCACAATTTGGGCTACACGTTCGGGACGATTCGTGACCTTAGGTGACTTGCACAATTCGGGCTGAAACTAGTGCCAAATGAGAGGGTTGGGATAAACATTCAATTGACCATATGTGCCAAAAATTCTCGTTCTTTAGTTTTCGAGTTATAGCCCCTGGAAGTCGAAAACTGCACGACTTTGCCCTCGAATATCTCGACAACGGAGAAAGGAGAATTTCAGGGCATTTTCTCCCAAGAAATATATGGGAATTATCTGTAATTTAGCACAGTTTCAGAACGATTCGTGAAAGTCACCTTTTAAGAATAACTTCCACTGCAGGCCCATATATAAAAGTTTGCTCCTTTATTACTCTGCACATGGACAATTATTTGCGCTGTTATTTGCCCCAGGCATGTACCTATGTAATTACCGTTTACAGTGTAAAGATGGATGTTATCGGTCGCTGAACGTCGGAGCAGTAGGCGTTTAATGCATTTTCCCATAGGGTCCAATGCAAAATTGACACCTCATTTTCTCCATTCTCAAGAGCTTTGAGTCTCTGCAAAACATATACATGTGTAGACACAAATAAGTGAAATAGAATGAAGGCTATTTCAGCTTTAGCTTTTATTCCGTTTGGGAGCTAAAGTCGCACAAACTTTTGTTTACAAAAATTTCGATGGCCTATAGTTCGCAAGTTATGCAATCAGTTGACATAAGATTGTGCATGCATGTAGACATGTTAATGACCTTTATATATGCCAAGTTTCAGATGGCTACCTACTCAAACAAGCAAGCAGTAGCGGTTTGAAATTTTCACAATTTGGGCTACAAGTTCGGGACGATTCGTGACCTTAGGTGACTTGCACAATTCGGGCTGAAACTAGTGCCAAATGAGAGGGTTGGGATAAACATTCAATTGACCATATGTGCCAAAAATTCTCGTTCTTTAGTTTTCGAGTTATAGCCCCTGGAAGTCGAAAACTGCACGACTTTGCCCTCGAATATCTCGACAACGGAGAAAGGAGAATTTCAGGGCATTTTCTCCCAAGAAATATATGGGAATTATCTGTAATTTAGCACAGTTTCAGAACGATTCGTGAAAGTCACCTTTTAAGAATAACTTCCACTGCAGGCCCATATATAAAAGTTTGCTCCTTTATTACTCTGCACATGGACAATTATTTGCGCTGTTATTTGCCCCAGGCATGTACCTATGTAATTACCGTTTACAGTGTAAAGATGGATGTTATCGGTCGCTGAACGTCGGAGCAGTAGGCGTTTAATGCATTTTCCCATAGGGTCCAATGCAAAATTGACACCTCATTTTCTCCATTCTCAAGAGCTTTGAGTCTCTGCAAAACATATACATGTGTAGACACAAATAAGTGAAATAGAATGAAGGCTATTTCAGCTTTAGCTTTTATTCCGTTTGGGAGCTAAAGTCGCACAAACTTTTGTTTACAAAAATTTCGATGGCCTATAGTTCGCAAGTTATGCAATCAGTTGACATAAGATTGTGCATGCATGTAGACATGTTAATGACCTTTATATATGCCAAGTTTCAGATGGCTACCTACTCAAACAAGCAAGCAGTAGCGGTTTGAAATTTTCACAATTTGGGCTACACGTTCGGGACGATTCGTGACCTTAGGTGACTTGCACAATTCGGGCTGAAACTAGTGCCAAATGAGAGGGTTGGGATAAACATTCAATTGACCATATGTGCCAAAAATTCTCGTTCTTTAGTTTTCGAGTTATAGCCCCTGGAAGTCGAAAACTGCACGACTTTGCCCTCGAATATCTCGACAACGGAGAAAGGAGAATTTCAGGGCATTTTCTCCCAAGAAATATATGGGAATTATCTGTAATTTAGCACAGTTTCAGAACGATTCGTGAAAGTCACCTTTTAAGAATAACTTCCACTGCAGGCCCATATATAAAAGTTTGCTCCTTTATTACTCTGCACATGGACAATTATTTGCGCTGTTATTTGCCCCAGGCATGTACCTATGTAATTACCGTTTACAGTGTAAAGATGGATGTTATCGGTCGCTGAACGTCGGAGCAGTAGGCGTTTAATGCATTTTCCCATAGGGTCCAATGCAAAATTGACACCTCATTTTCTCCATTCTAAAGAGCTTTGAGTCTCTGCAAAACATATACATGTGTAGACACAAATAAGTGAAATAGAATGAAGGCTATTTCAGCTTTAGCTTTTATTCCGTTTGGGAGCTAAAGTCGCACAAACTTTTGTTTACAAAAATTTCGATGGCCTATAGTTCGCAAGTTATGCAATCAGTTGACATAAGATTGTGCATGCATGTAGACATGTTAATGACCTTTATATATGCCAAGTTTCAGATGGCTACCTACTCAAACAAGCAAGCAGTAGCGGTTTGAAATTTTCACAATTTGGGCTACACGTTCGGGACGATTCGTGACCTTAGGTGACTTGCACAATTCGGGCTGAAACTAGTGCCAAATGAGAGGGTTGGGATAAACATTCAATTGACCATATGTGCAAAAAATTCTCGTTCTTTAGTTTTCGAGTTATAACCCCTGGAAGTCGAAAACTGCACGACTTTGCCCTCGAATATCTCGACAACGGAGAAAGGAGAATTTCAGGGCATTTTCTCCCAAGAAATATATGGGAATTATCTGTAATTTAGCACAGTTTCAGAACGATTCGTGAAAGTCACCTTTTAAGAATAACTTCCACTGCAGGCCCATATATAAAAGTTTGCTCCTTTATTACTCTGCACATGGACAATTCTTTGCGCTGTTATTTGCCCCAGGCATGTACCTATGTAATTACCGTTTACAGTGTAAAGATGGATGTTATCGGTCGCTGAACGTCGGAGCAGTAGGCGTTTAATGCATTTTCCCATAGGGTCCAATGCAAAATTGACACTTCATTTTCTCCATTCTCAAGAGCTTTGAGTCTCTGCAAAACATATACATGTGTAGACACAAATAAGTGAAATAGAATGAAGGCTATTTCAGCTTTAGCTTTTATTCCGTTTGGGAGCTAAAGTCGCACAAACTTTTGTTTACAAAAATTTCGATGGCCTATAGTTCGCAAGTTATGCAATCAGTTGACATAAGATTGTGCATGCATGTAGACATGTTAATGACCTTTATATATGCCAAGTTTCAGATGGCTACCTACTCAAACAAGCAAGCAGTAGCGGTTTGAAATTTTCACAATTTGGGCTACACGTTCGGGACGATTCGTGACCTTAGGTGACTTGCACAATTCGGGCTGAAACTAGTGCCAAATGAGAGGGTTGGGATAAACATTCAATTGACCATATGTGCCAAAAATTCTCGTTCTTTAGTTTTCGAGTTATAGCCCCTGGAAGTCGAAAACTGCACGACTTTGCCCTCGAATATCTCGACAACGGAGAAAGGAGAATTTCAGGGCATGTTCTCCCAAGAAATATATGGGAATTATCTGTAATTGAGCACAGTTTCAGAACGATTCGTGAAAGTCACCTTTTAAGAATAACTTCCACTGCAGGCCCATATATAAAAGTTTGCTCCTTTATTACTCTGCACATGGACAATTATTTGCGCTGTTATTTGCCCCAGGCATGTACCTATGTAATTACCGTTTACAGTGTAAAGATGGATGTTATCGGTCGCTGAACGTCGGAGCAGTAGGCGTTTAATGCATTTTCCCATAGGGTCCAATGCAAAATTTACACCTCATTTTCTCCATTCTCAAGAGCTTTGAGTCTCTGCAAAACATATACATGTGTAGACACAAATAAGTGAAATAGAATGAAGGCTATTTCAGCTTTAGCTTTTATTCCGTTTGGGAGCTAAAGTCGCACAAACTTTTGTTTACAAAAATTTCGATGGCCTATAGTTCGCAAGTTATGCAATCAGTTGACATAAGATTGTGCATGCATGTAGACATGTTAATGACCTTTATATATGCCAAGTTTCAGATGGCTACCTACTCAAACAAGCAAGCAGTAGCGGTTTGAAATTTTCACAATTTGGGCTACACGTTCGGGACGATTCGTGACCTTAGGTGACTTGCACAATTCGGGCTGAAACTAGTGCCAAATGAGAGGGTTGGGATAAACATTCAATTGACCATATGTGCCAAAAATTCTCGTTCTTTAGTTTTCGAGTTATAGCCCCTGGAAGTCGAAAACTGCACGACTTTGCCCTCGAATATCTCGACAACGGAGAAAGGAGAATTTCAGGGCATGTTCTCCCAAGAAATATATGGGAATTATCTGTAATTGAGCACAGTTTCAGAACGATTCGTGAAAGTCACCTTTTAAGAATAACTTCCACTGCAGGCCCATATATAAAAGTTTGCTCCTTTATTACTCTGCACATGGACAATTATTTGCGCTGTTATTTGCCCCAGGCATGTACCTATGTAATTACCGTTTACAGTGTAAAGATGGATGTTATCGGTCGCTGAACGTCGGAGCAGTAGGCGTTTAATGCATTTTCCCATAGGGTCCAATGCAAAATTGACACCTCATTTTCTCCATTCTAAAGAGCTTTGAGTCTCTGCAAAACATATACATGTGTAGACACAAATAAGTGAAATAGAATGAAGGCTATTTCAGCTTTAGCTTTTATTCCGTTTGGGAGCTGAAGTCGCACAAACTTTTGTTTACAAAAATTTCGATGGCCTATAGTTCGCAAGTTATGCAATCAGTTGACATAAGATTGTGCATGCATGTAGACATGTTAATGACCTTTATATATGCCAAGTTTCAGATGGGTACCTGCTCAAACAAGCAAGCAGTAGCGGTTTGAAATTTTCACAATTTGGGCTACACGTTCGGGACGATTCGTGACCTTAGGTGACTTGCACAATTCGGGCTGAAACTAGTGCCAAATGAGAGGGTTGGGATAAACATTCAATTGACCATATGTGCCAAAAATTCTCGTTCTTTAGTTTTCGAGTTATAGCCCCTGGAAGTCGAAAACTGCACGACTTTGCCCTCGAATATCTCGACAACGGAGAAAGGAGAATTTCAGGGCATTTTCTCCCAAGAAATATATGGGAATTATCTGTAATTTAGCACAGTTTCAGAACGATTCGTGAAAGTCACCTTTTAAGAATAACTTCCACTGCAGGCCCATATATAAAAGTTTGCTCCTTTATTACTCTGCACATGGACAATTATTTGCGCTGTTATTTGCCCCAGGCATGTACCTATGTAATTACCGTTTACAGTGTAAAGATGGATGTTATCGGTCGCTGAACGTCGGAGCAGTAGGCGTTTAATGCATTTTCCCATAGGGTCCAATGCAAAATTGACACCTCATTTTCTCCATTCTAAAGAGCTTTGAGTCTCTGCAAAACATATACATGTGTAGACACAAATAAGTGAAATAGAATGAAGGCTATTTCAGCTTTAGCTTTTATTCCGTTTGGGAGCTGAAGTCGCACAAACTTTTGTTTACAAAAATTTCGATGGCCTATAGTTCGCAAGTTATGCAATCAGTTGACATAAGATTGTGCATGCATGTAGACATGTTAATGACCTTTATATATGCCAAGTTTCAGATGGGTACCTGCTCAAACAAGCAAGCAGTAGCGGTTTGAAATTTTCACAATTTGGGCTACACGTTCGGGACGATTCGTGACCTTAGGTGACTTGCACAATTCGGGCTGAAACTAGTGCCAAATGAGAGGGTTGGGATAAACATTCAATTGACCATATGTGCCAAAAATTCTCGTTCTTTAGTTTTCGAGTTATAGCCCCTGGAAGTCGAAAACTGCACGACTTTGCCCTCGAATATCTCGACAACGGAGAAAGGAGAATTTCAGGGCATTTTCTCCCAAGAAATATATGGGAATTATCTGTAATTTAGCACAGTTTCAGAACGATTCGTGAAAGTCACCTTTTAAGAATAACTTCCACTGCAGGCCCATATATAAAAGTTTGCTCCTTTATTACTCTGCACATGGACAATTATTTGCGCTGTTATTTGCCCCAGGCATGTACCTATGTAATTACCGTTTACAGTGTAAAGATGGATGTTATCGGTCGCTGAACGTCGGAGCAGTAGGCGTTTAATGCATTTTCCCATAGTGTCCAATGCAAAATTGACACCTCATTTTCTCCATTCTCAAGAGCTTTGAGTCTCTGCAAAACATATACATGTAACTGTGTCCATTTACGTTTGAGCAAATCCATTTGCTCAAACTGGCTCTATGCTTTTGGATAAGAATAAAATGTTCGGACACAGATTTTATCATAGAAGTGTTATCCAAAATTCGGATAAACAAAACTTCTGATAAAATGGGCGATCATTAACATAGAATTTTTATCCAAGATTTGGATAAAACTACATGCTATATGGCATAAAGTTAATTGTGTCCAAACACTTTACGTGAATGAAATCCTTGTTCGAAAATCAACTGTGAAAGCCGGGAAAGCTTTATCCAAAATTTGGATAAAACTTTGCAGAAGAGACACCACCTATACTTTCATTGATTATATTGATTTCTCACTAGACTATTGCTATAGCTTGCCGTTATCCAAATTTTGGATAAAAATCAAACCAGCCGGGACAAAGAAACACCCTGTCTTGACCTACACTGCACTCAAACGCAAAACCTAAAATTTTATCCAAAATTTGGATTAATTATTGTGCAAGGAAAGCAATACACCAATTATTCAGTAATGTATTCATTTTATCCAAAATTTGGATAAAATCAAACTGGCTAGGAGAAATGATATTCCTGCCTTGAAATACTCTGTACCAATGAACAGCCGTAAGTCTTATCCAAAATTTGGATAAATCACCTTACAAATCATTTGTTGAAAATTCGCATCGGTTATCATAGCAGTTTTATCAAAATTTAGCTACCTCAATGCTTTTTGCCAACAACTGTCATCAACATGACTGTATCAAAGCACAGACGCATAACACCGACATGACTGTTGTACGATAAATTATTCTTGTTATAGTTTTGATAGTCAATTACAAACTGAATGGATACTCTAATAAAATTATTCTCACACTACAGTTTCTTTTCTGTATGAGTTCTTTGTCAGGAGTTGTTTGGCATGAATATAGTGACTTATAATAGGAATATAGAATGAGTGCATTGTAAATAACTTAGGATTATCAGTAAATGCAGAAATAACAAAATGATTTCTTCTGCATAAGACATACTTTGGTAGTCATAACGGTAGCTCGATTTAAACCATTCTCTTTTGACAGTGCTAGAAGAAAACTCTCCTTTTTTTAAAATCTCATCCTTAGTATTTGTGCCTAGATTTGTCTACAGAAATTGTTAGAATGTGTCCTTAAAATTCATAGCTGCATCCTAGATTCCATAGCATATTTGTGGAGTTCGGGTGCATTAATTTAGAATCCTGGCACTGTTGTTTCCTTTCGTCGTTCTGTCGTGCAATCTGAAATAACAAAATATACAATTTTGTAAAAAACGATACTTGGTGTTTTATATTTTTTAGACATTTCAGCTGTGCATAATATTTAATCCTAAAGTAATAGCCGACAGCGCTTTGTAATTAATTTTCAGTGTCTTACAGTATTAACTACATTTCTTTTGATTCTACTTACTTGTCTCAAGTTGCAATGCCAATGGCGGGACTGTTTCTTTTTTAAGGTGGTGATTTTTGGTATATACAAAAATCTGAATAAAACCATAAAAAATTTAACATATCTCCCCGAAAATTAGCAGGTTTCTTACTTTTGTTGTTCTTTACAGTGTAGAATACAAAACAGAGGGACAAGCTGTTTAAAAAAGTGTTTTACATAGAAAGATCAAAGGGTAATTTTCTGCGCAGAAATCTAAAAACTTAAATTCATTGTTGAAATTGTACTTAGCTCTGAAGGTACTTTAGTGCATTAAAAAGAACGTCCTAGCAATTATTTGTTCCAGCTCTGTCTCAAATAATTTATGTAAGCTAGACCAGGTAAAAACAGTAACTTTTTCTCAAATGTCTGACCATGTATATAGTACATGTATTATGGTTGCAATCATTAAATACAGGTAGGGCAGTTATACCTGTATCATTCCTACTGATTTGGATGACAGAAGGGCAAAGGCCAAGTGTGCTTACAGTAGGTGCGGGTGGGGTTGTTTGGACATTTTTTTCTCTCATCTACCATTTCTGTCTTTCTCCCTCTCTTCGGGAGACGGTCCGATATAGACTGAAATACTGTCTCAAAGGGCCGTTAAACCCAAACCAATACCTGTGTCATACTCACAGTATAAATATACATTACAATGACCAAGACAGGTGTGTTATTGAAATTATTCAACCTTGAAAATAGACTCTACTGTGTATTTTTGACAAATATTTAGACACAGGCTACATCTTTATTTATCTGCACAGCCTGATAATGTGCAAAAAAAATGGAAAAAATAATTGCTAGGATGCTCTTCATAATGCATTAATTTATGTTCAGACCTACTTTCATTTTGAATAATAATGGTCATTTTTTAGATTTTTGCGCACAAAATTACCCTTTGGTCTTTTCTTATATAAATTCTTTTTAACTTCAACAAGTCCTGCATTTTGGGTTTTCTGAATTGTGAGAATTAACATAAAGAGGGCTAAGGTTTGAGAAGATCTGTTGTATTTTCAGCATTTTATGCAGATTTATGTCTTTGCCCCAAATCAGTGATAATCACCACCTTAATAAACATATTTAAGTTAAGAGTTAAGGGTATTTAAGTTTTACAAGGATGGCATGCCAGTTAGCATAACCTTCATGAGCTGAAATTCAGTAGTCATTGTGTTCATTATCAAAATTATTTAGACAAACTGCTGTTCGGCTAATTTCGCAAATGTTTAAGCTTCTCGAAGACTTTAGACGGACAATGGGCGGACTAAAATATAATTTGTTGTCACTATTTACGAGATGACAGAAAATGTAACAATCGTGACATACTATAGGACAAATAAATTTTCCTTTCGAAGCAGTTTATATCAGTGAAGAACTAATGAAAATAAATATTATTACCAGTCACTGATATAGACATAGCATAATAAATTTTAACGACAATAGAAAAAAGATTCTAAAGTTAAGCGTTTACATTATGAAAGATTGTAAGACGTCTGGAATTCCACATGCATAGGAAGGATAGCTCTTGCAGTATCTTACTCTTTCTTTAATATATGTTTTGTGTAGGAAGTATAAAATAAAAGTATAGACATATGGTATTACCTTAATATATACTTTATATAATTGCTTATTGCATCATAGCATTATCTATATAGTTTAACTATCACAAGTGATGCATTAGAGGATGGTCGGGTCGGGCGATGGTGCTGGGTATAACTTCCAGTGCCGGGGCGTCCTACTTATTTGGATAAAAGTAGTGCATGGTCTTACTGTGTTTGCTGTAGGTGCGGATGTGGAATGTTTGGACATTTTTCTCTCGCCTATCTCCCTCTCTTTAGGAGACAGCCTGATATAGACTGAAATACTGTCTCAAAGGGTCGTTAAATCCAAGACAACCAACCAACCAAGCACTCATTATGCAGGCATGCTATGGGGAGTGGCTGCGTGTTTCACTGTATTTCCTCATTAATGCATTTAAAAAACAGGCAAGCAATAAAACTTAGAGTCTGCATGCCTTGCGTGTTTGTGACAGAGCTTTGCATACTACAATTAACTGCAACAAAGGATTGAATTTTTCGCACTTAGTGAATCAACTGTAAAGATTTGCAAT
Organism: Ctena decussata; assembly: GCA_963989385.1. Classification (NCBI taxonomy): domain Eukaryota; kingdom Metazoa; phylum Mollusca; class Bivalvia; order Lucinida; family Lucinidae; genus Ctena; species Ctena decussata. Next base: position 53,221,187 of record OZ022510.1, on the reverse strand, counting down.
AGAAAGAACGGCCATAAAGGCCCAATATCTGAAATGATCCTTTAGTTTGATTTTTTTTAACTTACGGGTTTTCTTCAGATAAACACCCAGTAATCGAAAACCTGACATGTTAAAAACAAAATTTGGGCGTTAATTTCAGGGTCCAAGAAAGTACAGAATTTTATTGACTTATTTTGGACACAGAATCATGTCGGATCGTCTTTTTGGAAAACTGTACATGTTAAATAATTTCCGTAGATTTTACGGTTGAATACCTGACAACCAGCTGTCCGTCCATTCCCGTTATTTTAACTGGCACCTGTCCGTAGAACATTTTTTTTGAAATCACGATATAGTAGAGTTACGTAAACTGATTGTACTCGAGAATACTTTGATAGTGTCGAAGACCTATATGACCAAAACAATACCTGTCTTATTATACTCTGCTCTGCGCGATGATTCCTGCGCCTGTTTACAGGCGCCCGTAAAATAACGGGTAAAGGTCTGGCAGCTGGTTGCCAGGTATTCTTCCGTTAAAATCGACGGATATTTTACCGTGTACCATAGTTATCTGGCCAAACTTACAATACATGACATTTTCACAGTTTCTATGGCCTTTGCAAACTAACTATTATTCGGGCTGCGGGAAGCAGCAATCAAAGATTTTTCATATAAGATACATATTTAAAAGTAAATATTTAAGTTCTGCATTGTTAGATCCTTTGGGAGCAAGGAATACACCAAAGAAATGAAAATAGCAGACTCGGTTTAACTGAATCTTTCAAGACCAGGAATGCAATATGCAACACTGGCCTGGCCCTGGCTGAAGCAGAACTCTAGTTTCAAAATGACTTAATATGAACTCAATATTCCCAAAGGACCAGAAAAAAATAATCTGCACTATGATGATGCACGGGGAGACGTATAAGGCCGACAGAAAAGAAAAATAAAACATGGGTCCATTTTTTTCAAGGTCTATCTACAATATATTAATCCTAGCATCAGTGTTTTTCCTAGGATATTTGGGAACAAACAATCAAATATTATTTTCAAGAAAATGAGGTTAACACTGTAAGTGCAAGGCCGATAGACATGAAAATCTACGTGACCACTAGTTTTTAATGAAATATCAATGCCCCAGCAGTTACGATTTTTGCAAGAGAGTAATATTATTTACGGATGTATAGGCAGCTGAGCCAAAACGACGCTGGGGACATTAAAAGGAAGACGATGTCTGGGGAATACTGTGTCTCGCCTGGAGCGCGATCAATTTGTCACAAATTGCAGCCAAACCAGAAAACGCGACGCAAAGTTTATGCCGCCGTCGACGACACCAGCAAAGTGATAACTATGGTTCGTTTCTGCTAGTTGCAGGCGAGAGAAAGGCTGAACATAAGCAATATGCCTTAGGAATTTAGTTTACAAAGTATTTTTTATTACGTAATACCTATCATACCCATAACACTCGAATACAAACAGACCCTTTCAAGACCAGCCCTGACACGCCCGACTCCACGCCGCTAAAAGTGGCGATATTTGTAACCATGCCAGAATTCGGGAAAAACTCACTAACATAAACCTTAATATGTCTGCTTCAAAAGCTTGAAATATCTATAGATAATAGATTTTAGAATTTGGAATAACAATCATTTTAGAGCCATCATGTAACAATTAGAAATGACGTATTTTATGACGTTACTTAGATAAGATGAAAGACGATGTCGCATACGCTTTGTTAGACATGAGTAGCATTGCATATTTGCTTACCTACTGACGGTTGATTATTTTCGCTGGTTTAAATGGAATGTTTTTCTTTGCTTCCTTCAGATTAGAATAAGGGAGTTTCTGTGAAGCGTTACTGATTCAAATGACGTCAACGTTAATCCGTTTTCTGTTAGGATGCAAAGGGTAAACTACCAGTACAAAACAAACCAGATAGTAGCGAGGTGGGAATACAATAATCTGGCCGAAAAGTATACATGAAAAATGTAACTGCCAATTACGGAGACATCGGGCGAAGGTACCACATGCCGAAATGTGGCTTTACCGCCTATAAAGTATACATCCGCAAAGAAATAATGTACATATACGATTGTAGAAATGTTTATGTTTTTCAATTGTAAGAAATGTTTCACGTATTAATTAAGATACACAGCTTTTTGTGCAACGCAGCATTCGATTGAAAGCAATGAACGAAGAAATGGATATCCATGAATTTATTTACATATTGTTATAGAGTTTATCACTACAAGTCATAGAGTTTATCACTACAAGTCATACTGCAAACGTTTTGATATTATATCTATACTAATTTCAATAAATGTAACTAGCATTTTTAGCCTTTTAGGTTTACAAAAAAATAGAATAATGGTTACAAATATATGTAAATCTTCTAACATTTCGATCGAAAAAAAAAAATAAAATAAAAAAATAATCACGGCTAAAACCTTGCCAGGACTTCTTTACAAATATAAACAGATTCAGATAACAAAACAGACAAACAGTTTTAAGTTTATTTTAAGTTCTTTGCATCCCATGAAATTTCAGCGTTAATGTATATAACGTTTCTCTTTCTTTCTTTTTTTTGTTCTTCAGTATATATGTATGTATAAAAAATAGAAATGATAAAATAAATTCACAGTTCTTAGCTTCTCACAAATACTGTGGGCCAATTGGTCAATGCTTTAGATGGTAAAACCACTCAGGGAAGTCGAAATTTGTTACAGACAAATAATGCTTTATGGCCCTCGAGAATTCAATTGGCCGTCAGTATACTTTGATCTCTGTGGCCAATCAGATGAAAATAAATATGAAAGGTCTGGAATGGCCTCGGTCGTTAATCTTAGTCCTAGATTCCTTCAAGAATAAAGCCATAAACATGTCAGTAATAATTAAAATTGGTTTTTAGCCACTGTTAATAGCGACAGAATTTGAAGGCTCATCAATTATGAAAACATGGAGCAGTAAAAGCCTGTCTGAAATTTGGAGAAAATGCCATAGCCTGGCCGAAACATATTGTGCCAGTGAAACAGTAAATACCCAGATCAGTCTATCGGATCACTCTTTCGTATCTGTTGACCCTTTTCGAGCTACTGAGTGAAAGAGGAGAACAGGTCAGTTTGTAAATTTTTGAAAATTGATAGCACAAGTTGTATCCATCCATAAATGGGACAAAGGCAAACAGTGCAAACCCAGATTATCGATTATTCATTTAACAATAAGTTATTGTTCGAAATCAACCGTCAAAGTTTTGAGAAAAATTCTGTTTTAATAAAACAAAATATCGTCAAACCGAAATGCAAATTGTTTATATCGTTACGATAAAATATTGGTTTTGGCTTTTGTATATGATGTGGTCATATAAAGGACATGAACAGACTCGGTGCCAAGAGATGAACCCTCAGAGCCTCCTGGGAAACATCGTTATGAAAATTACGCAGGAAAAAAAGCATTTTTCTGATTTGTGAACAGTATCCCGACGCTAGCGCAAATTAATTCTTTTAAATTTGAGTAAAATTTACAATCGCCGCGAGTTCAAATATTTTATGGGTGGTTGGGTGGTGCGATCATGCTGGGTATAACTTCCAGTGCCGGGGCGTTCTACTGATTTGGATACTAGTGGGACAAGGGCCTACTGTACTTGCAGTAGGTGCGGGTGGGGTTGTTTGTACATTTTTCCTCGTCTATCATTTCTCCCTTCTTTCTCCCTCTCTTTGGGAGACGGCGCTATTAGACTCAAATACTGTCTCAAAGGACGGTTAAACCCAAAACAACCAACCAACCAACCACATCTATCTTGGCCTAAAGAGTATTTCCTTCGTAACAATTTTCAGATGCTAAATTGTATAATTTTGAAACTATGGTGTAAATATATCAAAGAAGTATTATTTATTTTTATTTATTTTTATTTTTATCATTATCATTACTGATAGTAAGCAATTCGGCTGACAATTATTTGATGCTGTTACATATTTACACACAACACAGTGAGATAACAGAATACTGAAATGCAGCAATTATCCCACTGGGCACACAACGTTGAATCACCACTGAATTCAACACCATGACATAGCCCAGCTCTGGGCCGGAAAATGCCCAGAAACAAGTTTCAATTTCCACGGCCCAGGCCTCACCTATTCCGCTACTGCTGGGTTTTTGCCGGTAAATGCTACCGGGGAATTTCTATACACAGATAAAATCATTATTTTTTAATCACTTAGGAAAAAACATTAGCGGTTGTGTTCTTTGGCCATTTTGGATCATGACTGCCACCAGTTTTACCTTTTCTAAGAGACATTGGGCTGGCCTTGAAACATTTTCCTCAAGAGGGGTGAAAAGAAATTGCGTTTCAACGGACATGTTGACAGGATATGTAAATGAACTCATGGAGGTCACGTGATGACGCCATATGTCAAATGATAAAATCCAGTACCAGAATTGCAAAGACAGGCGCACTCCAGATAACCCAAGCTAAGCGACTAACTTCTGGGCTTAAACGATAACAGAATATTTATACGACGGCTGTTTGCGCCTTACAGACATATTTGAATCTTGTTAAACATGAAACGTGTGTTGTTATTCCGGTATCCAGTGTTGTTTGTATCAAAATGAGCATCCCCTGTCCGAGTGGTCGGAAAACTTAATTTTATAGCTCCACTGCAGAAACGCTTTTTAATTACAAATTACATCGGAGGGGAGGGGGGTAGGGGGGGGGGGAAGAAAGTAAGGAAGTGTCATATCCTAATAGTCGGCGGTTCTTTGATATTTTCTGTCTTTCACCCCCCCCCCCCCCCCGATCGCCTTACGCCTCCCTGGCTGTGATTTTTGTTTTGTTTGTTTAATTTCTATTTTCTTTTTTTCTTTCTTTGTGTGTGTGTGGCGGGTTGGGGGGGGGGAGTCGGTTGTTTGATATCTGCTCCCAGTTACGCCTTACGTCTGTCTGACTATATTTCTAGTTTGTTTGTTGTTGTTTTTTTTGTTTTGTTTGTTTGTTGTTTTTTTTTGCGTAGAATAACAGTACATAGGAAATTTACCGATCAATAGTATGTTCGATGTATCGATCAAAGAGAAAATTAGCAAGGACATTTACGTTGCCAAAAGAATGTGATGATGTCGAGGTTATTTCCTGCCACATATACCTACTTACCCAAACTTTCACAACTGTTCCGACGCATTAAATGTTTTTATATTAATTTCAATGAACCAAGAACTTATAAGATTTTTATTACCAGCTCGCTAACAGTAGTATTGCCTCGTCCGTCATCGGTATTTGAAACGGATTCGAAGAAAGTCAGTGGCTTCGGCGAAGTTTTATTTTCCATAGTTTCAATTGTTGAAATTAAGTGAAATATACGCAGACGAGAACAAATCGCGCCATAGCAAAACACGTCTAACTGCAGGCCCAGACCAGTTAAATATTGGTTCTATAGTAGGTCCTGTCCTTTGCAAAGAAAATGCGTATTTTCCTAAGAAATATTATAATATTTATACGCAGCTAATTTTAAAATCATACAGATAGTTTTAAAGGCCCCATTGCTCTATCAGCATGAAAATTTTCATCATGAGGTATCGCTGCAAGCGTCTCACTATAGTTTCGTCATTGTAAATGACCGGGATTAGCCAGCTTTAAAATAATAAAACATCATTCAGTTTCTCAAAAAAGGGATTCGAAAACTTTTTTGGGTCATTTTAGTTGGCAACTAAAATGACCTACTTTCGATTTCAAAAAATGGTAAAAATACAATGTACAATGTGGATTCCCAATCAATATACCGCCTATGTTTATATAGCATTGCTAGACGGGAAACCAGAACAGGAAACTGTATTTTGTGTAGCGAAATGTTATTTTTCAAAAACTTGTTTTCTCTACTTTTTGCCAGTTATATGACTCAATATATGCACACCAACCCACATTTTATTACTAAACGTGAAGGTTGAACAGCTTTTTACAATGATTTGAGTTTAGGCGTTTTTTACCGCTGATAGGACTATGGAGACTTTAAGAATTTCAAAGAAGTACCGCATTTGTACATTATCACGGTTCCGATCGCAACATCTTAAGAAAACGTCCTCGCGGTTTGACTATATCGCTGTTAACGCTTAACGGTTAACGGTAAACAACTAAGGTCATGTCGGGACGGCCAGTTAACCTAACCACACTATTCCTGGGCAGGCTTAGACCTCCTAAGCGGTTAACCAGTACTAAGTGCACATACTTTCGCCAGTAACTGACAACTGCCCTTCTTGAATCAGCGGAAGGAGAAACGAAAGTATGTGGCCAGACCGGGATTCGAACCCAGGACCTCTGACTTACGAGTCAGGTGCCCTACCGATTGCGCTACCCGGCCCGGCGTTAACGCTTGAGATCTTAAAAGATTCTTATTACGTAAGTTGCGCGGATATAAAATATTGTGATCGTTCTTTTGCAGTCTGATTACAGCATTTGTCTGAAGACTTTTTGCAATGTGTTTAAGCATAACAGCACGTAATTTCTTTTAATCGCGTCCTCTCTTATGATAGTTGAAAGTATACAGGCCTGTACGCGACTTCAAACACACAAAAGTTGTTTCATATGTTGTGAAGTGTTTAGGTTTACTTTTTTTTTACCAATGTTACGTTTTGACATGGACTAGATCTATTATAAAATTGATAGCTGAATTAAACAGCATTCCCTTTGTTTCTTGTGTGCGCGAACATTTATTAAAAGTGAAATTGTGTTCGGACATTCGGTGTCCGCATGGTAATTGAACATTGATAATGGTTAATTTTATTGCGGTACTTAGTTAAATCTAAAAGTGCTCAGCCTTTTCACAGAAGCACACTGACGCGTGCTTAAATGAAATTTGGACACCAGGCATAAAATAAATGCATATATAGGTATTGCAAACAATATTCACAGATGTATGTAATTGCGAAACTCATATCTCCTAAGGTACTGTGTTTTATATCCTTGCCATTTTTATCACCCAATGACGTCATCCGGTAACTGGGAAAATCTAAAGCAAACATGGCGGTCTTCGTAAACATTCTCACAGCTACGAAGGAAAAATCGCCAGTAAATATTAAATAAGACACTTTGGGAAGGTCAGAAGAAGAAAAAGGCTGTTATTTATCAAAAAGAAAACATAATATGAGCCCGTCCAGATAGAAATCGACCTTATGACATAAAAAATCGATTTTTAGGTTTTCTGTTATCTGAATGCGCATGCCACTATAGAAAAAAAGGTAAAAACCGTATGAAGTTATCTAGATTATTATGGATGTTATGGCGGTTTTAAACATACTGGTATCTAATGAAATTTGCAAGTCTCAATAACGTTACGTGACGTCACGTTACACTATTAATGATAACGCCATTATCAATGTTTTCACTTGAAATGAATATCATTATTATTAACGTTAACACAGCAAACGCACGTAATCAGTGTGAGTAAAATTTCCCGTAACAAAGCTCTAGACTTTGGTCCCACCCTGGGACCAGCCTCTTGGGAAAGGTAGAAAAGACGGAAAAGCTTTGATCCAGGTAAATGTCATACCAAGTATGATCCCTTTACCGCAAACGGTTATCAAAAAAATAATCAGTGAGCCGCGACGCGACAAAACCAACAATGTGGTTGTGCGCCCAGCGCAGACTTAGATCAGCCTGGGCATCCGCCTAGTTTGTCAGACTTTTTGTTAAAGTGTTCAAAAGGTAGTTAAGGGTCCAAGCTACCTCAGTGCGGACATCTGGCCAGGCTGATCTGCGTCTGCACTGGGCGCACAACCACATTGTTGGGTTTGTTGTGTCGGGGCTCAATTATATTTTCCGAAGCAGCTATAACAAGAAGTAAACTTAATATTCGGACTGACCGACATGCTTAAGTACTGCCGTTCGCAAGTACTGACGATCCAGAAACTTCATACCTCCGGTGCTCCTTTGGCTTCGAGTGCATAAGGCAAAAAATAAACAAAACATACCTTTAGATATTTTGAAATACTGCAACTGTTTCTAAAGATGAGTAAGCAATTAAGTTTAAGTTTGTCATTTCTTTTAAATAAAGCAAAGAATTTGTTTCTGTGCAAGAGTTCTTTAGAAGCATTTTACCTTTAAGGGTTGATCGCATTTTTGCAGAGCTACGTCCGAGGAAGCATAAAAGAAAGTCACAAAAGTTGTTTCTCTTTGTAAAAATGGTGGGAAAACATACACATGTGGCATATGCCACGTCACAAGAAATATCACTTCTGCTTTGGAGCATCTGTTCACCATACAGTTTACCAGGCCCAAAGGCCTAGTGGACTCAAAGACACTAATGAGACGTTCTCAGTTAAGCTGGGCCATTCGAGGACAAAAATGGCCATATATACAACCATGCCAGAATTCAAGAAAAAATCACGACCATAATGCTCATGATATCTGCTTCAAAGCTTTAAAATATTTTCAGATAATAGTTTAAGATTATGGAATACCAACCATGTTTAGAGACATACCCTAACAATTAAAAATGGCGTATTTTATGACGTTATTTAGATACGCTGAAGAACGATGTCGCATACGATTTCTTTGACATGCGTAGCATTGCACTTTTACCAGTCTACTGACATTTGATTATTTTGGCTGGTTTCAATTTAAAATGTTTTTCTTTGCTTTTCTGGAAGAAAGGGGTTTTCTATGAAGCGCTGCTTAATCAAATGACGTCAACGCTTTCAAAACGTGATCTTAGTGACGTTGTGACGTAGGTTACGTGTGACGTAGGTTACAGTACACACTTTTTAACGTTTTTATACCATTTAATGTTTCAGTGCATGAAATGTAATCACACCATCTTGTAGCTGTTACTAGGCAAGATTTTGCACATGAGTTTCAGAGCGATTGCTTTGCTCAGTTTTAAGAAAAGCCCGTGACGTAAGGTTACATTCTTAAAGAAAAATGCTAGGGTAATGTACTTTGAAGTCGAGTAAAATATACAAAATGGGCCAAATCTGCACAAATGATATAAACTATTAAGGAACACATATTTCTTCGTGTGATCTTGTAAGTTTTATGATGCTGGGCCATTTTAGTTAATACATGTATCACGAATTTAGCGCTGTGACGTAGGTTACATAAAATTTGCGACATAAGTTCCCAGTCTCATTTCGTAGCAAAAACTACCCTATAGATATTGTTTAAGAGGGGAAATATATAAGAAATCACCTGAATTTAATAATGGAACTCGATTTTAAGCAGTGATTTATCTTTTTTAGCCGTGCGGCGTTCATATCTATACAACGGCAATATTGCGACATTTAAAAACGTCGCCTTTTAAACCAGGGTATCATCATTCGAACCAGTGTTAAAAATGTCTAACTAAACGCATGCATGTCTTGGTACTTTTATTTACTTCTTTAGACAGAGGGCTACTTGTCAGAGGGTAAACAGGACCGTTATTTTGTAATTTAAAGAAAGGTAATACGAAGGACAAAAATAATAGCTAATGGCCCAGCTTAACTGAGAACGTCTCCAATGCAAAGGCACGAGAAAATCAACAAGCTGGTTGTGCACCCAGTGCAGACTCAGATCAGCCTGAGCATCCACCATGTCTGATCAGACCCTTTGCTAAGCGCCAAAGGGTAGCTAAGGTCTAAGTTACCGCCATGCGGACAGCGAAGACTCTGATCAGACTGGGCGGATGCCCAGGCTGATCTAAGTCTGCGCTGGGCGCACAACCACTTTGTTGGTTTTGTCAAGTCGCGGCTCATTTGCATACAAATAATTGCATGCATGTTCTATTAAAGTCTCTTTATTCCTACCAGTTGTAAAATGGCCTCAGCAAAACTCGTTTTGAAAAGCAGTTCAACCTTCATGACTGGTGACAAAATGTGGGTTGATGAGCATATACTGTGCCAGATAACTGGCAAAAAATAGAGAGAACATCATTTTGAAAACTGTCTACCTGCTCTGCAAAACACAATTTCTTGTTCTAGTTTCCCGCCCAGCAATGCAATATTAACAAAGGTAAGACAATAAATGGGGTTCCAGGCTTGTACGTTGTATTTTTACCATTTTGTTCAAGCTAAAAAAACTCACTCGAAAGGAGGTAATTTTAGTTGCCAACTTAAAAAAAAAATTCAACCTTTTTTTTTTTATGTGAAACTCAGTCACGTTTAATTACGAGTTCCTCTTCTCCCGCTCGTATGCCAGCTTTTGGTTAAAATGGATATCTTGATCATATAGGCGTCTCTTTAGAAAGGGGATTTGATCTTGTTTTCTGTGTCAGTAACAAAAGTGAAATCGTCACTTTGGTATCAGGTACGGACTTTGAGTTACCAAACCGCGGAAAAACAAACAAATCACAATTGTAAACGAAAGTAAAACATCGTTTTTTTTTGTTGTTGTTTTTTTTTTCGTTGTTTTTTTTAATTAATTTGTTTATTTTACAAATATAATCCACCAACCACCACCAATATAAACGGCGAAAAAATAAAAAATAAAACTATATAAGCTAAGGAAAAAACAACAACACAAAACAACCAGACGGACTTTTGACTTAAACTCGCAAGTTTCATCTCATTGGACAGGGAATTGTAAGTAGATCCAAATAGTTTAGGATCTCCGAAAACTGTGTTAAAATTGGAAAGAGCCGGTTTTGTCTTCCATTCAGGTTCAGACGACACATCTTTATGCCGCCCTTTGCCGTTTGTCACCCGGCATTCGCCAGCGCTGACAGGCAGGAGAGTATTGACTAATTGATTGTTTTGGGGTTAAAGGCCCTTTGAGACAGTGTTTAAGTCTATATCGCGCAGTCTCCCAGAGAGAGGGAAAAAGAAGAAAAATGATAGACCAGAGAAAAAATGTCCAAACAACGCTCACCCGCACCTACTGCAGGCACAGTAGGCCATTGCCCCGCAATATTCCAGCCCGGCACTGGAGGAGTTGCAAATTTACCTTCGATCTTCCAGTCTGTTGAAAAGAAAACAAGCAATGCATGAACACTTGTAATTGCTTTTACACAAGATTTTATCTATATTTTGTTTGCTGTCTTACAGTTTAAACTGAAAATTTTTTAAAAATGTCAGTGAATGCATGAAAATGCTGAAACTGTTTGTATACATGTACCTACACAAAGATATAGGCTTGCGTGTTTTTTGTTGTTGTTTTTTTCGGTTCGGGATTTTACTTTAATTTGATATTAATAATATATTTATTATTATTATTGCTGTTGTTGTTGTTGTCCGAGATTGAAAATTATTTTCGCTAAATCAAAGCTAAAAATTTATGAACATGAACTAAACGGGACCAGAACTTTCGCCAGGTTCAAGCCTTTTTACGCATCTGCGAATAGAATATTTTTTCAATTTATTAAATTCGGTAATAAAGGCTACAAAGAATTATATTTCTGGATCCCTGGCAACAAATATGCGGCTACGGTGGTTTCCCACACTATTAACATTCATATTAAAGTTGAAATATATGCCGTGTGAAACAGCGGGAAAATCGTCTGACGTAACGTTAAACTTTGACGTCACTTATCTCAGTTTCACGTCGCGTGTCATAAGGTCGATTTCTATCTGGACGGGCTCATATATTAATTAATGCACAGTTTACAATGTGCCAGAATGATTTTATCGGCATCTGAAATACCCACACTGAGGAAGACTTACAGGTGCTGGACCTAAATTAGAAACTTTGTTTCTGAAATAATTTCGGTCCGGAGCTGGACTACACCATAACATTGAGTCAATGTTGACTCAGTGTTGATTCAACGTTGTGCCTGCTGGAATGAGTCTCTTCTTACATGCTGATACTCTGTTTGTTTGAATTGATCACATCAAAAGAATAATGGGAGCAAACAGTGTAGACCAGATGATACGTATCAAGAAAGAGATGTTTGACTATAGTTTGCACTTCTTGCTAGTCCGACAGTGACTTTTGACAAATTATTTGATAGTTACTGCATATTAATCGTGTTCAGATATTGAGACAATTATTCAATTGGCTAGTCTGTGCCAGAATTTAGGGGAATAAGAGTATATTTTAGACTGCAGGTTTTAAATTGTCCATCCTTTCAGCCAATCAGAAGCAATTTTGAGAGCTGACTATGTTGTGAAGAGGTCCTCTCAATGACTTAGACAGAAACTCTTAGCCATTAAGAAAAGTTCTTAAAGGCCCTATAGCTCTATCAGCATGGAATATTTTGTCGTGAAGTATCGCTGCAAACTTTTCACTACAGTTTCATCATTGATTATTATCGTGATTGGCCGGCTTTGAAAAATCAAAACGTCCTTGAATTTATAATAGAATAGATTTGAAAAAATAACTAGGTCATTTTAGTTGCCAACTAAAATGACCTACTTTCGATTTCCCTAGCTATATTTCATGGTAAAAACACAAGGTACACGAGATAAAAATACAAGGTACAGGCGTTTTTACAACTGATAAAAAGATAAAAATTCAACGTACAAAACTGTTAAGCAAGGATCCCATTGATTGTGCCGCGGTTGCATTATTTCATTGCTTAACGGGGAACCAGAGACGAAAACCGTATTTTATGGAGAGAAATATCATTTTTCCAAAATACCTTGTTTCTTCTCTTTTGTCAGTTATATGATACAAAAAAGCAGATCAACCGAAATATTTTCATTAATTCTGATGGCTGTACAGGTTTCATAATGATTTGTATTTGACGATTTTTATCATTGGTAGGACTATGGAGACTTTAAGACATAAATCAGCAATGAAACTTCTGACTGAATGAAAGTAATAAAACTTTCCCTTCAACCTGTCTGAGAAAATGGCCCTTGTAATCTTAATGTCCATTGAATTATATATGGTCTGTTATTTCTTTTTCTATTAAATCACAAGGTAATTAGCAGAAAAAGACCCCTGACAGATCAATAGAAATGGGGAACCAATACAAAGCATAAAAGCATTCAGTTACAACAATACCTTAAATACAATAAACTAACAACATTAGAACTTTTTTTCATATATAAAATATCTAACAGCACGAAAAATGTTTTATCTGAGTAAAAAAGCAGAGAGTTTTAAGCAGCCTGCAAGCAATTACTAAACGCATGCAGTCTGATCTATGTCTTTTAGGTCACATGTTCCTATCCAGTAAAATTATGTTTGCTAGTGCATTCTTTCATTCTCTTTTCACATTTCTAGTATTATCTTTTAATCACCTTTACTAGAATAATTTTCTTCACACTAGAATGGTAACTAATTAACACAAGAGTCATCTGAAACTCCACAAGAATACGAATTCTCTTTAAACCGTCTACTTGGTATTTATTTATTTATTATTATTATTATTATTATTATTATTATTATCAATTTGAAACTCAAAACAGCAGTATGATCTACACTTCAAAAAAAACTAAAATGTGAATGGATAAATAGAGCAGGTACAATAAAGATCTTTTGTGCAAAAGAGCATTGATCTTTGATGCAGTCTCTAGAGACAAGCAATAGAGCCAGTAATGGACATTTTTCAAGAAAACTGACAGCAGTCTAAGACGGTTAGAAGTCATTAAGTAATTTCTAAATTGTGAAGAAATTTCTTAATAACTTATAACCGATACGAAAACATAGATTTTGACTATGACTTTTCAATGACCTTCATAAGTTCAACTGCTCGTACATTTTACATCATCTGAAACATGTGGTCTGCTAGAAATATAAGACATTAAATATGCTGATTTGATTGTTTCTGAAGTGCTTTTAGTCACCCTCTAACGAGACTCCTCCATATATTATATTATGCCTGTAAGAACAGGTAATTTGAGCCTCGACGTGACAAAACCAACAATGTGGTTGTGCGCCCAGAGCAGACTCAGATCAGTCTGGACACCCGCCCATTTTGACCAGACTCTTCGTTAAATGCTCAAAGGATAGCTAAGGGTCTTAGCTACCTCCATGCGGACAGCGAAGACTCTGATCAGACTGGGCGGATGCCCAGGCTGATCTGAGTCTGCGCTGGGCGCACAACCACATTGTTGGTTTTGTCACGTCGCGGCTCATTTCATTCAATGGGCTACCAATTTCACAGGTTTTTAATTTCATCTTTGATGTAACCGCAAGACCTGGAGAAATGCTATCAGCGCATAAGTGGCCCCGTAGAGTGCAAATGGCCGTGTGCTGCAAAACGCATCAGGGGAAAAATATCTATCACCGAAATATCAAACTGCCATTGATTACCTTCCGCTTATTGCATAAGCGAACATCAGAGACATTGATGTTCGCTGGTCTTTATTATGTTAATAAGGATCCATATTCATAAGGATCAATAAACTGCTGGCCTAAACAGAGGTTGTGCAACGCTGAAACGCACTTTCTTTCGTCACATTGATATTCATATGTTTTGGCATTCTGAATTTCTTTCTCAATGTAAAAATGTATATGTTTACCGTGATCTTACGTCCTTTATATTTTTAACGCAAAATGACTTACGCAGCGGCACAGGCTAACATGAGTCTTCTGTTATCGCACACAACTGGTGTACGGGTACTAAAATTATGGATCGGGCCAGGGTAATACAGATACGGAGCAGAGGCACCAACTGCAGCTCAAACTTCTAAAGGGAAATAACTTGGAAAGTGTGAATGCAAGAGTTATCATTCATGTACGAGAAAGATCGTTATGACCTGTTCTGCATATCTGTGAAGTATCATGAAACTATTTCAAAGGGTATTCAACTTATAGAGTGGACACCTTAAACCATCAAGGGGAATAACAAAAAGTAAGAAAGCAAGCGTTGTCATTCTTATTCGCGACATATCGTCATGCTTAGTTCTACATATCTGAGAAGTATCATGAAAATATTTTAAAGGGTATTCAAGTTATAGAGCGGACACGGAATCACACATAAAGCATAGAGGTGAAGTAACTTTAAAAGTGAAAAAGCAAGAGCTGCCATTCTTGTTTGCGACACATCGTCATGACCTGTGCTACATATCTATGAAGTATCATGAAAATATTTCATTATGTATTAATGTTATAGAGCGGACGCGAGATCACACCTAAAACCATCAAGGGCAAATAACTCAAAAAGGTAAAAAGCAAGAGTTGTCATTCTTGTTCACTACACATCGGCATGACTTGTTCTACATATCTGTGAAGTATCATGAAAATATTTTTAAAGGTATTAAAGTTATAGAGGGGACACGAAATCACACCTTAAACCATCAAGGGGAAATAAATCAAAAAGTTAGAAAGCAAGATTGCTCACTCTTGTTCGCGACACATTATCATGACCTGTTCTACATAACTATGAAGTACCATGTATATATTTCATAGCGTTGTCAAGTTTCAGAGCGGACACGAATCTGCCAAAAAATCACCAAAGGAGAGATAACTCATAAAGTACAATAGCAAGAGTTATCATTCTTGTTCGCGACAGATCGTCATGACCTGTTCTACATAATTTTGAAGTATCATGAAAATATTCCAAAGGGTGCTCAAGATTTTGAGCGGACAAGAAAATGTTTACGGATGGAAGGAGGGACGCCAGGCTCATCGCTTTATCCTCGGAACCTTTCGGTCGGGATAAAAAGCGAGTATCGAGCTAACAAATTTACATGTTTGTTGATAAATTGACACCCAGCCCTCCTAGGAGGGCATGGTATATAACATGAGGCGGAATCTTGGAGACTAGTTTTTATCTTGAATTTTTGGGTGGACATGTCTGAACAAATAGTGTAGACAGAACCCTATCAGGAGCAGCCTGTTCAGGGTCTACACCATTTGCCTTTCCGCCAGGACATAATAGGAACATTACCACACAGTGCAATCAATTCGTTCAAATTTTAAGAGATGTTGCTCATGGTGTCCCAATTTTAAGGTATTTACAGTGCGCAACATTACTAAAACTAAGCATATAATCTGCATGCCCCTCCGCTTCTCCCCAGAGAGCAATATTGCAAGTACATGCTGCTAGCTGACAGGTTATGTTAACACATTCACGTGTCGAAACTAATTCCAGAGACAAATGAATTGATATTTTCTTTTGGCGAAATAGTTTAAAATAGGAACGGTATCTTACATCTTATGCATATTAAATCTTAATATTGTTGATGGCATTGCTTATCTGCGCATGGTGTTTTAAATGTTAGTGAATGCGGGAAAAAGCAGTGACAGATGTAGGCCTTTTTCAAAAAAGGCCGGCTCGGTAAAGTTAGCAGAACGAAAATTCTGCAGAAGATTCTGCAGAATTTTCTGCAGAAAAAGTGGTAAAGTAAGCGAAATGAATATTCTGCAAAATTTTCTGCAGAAAAAGTGGTAAAGTTAGCGAAATGAATATTCTGCAAAATTATCTGCAAAATTTTCTGCAGAAAAAGTGGTAAAGATAGCGAATTGAAAATTCTGCAGAATTTAGCAATTTTTATTTCTTTGTTTTGTCAACTACGGACCACAAAATGTGAGTGCGCACCGATTACCGCACTACCCTTTTTTATATGAGAACCTAGATATTCACAAAAATTGCATTGTTTCTTCCGCTGGAAAATAGCAGAACGACACTAAAGAAACCCGTTGTAAGCAAAGTTTAATTTCCGTGTTCTGTCATCTGGAGGCCACAAAATATGAGTGAGCACCGTTTACCGCACTACTTATGAGATAGAGTAGTGCGGTAAACGGCGCTCACTCACATTTTGTGGCCACCAGATGACAGAACATAGAAATCAATCTTTGCTAACAAAATGTTTCTGAAATTTCGTTCTGCTACTTTCCAGCAGAAGAAAATATGCGATTTTTTAATATCTCGGTCCATTTATGAGATAGAGTAGTGCGGTAAACGGCGCTCACTCACATTTTGTGGCCACCAGATGACAGAACATAGAAATCAAACTATGCTAACAAAGGGTTTCTGAAATTTCGTTATGCTACTTTCCAGCAGAAGAAAATATGCGATTTTTGTGAATATCTTGGTCCGATTTTAAGATAGATAAGTGCGGAAAACGATGCCCACTCACATTTTGTGGCCTCCAGATGACAGAACATGGAAATTAAACTTTGCTTACTACGGGTTTCTTTAATGTCGTTCTGCTACTTTCCAGCAGAAGAAACTGGGCAATATTTGTGAATATCTCGGTTCTCATATGAAATAGGGTAGTGCGGTAATCGGTGCGCACTCACATTTTGTGGTCCGTAATTGACAAAACAAAGAAATAAAAATTGCTAAATTCTGCAGAATTTTCAATTCGCTATCCTTACCACTTTTTCTGCAGAAAATTTTGCAGAAAATTTTGAAGAATATCCATTTCGCTAACTTTACCACTTTTTCTGCAGAAAATTCTGCAGAAAATTTTGCAGAAGATTCATTTTACTAACTTTACCACTTTTTCTGCAGAAAATTCTGCAGAATCTTCTGCAGAATTTTCTGCAGAATTTTCGTTCTGCTAACTTTACCGAGCCCTAAAATGGGACAGCCAAGTTTACAACCTCGCGTTCAACATGTACTTGTTGTGGTCGAACAGAAACAGTAAAATATTATCTGTACGATTGTCCAAATTATCTGCAACTACGAAACCAAGTATTTTGCTACGCTGATGGTACATTTTTGTCGGGAAGCGGTTCAGACAACGGAAATGAATTGAAACATCTGTTGTTTCTCTCTCTCTCTCTCTCTCTCTCTCTCTCTCTCTCTCTCTCTCTTACAAAGCTTATATCTTAAATATGGTTCGATTGATTCTTATTGAATGCTGTTCTCACATCAAAACTTTTCAGTCCTAATACAATGATGTATATGTTCATATAAACGTGTCTTGATTGTCTGTTGCTTAGAAATCTTATGCACTAATATGTCATTGCAAATACATGTTAAGTAGGCGACGATGTTGATTAGCTATGTTATCGAATCATTTCATATTATTCTTGTATGTATTGATTGTGTATGTCTACATGTTGAATAAAAAACCGTTTAAACTAACAACCTCGCGTATTTTTTTTCCACAAAAATGATTTTCTTGAAATGTTGTAACAAATCACTTGAACATGTCTGTATTGCAACTGAAATTCGTTGCGTTTGGGAAATGAAACAGACAACGTGCCATGAGTAAATCGCTATGATTTAGACATTAGTGCTATGTAATCACATATTCAGTACATTAAGTACGAAGCATAACCAGACCCCTGCGATTGTTATAATTGTTAATCGCTGTAATGTTCCCATAAATCCTCCATATTGCGTTCATTTGGGACCCAGTAAAATGAAGTTTAAAAAGAGTCTAAAAATAAAGCGTAAATATATAAATTAAAATTCGATTTTTCAGCGTTCGTCGTGTGATGAAGTCAGTGGGCGGAGCTAAAGTATCGGAAGCGTACCCCAGCAAATGTGTTTGGGTTTCACTCACCTTAATTATTTTCTGTGAAAAAATGCTCATTAAGCCTCTCGCCAAGAAAATAATATTGCGTATACCGTATATTTATTTTCTTTTTCGGTTTAGTTTAAGGCCCAGTTTCATGTAGGCCATACAATGAATATGAGGGTGTGGCTTAATAGAAGTTACTGGGCTCTCTCTGTCAAAGAGACTAATAGGGTTCACCAGGACAGTAGCATAGCTACTGTTTAAATCACATGACTTGGTCAAAGGTAAACATTCAAACTGTCATTTTTTCTTCTCGACTAGCTAGAAATCTGCACAACACATTTAAACTTCAGGGTGTTGAAAGCATCCGTAAGAACAGTTAAATCAGTGTATATGTAGAAGAAGAATAATTCAACTTCCACTGAAATTATTTTGAAAAAATAATGGTTTAATGTTTCAGTGAAAAAGATGTATCCAAATCTGAAATGATTTTGAATTAACCACGATTGATAGTTTGAGGGCGGAGCCTGCTTTTCATACTGTGGCCTTGGGTGTAAACAATGTTTTATTTCAATTACAACACATACTGTAACATGAATTCGATGGGATAAGACAGCAATCTAGAGCTCCCAAACAGGTTCAATCTTTTGACCACCCCATTTAAGAATTATTTACAGAAAGGGAGTTAAAAATTGTCGATTAACTAGTTTTGCACGGATTCATTTTGTTCACCTTTTATCTATTCATTATAATTTTTCGTCCTCTCTGCATCAATTACCAGCAGTCTTTAAATTAGTGAAAAAGCGTACTAGAACGACGAATATCGCTTTTCTCGCCTGAATTCCAAACCATAACCAAATGACTATATTAGCTATATTTTGATAAGTCCATGCATTAACGTGTAATATCAATTGAACTAGGGTTATAAGGGGCATTCGTTTTCTGCACACTGCTAAAAATCGTGGTTACTTATTTGAACAGACTCGTTGAGACTGTTCTAATTCCTTTTACATGTAGCGAGCAGAAACAAGTAAAATATCATAAATTATCATCTACAAGCGCCGTAACAAAAGCATGCTAGCACAATCATGAGTTTTTCATCGTTTATGCACAATATAAAAGGGAAAAACAACAAAGAACAGAAAAAAACATTGTGTTACTTACCATCTGTGACGTTTACACGGGCGATACAGTATGAGACACGAAATCATCATACGCTGCGTCATAAATCTTCATCGCAATCCAGTATCACGCGTAGGACAATATCACTTCTGCAGCTTGGATTTTCTATGCATTTACCTATAAAAATAACAGACAAAGGGTTATAAGGGGCACACGTCTTCTACTCACAGCTCAAAAATATTTATTGTGGTAACTCATTTTAACCGTCTCAGTGAGGCTGTTCTAATCAGACAAACAATATTCTACATTTTGCACACAGAAACAAGTAGCGCGAAGAATTCTAGCACAATGATGATAATGTATTCAACGTTTAAATACGAAGGAAAGAGTTACT
Organism: Ctena decussata; assembly: GCA_963989385.1. Taxonomy (NCBI): domain Eukaryota; kingdom Metazoa; phylum Mollusca; class Bivalvia; order Lucinida; family Lucinidae; genus Ctena; species Ctena decussata. The sequence goes on along the minus strand of OZ022510.1, from coordinate 53,201,428 downwards.
TACCATACGAGACGATGACATGAGCGACACGATGTCATTAACAGTTTTAATTGTTTTATCACAATAATCTAGTTAACTATCCAAAAAGATGTTTTTCTCAGACAACATTTCTCACAATAATTCAAAACACTGACACGATTTTTTTAATTTGGCCGCTTTTTTTAATTTGGCCAACCATTGATTGCGCATGTTTATAAACGGCGCATGCGCAGCAGAAAAGGAATTTCAAATTTCTCAGCAGGTGGCGAAAACTTGTATTTCGTTGTGGTTAATAATATAACTTGAGGAAATTTATTGATAGGTAACTATTGTGTTTGCTTTCGTAATTATAAAATAGAGAATAGAATTGAAAATTTAAATTTTGAAAATTTCTTGCGCTTTTTAGCTCACATGAGCCATATAGGCTCAGGGTGAGCTATTGTGATCAGTCGGTGTCCGTCGTCCGTCGTGCGTCGTGCGTCAATTTGCTCTGAAACCACTAGGCCTAGGGCTTTGATATTTGTTATGAAGCATTGTCTAGTGGACCTCTACCAAGTTTTGTTCAAACACTGGCCCTGTGGTCCAAAAAGGCCCGGGGGGGGGGGGGTCTTGGGTTCGAAATTCAAATATACTTAGAAATCTTCTTCTGAAGAACCACTCGGTGCAGGTGATTGAAATTCTGTTTGTAGTATTGCCTAGTGGTCTTTTACCAAGTTTGTTCAAATGATGGCACCAGGGTCTAAAATGGTCCCGGCCCAGGGGCCATGGGATTGAACCATAGAAATACATAGAAAAATATTAAATAATCTTCTTGTTCAGAACCATTTGGCTTAGTTGCTTGAATTTTTTTATGTAGCATTGCCTAATAATCTTATATCAAGCTTGTTCAAATAATGGGCCCAGGGTCCAAAATGGCCCAATGGCATGGAGTCCGAGGTTTGAACCATAGACAAATATTCAAAAATCTTCTTCTTCAGAGCCGCAAGGCTCAGATGCTTGAAATTCGATATGTAGCATTGCCTAATAGTCCTTTACCATGTTTGTTCTAATGGTGGCCCCAGGGTCCACAATAGCCCCACGGCAGGGTGTCCTAAGTTTGAACCATATAAATACATAGAAAAGTATGAAAAAAAAAACACTTCTTTTTCAGAATCACTTGGCTCAGATGCTTGAAATTTGGTACGTGGCATTGCCTAGTAGTACTTTACCAAGTTTGTTCAAATGATGACCCCAGGGTCTAAATGGCCCCACCCCAGAGGTCATGAGATTGAACCATAGAAATACATAGAGAAAATATTCAAAAATCTTCACTTTCAGAACCACTTGGCTCAGATGCTTGAAATTTGGTATGTAGCATTGCCTTGTAGTCGTTTATCCACTTCATACAAATGATGGCCCCAGGGTTTAAAATGACCTCGCGGTAGGGAGTCGTGTGTTTGAAACATAGAAAACATAGAAAAATATTCAAAAATCTTCTTCTTCAGAACCACTTGGCTCAGATGCTTGAAATTTAGTATGTAGCATTGTCTATTGGTCCTTTACCAAGTTTGTTCTATGGGTTTGAACCACAGCAATACATAGGAAAATATTCAAAATTTGGAAATGGTTGCAAACTATCAGGTTTGTTCAAATGATGACCCTTGTTTGACCTTTAACTTTTTCGCTCAGATGAGCGATTTAGGGCCTCTTGGTCCTCTTGTTTTAAATATTAAAGTGAAGTACTTATTCTGACAGCAAATAGAAAATGTTAGAGTATATTTGGTCAATGTGCTAATACCAAATATGAGCCACGACATGACAAAACCAAGAAGTGGCATATAGGCCCAGCAAAATCTCACATCAGCCTTTGTTTCCGTCCAGTGTGATCAGAAGCTTTCTGTTCCCATGACGCTCTGACTTTGAGATCATAGGCTTGGGTAAGAGTATTGCTGAAAGAAAATTTGGACCTATGTCTATCATCATACCAAATAGGAACCAGATCCATCAAATAATTTAGAAAATATAAGCTCTTAAAACTTTTAGCGTAAATGCGGACGCCGCCGCCGACTCCGACGCTGACGCCGATGCCGACGCCGGGGGTTGTACAATAGCTCTTCCTGGACTTCGTCCAGGCGAGCTAATAACCCATGTCCGGCAACACGCATAAGTATACCAAACAATCCGCCTGCATTATAAATACGTTTTTCTTATTTTGGTTCTTATTCTATCACAGTGCGCCTATGGAAGCAATGGAAAGTTCCTGTGCTTTATTCTGCAACGATTCGCTGTTTCGGAGCACGTGAGTCTAACTACTGACGTCACTAGCGATACTGACGTCATTTTGTGACGTTTTGAGACGTTAGACGGTGTCTTTCTAAATTCGCCTTAAAAATGTACATTTATCTTAAATACAGTTAAGAAAATTGGCGGGAGCATTAACGCGCTGGCAAGAAGGTTGAGAGAATTTGAACGAAAAGAATACTTTTGCAGCGTTTTTTAGTGTTAGAATCAAGATAGTTCAGCTCTAGGATTGAATTGTGTAATAATTCACTGTTTGTCGGTCTGTTGTAAGTAGATATATCATTCGCGCTCCGCTCTCGTGATATGCTCTACTTCACAACTGACCTCCAAACAGTGCATTATTACTCAACAATTCACTGCTAGAGCTAATCTATTTCTTAGTTAAATTCCCTTACATGTATTACGTATATTTTTATCATTAATCATGATATGATCTTTTTACATTCATAATATAAAACTGTGCATGTCTAGGATAGCTTGTGCATATGCGAAATCTGTTTGAGGCATCACAGTTCGTCCAACAAAGAACGATACAACTCAGTCTTCACGTGCGCAAGTTGATTGCGAATAGGTTGGTGTACGACAAACATTTCGCATACGTATGAGTACAGTTTTTTTTAACTTAACACGAGATTGTCAAATTTTAGTGTATGTATAAATGTGTACATCAGACTCTCTTCGGGACGTTTATAAGACACAGTAGGGACAGCACCATCGCCGAACCCAACCACACCTTGTCCTGTAAGAACTTAACGCAATATTAATTGAGGAAAAGAACGATTTTCCACAAAATAATTCATGTTAATTCAAACCGCTTATGCAAGGCCTGAATAGGAAAGTTGCCCATGCAAAACTTTGGTTTAGCAACTCTCAAGAGTTTTGTGATAACTTCATCACCATTATTTTTTTCTTTCTTTTTTTAACTCAAAACAGAAAGTTTGCACAATGCGTTTTACATGCATACGAGTCAAATAGCATCGACATATTTTGGTTATTTATTTGCAAAAGCTTTATCGGTGGGAATGGAATTACGCTTATAATAATAAGTCGGGAATTGATAAAAGGTGACATTACAATATCAGATATGACATTTAAACTTGACCCAGACTGACACACAATTGACCGGTAAAAGTGTTGAAAAGCATGAACATCTGGAATCTGCCAGATCGAAAAATGAGTTTTATGTCCCAAGACGTAATTAGCTATAGGAAGGCGATTTGTTTTATCTTAAGGTGAGTGGGTACAATTTCAGGGATTGAAACTCTGGCACTTTTGTTTTTGTCTCCCTTTTCAATATGGTTCAACTCTTATATTCTTAGAGAAGATTTCCTTTAAGAGTAGACTCCATTTTGGAAGAGTTACGTCATTCAAGGGTGTCTGATAAAATACCTCTACAAAGCAAAGACATGTTCCTATATGCAGTATCTTTCCCTCACTCTCTCTCTCTCTCTCTCTCTCTCTCTCCTTCTCTCTTTGGAAAGACGAATCATTCCATTTGCCTGAGCGAAATTCTCTCTCTCTCTGTCCGTGGAAAGAAGAAAACAAGGATGATTCCACTAGCCTGAGCGAAATTGGTGCAGCATATGGCAGTAGGATATATGGGTTGTGATTTCGGACTGGACAGATGCGCAAGTTTATCTTGATTTTCAATATGAGCTATGTCCGGGGAATATCTCTCGAGACATAAAATGTGCGCATGCCCAGACCATCGTCAGCATATGCGCAGTCTGTCAGGCTTCTGCAGTTTGCTACTGGCTGAAAGGAGGCGGATCTTATTGATAAATAAACTGTGATTACTTTCAGTTCTGCGAAATCATTTTTGACGGATTGATATATTGAAAATACGTTAAACTTCGTATATGGTAACTTTGCTACATGCTTAATTGCGGATTCTGTCTGAAGTTTTTCTTTGAGTACAATTTTACCCATGCGGCCAGGAAAAATTATTGCCTTAGCAGGGCTGTAAAAATCATTAGTATCAGACAAGGAGCTAGTCTACATACCAGACTGCGCATGTGCGCAAGCTATCCTAGGCAGACACCGGCTTTAAAACATTTAACCGTTCTTGATTAATCATAAAAAAAAGACTTCAATGACCTATTTTTCGATTTCACAAACTTTATGACATGGTAAAACTACAATGTACATGAAGATAAATACAAGGTGAACGCGTTAAATAGATGGTAATAAAATGTAAGACAAGGATCCCATTTATTGTTTCTCTGATGCGTAGTTGCATTGCCAGTAATGAAAAGAAATCAAATCAGTATCAAATGATATTCATTCGTAATATGATAGTTTTGTAGAGTTCTGTTTATGAATTTTAATAACTTCTTTACTCCATACTGTCTATAACTGCTTTCTTTTTATATTACTCGCTTTTGATTACTTGAAACTCGCTTTAGATAGTTCGATACTATAAATGGTAAATAAATAAAGACGACGACGACTGCTGGACGTTTTGGTATGACGATTGTTGAAAGACTTGAAAACAAAGAGGGACTGGCTTTGAGGGACTTGCGCAAAGCGAAGGTAGAGCCTGAAAACGTTTGTCTTTAAAGCAAAATGGTGTCAAATTAGGCCCTGCACAATGCGTTTATGATGATACGGATTAAATTATATATTCGTACAAACACAACTTTGTTTCTCTAGAAAATTTTTCATATGTGTTATAAGAAAATTATCTCTTATCAAAGTTAAAACATGGTACAGATCTTTCGTACCCTGCAAACATCTAATATGCAATTAATTACCCAGAGACAGATTAATCAGTGATAAAAATCACGAAGAATTTGCTAAATAGCCACATTTTGGATGGCAGGCCATAACTGGGAGTGTAATAGGTCTTTCTAGGTCCGACCAATGGGATAATTCGCTAATTTTCATGGCATTGTTTTTAATCTGTCAATGAACCGCCTATAACAACATAGATTGTAAAATTATAGCATTTTAAACGACTCTGAAGTGTAACTGCCGCTGAGCAGTGCAGCTGAAAGCGTGGTCTGGTATTCCGTATATTTGGTACCAAAAATTATAATAAACATTGGGACACCAAAAGTAATTACAAAAATTACTCGAAAAAAATGTAAAGTTATATATATTTTAAAGTGCTGCAATGCGCCCAACAGATGCCAGTGGAATGGAAAAACAGCGTTGATTGTGATCAGACTTCCCCTTGCAAGGGTACCGTCAGATGTTGCGTAGCCCATATATTGTAAAACTATGTAAATTCATTTTTTGTGTGATTGTTTTTGAGCGTACATATGGCATATGATCGATTTACTTTTATGTACGTTTAAAGTGACCTGTTTTTTAGCTCACCTGAGCACGAACGAAGTGCTCAGGTTGAGCTTTTGGGATACCGTGATGTCCGTCGTCCGTCGTACGTGTGGACGGACGTCCGTCCGTCAACTTTTGCTTGTGTACACTCTAGCGGGCACATTTTTGATCCAATCTTTCTGAAACTTTGTCAGAATGTTTATTTCCATAAAATCTAGGCCAAGTTCGAAACTGGGTCATGTCGGATCAAAAACTAGGTCACTAGGTCAAATCTTAGAAAAACTTTGTGTACGCTCTAGAGGCCACAGTTTTCATCCAAAGTTCATGAAACTTTGTCAGAATGTTTATCCTTATAATATTTAGGACAAGTTCGAAACTGGGTCACGTCCGGTCAAAAACTAGGTCACTGGGTCAAATCATAGAAAAACCTTGTGTACGCTCTAGAGGACGCAGTTTTGATCCAATCTTTATGAAACATTGTCAGAATGTTTATCTGCATAAACTCTAGGTCAAGTTCGAAACTGGGTCATGTCGGGTCAAAAACTAGGTCACTAGGTCAAATCTTAGAAAAACTTTGTGTACACTCTAGATGGCACAGTTTTGATCCAAAGTTCATGAAACTTTGTCAGAATGTTTATCCTTATATTATCTAGAATAAATTTGAAACTGGGTCATGTCGGGTCAAAAACTAGGTCATTAGGTCAAATCATAGAATAACCTTGTGTACACTCTAGAGGACACAGTTTTGATCCAAGCTTTATGAAACATTGTCAGAATGTTTATCTCTTTAAACTCTAGGCTGAGTTCAAAAGTTGGTCATGTCGGGTCAGAAACTAGGTCACTAGGTCAAATCTTAGAAAAACTTTGTGTACACTCTAGAAGGCACAGTTTTCAACAAAAGATCATGAAACTTTGTCAGAATGTTTATCCTTATTATATGTAGTATAAATAAGAAACTAGGTCATGTCAGATCAAAAACTAGGTCACTAGGTCAAATCATAGAAAAACCTTGTGTACGCTCTAGAGGACACAGTTTTGATCCAATCTTTATGAAACTTTGTCAGAATGTTTATCTCTATAAACTCTAGGCCAAGTTAGAAAGGAGGTCATGTCCGGTCAAAAACTAGGTCACTAGGTCAAATCTTAGAAAAACATTGCGTACGCACTAGAAGGCATTGTTTTGATCCAATCTTCATGAAACTATGTCGAAATGTTTATTGTCCATATATCTAAGCCCCCTATGAAAGTGAGTCAGGTGGGGTTAAAAACTAGGTCACTAGATCAAATCTTAGAAAAACTTTGTGTACACCCTAGAGGGCACAGTTTTGATCCAATCTTCATGAAACTCTGTCAGAATTTTTATCTTTATGAAATCTAATCAAGTTTGAAACTGGGTCATGTCGGGTCAAAAACTAGGTCTCCAGGTCAAATATAAGGAAAACCTTGTATAAGCTCCAGAGGGCAAATTTTTGATCCAATCTCAATGAAACTTTGTCAGAATGTTTATTCTTACAATATCCAGGCCAAGTTTGAAACTGGGTCATGTCGGGTCAAAAACTAGGTCAAATATTAGGAAAACCTTGTGTATGCTCTAGCGGTCACAGTTTTGATCCAAACCTAATGAAATTTTGTCAGAATGTTTATCCTCACAATATCTAGGCCAAGGTTGGAACTGGGTCATGTAAGGTCAAAAACTAGGTCAGATCTTAGAAAAACCTTGTGTACGCTCTAGAGGACACAGTTTTGATCCAATCTTTTTGAAACTTTGTCAGAATGTTTATCATCACAATATTTAGGCCAAGTTTGAAAGTAGATCATGTCGCGTCAAAAACTACGTCACTAGGTCAGATATAAGAACGACCTTGTGTACACTCTAGAGGGCACAGTTTTGATCCAATCTTCATGAATCTTTGTCAGAATGTTTATCCTTACGATATCCAGGCCAAGTTTGAAACTGGTTCATGTCAGGTCAAAAACTAGGTCACTAGGTCAAATTTTAGAAAAACTTTGTGCACACCCTAGAGGGCACATTTTTGATCCATTCTTCATGAAACTTTGTCAGAATGTTTATCTCCATAAAATCTAGGTCGATTTTGAAACTGGGTCATGTCGGGTCAAAAGCTAGGTCACTAGGTCAAATCTAAATTAAGTTGTGCTGCAAGAATCAAAACTAACATTGCAATGATGCCAGCCACAAACGCCTTGGAATACATTAGTTTCACCACAGTGAGATAATGATGCTACTCTTCTATCATCTGTTTTTGCTTAGTTCAGTCTAGTTCAAACCCATCAAAGGAACTCAACATGAATGGGAACTTTTTGGAGAAGGAACTCAACATGAACAGGAACTTTTCGGAGAAGAGACTCTGCCATTTTCAGCTCACCTGAGCCTTACAGTATTGGTGTTAGCTGCCTCTGTCATCCATCCATAAACATTTTCAAACATCTCTGAAACCACTGGGCAGACTAAACTCAAATTTCATATGGAGCCTGCACATGGGTCAAAGGATTGAAAGTTCTTCAAATGATCTTGGTCACATGACCAAGGTGGCCGCCATTCCCATGTATGGTAAAAACTCTTATAAATCTTCACCAGAGCCAGTGAACTGATTAATGCTCAGGTGAGCGATTCAGGGCCACCATGGCCCTCTTGTTTTTTTTTTGTTTTTTTTTGAAGATACCCAGAAACCGGGGCTCGTTTTTGCTTTTCGTTTTCGGGTAGGGTAGGTTACTGGATTGGGCTTCTTTCTTTTCATTCCGTTATACCATAAAAAATTCTATGTATTGGGATAGATAGGTCTGAGCGGACAGTGTAGACTCCTATCAGGCTATCCTAGAGGAGCAGGGGTGGCAGAGCATCAAGTTTGGTTGTTAGTATGTTTTGCGTGTGTGTGTGTGCCTACTTATTTTGTGCCAACACAATGTGCGTGTACTTGTTATTTTTTGCGTGCATGCGTGTTTGCGTGTATGCCGGCTTGCGTGCGTGTTTGTGTGTTTATGTTTGTGATTGCGTATCTGTCCGTCTGTCCGTCTCCATCCTCTTCTTCTGGGATGTCTCCACCGTTGTTGTGTCCTGCATCCAACGTTGTTTCGCTGCAGCGCCGTAACTTTAACAGGCATGCTAAGGTAAGACTGGCGGAGTGTCATTACCCAGAGAAACAAGGACTGTCCTTAATTGGTTATTGCTTAAATTCCTGTTACTCATTTTGTTGCAAAAATACCAATTTAGATGCCTAGGTGTGTAGGTTATTTTACCCTAGTCTTATTGAAATATAATATGTGTTGCTCACCTATGTTTTGGCCCCTCATGCGTCAGCCTTTTCATGGCACATCTTTCTTCCCCTCTGTTCTTTTTTCGATGGCGAAATAGCCGAGGCGTCTCCCCCGTCGGGGCACCGATGGGATTACCTCCCTTGCCCTTTCCTCATTGAGGGGGCACGCGCACCGTCTCCCGCGCGCGCCGCGTGTAACACTTTTGTCCAATATAATGATGGATTTCTATGTTTACGGTCACGACGCGACAGGGTCTAGCCGCGCGAAGCCCAACCCCCCCCCCCCCCCATTCCCGGATAATGGTCTCGTCCACATTCTAAGGGGGATGGTTCCATTCCTTATACACCCGGGGAATAATTACTAACCCTTATGAAGCCCACCATCGCCCCCCCCGAGAGGATTTTCCGAGTTAAAGGACGGAATTTCCATTTTTTGTCGCCTTTTTTATTCAAAAAATAGTCTATGCGTCATTCCCCCCCCCCCCCCCCCCCGCCTGCGGAGTGGAGTCGTCCACATTTATAATTGGCACACCCCCTCCCTGCAGGTAGTGGGAAGGGGGCCAACCCATATTGAAGCGATTTATGTATTTATTTGTTCTATTATTGTATTTTGAAATTTATGCTTCGTTACAAAAAGGGGTTTATAAAGAAAGGACTAATGTTTGCCTTTTGTTGTCTCTTTCTATTTTGGTAGGGTTTAGCGTCTGATGTAGATTACTAATTCCCTATATTACTCTAAATTCCTAATATAATTAACTAAATTCCTAAATTCCTAAATTCATTTTAGGCTGTAATACTTCTTCTTCTTTCTTCATTCGAGTGCCTGTGATTTATTAATTTCGGAGTTGCAATTTCGCTCTGTGATCCTAACTAAATTCCTAAAATTCCTAAATTCAACAAATTCCATGAAAGTAATTCTTATGTTGTTTTTTTTGCCTTTTTTCTTGATACGACTGCATATTATACATTTTCCCTTGATCTGGCTTAAATGTAAGTCGTCGTTGCGCTCCCCAAAAACGTCCGGGCGGTTCTCTTCCTATCACACGTAGACCCCGATCAGACGCTCCTTACGTGCCGACTCAGTGATATGCTATCCTACCCGCCTTCCAGACTAGTCCATTTACAAGGATGGACGAGTTCATATTAAGCCCTACCTTTATAAACCGCCCAGACACTTCCGGTGCACACGGTAAGTTGTATGTTAGAAACTCGCAGTGGAGATCATTGACCCTATAATTGGCCAGTTGCGCTTTTGTTGAATTATCTCGTGCTTCCACACCTGAGCTTCCCGTGGAATGCCATTAAGCCGTGAGAGCTCGCGATATTGATTTTTGATGTGAAATAAATATTAATAACGCGCACCAAATTTTGTGGTCTAAAAATTTTCTGTTTCGGGCTTCGGATTTGATTGGGGTTTTCGGTAATGTCCGAGTATGTATAAGAGCTTTTGATCCACCTCCACTGCGCGCCTCTCTGTACGTCTGTACGTCTGTTTACTGTAGTGTACGATTATGTCTAGTCTGCTATTGGCTTGGCGGTCGGTGGCACATGCGTTAGAGACTTTTATATCCTGGATGTTACTCAGAGCCGGCCAGCACGTGATTGGGAAGGAGCCCCACCTAGCATGTGACCGGCTCCGCACATCATTTTGAGTTAGCTGAAGACTATGCCACCGCTCGTCGAGTCTAGTCTGTAAATGTCTGTAATATAATGGTTCGTATGTCTGTCTTTTTTCTAGTACTCTGCCTCCGAGGTGTAGGTGTAGGATCGGACTGCGCCAACACGTGTAGGGTTTATTATTATTACTATTAGCCATTATGTCCACTTTGTTTTACTTTCCCCACTTCGCGCACCCCCGAGCGATGCCTAGGCAGCCGGGAAAGGCCATAGTCGTGGCAAGGGAACCGCTTCATCCGATCTGGCTCTCTAGTGGAGCAAACTTGATGGGCTATCTTTCAAGGGGGTGGTCTACGGAGTGTTACATTTGTTTTTATATATCAAAATGACTGTCTAGGTCTCTAGTTATCAAATTCAGCGTTTGCCGCCTTGGCAAACCTTGCATAACTCTGTAGTGGCCAGTTATTTACGATACCCCTTTAAATTTTGAATATCAAAATATTTATTGAAGTCAATAAGAAAAGTGTTTAGACTACATAAATGTATCAAATCTAAATATTTTCTGTAAGAACAGTTAATATGCTATAAATTAGGCTGCTCAGAAAACAGTTCAGAACTTTGGTGTTGTTACTTTCGTTACAATATATCATGTACCCCTTGAAAATTTAAAATTGGAACTTAAGTTGTTGCATTTTACAAAGACTCTCTTACTAAAAGGCCCAAAATGATCATTTTACCTACTATTCAATTGGCCCTTTCAGTGCGTTTCTAGCAAAACAAATATGAGACCTCTAGCTTTTATACTTTGTCAACCACGTCCTGTTGAACAGTTACACATATTCCCTGTTTTGGCTGAAAAGTCATTTTTCGTATAATTGTTCGTACAAAAAATGGCTAATAACCAATTTAAACTTGACAAATTGGGGCCTTTTGCAAAAAGATCATGTTAACCATGATAAAACACAAAAGCTTAAAATCATTTTTGACCTTACAACACATTTTAGCCAGAGTAACGTACTTAACAGATAAAAATGTTTGCGTAAAGCGTCTGTCATTCACATCAGGAAAACACTCTTTTCAAATTCTGACTTTGAAACAACGCGGTTGTGATAAATATGTTTATTGTTTATCGTAAAATGAAATTTTTGCATAGTATTCGACTACATAGACGGGAAACAGTGTTATTTACATGACATGCAATGTTCAGATTGCACCAATGTTCAAATGAAGCCTGATGAGTTAGTCTGTACATTAATTATTTTTTCATTAATATCCAAAATAACTTTAAAAGTTTAAACAAAACCACAAAATATCAAAATAACTTGTAATAACGTACAGTTTTGTATTCAGAAAGGTAACGTTTATAACATTTGAAAAAACTCCCCGAGATTAAATATTGCTACTGCCAAATATGCGTAAGCTTTATTATTTTGAGTAAAAAACATTTTTAGAACGGCCGGTTTAAATCCACTCATATAACTCATTATTGACAGCCCCAAGGTGGAGCATCAGTTCTGGTGTATATATGTCATCATATATGTCCACTTATCTGTCGTCTTCGAAAACTCGATTTGTTTCATATGTATATTTGCCATCATTCTGGTGTATAACTGGCATATACAAACTGTTCGATAAATCAAACGATCCTGTTTTTCTGAAAGAGATTTCAACCTTCGATATCGTATGTTTGTCAGAAATTAAATGCAAAATGGAACACGTAAGTTTTGATGGCTATAGTACGCATGTTGTTCAAAGAAAAGCTGTCGATAAGGGACCCGTATACGGTGGTATTGCAATTCTGATTAAGCGAAATATTAAACCTGGTGTAAAATTTTTGCCATCGACTTCGTCTGAGTACCAGTGGATAAAACTTGAAAAAGACTTTTTTGGCCTTACTAAGAATATCTATGTGTGTTTTATTTATTATTCACCACGCAATTCTACTAACCACAATAGTTCTGATGTTGACATTTTTGCGTCAGTAGGTTCAGATTTGTCGCGATATAGCTCTGATGGCAATATATTACTCTGTGGCGACTTTAATGCAAGAACAGGCTGTAAGATACCTGATTTTATTGTCAATGATAATGATGTACATGTTCCGGTTTCTAATCGTTATTTAGAGGATGTAGACATAAACTGCCGTGTGAGTCAAGACCATGTTATTGATGCGAGGGTGAGAGAACTCTTAGATTTATGCCTTGAAAGTCAATTGCGCATTCTCAATGGACGATCATTTGGCGACTCTCAAGGCATGTTTACGTCATATAAATATAATGGTAATAGTGTTGTTGACTATATGCTAGTTTCTGAAAATTTGTTATCGCAAATATTATACTTTAATGTGGCCCTTAATATTTCTAGATTATCTGATCATTCTAAACTTAGCTGCAAAATTATTGCAAATTACTCCTCGGAGCATATTGTTGACAATCTTATTTCGTTTTCGCCTCAGTATAAATGGTCAAGCATTTCTGCAGAAAATTTCAAAGATGCTCTCTGTTCAAATATAGTGAAGCAGAAGATTGAAGACTTTGAAAAATTAGCGCATAGCTCGTCTGTTCACCACATGGTCAGCAAACTCAATGATGTTATAGTCACTGCGGCTGACATCTCGTTAAAAAAGAAATCAAAAACAAAGTCAAAACGTCAAATGTCTAAAAAATGGTTTGATTCAGAGTTATATAAAATGCGCAGAATGCTCGATCAAAAAGGCTGTTTGTATGCCAAATTTCCAAATGATCCACATATTCGCGGCTCCTTTTATAAATTTAGAAAAATATACGTTAAAGCTTGCAAGCGTAAACGAAAATCATATAAAACTGACCTTATTGGCAAACTAGAACATTTACATGAAAATGACCCAAAGGCATACTGGAAACTTTTAGAGGATTTGAAAAGTGATGAATCGTCTAATTCAGAAACGCATATTACGGCTGGTGAATGGGTGGATCATTTTTCAAATTTAAATAGTGTAAATGAGATGTTTATGAATTTTGCGAAATCGACTTCAAAATAACAACGAAAGAATTATATGATGCCGTATTTTCTTTGAAAAACAATAAAGCCGTTGGTTTCGACGCAATATCAAACGAAATGCTGAAATGCAGTTTTAGTGTACTGCAACCATGTCTTCTTAAGCTGTTTAATAGCATACTTTCTACAGGCATGTATCCTAGTTGTTGGAAAAACGCGTACATCACTCCTATTCATAAAGGGGGATCTTCGGATAATCCTAATAATTACAGGGGTATTTCAATAATTTCATGTACAGCAAAATTATTCAATACCATACTAACAAGAAGATTGGACGAATTTCTGGAACGTCATAAAGTTATTAATCCTGTACAGATAGGATTCACAAAGAAAGCGCGTACGTCCGATCATATGTTTGTATTAAGAACGTTAATAGAAAAATATACGAAAGACAGAAATGCTAAATTGTATGCTTGCTTCATTGACTTTCGTAAGGCTTTCGATAGAGTTATCCATCCTATTTTGTTATACAAGCTGCGGAAAATTGGCATTTCTGGAAACTTTTTTAGTGTTATCAAAGATATGTATGTTAACAATTTTCTAAATGTCAAAATGAAATCAGGGTTTTCTCAACCGTTTGCTTCAACTATTGGAGTCCGACAAGGGGATACCCTAAGTCCTGATTTATTCAAGATATTTATAAATGATTTACCCGACGTATTTGACAATGACTGTTGTGGCGTTGATGTTGGTACGTACCATTTGAATTGTTTGTTATATGCTGATGATGTTATTTTGTTATCAAGAACAGAAGCAGGTTTACAAAGGTGTATTACAAAACTGGAACAGTACTGTGATGAATGGTGTCTTGAGGTAAATTTGGACAAATCAAAAGTTCTGATTTTCAATAAAGCGGGAAAAATATATAATACTAGTTTTACATATAAAGGTAGAAAATTAGATTGTGTCAAAGAGTATAAATATTTAGGTGTAACATTCTGTGCATCTGGAACATTTTCGTCAGCTTCATCAGAACTGTATAAAAAGGCGCTAAAAGGAGTTTTCAAACTTAAAAGTATATTTGGTACAGATTACCCAAACGTTAATGTAGCTCTGCATATATTTGATCACACCATAAAACCTATTCTTACTTATGGATGTGAAATTTGGGCCTCAACCGCTAAAAAATTTCGCACCTCCGACCAAACACTCGAAAATCTTTACAAAGATCTACATGCCGAGAAATTACATCTGAAATATTGTAAATACATCCTAGGGGTACATGCTAAAGCATCTAACTTGGCGTCTGTCGGTGAATTAGGACGATTTCCTTTATATAATGACATTTGTGAAAATATAACTAAGTATTATTCTCGCCTGTTGCAAACGAATTCGGATACATTACTTGGTCAAACACTACAAACTAGTATAGATTTACACAATAAAGGTTTTAAGTCTTGGTATAGTGGTGTAAAACTTATTTTAAGTGAAGTAAATTTGGAAGACTACAATCTTGATCAAGTTAAAAATAATCTGAAGAATAGATATAGATAGAATAGATATAAAAATGTTTGGTTTTTAAATTTTCATAAGGAGGCAGTGCTAAATCAGGGTAAATTGAGAACACTGTATTTATTTAAGTCTTCCTTTCAAAGAGAACACTATTTAGATACAGTTACTGATGCAAGCAGGCGAAAATGTTTGACTTCGCTGAGAATTAGTTCTCACAAGCTAGAAGTAGAGTCTGGCAGATATATAAAGAAACCATTTTCAGAAAGGATTTGTAAATGTTGCAGTTTAAATCAAGTTGAAGATGAGAAACACTTCCTATGCAGTTGTCCCTTCTACGATTCCGAAAGTTATATGTTTTTCAAATACATAATAGATTTAGTTCCATCTTTCAATACTCTTGATGATTCTGCAAAAATGATTTGGCTGATGACATGCGAAGATACTGATATTATACAAAAACTAGCTGATTTTGTCTATAAATGTTTTAGCTTGCGTAATGTACGATAGTTACTGTGTTATGGAATGTTTGGTTTATCGGGCATATATATATTCTCATTTGTCGCATACCATCTGTCTATGATGGGAACCTTTTATTGGCTCAACATTTTGTGATTTCATATTGGACGAGTTCAACAATTTATATTTTGCGAACCTTGCCGAGCAAAGTGTATGTTGCAGTTTTGAACTGGTCTAATTGATTTCATGAAAGGGGTACTCGACTTTGATAATCTCTTATCATAGACAGCTGTGTTACATTTTAAAATAAGCATGGACATATGTTTCAATGACGTTATTTTCATACTGGACTGAGCGTTATTGTGCAGATGTCCTGTGATGTTATAAGGTGTGAGTGGTAATGTGTATTGGTTAAGTCTATAATTCGTTATTGTGTGTTTACATGTTTTATCCAAAATTAACAAAATATTTGTTATTGTAATATGTATGTTCATGCAATTTATAGTTAATTCTATACCATGAAAATGGTCCATAATTGGCTAATAAATATCTTATCTTATCTTATATGGAAAAAGAAAGAAAATAGATGAAAATTTTGCATGCCTAATTTTGTTTGTTTAAGGCTAGCTTTGTACCCATGAACTTGTAAGGGGCTGCATTTTTATCTGGCTAGCTGCTAGTATCGTCTTACTACTTGTCTTATATCTTTATGCAGCTATATCCAGTTTGGTATCGTGGTAGGGTTGTTGCACAGATAACATTAATTCCTGCTCATTGCCCCTTTACTCTAATTTACCTTTTCTATAAAACAATGTATAAACCCAAAGTTGCCTTGTAGCATATATTTTCACCAAAGTAACGTACATAACAGGTTAAAAAGTATGTGTATTTTTTTCCTACTGCAGCTACTGTAAAGTACCGCTGGACTACTGTGGAGAGCTTCCTCGTACTTCATCATATTGAAAATTATGTTTGGAATCATCTGGGCTCAATTTGAGTCAGTTAAGCTGAAGCTGGTGCTAGGGACACCTTATTGCAATTATATCAAACAGAAAATATCATTAAAAATCATAAATCTGATCTAACAAATCGTTTACATTTGAATGTTGTATACGTTACCCTTTTAAATACCAAACCAAGAAGTCAAAGTAAGTGAATTATCATTGACTCAATTAAAAAGGCATTTTGATAATGATTTTAAAGTAATAACAATATGTCATAATCATCTTATCCGTGCCTCTAGGCAATATCATCCGATTTTGAAAGGAATCAGTTAAACTGAGTCTGCTATGTTCTGTCTCGTGTGTGTTCCTCGCTTCAACATGATCTTCTGGCAAGTCTTTGCAATAATACTGTATTAATATGAAAGGACACACTCAGTATTTTACTGCCATTTGTTAGAAAGAAACAATATTTACTTCCGTAGATGTTTCCTATACGCTTCAGAGAAAGCTATAACCTTTCCAAAAATGGTCTGCTCTTAAAGGAAAATTTTTTTACAGCAGCAAATTCTTTTTAAAAGTTTTCCCAATTAAGAAAGGAGGCCAAAGTAAAATTGTCAGAATAACTTACGTGAAATTGTATCCCTTCACCTTAAATTCTAAGACTGATAGAAACTTAAATTAATTCTGAAGGATGAGTCTCTGGAAGCAAGGGATGAATCACAAAAATAACAGCAACCTCGGTTTAACTAAGGAATGTAATGTTACGACACTGCCAATGCCACATAGCGCCAGCTATTTCCTTTTTCAAACTGACTCAGAAAGAGCCCAGATGATTCCATATGACCAGAACATGAAGTACAAGGAAGCATTTCACCTAAGCCACATGCCACTTTACATTAGCAGCAGTGGGGTAAAATTACTTTTTCTTTTTAAACTGTTATATTCGTTACTTCGTTTTAAATATATTCTATACGGCCAAAAGTAATTAAACTATGGTTTCATATATTGCGTTCATAGGAAAAAGGCCATTACAGGTAAAGAAGTGTAAAAGGGCAATGATCAGAAACCGATTCAACTAGTGCCACAACCCTCCCACAACACCAAACTAAAAATAGTAATATAACGCATAAAACAAGTACTTAAACGACACTAGTGGGTAGCAAGATATACGTGCGCCCATTCCATGCAGATGTCCACAAGTTAGCTTTCATCAAGCATACCCAGGCACACAAAATGTATAGTTTCACCTTCTTTCTTTCTGTTTTACATACATCAGAATGATGGCAAACAAACAGACAAAACAAATCAATTTTTCGAACACTACACAAACTATAACAACTATGTTATAGTGGCCAACACAAACTATAACATCGTTACACAACAACAGATGCATCGCCGTGGAAATTTCACTGATAAATTACATAGGGTGGGTTTAAACCAGTCCAAAGTGCCGCTTTAAAAATATTTTTAACAAAACTAATGAGGTTTAGACATATTTTTCAGTAACAACACATAATCTCAGTGATTGTTTTCAAATAATGGTTACAAACGTTACCTTTCTGAGTATAAAACAGTAAGTTCTGATTAGTAAATTTCTTATGGTGTGATATTTTTTAAATGTCATTTGGATATTAATGGGGTAAAAAATAAAAGTGTTCTATGTATAGATTAATTCACGAAGGTTTTCTTTTCTAGTTTTAGGACAATCTCATCTTTGCATGTCATGTAAATAACACTGTTTGCTGCCCGATTAGTTCATTAAACAATGCAAAAATTTCATTTTACAATAGATAATATACATATACATGTATATCACAACTGCGTTGTTTAAAAGTCAGAATTTGAAAAGAGTTTTTTTCTGTCGGGAATGATAGACGCTTTATGCAAACATTTTAATCTGTTAAGTACGTTACTCTGGCTAAAATGTGTTGAAAGGTCAAAACAATTTTTAAGCTATTGTGTTATATTATGGTTAACATAATCTTTTTGCAAAAGGCCCCAATATGTCAAGTTTAAATTGGTTATTAGCCATTTTTTGTACGAACAATTATACGAAAAATTACTTTTTAGCCAAAAACAGGGAATAGGTGTGTCTGTCCAACAGGACGTGGTTGACAAAGTATAAAAGCTACAGGTCTCATATTTGTTTTGCTAGAAACGCACTGAAAGAGGCCAATTGAATAGTAGGTAAAATGATCATTTTGGGCCTTTTTGTAATAGAGTGTTCGTAAAATGCAACAACTTAAGTGCCAATTTTAAATTTTCAAGGAGTACATGATATATTGTAACGAAAGTAACAACACCAAAGCTCTGATCTGTTTTCTGAGAAGCCTAATTTATAGCATATTAACTGTTCTTACAGAAAATATTTAAATTTGATACATTTATCATGATTTATGTAGTCTAAACACATTTCTTATTGACGTCAATTACTATTTTTGATATTCAAAATTTAAAGGGGTAACGTAAATAACAGGCAACTACAGAGTTATGCAAGGTTTGCCAAGGTGGCAAACGCTGAATTTGATAACTAGAGACCCAGACGATCATTGTGATATATAAAAACAAATGTTACACTCCGTAGACCACTATCTTCCTTTTCTAGGCCACTTATGCAATCAGATTTGCTCCACTACTCGCCCAAACCTGTAATTCACAGTCGCCTGCCGTCCCACAGCCAGGCCAGACCGCCAGACAGGGCCAGGTAGGGTGGCGACATGTTGGCGCGCGTCGTTATGCAACCGCTCGTCGAGTCTAGTATGTGAATGTCTGTAATATAATGGTTCGTATGTCTGTCTTTTTTCTAATACTCTGCCTCCGATGTAGGTGTAGGATCGGACTGCGCCAACACGTGTGGGGTTGTTATTATTAATGTTAGCCATTATGTCCACTTTGTTTTACTTTCCCCACTTCGCGCATCCCCCGAGCGATGCCTAGGCAGCCGGGAGAGGCCATAGTCGTGGCTAGGAAACCGCTTCATCCATTCTGCCATTCCAAACCTGTAATCCACAGTCGCCCGCAGTCCCACAGCCAGTCCAGACCGCCAGACAGGGCCAGGTAGGGTGGCGACATGTTGGCGCGCGTCGTTATGCAATATGGGATCGTACCCAAATGGACCCATGCACATTTCAGCATAAAACACATCCTATATACAGGGTCCCCGCGTCCCATTTATGCAGGCCTTAGCAATACATCTCAGGGCGTCAGGAGACGGATGGCATGTGAGGCCTCTTCGGGCCATTGTCAACATCCGCTCTATATTCCCAGATCTGTAAGCCTCCATCGGACCTCGCTTCGCTACGTCCGATGGAACAGACCCCTGTAACCACACACCCCGGTGACTCCTAGTATTGTATGTCCGTTGTCTATGTCTGTATTGTTCCAGTTGAAATAGTGGGTAGGATTGGCCTGCCTGAACTGTCCGTTCGAATGCCCCTCACCCATGACACTGTCGCAAATGATAGGTTTGTGCACGGCCCTATATTTTTTCCTCATACTGGGTATCTCTAATATACTGAAATATAGCTTCCCTTACTTCTTGAGATTTTGTTCCCAACAAGCTTGTCGAGACAAGGTTACCTGCGCATGTAATGTCCTGCAGTGTTCTAAGCAATTTTTGTCTAGGCCCACTGTGTGCGCTGCATTGCCATTTTGATTTCTTGCCATGATTATATATACTTACTCAGATGTGTACGTGCCCGGACGAAGGCCGAAATTCCGGATAAAACTTTTGTATTCTTCTTTCTTGTACTTTTCATATTGTCAAAACGAAAGAAAAAAAAACACACGCTCACACACTCAGAACACCTTTTTCAGTTTTTCAGCTGTAGGCTATCTCGCCCCCCCCCCCCCCCCCACGTGCCTCAGCAAGCCACTCACATATAATGTGTATTATGATAGTACACTCATACATGCAAAGCTGAGGCACAGGGGGGGGGGGTATCTTTAGAAAACTTTTCCTGTTTCGATTATGTTTAATTATAAAATTTGGCTTTTTCAACCAGAATTGAAGTCCATGTACTAAAAAATCAGAAATTACATTCATAGCCAGTTAGGGGAAGTTGAGAGCAACAAATTTCAAGAAAAATTCTTGGGTATATCAAAGATTTAATTTTGACTAATTTTATAGGCAAATTAACATTATTACTGTCAGAGGTCCTTTATAAATAACATAAACACATATTGTCAGTCATTAGCACGTATGTTTTGTCATTTCAGATCACACAACACAACGAAAGAAGAAGAAAAAAAAAAACAGGAAAAAAAACCAAATCAAAAGTGCTGCATTCTAATTTAATGTGATTCAACTTAAAAAATATATGTAATGGACTTTGGCATGCATTTATAACGTATTCTAAGGACTCAGTAAAAAATTTTTGTAGAGAAATCTAAATACAAATACTTTGAATGATGAAAATAGAATTTATTTCATATGCACGTTTACGATTTAAATCCCATTTCCGTTCACTGAAAACAAAACCTGACTACCGATGCATGTCTTATGTATGTCTTATGCATACATACTTATTCTTTATTATCTAACTGCGTCATTAATCAGTTACAATGTACTCAGTATAATAAAGATGAAACATAAGTTGTCATGTTTTTGCGAGCAACTTTTCGCGTAGCATCTAAATCGAACCAAAAAAAAAAACTAATAAAAATAAATAAATAAAAATGAAATAATAACACTAAAATAAATCAAACACCTTTTCGATAAAAATATTTTGCTGAAACACTTAGAAACAGTTGTTTTCTGACAGTTATACTAATTGATTAAATGACAAAATTAGAATAAGTTAAGTGTACAAAGACGTTATTTCTTTTTTTCAAATAAGATTCTTGTACATTTTATTCGTCTGAATTTCGACATAGTTTTGTTCATGGTATTTTTTTGCAATAACCATAATGTGGTTTATCCGAATTATGGATAAAACTTCGATGACATTCACTGCCTATTTTAACTAAAAGTTTTATCCAAATTTTGGATAAAACTTACAACTGTGTTTTGGAACAGCGTAGTTTAAGACAGGGGTTTTGCTTTTCCCAGCTAGTTTGGTTTTATCCAAATTTTGGATAAAATTATTTCTGCGTATTCGTTGTACTGCATTTCCTGCTTATCCAAATTTTGGATAAAAATTTTGGCCGTGTGTTTGCATAATGTGTGGGGCAAGACAGGGTGTTTGTTTCTCCCAGCTAGTTTGGTTTTATCCAAATTTTGGATAAAATAAAATTTAATGTATTTCAGTCTGTTTATACGCTGCATTGTATTGCCTGCACAGTCGCTTATCCAAATTTTGGATAAAATTTTCGGCCATGTATTTTCATACAGTATAAGGCATAGGCAAGGTGTTTTCTTATCCCAGGCTATTTGGTTTATCCAAATTTTGGACAAAATGGATTAGATCTAATTCTAATTATTACTCATCAGGTAACTAAAGTACAGTATATTTCCTGCAGAGATATTAATCCAAATTTTGAACCAACAAACGTCTTATCCAAAATCATAGAGCCAGTTTGAGCAAATGGATTTGCTCAAACGTAAATGGACACAGTTATGTGTAGACACAAATAAGTGAAATAGAATGAAGGCTATTTCAGCTTTAGCTTTTATTCCGTTTGGGAGCTAAAGTCGCACAAACTTTTGTTTACAAAAATTTCGATGGCCTATAGTTCGCAAGTTATGCAATCAGTTGACATAAGATTGTGCATGCATGTAGACATGTTAATGACCTTTATATATGCCAAGTTTCAGATGGCTACCTACTCAAACAAGCAAGCAGTAGCGGTTTGAAATTTTCACAATTTGGGCTACACGTTCGGGACGATTCGTGACCTTAGGTGACTTGCACAATTCGGGCTGAAACTAGTGCCAAATGAGAGGGTTGGGATAAACATTCAATTGACCATATGTGCCAAAAATTCTCGTTCTTTAGTTTTCGAGTTATAGCCCCTGGAAGTCGAAAACTGCACGAGTTTGCCCTCGAATATCTCGACAACGGAGAAAGGAGAATTTCAGGGCATTTTCTCCCAAGAAATATATGGGAATTATCTGTAATTTAGCACAGTTTCAGAACGATTCGTGAAAGTCACCTTTTAAGAATAACTTCCACTGCAGGCCCATATATAAAAGTTTGCTCCTTTATTACTCTGCACATGGACAATTATTTGCGCTGTTATTTGCCCCAGGCATGTACCTATGTAATTACCGTTTACAGTGTAAAGATGGATGTTATCGGTCGCTGAACGTCGGAGCAGTAGGCGTTTAATGCATTTTCCCATAGGGTCCAATGCAAAATTGACACCTCATTTTCTCCATTCTCAAGAGCTTTGAGTCTCTGCAAAACATATACATGTGTAGACACAAATAAGTGAAATAGAATGAAGGCTATTTCAGCTTTAGCTTTTATTCCGTTTGGGAGCTAAAGTCGCACAAACTTTTGTTTACAAAAATTTCGATGGCCTATAGTTCGCAAGTTATGCAATCAGTTGACATAAGATTGTGCATGCATGTAGACATGTTAATGACCTTTATATATGCCAAGTTTCAGATGGCTACCTACTCAAACCAGCAAGCAGTAGCGGTTTGAAATTTTCACAATTTGGGCTACACGTTCGGGACGATTCGTGACCTTAGGTGACTTGCACAATTCGGGCTGAAACTAGTGCCAAATGAGAGGGTTGGGATAAACATTCAATTGACCATATGTGCCAAAAATTCTCGTTCTTTAGTTTTCGAGTTATAGCCCCTGGAAGTCGAAAACTGCACGACTTTGCCCTCGAATATCTCGACAACGGAGAAAGGAGAATTTCAGGGCATTTTCTCCCAAGAAATATATGGGAATTATCTGTAATTTAGCACAGTTTCAGAACGATTCGTGAAAGTCACCTTTTAAGAATAACTTCCACTGCAGGCCCATATATAAAAGTTTGCTCCTTTATTACTCTGCACATGGACAATTATTTGCGCTGTTATTTGCCCCAGGCATGTACCTATGTAATTACCGTTTACAGTGTAAAGATGGATGTTATCGGTCGCTGAACGTCGGAGCAGTAGGCGTTTTAATGCATTTTCCCATAGGGTCCAATGCAAAATTGACACCTCATTTTCTCCATTCTCAAGAGCTTTGAGTCTCTGCAAAACATATACATGTGTAGACACAAATAAGTGAAATAGAATGAAGGCTATTTCAGCTTTAGCTTTTATTCCGTTTGGGAGCTAAAGTCGCACAAACTTTTGTTTACAAAAATTTCGATGGCCTATAGTTCGCAAGTTATGCAATCAGTTGACATAAGATTGTGCATGCATGTAGACATTTTAATGACCTTTATATATGCCAAATTTCAGATGGCTACCTACTCAAACAAGCAAGCAGTAGCGGTTTGAAATTTTCACAATTTGGGCTACACGTTCGGGACGATTCGTGACCTTAGGTGACTTGCACAATTCGGGCTGAAACTAGTGCCAAATGAGAGGGTTGGGATAAACATTCAATTGACCATATGTGCCAAAAATTCTCGTTCTTTAGTTTTCGAGTTATAGCCCCTGGAAGTCGAAAACTGCACGACTTTGCCCTCGAATATCTCGACAACGGAGAAAGGAGAATTTCAGGGCATTTTCTTCCAAGAAATATATGGGAATTATCTGTAATTTAGCACAGTTTCAGAACGATTCGTGAAAGTCACCTTTTAAGAATAACTTCCACTGCAGGCCCATATATAAAAGTTTGCTCCTTTATTACTCTGCACATGGACAATTATTTGCGCTGTTATTTGCCCCAGGCATGTACCTATGTAATTACCGTTTACAGTGTAAAGATGGATGTTATCGGTCGCTGAACGTCGGAGCAGTAGGCGTTTAATGCGTTTTCCCATAGGGTCCAATGCAAAATTGACACCTCATTTTCTCCATTCTCAAGAGCTTTGAGTCTCTGCAAAACATATACATGTGTAGACACAAATAAGTGAAATAGAATGAAGGCTATTTCAGCTTTAGCTTTTATTCCGTTTGGGAGCTAAAGTCGCACAAACTTTTGTTTACAAAAATTTCTATGGCCTATAGTTCGCAAGTTATGCAATCAGTTAAAATCAGATTGTGCATGCATGTAGACATGTTAATGACCTTTATATATGCCAAGTTTCAGATGGCTACCTACTCAAACAAGCAAGCAGTAGCGGTTTGAAATTTTCACAATTTGGGCTACACGTTCGGGACGATACGTGACCTTAGGTGACTTGCACAATTCGGGCTGAAACTAGTGCCAAATGAGAGGGTTGGGATAAACATTCAATTGACCATATGTGCCAAAAATTCTCGTTCTTTAGTTTTCGAGTTATAGCCCCTGGAAGTCGAAAACTGCACGACTTTGCCCTCGAATATCTCGACAACGGAGAAAGGAGAATTTCAGGGCATTTT
This sequence comes from Ctena decussata, assembly GCA_963989385.1. Lineage (NCBI taxonomy): Eukaryota > Metazoa > Mollusca > Bivalvia > Lucinida > Lucinidae > Ctena > Ctena decussata. The sequence goes on along the minus strand of OZ022510.1, from coordinate 53,176,697 downwards.
CTCCCAAGAAATATATGGGAATTATCTGTAATTTAGCACAGTTTCAGAACGATTCGTGAAAGTCACCTTTTAAGAATAACTTCCACTGAAGTCCCATATATAAACGTTTGCTCCTTTATTACTCTGCACATGGACAATTATTTGCGCTGTTATTTGCCCCAGGCATGTACTATGTAATTACCGTTTACAGTGTAAAGATGGATGTTATCGGTCGCTGAACGTCGGAGCAGTAGGCGTTTAATGCATTTTCCCATAGGGTCCAATGCAAAATTGACACCTCATTTTCTCCATTCTCAAGAGCTTTGAGTCTCTGCAAAACATATACATGTGTAGACACAAATAAGTGAAATAGAATGAAGGCTATTTCAGCTTTAGCTTTTATTCCGTTTGGGAGCTAAAGTCGCACAAACTTTTGTTTACAAAAATTTCGATGGCCTATAGTTCGCAAGTTATGCAATCAGTTGACATAAGATTGTGCATGCATGTAGACATGTTAATGACCTTTATATATGCCAAGTTTCAGATGGCTACCTACTCAAACAAGCAAGCAGTAGCGGTTTGAAATTTTCACAATTTGGGCTACACGTTCGGGACGATTCGTGACCTTAGGTGACTTGCACAATTCGGGCTGAAACTAGTGCCAAATGAGAGGGTTGGGATAAACATTCAATTGACCATATGTGCCAAAAATTCTCGTTCTTTAGTTTTCGAGTTATAGCCCCTGGAAGTCGAAAACTGCACGACTTTGCCCTCGAATATCTCGACAACGGAGAAAGGAGAATTTCAGGGCATTTTCTCCCAAGAAATATATGGGAATTATCTGTAATTTAGCACAGTTTCAGAACGATTCGTGAAAGTCACCTTTTAAGAATAACTTCCACTGCAGGCCCATATATAAAAGTTTGCTCCTTTATTACTCTGCACATGGACAATTATTTGCGCTGTTATTTGCCCCAGGCATGTACCTATGTAATTACCGTTTACAGTGTAAAGATGGATGTTATCGGTCGCTGAACGTCGGAGCAGTAGGCGTTTAATGCATTTTCCCATAGGGTCCAATGCAAAATTGACACCTCATTTTCTCCATTCTCAAGAGCTTTGAGTCTCTGCAAAACATATACATGTGTAGACACAAATAAGTGAAATAGAATGAAGGCTATTTCAGCTTTAGCTTTTATTCCGTTTGGGAGCTAAAGTCGCACAAACTTTTGTTTACAAAAATTTCGATGGCCTATAGTTCGCAAGTTATGCAATCAGTTGACATAAGATTGTGCATGCATGTAGACATGTTAATGACCTTTATATATGCCAAGTTTCAGATGGCTACCTACTCAAACAAGCAAGCAGTAGCGGTTTGAAATTTTCACAATTTGGGCTACACGTTCGGGACGATTCGTGACCTTAGGTGACTTGCACAATTCGGGCTGAAACTAGTGCCAAATGAGAGGGTTGGGATAAACATTCAATTGACCATATGTGCCAAAAATTCTCGTTCTTTAGTTTTCGAGTTATAGCCCCTGGAAGTCGAAAACTGCACGACTTTGCCCTCGAATATCTCGACAACGGAGAAAGGAGAATTTCAGGGCATTTTCTCCCAAGAAATATATGGGAATTATCTGTAATTTAGCACAGTTTCAGAACGATTCGTGAAAGTCACCTTTTAAGAATAACTTCCACTGCAGGCCCATATATAAAAGTTTGCTCCTTTATTACTCTGCACATGGACAATTATTTGCGCTGTTATTTGCCCCAGGCATGTACCTATGTAATTACCGTTTACAGTGTAAAGATGGATGTTATCGGTCGCTGAACGTCGGAGCAGTAGGCGTTTAATGCATTTTCCCATAGGGTCCAATGCAAAATTGACACCTCATTTTCTCCATTCTCAAGAGCTTTGAGTCTCTGCAAAACATATACATGTGTAGACACAAATAAGTGAAATAGAATGAAGGCTATTTCAGCTTTAGCTTTTATTCCGTTTGGGAGCTAAAGTCGCACAAACTTTTGTTTACAAAAATTTCTATGGCCTATAGTTCGCAAGTTATGCAATCAGTTAACATCAGATTGTGCATGCATGTAGACATGTTAATGACCTTTATATATGCCAAGTTTCAGATGGCTACCTACTCAAACAAGCAAGCAGTAGCGGTTTGAAATTTTCACAATTTGGGCTACACGTTCGGGACGATACGTGACCTTAGGTGACTTGCACAATTCGGGCTGAAACTAGTGCCAAATGAGAGGGTTGGGATAAACATTCAATTGACCATATGTGCCAAAAATTCTCGTTCTTTAGTTTTCGAGTTATAGCCCCTGGAAGTCGAAAACTGCACGACTTTGCCCTCGAATATCTCGACAACGGAGAAAGGAGAATTTCAGGGCATTTTCTCCCAAGAAATATATGGGAATTATCTGTAATTTAGCACAGTTTCAGAACGATTCGTGAAAGTCACCTTTTAAGAATAACTTCCACTGAAGTCCCATATATAAACGTTTGCTCCTTTATTACTCTGCACATGGACAATTATTTGCGCTGTTATTTGCCCCAGGCATGTACTATGTAATTACCGTTTACAGTGTAAAGATGGATGTTATCGGTCGCTGAACGTCGGAGCAGTAGGCGTTTAATGCATTTTCCCATAGGGTCCAATGCAAAATTGACACCTCATTTTCTCCATTCTCAAGAGCTTTGAGTCTCTGCAAAACATATACATGTGTAGACACAAATAAGTGAAATAGAATGAAGGCTATTTCAGCTTTAGCTTTTATTCCGTTTGGGAGCTAAAGTCGCACAAACTTTTGTTTACAAAAATTTCGATGGCCTATAGTTCGCAAGTTATGCAATCAGTTGACATAAGATTGTGCATGCATGTAGACATGTTAATGACCTTTATATATGCCAAGTTTCAGATGGCTACCTACTCAAACAAGCAAGCAGTAGCGGTTTGAAATTTTCACAATTTGGGCTACACGTTCGGGACGATTCGTGACCTTAGGTGACTTGCACAATTCGGGCTGAAACTAGTGCCAAATGAGAGGGTTGGGATAAACATTCAATTGACCATATGTGCCAAAAATTCTCGTTCTTTAGTTTTCGAGTTATAGCCCCTGGAAGTCGAAAACTGCACGACTTTGCCCTCGAATATCTCGACAACGGAGAAAGGAGAATTTCAGGGCATTTTCTCCCAAGAAATATATGGGAATTATCTGTAATTTAGCACAGTTTCAGAACGATTCGTGAAAGTCACCTTTTAAGAATAACTTCCACTGCAGGCCCATATATAAAAGTTTGCTCCTTTATTACTCTGCACATGGACAATTATTTGCGCTGTTATTTGCCCCAGGCATGTACCTATGTAATTACCGTTTACAGTGTAAAGATGGATGTTATCGGTCGCTGAACGTCGGAGCAGTAGGCGTTTAATGCATTTTCCCATAGGGTCCAATGCAAAATTGACACCTCATTTTCTCCATTCTCAAGAGCTTTGAGTCTCTGCAAAACATATACATGTGTAGACACAAATAAGTGAAATAGAATGAAGGCTATTTCAGCTTTAGCTTTTATTCCGTTTGGGAGCTAAAGTCGCACAAACTTTTGTTTACAAAAAATTCGATGGCCTATAGTTCGCAAGTTATGCAATCAGTTGACATAAGATTGTGCATGCATGTAGACATGTTAATGACCTTTATATATGCCAAGTTTCAGATGGCTACCTACTCAAACAAGCAAGCAGTAGCGGTTTGAAATTTTCACAATTTGGGCTACACGTTCGGGACGATTCGTGACCTTAGGTGACTTGCACAATTCGGGCTGAAACTAGTGCCAAATGAGAGGGTTGGGATAAACATTCAATTGACCATATGTGCCAAAAATTCTCGTTCTTTAGTTTTCGAGTTATAGCCCCTGGAAGTCGAAAACTGCACGACTTTGCCCTCGAATATCTCGACAACGGAGAAAGGAGAATTTCAGGGCATTTTCTCCCAAGAAATATATGGGAATTATCTGTAATTTAGCACAGTTTCAGAACGATTCGTGAAAGTCACCTTTTAAGAATAACTTCCATTGCAGGCCCATATATAAAAGTTTGCTCCTTTATTACTCTGCACATGGACAATTATTTGCGCTGTTATTTGCCCCAGGCATGTACCTATGTAATTACCGTTTACAGTGTAAAGATGGATGTTATCGGTCGCTGAACGTCGGAGCAGTAGGCGTTTAATGCATTTTCCCATAGGGTCCAATGCAAAATTGACACCTCATTTTCTCCATTTTCAAGAGCTTTGAGTCTCTGCAAAACATATACATGTGTAGACACAAATAAGTGAAATAGAATGAAGGCTATTTCAGCTTTAGCTTTTATTCCGTTTGGGAGCTAAAGTCGCACAAACTTTTGTTTACAAAAATTTCGATGGCCTATAGTTCGCAAGTTATGCAATCAGTTGACATAAGATTGTGCATGCATGTAGACATGTTAATGACCTTTATATATGCCAAGTTTCAGATGGCTACCTACTCAAACAAGCAAGCAGTAGCGGTTTGAAATTTTCACAATTTGGGCTACACGTTCGGGACGATTCGTGACCTTAGGTGACTTGCACAATTCGGGCTGAAACTAGTGCCAAATGAGAGGGTTGGGATAAACATTCAATTGACCATATGTGCCAAAAATTCTCGTTCTTTAGTTTTCGAGTTATAGCCCCTGGAAGTCGAAAACTGCACGACTTTGCCCTCGAATATCTCGACAACGGAGAAAGGAGAATTTCAGGGCATTTTCTCCCAAGAAATATATGGGAATTATCTGTAATTTAGCACAGTTTCAGAACGATTCGTGAAAGTCACCTTTTAAGAATAACTTCCACTGCAGGCCCATATATAAAAGTTTGCTCCTTTATTACTCTGCACATGGACAATTATTTGCGCTGTTATTTGCCCCAGGCATGTACCTATGTAATTACCGTTTACAGTGTAAAGATGGATGTTATCGGTCGCTGAACGTCGGAGCAGTAGGCGTTTAATGCATTTTCCCATAGGGTCCAATGCAAAATTGACACCTCATTTTCTCCATTCTCAAGAGCTTTGAGTCTCTGCAAAACATATACATGTGTAGACACAAATAAGTGAAATAGAATGAAGGCTATTTCAGCTTTAGCTTTTATTCCGTTTGGGAGCTAAAGTCGCACAAACTTTTGTTTACAAAAATTTCGATGGCCTATAGTTCGCAAGTTATGCAATCAGTTGACATAAGATTGTGCATGCATGTAGACATGTTAATGACCTTTATATATGCCAAGTTTCAGATGGCTACCTACTCAAACAAGCAAGCAGTAGCGGTTTGAAATTTTCACAATTTGGGCTACACGTTCGGGACGATTCGTGACCTTAGGTGACTTGCACAATTCGGGCTGAAACTAGTGCCAAATGAGAGGGTTGGGATAAACATTCAATTGACCATATGTGCCAAAAATTCTCGTTCTTTAGTTTTCGAGTTATAGCCCCTGGAAGTCGAAAACTGCACGACTTTGCCCTCGAATATCTCGACAACGGAGAAAGGAGAATTTCAGGGCATTTTCTCCCAAGAAATATATGGGAATTATCTGTAATTTAGCACAGTTTCAGAACGATTCGTGAAAGTCACCTTTTAAGAATAACTTCCACTGCAGGCCCATATATAAAAGTTTGCTCCTTTATTACTCTGCACATGGACAATTATTTGCGCTGTTATTTGCCCCAGGCATGTACCTATGTAATTACCGTTTACAGTGTAAAGATGGATGTTATCGGTCGCTGAACGTCGGAGCAGTAGGCGTTTAATGCATTTTCCCATAGGGTCCAATGCAAAATTGACACCTCATTTTCTCCATTCTCAAGAGCTTTGAGTCTCTGCAAAACATATACATGTGTAGACACAAATAAGTGAAATAGAATGAAGGCTATTTCAGCTTTAGCTTTTATTCCGTTTGGGAGCTAAAGTCGCACAAACTTTTGTTTACAAAAATTTCGATGGCCTATAGTTCGCAAGTTATGCAATCAGTTGACATAAGATTGTGCATGCATGTAGACATGTTAATGACCTTTATATATGCCAAGTTTCAGATGGCTACCTACTCAAACAAGCAAGCAGTAGCGGTTTGAAATTTTCACAATTTGGGCTACACGTTCGGGACGATTCGTGACCTTAGGTGACTTGCACAATTCGGGCTGAAACTAGTGCCAAATGAGAGGGTTGGGATAAACATTCAATTGACCATATGTGCCAAAAATTCTCGTTCTTTAGTTTTCGAGTTATAGCCCCTGGAAGTCGAAAACTGCACGACTTTGCCCTCGAATATCTCGACAACGGAGAAAGGAGAATTTCAGGGCATTTTCTCCCAAGAAATATATGGGAATTATCTGTAATTTAGCACAGTTTCAGAACGATTCGTGAAAGTCACCTTTTAAGAATAACTTCCACTGCAGGCCCATATATAAAAGTTTGCTCCTTTATTACTCTGCACATGGACAATTATTTGCGCTGTTATTTGCCCCAGGCATGTACCTATGTAATTACCGTTTACAGTGTAAAGATGGATGTTATCGGTCGCTGAACGTCGGAGCAGTAGGCGTTTAATGCATTTTCCCATAGGGTCCAATGCAAAATTGACACCTCATTGTCTCCATTCTCAAGAGCTTTGAGTCTCTGCAAAACATATACATGTGTAGACACAAATAAGTGAAATAGAATGAAGGCTATTTCAGCTTTAGCTTTTATTCCGTTTGGGAGCTAAAGTCGCACAAACTTTTGTTTACAAAAATTTCGATGGCCTATAGTTCGCAAGTTATGCAATCAGTTGACATAAGATTGTGCATGCATGTAGACATGTTAATGACCTTTATATATGCCAAGTTTCAGATGGCTACCTACTCAAACAAGCAAGCAGTAGCGGTTTGAAATTTTCACAATTTGGGCTACACGTTCGGGACGATTCGTGACCTTAGGTGACTTGCACAATTCGGGCTGAAACTAGTGCCAAATGAGAGGGTTGGGATAAACATTCAATTGACCATATGTGCCAAAAATTCTCGTTCTTTAGTTTTCGAGTTATAGCCCCTGGAAGTCGAAAACTGCACGACTTTGCCCTCGAATATCTCGACAACGGAGAAAGGAGAATTTCAGGGCATTTTCTCCCAAGAAATATATGGGAATTATCTGTAATTTAGCACAGTTTCAGAACGATTCGTGAAAGTCACCTTTTAAGAATAACTTCCACTGCAGGCCCATATATAAAAGTTTGCTCCTTTATTACTCTGCACATGGACAATTATTTGCGCTGTTATTTGCCCCAGGCATGTACCTATGTAATTACCGTTTACAGTGTAAAGATGGATGTTATCGGTCGCTGAACGTCGGAGCAGTAGGCGTTTAATGCATTTTCCCATAGGGTCCAATGCAAAATTGACACCTCATTTTCTCCATTCTCAAGAGCTTTGAGTCTCTGCAAAACATATACATGTGTAGACACAAATAAGTGAAATAGAATGAAGGCTATTTCAGCTTTAGCTTTTATTCCGTTTGGGAGCTAAAGTCGCACAAACTTTTGTTTACAAAAATTTCGATGGCCTATAGTTCGCAAGTTATGCAATCAGTTGACATAAGATTGTGCATGCATGTAGACATGTTAATGACCTTTATATATGCCAAGTTTCAGATGGCTACCTACTCAAACAAGCAAGCAGTAGCGGTTTGAAATTTTCACAATTTGGGCTACACGTTCGGGACGATTCGTGACCTTAGGTGACTTGCACAATTCGGGCTGAAACTAGTGCCAAATGAGAGGGTTGGGATAAACATTCAATTGACCATATGTGCCAAAAATTCTCGTTCTTTAGTTTTCGAGTTATAGCCCCTGGAAGTCGAAAACTGCACGACTTTGCCCTCGAATATCTCGACAACGGAGAAAGGAGAATTTCAGGGCATTTTCTCCCAAGAAATATATGGGAATTATCTGTAATTTAGCACAGTTTCAGAACGATTCGTGAAAGTCACCTTTTAAGAATAACTTCCACTGCAGGCCCATATATAAAAGTTTGCTCCTTTATTACTCTGCACATGGACAATTATTTGCGCTGTTATTTGCCCCAGGCATGTACCTATGTAATTACCGTTTACAGTGTAAAGATGGATGTTATCGGTCGCTGAACGTCGGAGCAGTAGGCGTTTAATGCATTTTCCCATAGGGTCCAATGCAAAATTGACACCTCATTTTCTCCATTCTCAAGAGCTTTGAGTCTCTGCAAAACATATACATGTGTAGACACAAATAAGTGAAATAGAATGAAGGCTATTTCAGCTTTAGCTTTTATTCCGTTTGGGAGCTAAAGTCGCACAAACTTTTGTTTACAAAAATTTCGATGGCCTATAGTTCGCAAGTTATGCAATCAGTTGACATAAGATTGTGCATGCATGTAGACATGTTAATGACCTTTATATATGCCAAGTTTCAGATGGCTACCTACTCAAACAAGCAAGCAGTAGCGGTTTGAAATTTTCACAATTTGGGCTACACGTTCGGGACGATTCGTGACCTTAGGTGACTTGCACAATTCGGGCTGAAACTAGTGCCAAATGAGAGGGTTGGGATAAACATTCAATTGACCATATGTGCCAAAAATTCTCGTTCTTTAGTTTTCGAGTTATAGCCCCTGGAAGTCGAAAACTGCACGACTTTGCCCTCGAATATCTCGACAACGGAGAAAGGAGAATTTCAGGGCATTTTCTCCCAAGAAATATATGGGAATTATCTGTAATTTAGCACAGTTTCAGAACGATTCGTGAAAGTCACCTTTTAAGAATAACTTCCACTGCAGGCCCATATATAAAAGTTTGCTCCTTTATTACTCTGCACATGGACAATTGTTTGCGCTGTTATTTGCCCCAGGCATGTACCTATGTAATTACCGTTTACAGTGTAAAGATGGATGTTATCGGTCGCTGAACGTCGGAGCAGTAGGCGTTTAATGCATTTTCCCATAGGGTCCAATGCAAAATTGACACCTCATTTTCTCCATTCTCAAGAGCTTTGAGTCTCTGCAAAACATATACATGTGTAGACACAAATAAGTGAAATAGAATGAAGGCTATTTCAGCTTTAGCTTTTATTCCGTTTGGGAGCTAAAGTCGCACAAACTTTTGTTTACAAAAATTTCGATGGCCTATAGTTCGCAAGTTATGCAATCAGTTGACATAAGATTGTGCATGCATGTAGACATGTTAATGACCTTTATATATGCCAAGTTTCAGATGGCTACCTACTCAAACAAGCAAGCAGTAGCGGTTTGAAATTTTCACAATTTGGGCTACACGTTCGGGACGATTCGTGACCTTAGGTGACTTGCACAATTCGGGCTGAAACTAGTGCCAAATGAGAGGGTTGGGATAAACATTCAATTGACCATATGTGCCAAAAATTCTCGTTCTTTAGTTTTCGAGTTATAGCCCCTGGAAGTCGAAAACTGCACGACTTTGCCCTCGAATATCTCGACAACGGAGAAAGGAGAATTTCAGGGCATTTTCTCCCAAGAAATATATGGGAATTATCTGTAATTTAGCACAGTTTCAGAACGATTCGTGAAAGTCACCTTTTAAGAATAACTTCCACTGCAGGCCCATATATAAAAGTTTGCTCCTTTATTACTCTGCACATGGACAATTATTTGCGCTGTTATTTGCCCCAGGCATGTACCTATGTAATTACCGTTTACAGTGTAAAGATGGATGTTATCGGTCGCTGAACGTCGGAGCAGTAGGCGTTTAATGCATTTTCCCATAGGGTCCAATGCAAAATTGACACCTCATTTTCTCCATTCTAAAGAGCTTTGAGTCTCTGCAAAACATATACATGTGTAGACACAAATAAGTGAAATAGAATGAAGGCTATTTCAGCTTTAGCTTTTATTCCGTTTGGGAGCTGAAGTCGCACAAACTTTTGTTTACAAAAATTTCGATGGCCTATAGTTCACAAGTTATGCAATCAGTTGACATAAGATTGTGCATGCATGTAGACATGTTAATGACCTTTATATATGCCAAGTTTCAGATGGCTACCTACTCAAACAAGCAAGCAGTAGCGGTTTGAAATTTTCACAATTTGGGCTACACGTTCGGGACGATTCGTGACCTTAGGTGACTTGCACAATTCGGGCTGAAACTAGTGCCAAATGAGAGGGTTGGGATAAACATTCAATTGACCATATGTGCCAAAAATTCTCGTTCTTTAGTTTTCGAGTTATAGCCCCTGGAAGTCGAAAACTGCACGACTTTGCCCTCGAATATCTCGACAACGGAGAAAGGAGAATTTCAGGGCATTTTCTCCCAAGAAATATATGGGAATTATCTGTAATTTAGCACAGTTTCAGAACGATTCGTGAAAGTCACCTTTTAAGAATAACTTCCACTGCAGGCCCATATATAAAAGTTTGCTCCTTTATTACTCTGCACATGGACAATTATTTGCGCTGTTATTTGCCCCAGGCATGTACCTATGTAATTACCGTTTACAGTGTAAAGATGGATGTTATCGGTCGCTGAACGTCGGAGCAGTAGGCGTTTAATGCATTTTCCCATAGGGTCCAATGCAAAATTGACACCTCATTTTCTCCATTCTCAAGAGCTTTGAGTCTCTGCAAAACATATACATGTGTAGACACAAATAAGTGAAAAAGAATGAAGGCTATTTCAGCTTTAGCTTTTATTCCGTTTGGGAGCTGAAGTCGCACAAACTTTTGTTTACAAAAATTTCGATGGCCTATAGTTCGCAAGTTATGCAATCAGTTGACATAAGATTGTGCATGCATGTAGACATGTTAATGACCTTTATATATGCCAAGTTTCAGATGGCTACCTACTCAAACAAGCAAGCAGTAGCGGTTTGAAATTTTCACAATTTGGGCTACACGTTCGGGACGATTCGTGACCTTAGGTGACTTGCACAATTCGGGCTGAAACTAGTGCCAAATGAGAGGGTTGGGATAAACATTCAATTGACCATATGTGCCAAAAATTCTCGTTCTTTAGTTTTCGAGTTATAGCCCCTGGAAGTCGAAAACTGCACGACTTTGCCCTCGAATATCTCGACAACGGAGAAAGGAGAATTTCAGGGCATTTTCTCCCAAGAAATATATGGGAATTATCTGTAATTTAGCACAGTTTCAGAACGATTCGTGAAAGTCACCTTTTAAGAATAACTTCCACTGCAGGCCCATATATAAAAGTTTGCTCCTTTATTACTCTGCACATGGACAATTGTTTGCGCTGTTATTTGCCCCAGGCATGTACCTATGTAATTACCGTTTACAGTGTAAAGATGGATGTTATCGGTCGCTGAACGTCGGAGCAGTAGGCGTTTAATGCATTTTCCCATAGGGTCCAATGCAAAATTGACACCTCATTTTCTCCATTCTCAAGAGCTTTGAGTCTCTGCAAAACATATACATGTGTAGACACAAATAAGTGAAATAGAATGAAGGCTATTTCAGCTTTAGCTTTTATTCCGTTTGGGAGCTAAAGTCGCACAAACTTTTGTTTACAAAAATTTCGATGGCCTATAGTTCGCAAGTTATGCAATCAGTTGACATAAGATTGTGCATGCATGTAGACATGTTAATGACCTTTATATATGCCAAGTTTCAGATGGCTACCTACTCAAACAAGCAAGCAGTAGCGGTTTGAAATTTTCACAATTTGGGCTACACGTTCGGGACGATTCGTGACCTTAGGTGACTTGCACAATTCGGGCTGAAACTAGTGCCAAATGAGAGGGTTGGGATAAACATTCAATTGACCATATGTGCCAAAAATTCTCGTTCTTTAGTTTTCGAGTTATAGCCCCTGGAAGTCGAAAACTGCACGACTTTGCCCTCAAATATCTCGACAACGGAGAAAGGAGAATTTCAGGGCATTTTCTCCCAAGAAATATATGGGAATTATCTGTAATTTAGCACAGTTTCAGAACGATTCGTGAAAGTCACCTTTTAAGAATAACTTCCACTGCAGGCCCATATATAAAAGTTTGCTCCTTTATTACTCTGCACATGGACAATTATTTGCGCTGTTATTTGCCCCAGGCATGTACCTATGTAATTACCGTTTACAGTGTAAAGATGGATGTTATCGGTCGCTGAACGTCGGAGCAGTAGGCGTTTAATGCATTTTCCCATAGGGTCCAATGCAAAATTGACACCTCATTTTCTCCATTCTAAAGAGCTTTGAGTCTCTGCAAAACATATACATGTGTAGACACAAATAAGTGAAATAGAATGAAGGCTATTTCAGCTTTAGCTTTTATTCCGTTTGGGAGCTGAAGTCGCACAAACTTTTGTTTACAAAAATTTCGATGGCCTATAGTTCACAAGTTATGCAATCAGTTGACATAAGATTGTGCATGCATGTAGACATGTTAATGACCTTTATATATGCCAAGTTTCAGATGGCTACCTACTCAAACAAGCAAGCAGTAGCGGTTTGAAATTTTCACAATTTGGGCTACACGTTCGGGACGATTCGTGACCTTAGGTGACTTGCACAATTCGGGCTGAAACTAGTGCCAAATGAGAGGGTTGGGATAAACATTCAATTGACCATATGTGCCAAAAATTCTCGTTCTTTAGTTTTCGAGTTATAGCCCCTGGAAGTCGAAAACTGCACGACTTTGCCCTCGAATATCTCGACAACGGAGAAAGGAGAATTTCAGGGCATTTTCTCCCAAGAAATATATGGGAATTATCTGTAATTTAGCACAGTTTCAGAACGATTCGTGAAAGTCACCTTTTAAGAATAACTTCCACTGCAGGCCCATATATAAAAGTTTGCTCCTTTATTACTCTGCACATGGACAATTATTTGCGCTGTTATTTGCCCCAGGCATGTACCTATGTAATTACCGTTTACAGTGTAAAGATGGATGTTATCGGTCGCTGAACGTCGGAGCAGTAGGCGTTTAATGCATTTTCCCATAGGGTCCAATGCAAAATTGACACCTCATTTTCTCCATTCTCAAGAGCTTTGAGTCTCTGCAAAACATATACATGTGTAGACACAAATAAGTGAAATAGAATGAAGGCTATTTCAGCTTTAGCTTTTATTCCGTTTGGGAGCTAAAGTCGCACAAACTTTTGTTTACAAAAATTTCGATGGCCTATAGTTCGCAAGTTATGCAATCAGTTGACATAAGATTGTGCATGCATGTAGACATGTTAATGACCTTTATATATGCCAAGTTTCAGATGGCTACCTACTCAAACAAGCAAGCAGTAGCGGTTTGAAATTTTCACAATTTGGGCTACACGTTCGGGACGATTCGTGACCTTAGGTGACTTGCACAATTCGGGCTGAAACTAGTGCCAAATGAGAGGGTTGGGATAAACATTCAATTGACCATATGTGCCAAAAATTCTCGTTCTTTAGTTTTCGAGTTATAGCCCCTGGAAGTCGAAAACTGCACGACTTTGCCCTCGAATATCTCGACAACGGAGAAAGGAGAATTTCAGGGCATTTTCTCCCAAGAAATATATGGGAATTATCTGTAATTTAGCACAGTTTCAGAACGATTCGTGAAAGTCACCTTTTAAGAATAACTTCCACTGCAGGCCCATATATAAAAGTTTGCTCCTTTATTACTCTGCACATGGACAATTATTTGCGCTGTTATTTGCCCCAGGCATGTATCTATGTAATTACCGTTTACAGTGTAAAGATGGATGTTATCGGTCGCTGAACGTCGGAGCAGTAGGCGTTTAATGCATTTTCCTATAGGGTCCAATGCAAAATTGACACCTCATTTTCTCCATTCTCAAGAGCTTTGAGTCTCTGCAAAACATATACATGTGTAGACACAAATAAGTGAAATAGAATGAAGGCTATTTCAGCTTTAGCTTTTATTCCGTTTGGGAGCTAAAGTCGCACAAACTTTTGTTTACAAAAATTTCGATGGCCTATAGTTCGCAAGTTATGCAATCAGTTGACATAAGATTGTGCATGCATGTAGACATGTTAATGACCTTTATATATGCCAAGTTTCAGATGGCTACCTACTCAAACAAGCAAGCAGTAGCGGTTTGAAATTTTCACAATTTGGGCTACACGTTCGGGACGATTCGGGACCTTAGGTGACTTGCACAATTCGGGCTGAAACTAGTGCCAAATGAGAGGGTTGGGATAAACATTCAATTGACCATATGTGCCAAAAATTCTCGTTCTTTAGTTTTCGAGTTATAGCCCCTGGAAGTCGAAAACTGCACGACTTTGCCCTCGAATATCTCGACAACGGAGAAAGGAGAATTTCAGGGCATTTTCTCCCAAGAAATATATGGGAATTATCTGTAATTTAGCACAGTTTCAGAACGATTCGTGAAAGTCACCTTTTAAGAATAACTTCCACTGCAGGCCCATATATAAAAGTTTGCTCCTTTATTACTCTGCACATGGACAATTATTTGCGCTGTTATTTGCCCCAGGCATGTATCTATGTAATTACCGTTTACAGTGTAAAGATGGATGTTATCGGTCGCTGAACGTCGGAGCAGTAGGCGTTTAATGCATTTTCCTATAGGGTCCAATGCAAAATTGACACCTCATTTTCTCCATTCTCAAGAGCTTTGAGTCTCTGCAAAACATATACATGTGTAGACACAAATAAGTGAAATAGAATGAAGGCTATTTCAGATTTAGCTTTTATTCCGTTTGGGAGCTAAAGTCGCACAAACTTTTGTTTACAAAAATTTCGATGGCCTATAGTTCGCAAGTTATGCAATCAGTTGACATAAGATTGTGCATGCATGTAGACATGTTAATGACCTTTATATATGCCAAGTTTCAGATGGCTACCTACTCAAACAAGCAAGCAGTAGCGGTTTGAAATTTTCACAATTTGGGCTACACGTTCGGGACGATTCGGGACCTTAGGTGACTTGCACAATTCGGGCTGAAACTAGTGCCAAATGAGAGGGTTGGGATAAACATTCAATTGACCATATGTGCCAAAAATTCTCGTTCTTTAGTTTTCGAGTTATAGCCCCTGGAAGTCGAAAACTGCACGACTTTGCCCTCGAATATCTCGACAACGGAGAAAGGAGAATTTCAGGGCATTTTCTCCCAAGAAATATATGGGAATTATCTGTAATTTAGCACAGTTTCAGAACGATTCGTGAAAGTCACCTTTTAAGAATAACTTCCACTGCAGGCCCATATATAAAAGTTTGCTCCTTTATTACTCTGCACATGGACAATTATTTGCGCTGTTATTTGCCCCAGGCATGTACTTATGTAATTACCGTTTACAGTGTAAAGATGGATGTTATCGGTTGCTGAACGTCGGAGCAGTAGGCGTTTAATGCATTTTCCCATAGGGTCCAATGCAAAATTGACACCTCATTTTCTCCATTCTCAAGAACTTTGAGTCTCTGCAAAACATATACATGTGTAGACACAAATAAGTGAAATAGAATGAAGGCTATTTCAGCTTTAGCTTTTATTCCGTTTGGGAGCTAAAGTCGCACAAACTTTTGTTTACAAAAATTTCGATGGCCTATAGTTCGCAAGTTATGCAATCAGTTGACATAAGATTGTGCAGGCATGTAGACATGTTAATGACCTTTATATATGCCAAGTTTCAGATGGCTACCTACTCAAACAAGCAAGCAGTAGCGGTTTGAAATTTTCACAATTTGGGCTACACGTTCGGGACGATTCGTGACCTTAGGTGACTTGCACAATTCGGGCTGAAACTAGTGCCAAATGAGAGGGTTGGGATAAACATTCAATTGACCATATGTGCCAAAAATTCTCGTTCTTTAGTTTTCGAGTTATAGCCCCTGGAAGTCGAAAGCTGCACGACTTTGCCCTCGAATATCTCGACAACGGAGAAAGGAGAATTTCAGGGCATTTTCTCCCAAGAAATATATGGGAATTATCTGTAATTTAGCACAGTTTCAGAACGATTCGTGAAAGTCACCTTTTAAGAATAACTTCCACTGCAGGCCCATATATAAAAGTTTGCTCCTTTATTACTCTGCACATGGACAATTATTTGTGCTGTTATTTGCCCCAGGCATGTACCTATGTAATTACCGTTTACAGTGTAAAGATGGATGTTATCGGTCGCTGAACGTCGGAGCAGTAGGCGTTTAATGCATTTTCCCATAGGGTCCAATGCAAAATTGACACCTCATTTTCTCCATTCTAAAGAGCTTTGAGTCTCTGCAAAACATATACATGTGTAGACACAAATAAGTGAAATAGAATGAAGGCTATTTCAGCTTTAGCTTTTATTCCGTTTGGGAGCTAAAGTCGCACAAACTTTTGTTTACAAAAATTTCGATGGCCTATATGTCGCAAGTTATGCAATCAGTTGACATAAGATTGTGCATGCATGTAGACATGTTAATGACCTTTATATATGCCAAGTTTCAGATGGCTACCTACTCAAACAAGCAAGCAGTAGCGGTTTGAAATTTTCACAATTTGGGCTACACGTTCGGGACGATTCGTGACCTTAGGTGACTTGCACAATTCGGGCTGAAACTAGTGCCAAATGAGAGGGTTGGGATAAACATTCAATTGACCATATGTGCCAAAAATTCTCGTTCTTTAGTTTTCGAGTTATAGCCCCTGGAAGTCGAAAACTGCACGAATTTGCCCTCGAATATCTCGACAACGGAGAAAGGAGAATTTCAGGGCATTTTCTCCCAAGAAATATATGGGAATTATCTGTAATTTAGCACAGTTTCAGAACGATTCGTGAAAGTCACCTTTTAAGAATAACTTCCACTGCAGGCCCATATATAAAAGTTTGCTCCTTTATTACTCTGCACATGGACAATTATTTGCGCTGTTATTTGCCCCAGGCATGTACCTATGTAATTACCGTTTACAGTGTAAAGATGGATGTTATCGGTCGCTGAACGTCGGAGCAGTAGGCGTTTAATGCATTTTCCCATAGGGTCCAATGCAAAATTGACACCTCATTTTATCCATTCTCAAGAGCTTTGAGTCTCTGCAAAACATATACATGTGTAGACACAAATAAGTGAAATAGAATGAAGGCTATTTCAGCTTTAGCTTTTATTCCGTTTGGGAGCTAAAGTCGCACAAACTTTTGTTTACAAAAATTTCGATGGCCTATAGTTCGCAAGTTATGCAATCAGTTGACATAAGATTGTGCATGCATGTAGACATGTTAATGACCTTTATATATGCCAAGTTTCAGATGGCTACCTACTCAAACAAGCAAGCAGTAGCGGTTTGAAATTTTCACAATTTGGGCTACACGTTCGGGACGATTCGTGACCTTAGGTGACTTGCACAATTCGGGCTGAAACTAGTGCCAAATGAGAGGGTTGGGATAAACATTCAATTGACCATATGTGCCAAAAATTCTCGTTCTTTAGTTTTTGAGTTATAGCCCCTGGAAGTCGAAAACTGCACGACTTTGCCCTCGAATATCTCGACAACGGAGAAAGGAGAATTTCAGGGCATTTTCTCCCAAGAAATATATGGGAATTATCTGTAATTTAGCACAGTTTCAGAACGATTCGTGAAAGTCACCTTTTAAGAATAACTTCCACTGCAGGCCCATATATAAAAGTTTGCTCCTTTATTACTCTGCACATGGACAATTATTTGCGCTGTTATTTGCCCCAGGCATGTACCTATGTAATTACCGTTTACAGTGTAAAGATGGATGTTATCGGTCGCTGAACGTCGGAGCAGTAGGCGTTTAATGCATTTTCCCATAGGGTCCAATGCAAAATTGACACCTCATTTTCTCCATTCTCAAGAGCTTTGAGTCTCTGCAAAACATATACATGTGTAGACACAAATAAGTGAAATAGAATGAAGGCTATTTCAGCTTTAGCTTTTATTCCGTTTGGGAGCTAAAGTCGCACAAACTTTTGTTTACAAAAATTTCGATGGCCTATAGTTCGCAAGTTATGCAATCAGTTGACATAAGATTGTGCATGCATGTAGACATGTTAATGACCTTTATATATGCCAAGTTTCAGATGGCTACCTACTCAAACAAGCAAGCAGTAGCGGTTTGAAATTTTCACAATTTGGGCTACACGTTCGGGACGATTCGTGACCTTAGGTGACTTGCACAATTCGGGCTGAAACTAGTGCCAAATGAGAGGGTTGGGATAAACATTCAATTGACCATATGTGCCAAAAATTCTCGTTCTTTAGTTTTCGAGTTATAGCCCCTGGAAGTCGAAAACTGCACGAATTTGCCCTCGAATATCTCGACAACGGAGAAAGGAGAATTTCAGGGCATTTTCTCCCAAGAAATATATGGGAATTATCTGTAATTTAGCACAGTTTCAGAACGATTCGTGAAAGTCACCTTTTAAGAATAACTTCCACTGCAGGCCCATATATAAAAGTTTGCTCCTTTATTACTCTGCACATGGACAATTATTTGCGCTGTTATTTGCCCCAGGCATGTACCTATGTAATTACCGTTTACAGTGTAAAGATGGATGTTATCGGTCGCTGAACGTCGGAGCAGTAGGCGTTTAATGCATTTTCCCATAGGGTCCAATGCAAAATTGACACCTCATTTTCTCCATTCTCAAGAGCTTTGAGTCTCTGCAAAACATATACATGTGTAGACACAAATAAGTGAAATAGAATGAAGGCTATTTCAGCTTTAGCTTTTATTCCGTTTGGGAGCTAAAGTCGCACAAACTTTTGTTTACAAAAATTTCGATGGCCTATAGTTCGCAAGTTATGCAATCAGTTGACATAAGATTGTGCATGCATGTAGACATGTTAATGACCTTTATATATGCCAAGTTTCAGATGGCTACCTACTCAAACAAGCAAGCAGTAGCGGTTTGAAATTTTCACAATTTGGGCTACACGTTCGGGACGATTCGTGACCTTAGGTGACTTGCACAATTCGGGCTGAAACTAGTGCCAAATGAGAGGGTTGGGATAAACATTCAATTGACCATATGTGCCAAAAATTCTCGTTCTTTAGTTTTCGAGTTATAGCCCCTGGAAGTCGAAAACTGCACGACTTTGCCCTCGAATATCTCGACAACGGAGAAAGGAGAATTTCAGGGCATTTTCTCCCAAGAAATATATGGGAATTATCTGTAATTTAGCACAGTTTCAGAACGATTCGTGAAAGTCACCTTTTAAGAATAACTTCCACTGCAGGCCCATATATAAAAGTTTGCTCCTTTATTACTCTGCACATGGACAATTATTTGCGCTGTTATTTGCCCCAGGCATGTACCTATGTAATTACCGTTTACAGTGTAAAGATGGATGTTATCGGTCGCTGAACGTCGGAGCAGTAGGCGTTTAATGCATTTTCCCATAGGGTCCAATGCAAAATTTACACCTCATTTTCTCCATTCTCAAGAGCTTTGAGTCTCTGCAAAACATATACATGTGTAGACACAAATAAGTGAAATAGAATGGCTATTTCAGCTTTAGCTTTTATTCCGTTTGGGAGCTAAAGTCGCACAAACTTTTGTTTACAAAAATTTCGATGGCCTATAGTTCGCAAGTTATGCAATCAGTTGACATAAGATTGTGCATGCATGTAGACATGTTAATGACCTTTATATATGCCAAGTTTCAGATGGCTACCTACTCAAACAAGCAAGCAGTAGCGGTTTGAAATTTTCACAATTTGGGCTACACGTTCGGGACGATTCGTGACCTTAGGTGACTTGCACAATTCGGGCTGAAACTAGTGCCAAATGAGAGGGTTGGGATAAACATTCAATTGACCATATGTGCCAAAAATTCTCGTTCTTTAGTTTTCGAGTTATAGCCCCTGGAAGTCGAAAACTGCACGACTTTGCCCTCGAATATCTCGACAACGGAGAAAGGAGAATTTCAGGGCATTTTCTCCCAAGAAATAAATGGGAATTATCTATAATTTAGCACAGTTTCAGAACGATTCGTGAAAGTCACCTTTTAAGAATAACTTCCACTGCAGGCCCATATATAAAAGTTTGCTCCTTTATTACTCTGCACATGGACAATTATTTGCGCTGTTATTTGCCCCAGGCATGTACCTATGTAATTACCGTTTACAGTGTAAAGATGGATGTTATCGGTCGCTGAACGTCGGAGCAGTAGGCGTTTAATGCATTTTCCCATAGGGTCCAATGCAAAATTGACACCTCATTTTCTCCATTCTCAAGAGCTTTGAGTCTCTGCAAAACATATACATGTGTAGACACAAATAAGTGAAATAGAATGAAGGCTATTTCAGCTTTAGCTTTTATTCCGTTTGGGAGCTAAAGTCGCACAAACTTTTGTTTACAAAAATTTCGATGGCCTATAGTTCGCAAGTTATGCAATCAGTTGACATAAGATTGTGCATGCATGTAGACATGTTAATGACCTTTATATATGCCAAGTTTCAGATGGCTACCTACTCAAACAAGCAAGCAGTAGCGGTTTGAAATTTTCACAATTTGGGCTACACGTTCGGGACGATTCGTGACCTTAGGTGACTTGCACAATTCGGGCTGAAACTAGTGCCAAATGAGAGGGTTGGGATAAACATTCAATTGACCATATGTGCCAAAAATTCTCGTTCTTTAGTTTTCGAGTTATAGCCCCTGGAAGTCGAAAACTGCACGACTTTGCCCTCGAATATCTCGACAACGGAGAAAGGAGAATTTCAGGGCATTTTCTCCCAAGAAATATATGGGAATTATCTGTAATTTAGCACAGTTTCAGAACGATTCGTGAAAGTCACCTTTTAAGAATAACTTCCACTGCAGGCCCATATATAAAAGTTTGCTCCTTTATTACTCTGCACATGGACAATTATTTGCGCTGTTATTTGCCCCAGGCATGTACCTATGTAATTACCGTTTACAGTGTAAAGATGGATGTTATCGGTCGCTGAACGTCGGAGCAGTAGGCGTTTAATGCATTTTCCCATAGGGTCCAATGCAAAATTTACACCTCATTTTCTCCATTCTCAAGAGCTTTGAGTCTCTGCAAAACATATACATGTGTAGACACAAATAAGTGAAATAGAATGGCTATTTCAGCTTTAGCTTTTATTCCGTTTGGGAGCTAAAGTCGCACAAACTTTTGTTTACAAAAATTTCGATGGCCTATAGTTCGCAAGTTATGCAATCAGTTGACATAAGATTGTGCATGCATGTAGACATGTTAATGACCTTTATATATGCCAAGTTTCAGATGGCTACCTACTCAAACAAGCAAGCAGTAGCGGTTTGAAATTTTCACAATTTGGGCTACACGTTCGGGACGATTCGTGACCTTAGGTGACTTGCACAATTCGGGCTGAAACTAGTGCCAAATGAGAGGGTTGGGATAAACATTCAATTGACCATATGTGCCAAAAATTCTCGTTCTTTAGTTTTCGAGTTATAGCCCCTGGAAGTCGAAAACTGCACGACTTTGCCCTCGAATATCTCGACAACGGAGAAAGGAGAATTTCAGGGCATTTTCTCCCAAGAAATAAATGGGAATTATCTGTAATTTAGCACAGTTTCAGAACGATTCGTGAAAGTCACCTTTTAAGAATAACTTCCACTGCAGGCCCATATATAAAAGTTTGCTCCTTTATTACTCTGCACATGGACAATTATTTGCGCTGTTATTTGCCCCAGGCATGTACCTATGTAATTACCGTTTACAGTGTAAAGATGGATGTTATCGGTCGCTGAACGTCGGAGCAGTAGGCGTTTAATGCATTTTCCCATAGGGTCCAATGCAAAATTGACACCTCATTTTCTCCATTCTCAAGAGCTTTGAGTCTCTGCAAAACATATACATGTGTAGACACAAATAAGTGAAATAGAATGAAGGCTATTTCAGCTTTAGCTTTTATTCCGTTTGGGAGCTAAAGTCGCACAAACTTTTGTTTACAAAAATTTCGATGGCCTATAGTTCGCAAGTTATGCAATCAGTTGACATAAGATTGTGCATGCATGTAGACATGTTAATGACCTTTATATATGCCAAGTTTCAGATGGCTACCTACTCAAACAAGCAAGCAGTAGCGGTTTGAAATTTTCACAATTTGGGCTACACGTTCGGGACGATTCGTGACCTTAGGTGACTTGCACAATTCGGGCTGAAACTAGTGCCAAATGAGAGGGTTGGGATAAACATTCAATTGACCATATGTGCCAAAAATTCTCGTTCTTTAGTTTTCGAGTTATAGCCCCTGGAAGTCGAAAACTGCACGACTTTGCCCTCGAATATCTCGACAACGGAGAAAGGAGAATTTCAGGGCATTTTCTCCCAAGAAATATATGGGAATTATCTGTAATTTAGCACAGTTTCAGAACGATTCGTGAAAGTCACCTTTTAAGAATAACTTCCACTGCAGGCCCATATATAAAAGTTTGCTCCTTTATTACTCTGCACATGGACAATTATTTGCGCTGTTATTTGCCCCAGGCATGTACCTATGTAATTACCGTTTACAGTGTAAAGATGGATGTTATCGGTCGCTGAACGTCGGAGCAGTAGGCGTTTAATGCATTTTCCCATAGGGTCCAATGCAAAATTGACACCTCATTTTCTCCATTCTCAAGAGCTTTGAGTCTCTGCAAAACATATACATGTGTA
This sequence comes from Ctena decussata, assembly GCA_963989385.1. Lineage (NCBI taxonomy): Eukaryota > Metazoa > Mollusca > Bivalvia > Lucinida > Lucinidae > Ctena > Ctena decussata. Next base: position 53,154,084 of record OZ022510.1, on the reverse strand, counting down.
GACACAAATAAGTGAAATAGAATGAAGGCTATTTCAGCTTTAGCTTTTATTCCGTTTGGTAGCTAAAGTCGCACAAACTTTTGTTTACAAAAATTTCGATGGCCTATAGTTCGCAAGTTATGCAATCAGTTGACATAAGATTGTGCATGCATGTAGACATGTTAATGACCTTTATATATGCCAAGTTTCAGATGGCTACCTACTCAAACAAGCAAGCAGTAGCGGTTTGAAATTTTCACAATTTGGGCTACACGTTCGGGACGATTCGTGACCTTAGGTGACTTGCACAATTCGGGCTGAAACTAGTGCCAAATGAGAGGGTTGGGATAAACATTCAATTGACCATATGTGCCAAAAATTCTCGTTCTTTAGTTTTCGAGTTATAGCCCCTGGAAGTCGAAAACTGCACGACTTTGCCCTCGAATATCTCGACAACGGAGAAAGGAGAATTTCAGGGCATTTTCTCCCAAGAAATATATGGGAATTATCTGTAATTTAGCACAGTTTCAGAACGATTCGTCAAAGTCACCTTTTAAGAATAACTTCCACTGCAGGCCCATATATAAAAGTTTGCTCCTTTATTACTCTGCACATGGACAATTATTTGCGCTGTTATTTGCCCCAGGCATGTACCTATGTAATTACCGTTTACAGTGTAAAGATGGATGTTATCGGTCGCTGAACGTCGGAGCAGTAGGCGTTTAATGCATTTTCCCATAGGGTCCAATGCAAAATTGACACCTCATTTTCTCCATTCTCAAGAGCTTTGAGTCTCTGCAAAACATATACATGTGTAGACACAAATAAGTGAAATAGAATGAAGGCTATTTCAGCTTTAGCTTTTATTCCGTTTGGGAGCTAAAGTCGCACAAACTTTTGTTTACAAAAATTTCGATGGCCTATAGTTCGCAAGTTATGCAATCAGTTGACATAAGATTGTGCATGCATGTAGACATGTTAATGACCTTTATATATGCCAAGTTTCAGATGGCTACCTACTCAAACAAGCAAGCAGTAGCGGTTTGAAATTTTCACAATTTGGGCTACACGTTCGGGACGATTCGTGACCTTAGGTGACTTGCACAATTCGGGCTGAAACTAGTGCCAAATGAGAGGGTTGGGATAAACATTCAATTGACCATATGTGCCAAAAATTCTCGTTCTTTAATTTTCGAGTTATAGCCCCTGGAAGTCGAAAACTGCACGACTTTGCCCTCGAATATCTCGACAACGGAGAAAGGAGAATTTCAGGGCATTTTCTCCCAAGAAATATATGGGAATTATCTGTAATTTAGCACAGTTTCAGAACGATTCGTGAAAGTCACCTTTTAAGAATAACTTCCACTGCAGGCCCATATATAAAAGTTTGCTCCTTTATTACTCTGCACATGGACAATTATTTGCGCTGTTATTTGCCCCAGGCATGTACCTATGTAATTACCGTTTACAGTGTAAAGATGGATGTTATCGGTCGCTGAACGTCGGAGCAGTAGGCGTTTAATGCATTTTCCCATAGGGTCCAATGCAAAATTGACACCTCATTTTCTCCATTCTCAAGAGCTTTGAGTCTCTGCAAAACATATACATGTGTAGACACAAATAAGTGAAATAGAATGAAGGCTATTTCAGCTTTAGCTTTTATTCCGTTTGGGAGCTAAAGTCGCACAAACTTTTGTTTACAAAAATTTCGATGGCCTATAGTTCGCAAGTTATGCAATCAGTTGACATAAGATTGTGCATGCATGTAGACATGTTAATGACCTTTATATATGCCAAGTTTCAGATGGCTACCTACTCAAACAAGCAAGCAGTAGCGGTTTGAAATTTTCACAATTTGGGCTACACGTTCGGGACGATTCGTGACCTTAGGTGACTTGCACAATTCGGGCTGAAACTAGTGCCAAATGAGAGGGTTGGGATAAACATTCAATTGACCATATGTGCCAAAAATTCTCGTTCTTTAGTTTTCGAGTTATAGCCCCTGGAAGTCGAAAACTGCACGACTTTGCCCTCGAATATCTCGACAACGGAGAAAGGAGAATTTCAGGGCATTTTCTCCCAAGAAATATATGGGAATTATCTGTAATTTAGCACAGTTTCAGAACGATTCGTGAGTCACCTTTTAAGAATAACTTCCACTGCAGGCCCATATATAAAAGTTTGCTCCTTTATTACTCTGCACATGGACAATTATTTGCGCTGTTATTTGTCCCAGGCATGTACCTATGTAATTACCGTTTACAGTGTAAAGATGGATGTTATCGGTCGCTGAACGTCGGAGCAGTGGGCGTTTAATGCATTTTCCCATAGGGTCCAATGCAAAATTGACACCTCATTTTCTCCATTCTCAAGAGCTTTGAGTCTCTGCAAAACATATACATGTGTAGACACAAATAAGTGAAATAGAATGAAGGCTATTTCAGCTTTAGCTTTTATTCCGTTTGGGAGCTAAAGTCGCACAAACTTTTGTTTACAAAAATTTCGATGGCCTATAGTTCGCAAGTTATGCAATCAGTTGACATAAGATTGTGCATGCATGTAGACATGTTAATGACCTTTATATATGCCAAGTTTCAGATGGCTACCTACTCAAACAAGCAAGCAGTAGCGGTTTGAAATTTTCACAATTTGGGCTACACGTTCGGGACGATTCGTGACCTTAGGTGACTTGCACAATTCGGGCTGAAACTAGTGCCAAATGAGAGGGTTGGGATAAACATTCAATTGTCCATATGTCCCAAAAATTCTCGTTCTTTAGTTTTCGAGTTATAGCCCCTGGAAGTCGAAAACTGCACGACTTTGCCCTCGAATATCTCGACAACGGAGAAAGGAGAATTTCAGGGCATTTTCTCCCAAGAAATATATGGGAATTATCTGTAATTTAGCACAGTTTCAGAACGATTCGTGAAAGTCACCTTTTAAGAATAACTTCCACTGCAGGCCCATATATAAAAGTTTGCTCCTTTATTACTCTGCACATGGACAATTATTTGCGCTGTTATTTGCCCCAGGCATGTACCTATGTAATTACCGTTTACAGTGTAAAGATGGATGTTATCGGTCGCTGAACGTCGGAGCAGCAGGCGTTTAATGCATTTTCCCATAGGGTCCAATGCAAAATTGACACCTCATTTTCTCCATTCTCAAGAGTTTGAGTCTCTGCAAAATATATACATGTGTAGACACAAATAAGTGAATAGAATGAAGGCTATTTCAGCTTTAGCTTTTATTCCGTTTGGGAGCTAAAGTCGCACAAACTTTTGTTTACAAAAATTTCGATGGCCTATAGTTCGCAAGTTATGCAATCAGTTGACATAAGATTGTGCATGCATGTAGACATGTTAATGACCTTTATATATGCCAAGTTTCAGATGGCTACCTACTCAAACAAGCAAGCAGTAGCGGTTTGAAATTTTCACAATTTGGGCTACACGTTCGGGACGATTCGTGACCTTAGGTGACTTGCACAATTCGGGCTGAAACTAGTGCCAAATGAGAGGGTTGGGATAAACATTCAATTGACCATATGTGCCAAAAATTCTCGTTCTTTAGTTTTCGAGTTATAGCCCCTGGAAGTCGCAAACTGCACGACTTTGCCCTCGAATATCTCGACAACGGAGAAAGGAGAATTTCAGGGCATTTTCTCCCAAGAAATATATGGGAATTATCTGTAATTTAGCACAGTTTCAGAACGATTCGTGAAAGTCACCTTTTAAGAATAACTTCCACTGCAGGCCCATATATAAAAGTTTGCTCCTTTATTACTCTGCACATGGACAATTATTTGCGCTGTTATTTGCCCCAGGCATGTACCTATGTAATTACCGTTTACAGTGTAAAGATGGATGTTATCGGTCGCTGAACGTCGGAGCAGTAGGCGTTTAATGCATTTTCCCATAGGGTCCAATGCAAAATTGACACCTCATTTTCTCCATTCTCAAGAGCTTTGAGTCTCTGCAAAACATATACATGTGTAGACACAAATAAGTGAAATAGAATGAAGGCTATTTCAGCTTTAGCTTTTATTCCGTTTGGGAGCTAAAGTCGCACAAACTTTTGTTTACAAAAATTTCGATGGCCTATAGTTCGCAAGTTATGCAATCAGTTGACATAAGATTGTGCATGCATGTAGACATGTTAATGACCTTTATATATGCCAAGTTTCAGATGGCTACCTACTCAAACAAGCAAGCAGTAGCGGTTTGAAATTTTCACAATTTGGGCTACACGTTCGGGACGATTCGTGACCTTAGGTGACTTGCACAATTCGGGCTGAAACTAGTGCCAAATGAGAGGGTTGGGATAAACATTCAATTGACCATATGTGCCAAAAATTCTCGTTCTTTAGTTTTCGAGTTATAGCCCCTGGAAGTCGAAAACTGCACGACTTTGCCCTCGAATATCTCGACAACGGAGAAAGGAGAGTTTCAGGGCATTTTCTCCCAAGAAATATATGGGAATTATCTGTAATTTAGCACAGTTTCAGAACGATTCGTGAAAGTCACCTTTTAAGAATAACTTCCACTGCAGGCCCATATATAAAAGTTTGCTCCTTTATTACTCTGCACATGGACAATTATTTGCGCTGTTATTTGCCCCAGGCATGTACCTATGTAATTACCGTTTACAGTGTAAAGATGGATGTTATCGGTCGCTGAACGTCGGAGCAGTAGGCGTTTAATGCATTTTCCCATAGGGTCCAATGCAAAATTGACACCTCATTTTCTCCATTCTCAAGAGCTTTGAGTCTCTGCAAAACATATACATGTGTAGACACAAATAAGTGAAATAGAATGAAGGCTATTTCAGCTTTAGCTTTTACTCTTTTTGGGAGCTAAAATCGCACAAACTTTTGTTTACAAAAATTTCGATGGCCTATAGTTCGCAAGTTATGCAATCAGTTGACATAAGATTGTGCATGCATGTAGACATGTTAATGACCTTTATATATGCCAAGTTTCAGATGGCTACCTACTCAAACAAGCAAGCAGTAGCGGTTTGAAATTTTCACAATTTGGGCTACACGTTCGGGACGATTCGTGACCTTAGGTGACTTGCACAATTCGGGCTGAAACTAGTGCCAAATGAGAGGGTTGGGATAAACATTCAATTGACCATATGTGCCAAAAATTCTCGTTCTTTAGTTTTCGAGTTATAGCCCCTGGAAGTCGAAAACTGCACGACTTTGCCCTCGAATATCTCGACAACGGAGAAAGGAGAATTTCAGGGCATTTTCTCCCAAGAAATATATGGGAATTATCTGTAATTTAGCACAGTTTCAGAACGATTCGTGAAAGTCACCTTTTAAGAATAACTTCCACTGCAGGCCCATATATAAAAGTTTGCTCCTTTATTACTCTGCACATGGACAATTATTTGCGCTGTTATTTGCCCCAGGCATGTACCTATGTAATTACCGTTTACAGTGTAAAGATGTATGTTATCGGTCGCTGAACGTCGGAGCAGTAGGCGTTTAATGCATTTTCCCATAGGGTCCAATGCAAAATTGACACCTCATTCTCTCCATTCTCAAGAGCTTTGAGTCTCTGCAAAACATATACATGTGTAGACACAAATAAGTGAAATAGAATGAAGGCTATTTCAGCTTTAGCTTTTATTCCGTTTGGGAGCTAAAGTCGCACAAACTTTTGTTTACAAAAATTTCGATGGCCTATAGTTCGCAAGTTATGCAATCAGTTGACATAAGATTGTGCATGCATGTAGACATGTTAATGACCTTTATATATGCCAAGTTTCAGATGGCTACCTACTCAAACAAGCAAGCAGTAGCGGTTTGAAATTTTCACAATTTGGGTTACACGTTCGGGACGATTCGTGACCTTAGGTGACTTGCACAATTCGGGCTGAAACTAGTGCCAAATGAGAGGGTTGGGATAAACATTCAATTGACCATATGTGCCAAAAATTCTCGTTCTTTAGTTTTCGAGTTATAGCCCCTGGAAGTCGAAAACTGCACGACTTTGCCCTCGAATATCTCGACAACGGAGAAAGGAGAATTTCAGGGCATTTTCTCCCAAGAAATATATGGGAATTATCTGTAATTTAGCACAGTTTCAGAACGATTCGTGAAAGTCACCTTTTAAGAATAACTTCCACTGCAGGCCCATATATAAAAGTTTGCTCCTTTTTTACTCTGCACATGGACAATTATTTGCGCTGTTATTTGCCCCAGGCATGTACCTATGTAATTACCGTTTACAGTGTAAAGATGGATGTTATCGGTCGCTGAACGTCGGAGCAGTAGGCGTTTAATGCATTTTCCCATAGGGTCCAATGCAAAATTGACACCTCATTTTCTCCATTCTCAAGAGCTTTGAGTCTCTGCAAAACATATACATGTGTAGACACAAATAAGTGAAATAGAATGAAGGCTATTTCAGCTTTAGCTTTTATTCCGTTTGGGAGCTAAAGTCGCACAAACTTTTGTTTACAAAAATTTCGATGGCCTATAGTTCGCAAGTTATGCAATCAGTTGACATAAGATTGTGCATGCATGTAGACATGTTAATGACCTTTATATATGCCAAGTTTCAGATGGCTACCTACTCAAACAAGCAAGCAGTAGCGGTTTGAAATTTTCACAATTTGGGCTACACGTTCGGGACGATTCGTGACCTTAGGTGACTTGCACAATTCGGGCTGAAACTAGTGCCAAATGAGAGGGTTGGGATAAACATTCAATTGACCATATGTGCCAAAAATTCTCGTTCTTTAGTTTTCGAGTTATAGCCCCTGGAAGTCGAAAACTGCACGACTTTGCCCTCGAATATCTCGACAACGGAGAAAGGAGAATTTCAGGGCATTTTCTCCAAAGAAATATATGGGAATTATCTGTAATTTAGCACAGTTTCAGAACGATTCGTGAAAGTCACCTTTTAAGAATAACTTCCACTGCAGGCCCATATATAAAAGTTTGCTCCTTTATTACTCTGCACATGGACAATTATTTGCGCTGTTATTTGCCCCAGGCATGTACCTATGTAATTACCGTTTACAGTGTAAAGATGGATGTTATCGGTCGCTGAACGTCGGAGCAGTAGGCGTTTAATGCATTTTCCCATAGGGTCCAATGCAAAATTGACACCTCATTTTCTCCATTCTCAAGAGCTTTGAGTCTCTGCAAAACATATACATGTGTAGACACAAATAAGTGAAATAGAATGAAGGCTATTTCAGCTTTAGCTTTTATTCCGTTTGGGAGCTAAAGTCGCACAAACTTTTGTTTACAAAAATTTCGATGGCCTATAGTTCGCAAGTTATGCAATCAGTTGACATAAGATTGTGCATGCATGTAGACATGTTAATGACCTTTATATATGCCAAGTTTCAGATGGCTACCTACTCAAACAAGCAAGCAGTAGCGGTTTGAAATTTTCACAATTTGGGCTACACGTTCGGGACGATTCGTGACCTTAGGTGACTTGCACAATTCGGGCTGAAACTAGTGCCAAATGAGAGGGTTGGGATAAACATTCAATTGACCATATGTGCCAAAAATTCTCGTTCTTTAGTTTTCGAGTTATAGCCCCTGGAAGTCGAAAACTGCACGACTTTGCCCTCGAATATCTCGACAACGGAGAAAGGAGAATTTCAGGGCATTTTCTCCCAAGAAATATATGGGAATTATCTGTAATTTAGCACAGTTTCAGAACGATTCGTGAAAGTCACCTTTTAAGAATAACTTCCACTGCAGGCCCATATATAAAAGTTTGCTCCTTTATTACTCTGCACATGGACAATTATTTGCGCTGTTATTTGCCCCAGGCATGTACCTATGTAATTACCGTTTACAGTGTAAAGATGGATGTTATCGGTCGCTGAACGTCGGAGCAGTAGGCGTTTAATGCATTTTCCCATAGGGTCCAATGCAAAATTGACACCTCATTTTCTCCATTCTCAAGAGCTTTGAGTCTCTGCAAAACATATACATGTGTAGACACAAATAAGTGAAATAGAATGAAGGCTATTTCAGCTTTAGCTTTTATTCTGTTTGGGAGCTAAAGTCGCACAAACTTTTGTTTACAAAAATTTCGATGGCCTATAGTTCGCAAGTTATGCAATCAGTTGACATAAGATTGTGCATGCATGTAGACATGTTAATGACCTTTATATATGCCAAGTTTCAGATGGCTACCTACTCAAACAAGCAAGCAGTAGCGGTTTGAAATTTTCACAATTTGGGCTACACGTTCGGGACGATTCGTGACCTTAGGTGACTTGCACAATTCGGGCTGAAACTAGTGCCAAATGAGAGGGTTGGGATAAACATTCAATTGACCATATGTGCCAAAAATTCTCGTTCTTTAGTTTTCGAGTTATAGCCCCTGGAAGTCGAAAACTGCACGACTTTGCCCTCGAATATCTCGACAACGGAGAAAGGAGAATTTCAGGGCATTTTCTCCCAAGAAATATATGGGAATTATCTGTAATTTAGCACAGTTTCAGAACGATTCGTGAAAGTCACCTTTTAAGAATAACTTCCACTGAAGTCCAATATATATACGTTTGCTCCTTTATTACTCTGCACATGGACAATTATTTGCGCTGTTATTTGCCCCAGGCATGTACTATGTAATTACCGTTTACAGTGTAAAGATGGATGTTATCGGTCGCTGAACGTCGGAGCAGTAGGCGTTTAATGCATTTTCCCATAGGGTCCAATGCAAAATTGACACCTCATTTTCTCCATTCTCAAGAGCTTTGAGTCTCTGCAAAACATATACATGTGTAGACACAAATAAGTGAAATAGAATGAAGGCTATTTCAGCTTTAGCTTTTATTCCGTTTGGGAGCTAAAGTCGCACAAACTTTTGTTTACAAAAATTTCGATGGCCTATAGTTCGCAAGTTATGCAATCAGTTGACATAAGATTGTGCATGCATGTAGACATGTTAATGACCTTTATATATGCCAAGTTTCAGATGGCTACCTACTCAAACAAGCAAGCAGTAGCGGTTTGAAATTTTCACAATTTGGGCTACACGTTCGGGACGATTCGTGACCTTAGGTGACTTGCACAATTCGGGCTGAAACTAGTGCCAAATGAGAGGGTTGGGATAAACATTCAATTGACCATATGTGCCAAAAATTCTCGTTCTTTAGTTTTCGAGTTATAGCCCCTGGAAGTCGAAAACTGCACGACTTTGCCCTCGAATATCTCGACAACGGAGAAAGGAGAATTTCAGGGCATTTTCTCCCAAGAAATATATGGGAATTATCTGTAATTTAGCACAGTTTCAGAACGATTCGTGAAAGTCACCTTTTAAGAATAACTTCCACTGCAGGCCCATATATAAAAGTTTGCTCCTTTATTACTCTGCACATGGACAATTATTTGCGCTGTTATTTGCCCCAGGCATGTACCTATGTAATTACCGTTTACAGTGTAAAGATGGATGTTATCGGTCGCTGAACGTCGGAGCAGTAGGCGTTTAATGCATTTTCCCATAGGGTCCAATGCAAAATTGACACCTCATTTTCTCCATTCTCAAGAGCTTTGAGTCTCTGCAAAACATATACATGTGTAGACACAAATAAGTGAAATAGAATGAAGGCTATTTCAGCTTTAGCTTTTATTCCGTTTGGGAGCTAAAGTCGCACAAACTTTTGTTTACAAAAATTTCGATGGCCTATAGTTCGCAAGTTATGCAATCAGTTGACATAAGATTGTGCATGCATGTAGACATGTTAATGACCTTTATATATGCCAAGTTTCAGATGGCTACCTACTCAAACAAGCAAGCAGTAGCGGTTTGAAATTTTCACAATTTGGGCTACACGTTCGGGACGATTCGTGACCTTAGGTGACTTGCACAATTCGGGCTGAAACTAGTGCCAAATGAGAGGGTTGGGATAAACATTCAATTGACCATATGTGCCAAAAATTCTCGTTCTTTAGTTTTCGAGTTATAGCCCCTGGAAGTCGAAAACTGCACGACTTTGCCCTCGAATATCTCGACAACGGAGAAAGGAGAATTTCAGGGCATTTTCTCCCAAGAAATATATGGGAATTATCTGTAATTTAGCACAGTTTCAGAACGATTCGTGAAAGTCACCTTTTAAGAATACATTCCATTGCAGGCCCATATATAAAAGTTTGCTCCTTTATTACTCTGCACATGGACAATTATTTGCGCTGTTATTTGCCCCAGGCATGTACCTATGTAATTACCGTTTACAGTGTAAAGATGGATGTTATCGGTCGCTGAACGTCGGAGCAGTAGGCGTTTAATGCATTTTCCCATAGGGTCCAATGCAAAATTGACACCTCATTTTCTCCATTCTCAAGAGCTTTGAGTCTCTGCAAAACATATACATGTGTAGACACAAATAAGTGAAATAGAATGAAGGCTATTTCAGCTTTAGCTTTTATTCCGTTTGGGAGCTAAAGTCGCACAAACTTTTGTTTACAAAAATTTCGATGGCCTATAGTTCGCAAGTTATGCAATCAGTTGACATAAGATTGTGCATGCATGTAGACATGTTAATGACCTTTATATATGCCAAGTTTCAGATGGCTACCTACTCAAACAAGCAAGCAGTAGCGGTTTGAAATTTTCACAATTTGGGCTACACGTTCGGGACGATTCGTGACCTTAGGTGACTTGCACAATTCGGGCTGAAACTAGTGCCAAATGAGAGGGTTGGGATAAACATTCAATTGACCATATGTGCCAAAAATTCTCGTTCTTTAGTTTTCGAGTTATAGCCCCTGGAAGTCGAAAACTGCACGACTTTGCCCTCAAATATCTCGACAACGGAGAAAGGAGAATTTCAGGGCATTTTCTCCCAAGAAATATATGGGAATTATCTGTAATTTAGCACAGTTTCAGAACGATTCGTGAAAGTCACCTTTTAAGAATAACTTCCACTGCAGGCCCATATATAAAAGTTTGCTCCTTTATTACTCTGCACATGGACAATTATTTGCGCTGTTATTTGCCCCAGGCATGCACCTATGTAATTACCGTTTACAGTGTAAAGATGGATGTTATCGGTCGCTGAACGTCGGAGCAGTAGGCGTTTAATGCATTTTCCCATAGGGTCCAATGCAAAATTGACACCTCATTTTCTCCATTCTCAAGAGCTTTGAGTCTCTGCAAAACATATACATGTGTAGACACAAATAAGTGAAATAGAATGAAGGCTATTTCAGCTTTAACTTTTATTCCGTTTGGGAGCTAAAGTCGCACAAACTTTTGTTTACAAAAATTTCGATGGCCTATAGTTCGCAAGTTATGCAATCAGTTGACATAAGATTGTGCATGCATGTAGACATGTTAATGACCTTTATATATGCCAAGTTTCAGATGGCTACCTACTCAAACAAGCAAGCAGTAGCGGTTTGAAATTTTCACAATTTGGGCTACACGTTCGGGACGATTCGTGACCTTAGGTGACTTGCACAATTCGGGCTGAAACTAGTGCCAAATGAGAGGGTTGGGATAAACATTCAATTGACCATATGTGCCAAAAATTCTCGTTCTTTAGTTTTCGAGTTATAGCCCCTGGAAGTCGAAAACTGCACGACTTTGCCCTCGAATATCTCGACAACGGAGAAAGGAGAATTTCAGGGCATTTTCTCCCAAGAAATATATGGGAATTATCTGTAATTTAGCACAGTTTCAGAACGATTCGTGAAAGTCACCTTTTAAGAATAACTTCCACTGCAGGCCCATATATAAAAGTTTGCTCCTTTATTACTCTGCACATGGACAATTATTTGCGCTGTTATTTGCCCCAGGCATGTACCTATGTAATTACCGTTTACAGTGTAAAGATGGATGTTATCGGTCGCTGAACGTCGGAGCAGTAGGCGTTTAATGCATTTTCCCATAGGGTCCAATGCAAAATTGACACCTCATTTTCTCCATTCTCAAGAGCTTTGAGTCTCTGCAAAACATATACATGTGTAGACACAAATAAGTGAAATAGAATGAAGGCTATTTCAGCTTTAGCTTTTATTCCGTTTGGGAGCTAAAGTCGCACAAACTTTTGTTTACAAAAATTTCGATGGCCTATAGTTCGCAAGTTATGCAATCAGTTGACATAAGATTGTGCATGCATGTAGACATGTTAATGACCTTTATATATGCCAAGTTTCAGATGGCTACCTACTCAAACAAGCAAGCAGTAGCGGTTTGAAATTTTCACAATTTGGGCTACACGTTCGGGACGATTCGTGACCTTAGGTGACTTGCACAATTCGGGCTGAAACTAGTGCCAAATGAGAGGGTTGGGATAAACATTCAATTGACCATATGTGCCAAAAATTCTCGTTCTTTAGTTTTCGAGTTATAGCCCCTGGAAGTCGAAAACTGCACGACTTTGCCCTCGAATATCTCGACAACGGAGAAAGGAGAATTTCAGGGCATTTTCTCCCAAGAAATATATGGGAATTATCTGTAATTTAGCACAGTTTCAGAACGATTCGTGAAAGTCACCTTTTAAGAATAACTTCCACTGCAGGCCCATATATAAAAGTTTGCTCCTTTATTACTCTGCACATGGACAATTATTTGCGCTGTTATTTGCCCCAGGCATGTACCTATGTAATTACCGTTTACAGTGTAAAGATGGATGTTATCGGTCGCTGAACGTCGGAGCAGTAGGCGTTTAATGCATTTTCCCATAGGGTCCAATGCAAAATTGACACCTCATTGTCTCCATTCTCAAGAGCTTTGAGTCTCTGCAAAACATATACATGTGTAGACACAAATAAGTGAAATAGAATGAAGGCTATTTCAGCTTTAGCTTTTATTCCGTTTGGGAGCTAAAGTCGCACAAACTTTTGTTTACAAAAATTTCGATGGCCTATAGTTCGCAAGTTATGCAATCAGTTGACATAAGATTGTGCATGCATGTAGACATGTTAATGACCTTTATATATGCCAAGTTTCAGATGGCTACCTACTCAAACAAGCAAGCAGTAGCGGTTTGAAATTTTCACAATTTGGGCTACACGTTCGGGACGATTCGTGACCTTAGGTGACTTGCACAATTCGGGCTGAAACTAGTGCCAAATGAGAGGGTTGGGATAAACATTCAATTGACCATATGTGCCAAAAATTCTCGTTCTTTAGTTTTCGAGTTATAGCCCCTGGAAGTCGAAAACTGCACGACTTTGCCCTCGAATATCTCGACAACGGAGAAAGGAGAATTTCAGGGCATTTTCTCCCAAGAAATATATGGGAATTATCTGTAATTTAGCACAGTTTCAGAACGATTCGTGAAAGTCACCTTTTAAGAATAACTTCCACTGCAGGCCCATATATAAAAGTTTGCTCCTTTATTACTCTGCACATGGACAATTATTTGCGCTGTTATTTGCCCCAGGCATGTACCTATGTAATTACCGTTTACAGTGTAAAGATGGATGTTATCGGTCGCTGAACGTCGGAGCAGTAGGCGTTTAATGCATTTTCCCATAGGGTCCAATGCAAAATTGACACCTCATTTTCTCCATTCTCAAGAGCTTTGAGTCTCTGCAAAACATATACATGTGTAGACACAAATAAGTGAAATAGAATGAAGGCTATTTCAGCTTTAGCTTTTATTCCGTTTGGGAGCTAAAGTCGCACAAACTTTTGTTTACAAAAATTTCGATGGCCTATATGTCGCAAGTTATGCAATCAGTTGACATAAGATTGTGCATGCATGTAGACATGTTAATGACCTTTATATATGCCAAGTTTCAGATGGCTACCTACTCAAACAAGCAAGCAGTAGCGGTTTGAAATTTTCACAATTTGGGCTACACGTTCGGGACGATTCGTGACCTTAGGTGACTTGCACAATTCGGGCTGAAACTAGTGCCAAATGAGAGGGTTGGGATAAACATTCAATTGACCATATGTGCCAAAAATTCTCGTTCTTTAGTTTTCGAGTTATAGCCCCTGGAAGTCGAAAGCTGCACGACTTTGCCCTCGAATATCTCGACAACGGAGAAAGGAGAATTTCAGGGCATTTTCTCCCAAGAAATATATGGGAATTATCTGTAATTTAGCACAGTTTCAGAACGATTCGTGAAAGTCACCTTTTAAGAATAACTTCCACTGCAGGCCCATATATAAAAGTTTGCTCCTTTATTACTCTGCACATGGACAATTATTTGCGCTGTTATTTGCCCCAGGCATGTACCTATGTAATTACCGTTTACAGTGTAAAGATGGATGTTATCGGTCGCTGAACGTCGGAGCAGTAGGCGTTTAATGCATTTTCCCATAGGGTCCAATGCAAAATTGACACCTCATTTTATCCATTCTCAAGAGCTTTGAGTCTCTGCAAAACATATACATGTGTAGACACAAATAAGTGAAATAGAATGAAGGCTATTTCAGCTTTAGCTTTTATTCCGTGTGGGAGCTAAAGTCGCACAAACTTTTGTTTACAAAAATTTCGATGGCCTATAGTTCGCAAGTTATGCAATCAGTTGACATAAGATTGTGCATGCATGTAGACATGTTAATGACCTTTATATATGCCAAGTTTCAGATGGCTACCTACTCAAACAAGCAAGCAGTAGCGGTTTGAAATTTTCACAATTTGGGCTACACGTTCGGGACGATTCGTGACCTTAGGTGACTTGCACAATTCGGGCTGAAACTAGTGCCAAATGAGAGGGTTGGGATAAACATTCAATTGACCATATGTGCCAAAAATTCTCGTTCTTTAGTTTTCGAGTTATAGCCCCTGGAAGTCGAAAACTGCACGACTTTGCCCTCAAATATCTCGACAACGGAGAAAGGAGAATTTCAGGGCATTTTCTCCCAAGAAATATATGGGAATTATCTGTAATTTAGCACAGTTTCAGAACGATTCGTGAAAGTCACCTTTTAAGAATAACTTCCACTGCAGGCCCATATATAAAAGTTTGCTCCTTTATTACTCTGCACATGGACAATTATTTGCGCTGTTATTTGCCCCAGGCATGTACCTATGTAATTACCGTTTACAGTGTAAAGATGGATGTTATCGGTCGCTGAACGTCGGAGCAGTAGGCGTTTAATGCATTTTCCCATAGGGTCAAATGCAAAATTGACACCTCATTTTCTCCATTCTCAAAAGCTTTGAGTCTCTGCAAAACATATACATGTGTAGACACAAATAAGTGAAATAGAATGAAGGCTATTTCAGCTTTAGCTTTTATTCCGTTTGGGAGCTAAAGTCGCACAAACTTTTGTTTACAAAAATTTCGATGGCCTATAGTTCGCAAGTTATGCAATCAGTTGACATAAGATTGTGCATGCATGTAGACATGTAAATGACCTTTATATATGCCAAGTTTCAGATGGCTACCTACTCAAACAAGCAAGCAGTAGCGGTTTGAAATTTTCACAATTTGGGCTACACGTTCGGGACGATTCGTGACCTTAGGTGACTTGCACAATTCGGGCTGAAACTAGTGCCAAATGAGAGGGTTGGGATAAACATTCAATTGACCATATGTGCCAAAAATTCTCGTTCTTTAGTTTTCGAGTTATAGCCCCTGGAAGTCGAAAACTGCACGACTTTGCCCTCGAATATCTCGACAACGGAGAAAGGAGAATTTCAGGGCATTTTCTCCCAAGAAATATATGGGAATTATCTGTAATTTAGCACAGTTTCAGAACGATTCGTGAAAGTCACCTTTTAAGAATAACTTCCACTGCAGGCCCATATATAAAAGTTTGCTCCTTTATTACTCTGCACATGGACAATTATTTGCGCTGTTATTTGCCCCAGGCATGTACCTATGTAATTACCGTTTACAGTGTAAAGATGGATGTTATCGGTCGCTGAACGTCGGAGCAGTAGGCGTTTAATGCATTTTCCCATAGGGTCCAATGCAAAATTGACACCTCATTTTCTCCATTCTCAAGAGCTTTGAGTCTCTGCAAAACATATACATGTGTAGACACAAATAAGTGAAATAGAATGAAGGCTATTTCAGCTTTAGCTTTTATTCCGTTTGGGAGCTAAAGTCGCACAAACTTTTGTTTACAAAAATTTCGATGGCCTATAGTTCGCAAGTTATGCAATCAGTTGACATAAGATTGTGCATGCATGTAGACATGTTAATGACCTTTATATATGCCAAGTTTCAGATGGCTACCTACTCAAACAAGCAAGCAGTAGCGGTTTGAAATTTTCACAATTTGGGCTACACGTTCGGGACGATTCGTGACCTTAGGTGACTTGCACAATTCGGGCTGAAACTAGTGCCAAATGAGAGGGTTGGGATAAACATTCAATTGACCATATGTGCCAAAAATTCTCGTTCTTTAGTTTTCGAGTTATAGCCCCTGGAAGTCGAAAACTGCACGACTTTGCCCTCGAATATCTCGACAACGGAGAAAGGAGAATTTCAGGGCATTTTCTCCCAAGAAATATATGGGAATTATCTGTAATTTAGCACAGTTTCAGAACGATTCGTGAAAGTCACCTTTTAAGAATAACTTCCACTGCAGGCCCATATATAAAAGTTTGCTCCTTTATTACTCTGCACATGGACAATTATTTGCGCTGTTATTTGCCCCAGGCATGTACCTATGTAATTACCGTTTACAGTGTAAAGATGGATGTTATCGGTCGCTGAACGTCGGAGCAGTAGGCGTTTAATGCATTTTCCCATAGGGTCCAATGCAAAATTGACACCTCATTTTCTCCATTCTCAAGAGCTTTGAGTCTCTGCAAAACATATACATGTGTAGACACAAATAAGTGAAATAGAATGAAGGCTATTTCAGCTTTAGCTTTTATTCCGTTTGGGAGCTAAAGTCGCACAAACTTTTGTTTACAAAAATTTCGATGGCCTATAGTTCGCAAGTTATGCAATCAGTTGACATAAGATTGTGCATGCATGTAGACATGTTAATGACCTTTATATATGCCAAGTTTCAGATGGCTACCTACTCAAACAAGCAAGCAGTAGCGGTTTGAAATTTTCACAATTTGGGCTACACGTTCGGGACGATACGTGACCTTAGGTGACTTGCACAATTCGGGCTGAAACTAGTGCCAAATGAGAGGGTTGGGATAAACATTCAATTGACCATATGTGCCAAAAATTCTCGTTCTTTAGTTTTCGAGTTATAGCCCCTGGAAGTCGAAAACTGCACGACTTTGCCCTCGAATATCTCGACAACGGAGAAAGGAGAATTTCAGGGCATTTTCTCCCAAGAAATATATGGGAATTATCTGTAATTTAGCACAGTTTCAGAACGATTCGTGAAAGTCACCTTTTAAGAATAACTTCCACTGCAGGCCCATATATAAAAGTTTGCTCCTTTATTACTCTGCACATGGACAATTATTTGCGCTGTTATTTGCCCCAGGCATGTATCTATGTAATTACCGTTTACAGTGTAAAGATGGATGTTATCGGTCGCTGAACGTCGGAGCAGTAGGCGTTTAATGCATTTTCCCATAGGGTCCAATGCAAAATTGACACCTCATTTTCTCCATTCTCAAGAGCTTTGAGTCTCTGCAAAACATATACATGTGTAGACACAAATAAGTGAAATAGAATGAAGGCTATTTCAGCTTTAGCTTTTATTCCGTTTGGGAGCTAAAGTCGCACAAACTTTTGTTTACAAAAATTTCGATGGCCTATAGTTCGCAAGTTATGCAATCAGTTGACATAAGATTGTGCATGCATGTAGACATGTTAATGACCTTTATATATGCCAAGTTTCAGATGGCTACCTACTCAAACAAGCAAGCAGTAGCGGTTTGAAATTTTCACAATTTGGGCTACACGTTCGGGACGATTCGGGACCTTAGGTGACTTGCACAATTCGGGCTGAAACTAGTGCCAAATGAGAGGGTTGGGATAAACATTCAATTGACCATATGTGCCAAAAATTCTCGTTCTTTAGTTTTCGAGTTATAGCCCCTGGAAGTCGAAAACTGCACGACTTTGCCCTCGAATATCTCGACAACGGAGAAAGGAGAATTTCAGGGCATTTTCTCCCAAGAAATATATGGGAATTATCTGTAATTTAGCACAGTTTCAGAACGATTCGTGAAAGTCACCTTTTAAGAATAACTTCCACTGCAGGCCCATATATAAAAGTTTGCTCCTTTATTACTCTGCACATGGACAATTATTTGCGCTGTTATTTGCCCCAGGCATGTACCTATGTAATTACCGTTTACAGTGTAAAGATGGATGTTATCGGTCGCTGAACGTCGGAGCAGTAGGCGTTTAATGCATTTCCCATAGGGTCCAATGCAAAATTGACACCTCATTTTCTCCATTCTCAAGAGCTTTGAGTCTCTGCAAAACATATACATGTGTAGACACAAATAAGTGAAATAGAATGAAGGCTATTTCAGCTTTAGCTTTTATTCCGTTTGGGAGCTAAAGTCGCACAAACTTTTGTTTACAAAAAATTCGATGGCCTATATGTCGCAAGTTATGCAATCAGTTGACATAAGATTGTGCATGCATGTAGACATGTTAATGACCTTTATATATGCCAAGTTTCAGATGGCTACCTACTCAAACAAGCAAGCAGTAGCGGTTTGAAATTTTCACAATTTGGGCTACACGTTCGGGACGATTCGTGACCTTAGGTGACTTGCACAATTCGGGCTGAAACTAGTGCCAAATGAGAGGGTTGGGATAAACATTCAATTGACCATATGTGCCAAAAATTCTCGTTCTTTAGTTTTCGAGTTATAGCCCCTGGAAGTCGAAAACTGCACGACTTTGCCCTCGAATATCTCGACAACGGAGAAAGGAGAATTTCAGGGCATTTTCTCCCAAGAAATATATGGGAATTATCTGTAATTTAGCACAGTTTCAGAACGATTCGTGAAAGTCACCTTTTAAGAATAACTTCCACTGCAGGCCCATATATAAAAGTTTGCTCCTTTATTACTCTGCACATGGACAATTATTTGCGCTGTTATTTGCCCCAGGCATGTACCTATGTAATTACCGTTTACAGTGTAAAGATGGATGTTATCGGTCGCTGAACGTCGGAGCAGTAGGCGTTTAATGCATTTTCCCATAGGGTCCAATGCAAAATTGACACCTCATTTTCTCCATTCTCAAGAGCTTTGAGTCTCTGCAAAACATATACATGTGTAGACACAAATAAGTGAAATAGAATGAAGGCTATTTCAGCTTTAGCTTTTATTCCGTTTGGGAGCTACAGTCGCACAAACTTTTGTTTACAAAAATTTCGATGGCCTATAGTTCGCAAGTTATGCAATCAGTTGACATAAGATTGTGCATGCATGTAGACATGTTAATGACCTTTATATATGCCAAGTTTCAGATGGCTACCTACTCAAACAAGCAAGCAGTAGCGGTTTGAAATTTTCACAATTTGGGCTACACGTTCGGGACGATTCGTGACCTTAGGTGACTTGCACAATTCGGGCTGAAACTAGTGCCAAATGAGAGGGTTGGGATAAACATTCAATTGACCATATGTGCCAAAAATTCTCGTTCTTTAGTTTTTGAGTTATAGCCCCTGGAAGTCGAAAACTGCACGACTTTGCCCTCGAATATCTCGACAACGGAGAAAGGAGAATTTCAGGGCATTTTCTCCCAAGAAATATATGGGAATTATCTGTAATTTAGCACAGTTTCAGAACGATTCGTGAAAGTCACCTTTTAAGAATAACTTCCACTGCAGGCCCATATATAAAAGTTTGCTCCTTTATTACTCTGCACATGGACAATTATTTGCGCTGTTATTTGCCCCAGGCATGTACCTATGTAATTACCGTTTACAGTGTAAAGATGGATGTTATCGGTCGCTGAACGTCGGAGCAGTAGGCGTTTAATGCATTTTCCCATAGGGCCCAATGCAAAATTGACACCTCATTTTCTCCATTCTCAAGAGCTTTGAGTCTCTGCAAAACATATACATGTGTAGACACAAATAAGTAAAATAGAATGAAGGCTATTTCAGCTTTAGCTTTTATTCCGTTTGGGAGCTAAAGTCGCACAAACTTTTGTTTACAAAAATTTCGATGGCCTATAGTTCGCAAGTTATGCAATCAGTTGACATAAGATTGTGCATGCATGTAGACATGTTAATGACCTTTATATATGCCAAGTTTCAGATGGCTACCTACTCAAACAAGCAAGCAGTAGCGGTTTGAAATTTTCACAATTTGGGCTACACGTTCGGGACGATTCGTGACCTTAGGTGACTTGCACAATTCGGGCTGAAACTAGTGCCAAATGAGAGGGTTGGGATAAACATTCAATTGACCATATGTGCCAAAAATTCTCGTTCTTTAGTTTTCGAGTTATAGCCCCTGGAAGTCGAAAACTGCACGAATTTGCCCTCGAATATCTCGACAACGGAGAAAGGAGAATTTCAGGGCATTTTCTCCCAAGAAATATATGGGAATTATCTGTAATTTAGCACAGTTTCAGAACGATTCGTGAAAGTCACTTTTTAAGAATAACTTCCACTGCAGGCCCATATATAAAAGTTTGCTCCTTTATTACTCTGCACATGGACAATTATTTGCGCTGTTATTTGCCCCAGGCATGTACCTATGTAATTACCGTTTACAGTGTAAAGATGGATGTTATCGGTCGCTGAACGTCGGAGCAGTAGGCGTTTAATGCATTTTCCCATAGGGTCCAATGCAAAATTGACACCTCATTTTCTCCATTCTCAAGAGCTTTGAGTCTCTGCAAAACATATACATGTGTAGACACAAATAAGTGAAATAGAATGAAGGCTATTTCAGCTTTAGCTTTTATTCCGTTTGGGAGCTAAAGTCGCACAAACTTTTGTTTACAAAAATTTCGATGGCCTATAGTTCGCAAGTTATGCAATCAGTTGACATAAGATTGTGCATGCATGTAGACATGTTAATGACCTTTATATATGCCAAGTTTCAGATGGCTACCTACTCAAACAAGCAAGCAGTAGCGGTTTGAAATTTTCACAATTTGGGCTACACGTTCGGGACGATTCGTGACCTTAGGTGACTTGCACAATTCGGGCTGAAACTAGTGCCAAATGAGAGGGTTGGGATAAACATTCAATTGACCATATGTGCCAAAAATTCTCGTTCTTTAGTTTTCGAGTTATAGCCCCTGGAAGTCGAAAACTGCACGACTTTGCCCTCGAATATCTCGACAACGGAGAAAGGAGAATTTCAGGGCATTTTCTCCCAAGAAATATATGGGAATTATCTGTAATTTAGCACAGTTTCAGATCGATTCGTGAAAGTCACCTTTTAAGAATAACTTCCACTGCAGGCCCATATATAAAAGTTTGCTCCTTTATTACTCTGCACATGGACAATTATTTGCGCTGTTATTTGCCCCAGGCATGTACCTATGTAATTACCGTTTACAGTGTAAAGATGGATGATATCGGTCGCTGAACGTCGGAGCAGTAGGCGTTTAATGCATTTTCCCATAGGGTCCAATGCAAAATTGATACCTCATTTTATTCATTCTCAAGAGCTTTGAGTCTCTGCAAAACATATACATGTGTAGACACAAATAAGTGAAATCGAATGAAGGCTATTTCTCCATTCTCAAGAGCTTTGAGTCTCTGCAAAACATATACATGTGTAGACACAAATAAGTGAAATAGAATGAAGGCTATTTCAGCTTTAGCTTTTATTCCGTTTGGGAGCTAAAGTCGCACAAACTTTTGTTTACAAAAATTTCGATGGCCTATATGTCGCAAGTTATGCAATCAGTTGACATAAGATTGTGCATGCATGTAGACATGTTAATGACCTTTATATATGCCAAGTTTCAGATGGCTACCTACTCAAACAAGCAAGCAGTAGCGGTTTGAAATTTTCACAATTTGGGCTACACGTTCGGGACGATTCGTGACCTTAGGTGACTTGCACAATTCGGGCTGAAACTAGTGCCAAATGAGAGGGTTGGGATAAACATTCAATTGACCATATGTGCCAAAAATTCTCGTTCTTTAGTTTTCGAGTTATAGCCCCTGGAAGTCGAAAACTGCACGACTTTGCCCTCGAATATCTCGACAACGGAGAAAGGAGAATTTCAGGGCATTTTCTCCCAAGAAATATATGGGAATTATCTGTAATTTAGCACAGTTTCAGAACGATTCGTGAAAGTCACCTTTTAAGAATAACTTCCACTGCAGGCCCATATATAAAAGTTTGCTCCTTTATTACTCTGCACATGGACAATTATTTGCGCTGTTATTTGCCCCAGGCATGTACCTATGTAATTACCGTTTACAGTGTAAAGATGGATGTTATCGGTCGCTGAACGTCGGAGCAGTAGGCGTTTAATGCATTTTCCCATAGGGTCCAATGCAAAATTTACACCTCATTTTCTCCATTCTCAAGAGCTTTGAGTCTCTGCAAAACATATACATGTGTAGACACAAATAAGTGAAATAGAATGGCTATTTCAGCTTTAGCTTTTATTCCGTTTGGGAGCTAAAGTCGCACAAACTTTTGTTTACAAAAATTTCGATGGCCTATAGTTCGCAAGTTATGCAATCAGTTGACATAAGATTGTGCATGCATGTAGACATGTTAATGACCTTTATATATGCCAAGTTTCAGATGGCTACCTACTCAAACAAGCAAGCAGTAGCGGTTTGAAATTTTCACAATTTGGGCTACACGTTCGGGACGATTCGTGACCTTAGGTGACTTGCACAATTCGGGCTGAAACTAGTGCCAAATGAGAGGGTTGGGATAAACATTCAATTGACCATATGTGCCAAAAATTCTCGTTCTTTAGTTTTCGAGTTATAGCCCCTGGAAGTCGAAAACTGCACGACTTTGCCCTCGAATATCTCGACAACGGAGAAAGGAGAATTTCAGGGCATTTTCTCCCAAGAAATAAATGGGAATTATCTGTAATTTAGCACATGTGTAGACACAAATAAGTGAAATAGAATGAAGGCTATTTCAGCTTTAGCTTTTATTCCGTTTGGGAGCTAAAGTCGCACAAACTTTTGTTTACAAAAATTTCGATGGCCTATAGTTCGCAAGTTATGCAATCAGTTGACATAAGATTGTGCATGCATGTAGACATGTTAATGACCTTTATATATGCCAAGTTTCAGATGGCTACCTACTCAAACAAGCAAGCAGTAGCGGTTTGAAATTTTCACAATTTGGGCTACACGTTCGGGACGATTCGTGACCTTAGGTGACTTGCACAATTCGGGCTGAAACTAGTGCCAAATGAGAGGGTTGGGATAAACATTCAATTGACCATATGTGCCAAAAATTCTCGTTCTTTAGTTTTCGAGTTATAGCCCCTGGAAGTCGAAAACTGCACGACTTTGCCCTCGAATATCTCGACAACGGAGAAAGGAGAATTTCAGGGCATTTTCTCCCAAGAAATATATGGGAATTATCTGTAATTTAGCACAGTTTCAGAACGATTCGTGAAAGTCACCTTTTAAGAATAACTTCCACTGCAGGCCCATATATAAAAGTTTGCTCCTTTATTACTCTGCACATGGACAATTATTTGCGCTGTTATTTGCCCCAGGCATGTACCTATGTAATTACCGTTTACAGTGTAAAGATGGATGTTATCGGTCGCTGAACGTCGGAGTAGTAGGCGTTTAATGCATTTTCCCATAGGGTCCAATGCAAAATTGACACCTCATTTTCTCCATTCTCAAGAGCTTTGAGTCTCTGCAAAACATATACATGTGTAGACACAAATAAGTGAAATAGAATGAAGGCTATTTCAGTTTTAGCTTTTATTCCGTTTGGGAGCTAAAGTCGCACAAACTTTTGTTTACAAAAATTTCGATGGCCTATAGTTCGCAAGTTATGCAATCAGTTGACATAAGATTGTGCATGCATGTAGACATGTTAATGACCTTTATATATGCCAAGTTTCAGATGGCTACCTACTCAAACAAACAAGCAGTAGCGGTTTGAAATTTTCACAATTTGGGCTACACGTTCGGGACGATTCGTGACCTTAGGTGACTTGCACAATTCGGGCTGAAACTAGTGCCAAATGAGAGGGTTGGGATAAACATTCAATTGACCATATGTGCCAAAAATTCTCGTTCTTTAGTTTTCGAGTTATAGCCCCTGGAAGTCGAAAACTGCACGACTTTGCCCTCGAATATCTCGACAACGGAGAAAGGAGAATTTCAGGGCATTTTCTCCCAAGAAATATATGGGAATTATCTGTAATTTAGCACAGTTTCAGAACGATTCGTGAAAGTCACCTTTTAAGAATAACTTCCACTGCAGGCCCATATATAAAAGTTTGCTCCTTTATTACTCTGCACATGGACAATTATTTGCGCTGTTATTTGCCCCAGGCATGTACCTATGTAATTACCGTTTACAGTGTAAAGATGGATGTTATCGGTCGCTGAACGTCGGAGCAGTAGGCTTTTAATGCATTTTCCCATAGGGTCCAATGCAAAATTGACACCTCATTTTCTCCATTCTCAAGAGCTTTGAGTCTCTGCAAAACATATACATGTGTAGACACAAATAAGTGAAATAGAATGAAGGCTATTTCAGCTTTAGCTTTTATTCCGTTTGGGAGCTAAAGTCGCACAAACTTTTGTTTACAAAAATTTCGATGGCCTATAGTTCGCAAGTTATGCAATCAGTTGACATAAGATTGTGCATGCATGTAGACATGTTAATGACCTTTATATATGCCAAGTTTCAGATGGCTACCTACTCAAACAAGCAAGCAGTAGCGGTTTGAAATTTTCACAATTTGGGCTACACGTTCGGGACGATTCGTGACCTTAGGTGACTTGCACAATTCGGGCTGAAACTAGTGCCAAATGAGAGGGTTGGGATAAACATTCAATTGACCATATGTGCCAAAAATTCTCGTTCTTTAGTTTTCGAGTTATAGCCCCTGGAAGTCGAAAACTGCACGACTTTGCCCTCGAATATCTCGACAACGGAGAAAGGAGAATTTCAGGGCATTTTCTCCCAAGAAATATATGGGAATTATCTGTAATTTAGCACAGTTTCAGAACGATTCGTGAAAGTCACCTTTTAAGAATAACTTCCACTGCAGGCCCATATATAAAAGTTTGCTCCTTTATTACTCTGCACATGGACAATTATTTGCGCTGTTATTTGCCCCAGGCATGTACCTATGTAATTACCGTTTACAGTGTAAAGATGGATGTTATCGGTCGCTGAACGTCGGAGCAGTAGGCGTTTAATGCATTTTCCCATAGGGTCCAATGCAAAATTGACACCTCATTTTCTCCATTCTCAAGAGCTTTGAGTCTCTGCAAAACATATACATGTGTAGACACAAATAAGTGAAATAGAATGAAGGCTATTTCAGCTTTAGCTTTTATTCCGTTTGGGAGCTAAAGTCGCACAAACTTTTGTTTACAAAAATTTCGATGGCCTATAGTTCGCAAGTTATGCAATCAGTTGACATAAGATTGTGCATGCATGTAGACATGTTAATGACCTTTATATATGCCAAGTTTCAGATGGCTACCTACTCAAACAAACAAGCAGTAGCGGTTTGAAATTTTCACAATTTGGGCTACACGTTCGGGACGATTCGTGACCTTAGGTGACTTGCACAATTCGGGCTGAAACTAGTGCCAAATGAGAGGGTTGGGATAAACATTCAATTGACCATATGTGCCAAAAATTCTCGTTCTTTAGTTTTCGAGTTATAGCCCCTGGAAGTCGAAAACTGCACGACTTTGCCCTCGAATATCTCGACAACGGAGAAAGGAGAATTTCAGGGCATTTTCTCCCAAGAAATATATGGGAATTATCTGTAATTTAGCACAGTTTCAGAACGATTCGTGAAAGTCACCTTTTAAGAATAACTTCCACTGCAGGCCCATATATAAAAGTTTGCTCCTTTATTACTCTGCACATGGACAATTATTTGCGCTGTTATTTGCCCCAGGCATGTACCTATGTAATTACCGTTTACAGTGTAAAGATGGATGTTATCGGTCGCTGAACGTCGGAGCAGTAGGCGTTTAATGCATTTTCCCATAGGGTCCAATGCAAAATTGACACCTCATTTTCTCCATTCTCAAGAGCTTTGAGTCTCTGCAAAACATATACATGTGTAGACACAAATAAGTGAAATAAAATGAAGGCTATTTCAGCTTTAGCTTTTATTCCGTTTGGGAGCTAAAGTCGCACAAACTTTTGTTTACAAAAATTTCGATGGCCTATAGTTCGCAAGTTATGCAATCAGTTGACATAAGATTGTGCATGCATGTAGACATGTTAATGACCTTTATATATGCCAAGTTTCAGATGGCTACCTACTCAAACCAGCAAGCAGTAGCGGTTTGAAATTTTCACAATTTGGGCTACACGTTCGGGACGATTCGTGACCTTAGGTGACTTGCACAATTCGGGCTGAAACTAGTGCCAAATGAGAGGGTTGGGATAAACATTCAATTGACCATATGTGCCAAAAATTCTCGTTCTTTAGTTTTCGAGTTATAGCCCCTGGAAGTCGAAAACTGCACGACTTTGCCCTCGAATATCTCGACAACGGAGAAAGGAGAATTTCAGGGCATTTTCTCCCAAGAAATATATGGGAATTATCTGTAATTTAGCACAGTTTCAGAACGATTCGTGAAAGTCACCTTTTAAGAATAACTTCCACTGCAGGCCCATATATAAAAGTTTGCTCCTTTATTACTCTGCACATGGACAATTATTTGCGCTGTTATTTGCCCCAGGCATGTACCTATGTAATTACCGTTTACAGTGTAAAGATGGATGTTATCGGTCGCTGAACGTCGGAGCAGTAGGCGTTTAATGCATTTTCCCATAGGGTCCAATGCAAAATTGACACATCATTTTCTCCATTCTCAAGAGCTTTGAGTCTCTGCAAAACATATACATGTGTAGACACAAATAAGTGAAATAGAATGAAGGCTATTTCAGCTTTAGCTTTTATTCCGTTTGGGAGCTAAAGTCGCACAAACTTTTGTTTACAAAAATTTCGATGGCCTATAGTTCGCAAGTTATGCAATCAGTTGACATAAGATTGTGCATGCATGTAGACATGTTAATGACCTTTATATATGCCAAGTTTCAGATGGCTACCTACTCAAACAAGCAAGCAGTAGCGGTTTGAAATTTTCACAATTTGGGCTACACGTTCGGGACGATTCGTGACCTTAGGTGACTTGCACAATTCGGGCTGAAACTAGTGCCAAATGAGAGGGTTGGGATAAACATTCAATTGACCATATGTGCCAAAAATTCTCGTTCTTTAGTTTTCGAGTTATAGCCCCTGGAAGTCGAAAACTGCACGACTTTGCCCTCGAATATCTCGACAACGGAGAAAGGAGAATTTCAGGGCATTTTCTCCCAAGAAATATATGGGAATTATCTGTAATTTAGCACAGTTTCAGAACGATTCGTGAAAGTCATCTTTTAAGAATAACTTCCACTGCAGGCCCATATATAAAAGTTTGCTCCTTTATTACTCTGCACATGGACAATTATTTGCGCTGTTATTTGCCCCAGGCATGTACCTATGTAATTACCGTTTACAGTGTAAAGATGGATGTTATCGGTCGCTGAACGTCGGAGCAGTAGGCGTTTAATGCATTTTCCCATAGGGTCCAATGCAAAATTGACACCTCATTTTCTCCATTCTCAAGAGCTTTGAGTCTCTGCAAAACATATACATGTGTAGACACAAATAAGTGAAATAGAATGAAGGCTATTTCAGCTTTAGCTTTTATTCCGTTTGGGAGCTAAAGTCGCACAAACTTTTGTTTACAAAAATTTCGATGGCCTATAGTTCGCAAGTTATGCAATCAGTTGACATAAGATTGTGCATGCCTGTAGACATGTTAATGACCTTTATATATGCCAAGTTTCAGATGGCTACCTACTCAAACAAGCAAGCAGTAGCGGTTTGAAATTTTCACAATTTGGGCTACACGTTCGGGACGATTCGTGACCTTAGGTGACTTGCACAATTCGGGCTGAAACTAGTGCCAAATGAGAGGGTTGGGATAAACATTCAATTGACCATATGTGCCAAAAATTCTCGTTCTTTAGTTTTCGAGTTATAGCCCCTGGAAGTCGAAAACTGCACGACTTTGCCCTCGAATATCTCGACAACGGAGAAAGGAGAATTTCAGGGCATTTTCTCCCAAGAAATATATGGGAATTATCTGTAATTTAGCACAGTTTCAGAACGATTCGTGAAAGTCACATTTTAAGAATAACTTCCACTGCAGGCCCATATATAAAAGTTTGCTCCTTTATTACTCTGCACATGGACAATTATTTGCGCTGTTATTTGCCCCAGGCATGTACCTATGTAATTACCGTTTACAGTGTAAAGATGGATGTTATCGGTCGCTGAACGTCGGAGCAGTAGGCGTTTAATGCATTTTCCCATAGGGTCCAATGCAAAATTGACACCTCATTTTCTCCATTCTCAAGAGCTTTGAGTCTCTGCAAAACATATACATGTGTAGACACAAATAAGTGAAATAGAATGAAGGCTATTTCAGCTTTAGCTTTTATTCCGTTTGGGAGCTAAAGTCGCACAAACTTTTGTTTACAAAAATTTCGATGGCCTATAGTTCGCAAGTTATGCAATCAGTTGACATAAGATTGTGCATGCATGTAGACATGTTAATGACCTTTATATATGCCAAGTTTCAGATGGCTACCTACTCAAACAAGCAAGCAGTAGCGGTTTGAAATTTTCACAATTTGGGCTACACGTTCGGGACGATTCGTGACCTTAGGTGACTTGCACAATTCGGGCTGAAACTAGTGCCAAATGAGAGGGTTGGGATAAACATTCAATTGACCATATGTGCCAAAAATTCTCGTTCTTTAGTTTTCGAGTTATAGCCCCTGGAAGTCGAAAACTGCACGACTTTGCCCTCGAATATCTCGACAACGGAGAAAGGAGAATTTCAGGGCATTTTCTCCCAAGAAATATATGGGAATTATCTGTAATTTAGCACAGTTTCAGAACGATTCGTGAAAGTCACCTTTTAAGAATAACTTCCACTGCAGGCCCATATATAAAAGTTTGCTCCTTTATTACTCTGCACATGGACAATTATTTGCGCTGTTATTTGCCCCAGGCATGTACCTATGTAATTACCGTTTACAGTGTAAAGATGGATGTTATCGGTCGCTGAACGTCGGAGCAGTAGGCGTTTAAGGTGAGGTGGGAGTGATTCAGCGCCGCCGTGCGGTAGTTTCCGTCACTACGTTACGTAATGACGTCGAACGTTCCATTTGATAAAAACAAGATGGCGTCAACGTTAGCCGCTTCTGTGATCACTTCTTGGTCTGCTCACAAAATGCAAGGAGGCTGAGCGCTGGGCGAAATTTAAAGGAAGTAGAAAGTGCCGTAGAGGAGAAACTGAAAAAGATAGTTAGTTTTCCGTGCGGAAGACTACTTGTGGGATATTTGACAGTTTCTTAACAGTTTATGAGACGGAGTTCGTAGCTTTTGAGTTAGAAAGTGCCGTAGAGAAGAAACTGAAAAAATATAGCTAGTTTTCCGTGGGGAGAAGCTGGTCTCTGACAGTTCCTCATTAGTTTGTTAGACGGAGTTCGCAGCTGTTGAGTTGCAATAACAAAGCCTCGCGAAATTGAATCCAGAATCGTACAATGAATAGTCAGATCACTGTCCACACTTCCACCGCGTCCATGTACTCAGCAGTTAACATGGTAGCAGCCATAGACAGTCGTTATCATACCACCCACACTTTAAATACTAATCATCAAAAGCTATGCCAAATTTCAGTTATATCAAAAATTCTTAGACTGTCCCTAGCATTTGAACACCGCCAGGCAGCCTTATCAACGTCGACGCAATGTCGTCAGAATCTTTTATCGACATTGATACGATAATTCAACGTCTGTTCTGTCAATAAGCTAAAACAATGTGGCGTTTCTTTTTCCTTGCCTTTCTTTCACTTAACTGTTTTTCATTTCTTATTTCTGTTTCAAGTGTATATCAAAGTATCTCCTGGACGCTAAAGTGAATCAAAGCTGCCTATCATTTTTACAGAGAGAGAGAGAGAGAGAGAGAGAGAGTCGACGAAGTCCAGTCGTTGGACCGCTAGGTTACCGTGCAGAATATTATAGGCCCTTTCTTGGGTCGGGTCAGGAACTGGAAAACTTGACTCGCTTAATCTGTACAAAAGCCAAGTGGACAAGGGAATTGTTCAAATGTCATAATACGTGGAAGCCCACCCTAACTCGGGTGCCCGTCAACTGTATGTGAGGGCATAATGGCAATGCTTTCGATTTTTTTCAATTAAAAATACTTAGTTAAGACGGATTATGCAGAGATTTAGAGAAACGTATTACATCTGCATTCATCCTGCACTTTCCAGACAATGACAATCATGAGTGATGAAAGTTCCAGACAAACTTTGCCGGTAGCCTACAACAAGCGATAGTTGATATGTGGCGCGAAAAAATAAGTAACGTTAACGTCACCATGCGCAACGTCAACATTTCAGTCTAAAGAGACGGCAGGCCGGGCATTTAATGCACTTTAACTCGAAAGTTAAGTCGGCGACCTACTATTTTCATTGCTTTAATGTGAACTTCTATCATTGGGTCATACTGTGTTAGTTTTTGAAGAAAAAAATGTGTTTTGTTTTCTCAGAATGAAGGTTTTTATCCAAGAGGTACAAGCAAAAAAGTGCATTTTCCATAGAACGCCATTATAACGTCGGGTCAAAAAAGTGGAAAAAATTGACGTTTTCGATGTCAGATATCTTAAAAACGACATCGGCGACCCCCCTTTTTTATTACATTTTCTGAAAGAGGGACTGAAAATGTACATTATAAGGAAGTATGAATAAAATCATGTGTTTTGTCAATTACTCCCACCTCACCTTAATGCATTTTCCCATAGGGTCCAATGCAAAATTGACACCTCATTTTCTCCATTCTCAAGAGCTTTGAGTCTCTGCAAAACATATACATGTGTAGACACAAATAAGTGAAATAGAATGAAGGCTATTTCAGCTTTAGCTTTTATTCCGTTTGGGAGCTAAAGTCGCACAAACTTTTGTTTACAAAAATTTCGATGGCCTATAGTTCGCAAGTTATGCAATCAGTTGACATAAGATTGTGCATGCATGTAGACATGTTAATGACCTTTATATATGCCAAGTTTCAGATGGCTACCTACTCAAACAAGCAAGCAGTAGCGGTTTGAAATTTTCACAATTTGGGCTACACGTTCGGGACGATTCGTGACCTTAGGTGACTTGCACAATTCGGGCTGAAACTAGTGCCAAATGAGAGGGTTGGGATAAACATTCAATTGACCATATGTGCCAAAAATTCTCGTTCTTTAGTTTTCGAGTTATAGCCCCTGGAAGTCGAAAACTGCACGACTTTGCCCTCGAATATCTCGACAACGGAGAAAGGAGAATTTCAGGGCATTTTCTCCCAAGAAATATATGGGAATTATCTGTAATTTAGCACAGTTTCAGAACGATTCGTGAAAGTCACCTTTTAAGAATAACTTCCACTGCAGGCCCATATATAAAAGTTTGCTCCTTTATTACTCTGCACATGGACAATTATTTGCGCTGTTATTTGCCCCAGGCATGTACCTATGTAATTACCGTTTACAGTGTAAAGATGGATGTTATCGGTCGCTGAACGTCGGAGCAGTAGGCGTTTAATGCATTTTCCCATAGGGTCCAATGCAAAATTGACACCTCATTTTCTCCATTCTCAAGAGCTTTGAGTCTCTGCAAAACATATACATGTGTAGACACAAATAAGTGAAATAGAATGAAGGCTATTTCTGCTTTAGCTTTTATTCCGTTTGGGAGCTAAAGTCGCACAAACTTTTGTTTACAAAAATTTCGATGGCCTATAGTTCGCAAGTTATGCAATCAGTTGACATAAGATTGTGCATGCATGTAGACATGTTAATGACCTTTATATATGCCAAGTTTCAGATGGCTACCTACTCAAACAAGCAAGCAGTAGCGGTTTGAAATTTTCACAATTTGGGCTACACGTTCGGGACGATTCGTGACCTTAGGTGACTTGCACAATTCGGGCTGAAACTAGTGCCAAATAAGAGGGTTGGGATAAACATTCAATTGACCATATGTGCCAAAAATTCTCGTTCTTTAGTTTTCGAGTTATAGCCCCTGGAAGTCGAAAACTGCACGACTTTGCCCTCGAATATCTCGACAACGGAGAAAGGAGAATTTCAGGGCATTTTCTCCCAAGAAATATATGGGAATTATCTGTAATTTAGCACAGTTTCAGAACGATTCGTGAAAGTCACCTTTTAAGAATAACTTCCACTGCAGGCCCATATATAAAAGTTTGCTCCTTTATTACTCTGCACATGGACAATTATTTGCGCTGTTATTTGCCCCAGGCATGTACCTATGTAATTACCGTTTACAGTGTAAAGATGGATGTTATCGGTCGCTGAACGTCGGAGCAGTAGGCGTTTAATGCATTTTCCCATAGGGTCCAATGCAAAATTGACACCTCATTTTCTCCATTCTCAAGAGCTTTGAGTCTCTGCAAAACATATACATGTGTAGACACAAATAAGTGAAATAGAATGAAGGCTATTTCAGCTTTAGCTTTTATTCCGTTTGGGAGCTAAAGTCGCACAAACTTTTGTTTACAAAAATTTCGATGGCCTATAGTTCGCAAGTTATGCAATCAGTTGACATAAGATTGTGCATGCATGTAGACATGTTAATGACCTTTATATATGCCAAGTTTCAGATGGCTACCTACTCAAACAAGCAAGCAGTAGCGGTTTGAAATTTTCACAATTTGGGCTACACGTTCGGGACGATTCGTGACCTTAGGTGACTTGCACAATTCGGGCTGAAACTAGTGCCAAATGAGAGGGTTGGGATAAACATTCAATTGACCATATGTGCCAAAAATTCTCGTTCTTTAGTTTTCGAGTTATAGCCCCTGGAAGTCGAAAACTGCACGACTTTGCCCTCGAATATCTCGACAACGGAGAAAGGAGAATTTCAGGGCATTTTCTCCCAAGAAATATATGGGAATTATCTGTAATTTAGCACAGTTTCAGAACGATTCGTGAAAGTCACCTTTTAAGAATAACTTCCACTGCAGGCCCATATATAAAAGTTTGCTCCTTTATTACTCTGCACATGGACAATTATTTGCGCTGTTATTTGCCCCAGGCATGTACCTATGTAATTACCGTTTACAGTGTAAAGATGGATGTTATCGGTCGCTGAACGTCGGAGCAGTAGGCGTTTAATGCATTTTCCCATAGGGTCCAATGCAAAATTGACACCTCATTTTCTCCATTCTCAAGAGCTTTGAGTCTCTGCAAAACATATACATGTGTAGACACAAATAAGTGAAATAGAATGAAGGCTATTTCAGCTTTAGCTTTTATTCCGTTTGGGAGCTAAAGTCGCACAAACTTTTGTTTACAAAAATTTCGATGGCCTATAGTTCGCAAGTTATGCAATCAGTTGACATAAGATTGTGCATGCATGTAGACATGTTAATGACCTTTATATATGCCAAGTTTCAGATGGCTACCTACTCAAACAAGCAAGCAGTAGCGGTTTGAAATTTTCACAATTTGGGCTACACGTTCGGGACGATTCGTGACCTTAGGTGACTTGCACAATTCGGGCTGAAACTAGTGCCAAATGAGAGGGTTGGGATAAACATTCAATTGACCATATGTGCCAAAAATTCTCGTTCTTTAGTTTTCGAGTTATAGCCCCTGGAAGTCGAAAACTGCACGACTTTGCCCTCGAATATCTCGACAACGGAGAAAGGAGAATTTCAGGGCATTTTCTCCCAAGAAATATATGGGAATTATCTGTAATTTAGCACAGTTTCAGAACGATTCGTGAAAGTCACCTTTTAAGAATAACTTCCACTGCAGGCCCATATATAAAAGTTTGCTCCTTTATTACTCTGCACATGGACAATTATTTGCGCTGTTATTTGCCCCAGGCATGTACCTATGTAATTACCGTTTACAGTGTAAAGATGGATGTTATCGGTCGCTGAACGTCGGAGCAGTAGGCGTTTAATGCATTTTCCCATAGGGTCCAATGCAAAATTGACACCTCATTTTCTCCATTCTCAAGAGCTTTGAGTCTCTGCAAAACATATACATGTGTAGACACAAATAAGTGAAATAGAATGAAGGCTATTTCAGCTTTAGCTTTTATTCCGTTTGGGAGCTAAAGTCGCACAAACTTTTGTTTACAAAAATTTCGATGGCCTATAGTTCGCAAGTTATGCAATCAGTTGACATAAGATTGTGCATGCATGTAGACATGTTAATGACCTTTATATATGCCAAGTTTCAGATGGCTACCTACTCAAACAAGCAAGCAGTAGCGGTTTGAAATTTTCACAATTTGGGCTACACGTTCGGGACGATTCGTGACCTTAGGTGACTTGCACAATTCGGGCTGAAACTAGTGCCAAATAAGAGGGTTGGCATAAACATTCAATTGACCATATGTGCCAAAAATTCTCGTTCTTTAGTTTTCGAGTTATAGCCCCTGGAAGTCGAAAACTGCACGACTTTGCCCTCGAATATCTCGACAACGGAGAAAGGAGAATTTCAGGGCATTTTCTCCCAAGAAATATATGGGAATTATCTGTAATTTAGCACAGTTTCAGAACGATTCGTGAAAGTCACCTTTTAAGAATAACTTCCACTGCAGGCCCATATATAAAAGTTTGCTCCTTTATTACTCTGCACATGGACAATTATTTGCGCTGTTATTTGCCCCAGGCATGTACCTATGTAATTACCGTTTACAGTGTAAAGATGGATGTTATCGGTCGCTGAACGTCGGAGCAGTAGGCGTTTAATGCATTTTCCCATAGGGTCCAATGCAAAATTGACACCTCATTTTCTCCATTCTCAAGAGCTTTGAGTCTCTGCAAAACATATACATGTGTAGACACAAATAAGTGAAATAGAATGAAGGCTATTTCAGCTTTAGCTTTTATTCCGTTTGGGAGCTAAAGTCGCACAAACTTTTGTTTACAAAAATTTCGATGGCCTATAGTTCGCAAGTTATGCAATCAGTTGACATAAGATTGTGCATGCATGTAGACATGTTAATGACCTTTATATATGCCAAGTTTCAGATGGCTACCTACTCAAACAAGCAAGCAGTAGCGGTTTGAAATTTTCACAATTTGGGCTACACGTTCGGGACGATTCGTGACCTTAGGTGACTTGCACAATTCGGGCTGAAACTAGTGCCAAATGAGAGGGTTGGGATAAACATTCAATTGACCATATGTGCCAAAAATTCTCGTTCTTTAGTTTTCGAGTTATAGCCCCTGGAAGTCGAAAACTGCACGACTTTGCCCTCGAATATCTCGACAACGGAGAAAGGAGAATTTCAGGGCATTTTCTCCCAAGAAATATATGGGAATTATCTGTAATTTAGCACAGTTTCAGAACGATTCGTGAAAGTCACCTTTTAAGAATAACTTCCACTGCAGGCCCATATATAAAAGTTTGCTCCTTTATTACTCTGCACATGGACAATTATTTGCGCTGTTATTTGCCCCAGGCAAGTACCTATGTAATTACCGTTTACAGTGTAAAGATGGATGTTATCGGTCGCTGAACGTCGGAGCAGTAGGCGTTTAATGCATTTTCCCATAGGGTCCAATGCAAAATTGACACCTCATTTTCTCCATTCTCAAGAGCTTTGAGTCTCTGCAAAACATATACATGTGTAGACACAAATAAGTGAAATAGAATGAAGGCTATTTCAGCTTTAGCTTTTATTCCGTTTGGGAGCTAAAGTCGCACAAACTTTTGTTTACAAAAATTTCGATGGCCTATAGTTCGCAAGTTATGCAATCAGTTGACATAAGATTGTGCATGCATGTAGACATGTTAATGACCTTTATATATGCCAAGTTTCAGATGGCTACCTACTCAAACAAGCAAGCAGTAGCGGTTTGAAATTTTCACAATTTGGGCTACACGTTCGGGACGATTCGTGACCTTAGGTGACTTGCACAATTCGGGCTGAAACTAGTGCCAAATGAGAGGGTTGGGATAAACATTCAATTGACCATATGTGCCAAAAATTCTCGTTCTTTAGTTTTCGAGTTATAGCCCCTGGAAGTCGAAAACTGCACGACTTTGCCCTCGAATATCTCGACAACGGAGAAAGAAGAATTTCAGGGCATTTTCTCCCAAGAAATATATGGATATTATCTGTAATTTAGCACAGTTTCAGAACGATTCGTGAAAGTCACCTTTTAAGAATAACTTCCACTGCAGGCCCATATATAAAAGTTTGCTCCTTTATTACTCTGCACATGGACAATTATTTGCGCTGTTATTTGCCCCAGGCATGTACCTATGTAATTACCGTTTACAGTGTAAAGATGGATGTTATCGGTCGCTGAACGTCGGAGCAGTAGGCGTTTAATGCATTTTCCCATAGGGTCCAATGCAAAATTGACACCTCATTTTCTCCATTCTCAAGAGCTTTGAGTCTCTGCAAAACATATACATGTGTAGACACAAATAAGTGAAATAGAATGAAGGCTATTTCAGCTTTAGCTTTTATTCCGTTTGGGAGCTAAAGTCGCACAAACTTTTGTTTACAAAAATTTCGATGGCCTATAGTTCGCAAGTTATGCAATCAGTTGACATAAGATTGTGCATGCATGTAGACATGTTAATGACCTTTATATATGCCACGTTTCAGATGATTACCTACTCAAACAAGCAAGCAGTAGCGGTTTGAAATTTTCACAATTTGGGCTACACGTTCGGGACGATTCGTGACCTTAGGTGACTTGCACAATTCGGGCTGAAACTAGTG
Source organism: Ctena decussata (assembly GCA_963989385.1). Lineage (NCBI taxonomy): Eukaryota > Metazoa > Mollusca > Bivalvia > Lucinida > Lucinidae > Ctena > Ctena decussata. The sequence goes on along the minus strand of OZ022510.1, from coordinate 53,117,266 downwards.
CCAAATGAGAGGGTTGGGATAAACATTCAATTGACCATATGTGCCAAAAATTCTCGTTCTTTAGTTTTCCAGTTATAGCCCCTGGAAGTCGAAAACTGCACGACTTTGCCCTCGAATATCTCGACAACGGAGAAAGGAGAATTTCAGGGCATTTTCTCCCAAGAAATATATGGGAATTATCTGTAATTTAGCACAGTTTCAGAACGATTCGTGAAAGTCACCTTTTAAGAATAACTTCCACTGCAGGCCCATATATAAAAGTTTGCTCCTTTATTACTCTGCACATGGACAATCATTTGCGCTGTTATTTGCCCCAGGCATGTACCTATGTAATTACCGTTTACAGTGTAAAGATGGATGTTATCGGTCGCTGAACGTCGGAGCAGTAGGCGTTTAATGCATTTTCCCATAGGGTCCAATGCAAAATTGACACCTCATTTTCTCCATTCTCAAGAGCTTTGAGTCTCTGCAAAACATATACATGTGTAGACACAAATAAGTGAAATAGAATGAAGGCTATTTCAGCTTTAGCTTTTATTCCGTTTGGGAGCTAAAGTCGCACAAACTTTTGTTTACAAAAATTTCGATGGCCTATAGTTCGCAAGTTATGCAATCAGTTGACATAAGATTGTGCATGCATGTAGACATGTTAATGACCTTTATATATGCCAAGTTTCAGATGGCTACCTACTCAAACAAGCAAGCAGTAGCGGTTTGAAATTTTCACAATTTGGGCTACACGTTCGGGACGATTCGTGACCTTAGGTGACTTGCACAATTCGGGCTGAAACTAGTGCCAAATGAGAGGGTTGGGATAAACATTCAATTGACCATATGTGCCAAAAATTCTCGTTCTTTAGTTTTCGAGTTATAGCCCCTGGAAGTCGAAAACTGCACGACTTTGCCCTCGAATATCTCGACAACGGAGAAAGGAGAATTTCAGGGCATTTTCTCCCAAGAAATATATGGGAATTATCTGTAATTTAGCACAGTTTCAGAACGATTCGTGAAAGTCACCTTTTAAGAATAACTTCCACTGCAGGCCCATATATAAAAGTTTGCTCCTTTATTACTCTGCACATGGACAATTATTTGCGCTGTTATTTGCCCCAGGCATGAACCTATGTAATTACCGTTTACAGTGTAAAGATGGATGTTATCGGTCGCTGAACGTCGGAGCAGTAGGCGTTTAATGCATTTTCCCATAGGGTCCAATGCAAAATTGACACCTCATTTTCTCCATTCTCAAGAGCTTTGAGTCTCTGCAAAACATATACATGTGTAGACACAAATAAGTGAAATAGAATGAAGGCTATTTCAGCTTTAGCTTTTATTCCGTTTGGGAGCTAAAGTCGCACAAACTTTTGTTTACAAAAATTTCGATGGCCTATAGTTCGCAAGTTATGCAATCAGTTGACATAAGATTGTGCATGCATGTAGACATGTTAATGACCTTTATATATGCCAAGTTTCAGATGGCTACCTACTCAAACAAGCAAGCAGTAGCGGTTTGAAATTTTCACAATTTGGGCTACACGTTCGGGACGATTCGTGACCTTAGGTGACTTGCACAATTCGGGCTGAAACTAGTGCCAAATGAGAGGGTTGGGATAAACATTCAATTGACCATATGTGCCAAAAATTCTCGTTCTTTAGTTTTCGAGTTATAGCCCCTGGAAGTCGAAAACTGCACGACTTTGCCCTCGAATATCTCGACAACGGAGAAAGGAGAATTTCCGGGCATTTTCTCCCAAGAAATATATGGGAATTATCTGTAATTTAGCACAGTTTCAGAACGATTCGTGAAAGTCACCTTTTAAGAATAACTTCCACTGCAGGCCCATTTATAAAAGTTTGCTCCTTTATTACTCTGCACATGGACAATTATTTGCGCTGTTATTTGCCCCAGGCATGTACCTATGTAATTACCGTTTACAGTGTAAAGATGGATGTTATCGGTCGCTGAACGTCGGAGCAGTAGGCGTTTAATGCATTTTCCCATAGGGTCCAATGCAAAATTGACACCTCATTTTCTCCATTCTCAAGAGCTTTGAGTCTCTGCAAAACATATACATGTGTAGACACAAATAAGTGAAATAGAATGAAGGCTATTTCAGCTTTAGCTTTTATTCCGTTTGGGAGCTGAAGTCGCACAAACTTTTGTTTACAAAAATTTCGATGGCCTATAGTTCGCAAGTTATGCAATCAGTTGACATAAGATTGTGCATGCATGTAGACATGTTAATGACCTTTATATATGCCAAGTTTCAGATGGCTACCTACTCAAACAAGCAAGCAGTAGCGGTTTGAAATTTTCACAATTTGGGCTACACGTTCGGGACGATTCGTGACCTTAGGTGACTTGCACAATTCGGGCTGAAACTAGTGCCAAATGAGAGGGTTGGGATAAACATTCAATTGACCATATGTGCCAAAAATTCTCGTTCTTTAGTTTTCGAGTTATAGCCCCTGGAAGTCGAAAACTGCACGACTTTGCCCTCGAATATCTCGACAACGGAGAAAGGAGAATTTCAGGGCATTTTCTCCCAAGAAATATATGGGAATTATCTGTAATTTAGCACAGTTTCAGAACGATTCGTGAAAGTCACCTTTTAAGAATAACTTCCACTGCAGGCCCATATATAAAAGTTTGCTCCTTTATTACTCTGCACATGGACAATTATTTGCGCTGTTATTTGCCCCAGGCATGTACCTATGTAATTACCGTTTACAGTGTAAAGATGGATGTTATCGGTCGCTGAACGTCGGAGCAGTAGGCGTTTAATGCATTTTCCCATAGGGTCCAATGCAAATTTGACACCTCATTTTCTCCATTCTCAAGAGCTTTGAGTCTCTGCAAAACATATACATGTGTAGACACAAATAAGTGAAATAGAATGAAGGCTATTTCAGCTTTAGCTTTTATTCCGTTTGGGAGCTAATGTCGCACAAACTTTTGTTTACAAACATTTCGATGGCCTATAGTTCGCAAGTTATGCAATCAGTTGACATAAGATTGTGCATGCATGTAGACATGTTAATGACCTTTATATATGCCAAGTTTCAGATGGCTACCTACTCAAACAAGCAAGCAGTAGCGGTTTGAAATTTTCACAATTTGGGCTACACGTTCGGGACGATTCGTGACCTTAGGTGACTTGCACAATTCGGGCTGAAACTAGTGCCAAATGAGAGGGTTGGGATAAACATTCAATTGACCATATGTGCCAAAAATTCTCGTTCTTTAGTTTTCGAGTTATAGCCCCTGGAAGTCGAAAACTGCACGACTTTGCCCTCGAATATCTCGACAACGGAGAAAGGAGAATTTCAGGGCATTTTCTCCCAAGAAATATATGGGAATTATCTGTAATTTAGCACAGTTTCAGAACGATTCGTGAAAGTCACCTTTTAAGAATAACTTCCACTGCAGGCCCATATATAAAAGTTTGCTCCTTTATTACTCTGCACATGGACAATTATTTGCGCTGTTATTTGCCCCAGGCATGTACCTATGTAATTACCGTTTACAGTGTAAAGATGGATGTTATCGGTCGCTGAACGTCGGAGCAGTAGGCGTTTAATGCATTTTCCCATAGGGTCCAATGCAAAATTGACACCTCATTTTCTCCATTCTCAAGAGCTTTGAGTCTCTGCAAAACATATACATGTGTAGACACAAATAAGTGAAATAGAATGAAGGCTATTTCAGCTTTAGCTTTTATTCCGTTTGGGAGCTAAAGTCGCACAAACTTTTGTTTACAAAAATTTCGACGGCCTATAGTTCGCAAGTTATGCAATCAGTTGACATAAGATTGTGCATGCATGTAGACATGTTAATGACCTTTATATATGCTAAGTTTCAGATGGCTACCTACTCAAACAAGCAAGCAGTAGCGGTTTGAAATTTTCACAATTTGGGCTACACGTTCGGGACGATTCGTGACCTTAGGTGACTTGCACAATTCGGGCTGAAACTAGTGCCAAATGAGAGGGTTGGGATAAACATTCAATTGACCATATGTGCCAAAAATTCTCGTTCTTTAGTTTTCGAGTTATAGCCCCTGGAAGTCGAAAACTGCACGACTTTGCCCTCGAATATCTCGACAACGGAGAAAGGAGAATTTCAGGGCATTTTCTCCCAAGAAATATATGGGAATTATCTGTAATTTAGCACAGTTTCAGAACGATTCGTGAAAGTCACCTTTTAAGAATAACTTCCACTGCAGGCCCATATATAAAAGTTTGCTCCTTTATTACTCTGCACATGGACAATTATTTGCGCTGTTATTTGCCCCAGGCATGTACCTATGTAATTACCGTTTACAGTGTAAAGATGGATGTTATCGGTCGCTGAACGTCGGAGCAGTAGGCGTTTAATGCATTTTCCCATAGGGTCCAATGCAAAATTGACACCTCATTTTCTCCATTCTCAAGAGCTTTGAGTCTCTGCAAAACATATACATGTGTAGACACAAATAAGTGAAATAGAATGAAGGCTGTTTCAGCTTTAGCTTTTATTCCGTTTGGGAGCTAAAGTCGCACAAACTTTTGTTTACAAAAATTTCGATGGCCTATAGTTCGCAAGTTATGCAATCAGTTGACATAAGATTGTGCATGCATGTAGACATGTTAATGACCTTTATATATGCCAAGTTTCAGATGGCTACCTACTCAAACAAGCAAGCAGTAGCGGTTTGAAATTTTCACAATTTGGGCTACACGTTCGGGACGATTCGTGACCTTAGGTGACTTGCACAATTCGGGCTGAAACTAGTGCCAAATGAGAGGGTTGGGATAAACATTCAATTGACCATATGTGCCAAAAATTCTCGTTCTTTAGTTTTCGAGTTATAGCCCCTGGAAGTCGAAAACTGCACGACTTTGCCCTCGAATATCTCGACAACGGAGAAAGGAGAATTTCAGGGCATTTTCTCCCAAGAAATATATGGGAATTATCTGTAATTTAGCACAGTTTCAGAACGATTCGTGAAAGTCACCTTTTAAGAATAACTTCCACTGCAGGCCCATATATAAAGGTTTGCTCCTTTATTACTCTGCACATGGACAATTATTTGCGCTGTTATTTGCCCCAGGCATGTACCTATGTAATTACCGTTTACAGTGTAAAGATGGATGTTATCGGTCGCTGAACGTCGGAGCAGTAGGCGTTTAATGCATTTTCCCATAGGGTCCAATGCAAAATTGACACCTCATTTTCTCCATTCTCAAGAGCTTTGAGTCTCTGCAAAACATATACATGTGTAGACACAAATAAGTGAAATAGAATGAAGGCTATTTCAGCTTTAGCTTTTATTCCGTTTGGGAGCTAAAGTCGCACAAACTTTTGTTTACAAAAATTTCGATGGCCTATAGTTCGCAAGTTATGCAATCAGTTGACATAAGATTGTGCATGCATGTAGACATGTTAATGCCCTTTATATATGCCAAGTTTCAGATGGCTACCTACTCAAACAAGCAAGCAGTAGCGGTTTGAAATTTTCACAATTTGGGCTACACGTTCGGGACGATTCGTGACCTTAGGTGACTTGCACAATTCGGGCTGAAACTAGTGCCAAATGAGAGGGTTGGGATAAACATTCAATTGACCATATGTGCCAAAAATTCTCGTTCTTTAGTTTTCGAGTTATAGCCCCTGGAAGTCGAAAACTGCACGACTTTGCCCTCGAATATCTCGACAACGGAGAAAGGAGAATTTCAGGGCATTTTCTCCCAAGAAATATATGGGAATTATCTGTAATTTAGCACAGTTTCAGAACGATTCGTGAAAGTCACCTTTTAAGAATAACTTCCACTGCAGGCCCATATATAAAAGTTTGCTCCTTTATTACTCTGCACATGGACAATTATTTGCGCTGTTATTTGCCCCAGGCATGTACCTATGTAATTACCGTTTACAGTGTAAAGATGGATGTTATCGGTCGCTGAACGTCGGAGCAGTAGGCGTTTAATGCATTTTCCCATAGGGTCCAATGCAAAATTGACACCTCATTTTCTCCATTCTCAAGAGCTTTGAGTCTCTGCAAAACATATACATGTGTAGACACAAATAAGTGAAATAGAATGAAGGCTATTTCAGCTTTAGCTTTTATTCCGTTTGGGAGCTAAAGTCGCACAAACTTTTGTTTACAAAAATTTCGATGGCCTATAGTTCGCAAGTTATGCAATCAGTTGACATAAGATTGTGCATGCATGTAGACATGTTAATGACCTTTATATATGCCAAGTTTCAGATGGCTACCTACTCAAACAAGCAAGCAGTAGCGGTTTGAAATTTTCACAATTTGGGCTACACGTTCGGGACGATTCGTGACCTTAGGTGACTTGCACAATTCGGGCTGAAACTAGTGCCAAATGAGAGGGTTGGGATAAACATTCAATTGACCATATGTGCCAAAAATTCTCGTTCTTTAGTTTTCGAGTTATAGCCCCTGGAAGTCGAAAACTGCACGACTTTGCCCTCGAATATCTCGACAACGGAGAAAGGAGAATTTCAGGGCATTTTCTCCCAAGAAATATATGGGAATTATCTGTAATTTAGCACAGTTTCAGAACGATTCGTGAAAGTCACCTTTTAAGAATAACTTCCACTGCAGGCCCATATATAAAAGTTTGCTCCTTTATTACTCTGCACATGGACAATTATTTGCGCTGTTATTTGCCCCAGGCAAGTACCTATGTAATTGCCGTTTACAGTGTAAAGATGGATGTTATCGGTCGCTGAACGTCGGAGCAGTAGGCGTTTAATGCATTTTCCCATAGGGTCCAATGCAAAATTGACACCTCATTTTCTCCATTCTCAAGAGCTTTGAGTCTCTGCAAAACATATACATGTGTAGACACAAATAAGTGAAATAGAATGAAGGCTATTTCAGCTTTAGCTTTTATTCCGTTTGGGAGCTAAAGTCGCACAAACTTTTGTTTACAAAAATTTCGATGGCCTATAGTTCGCAAGTTATGCAATCAGTTGACATAAGATTGTGCATGCATGTAGACATGTTAATGACCTTTATATATGCCAAGTTTCAGATGGCTACCTACTCAAACAAGCAAGCAGTAGCGGTTTGAAATTTTCACAATTTGGGCTACACGTTCGGGACGATTCGTGACCTTAGGTGACTTGCACAATTCGGGCTGAAACTAGTGCCAAATGAGAGGGTTGGGATAAACATTCAATTGACCATATGTGCCAAAAATTCTCGTTCTTTAGTTTTCGAGTTATAGCCCCTGGAAGTCGAAAACTGCACGACTTTGCCCTCGAATATCTCGACAACGGAGAAAGGAGAATTTCAGGGCATTTTCTCCCAAGAAATATATGGGAATTATCTGTAATTTAGCACAGTTTCAGAACGATTCGTGAAAGTCACCTTTTAAGAATAACTTCCACTGCAGGCCCATATATAAAAGTTTGCTCCTTTATTACTCTGCACATGGACAATTATTTGCGCTGTTATTTGCCCCAGGCATGTACCTATGTAATTACCGTTTACAGTGTAAAGATGGATGTTATCGGTCGCTGAACGTCGGAGCAGTAGGCGTTTAATGCATTTTCCCATAGGGTCCAATGCAAAATTGACACCTCATTTTCTCCATTCTCAAGAGCTTTGAGTCTCTGCAAAACATATACATGTGTAGACACAAATAAGTGAAATAGAATGAAGGCTATTTCAGCTTTAGCTTTTATTCCGTTTGGGAGCTAAAGTCGCACAAACTTTTGTTTACAAAAATTTCGATGGCCTATAGTTCGCAAGTTATGCAATCAGTTGACATAAGATTGTGCATGCATGTAGACATGTTAATGACCTTTATATATGCCAAGTTTCAGATGGCTACCTACTCAAACAAGCAAGCAGTAGCGGTTTGAAATTTTCACAATTTGGGCTACACGTTCGGGACGATTCGTGACCTTAGGTGACTTGCACAATTCGGGCTGAAACTAGTGCCAAATGAGAGGGTTGGGATAAACATTCAATTGACCATATGTGCCAAAAATTCTCGTTCTTTAGTTTTCGAGTTATAGCCCCTGGAAGTCGAAAACTGCACGACTTTGCCCTCGAATATCTCGACAACGGAGAAAGGAGAATTTCAGGGCATTTTCTCCCAAGAAATATATGGGAATTATCTGTAATTTAGCACAGTTTCAGAACGATTCGTGAAAGTCACCTTTTAAGAATAACTTCCACTGCAGGCCCATATATAAAGGTTTGCTCCTTTATTACTCTGCACATGGACAATTATTTGCGCTGTTATTTGCCCCAGGCATGTACCTATGTAATTACCGTTTACAGTGTAAAGATGGATGTTATCGGTCGCTGAACGTCGGAGCAGTAGGCGTTTAATGCATTTTCCCATAGGGTCCAATGCAAAATTGACACCTCATTTTCTCCATTCTCAAGAGCTTTGAGTCTCTGCAAAACATATACATGTGTAGACACAAATAAGTGAAATAGAATGAAGGCTATTTCAGCTTTAGCTTTTATTCCGTTTGGGAGCTAAAGTCGCACAAACTTTTGTTTACAAAAATTTCGATGGCCTATAGTTCGCAAGTTATGCAATCAGTTGACATAAGATTGTGCATGCATGTAGACATGTTAATGACCTTTATATATGCCAAGTTTCAGATGGCTACCTACTCAAACAAGCAAGCAGTAGCGGTTTGAAATTTTCACAATTTGGGCTACACGTTCGGGACGATTCGTGACCTTAGGTGACTTGCACAATTCGGGCTGAAACTAGTGCCAAATGAGAGGGTTGGGATAAACATTCAATTGACCATATGTGCCAAAAATTCTCGTTCTTTAGTTTTCGAGTTATAGCCCCTGGAAGTCGAAAACTGCACGACTTTGCCCTCGAATATCTCGACAACGGAGAAAGGAGAATTTCAGGGCATTTTCTCCCAAGAAATATATGGGAATTATCTGTAATTTAGCACAGTTTCAGAACGATTCGTGAAAGTCACCTTTTAAGAATAACTTCCACTGCAGGCCCATATATAAAAGTTTGCTCCTTTATTACTCTGCACATGGACAATTATTTGCGCTGTTATTTGCCCCAGGCATGTACCTATGTAATTACCGTTTACAGTGTAAAGATGGATGTTATCGGTCGCTGAACGTCGGAGCAGTAGGCGTTTAATGCATTTTCCCATAGGGTCCAATGCAAAATTGACACCTCATTTTCTCCATTCTCAAGAGCTTTGAGTCTCTGCAAAACATATACATGTGTAGACACAAATAAGTGAAATAGAATGAAGGCTATTTCAGCTTTAGCTTTTATTCCGTTTGGGAGCTAAAGTCGCACAAACTTTTGTTTACAAAAATTTCGATGGCCTATAGTTCGCAAGTTATGCAATCAGTTGACATAAGATTGTGCATGCATGTAGACATGTTAATGACCTTTATATATGCCAAGTTTCAGATGGCTACCTACTCAAACAAGCAAGCAGTAGCGGTTTGAAATTTTCACAATTTGGGCTACACGTTCGGGACGATTCGTGACCTTAGGTGACTTGCACAATTCGGGCTGAAACTAGTGCCAAATGAGAGGGTTGGGATAAACATTCAATTGACCATATGTGCCAAAAATTCTCGTTCTTTAGTTTTCGAGTTATAGCCCCTGGAAGTCGAAAACTGCACGACTTTGCCCTCGAATATCTCGACAACGGAGAAAGGAGAATTTCAGGGCATTTTCTCCCAAGAAATATATGGGAATTATCTGTAATTTAGCACAGTTTCAGAACGATTCGTGAAAGTCACCTTTTAAGAATAACTTCCACTGCAGGCCCATATATAAAAGTTTGCTCCTTTATTACTCTGCACATGGACAATTATTTGCGCTGTTATTTGCCCCAGGCAAGAACCTATGTAATTGCCGTTTACAGTGTAAAGATGGATGTTATCGGTCGCTGAACGTCGGAGCAGTAGGCGTTTAATGCATTTTCCCATAGGGTCCAATGCAAAATTGACACCTCATTTTCTCCATTCTCAAGAGCTTTGAGTCTCTGCAAAACATATACATGTGTAGACACAAATAAGTGAAATAGAATGAAGGCTATTTCAGCTTTAGCTTTTATTCCGTTTGGGAGCTAAAGTCGCACAAACTTTTGTTTACAAAAATTTCGATGGCCTATAGTTCGCAAGTTATGCAATCAGTTGACATAAGATTGTGCATGCATGTAGACATGTTAATGACTTTTATATATGCCAAGTTTCAGATGGCTACCTACTCAAACAAGCAAGCAGTAGCGGTTTGAAATTTTCACAATTTGGGCTACACGTTCGGGACGATTCGTGACCTTAGGTGACTTGCACAATTCGGGCTGAAACTAGTGCCAAATGAGAGGGTTGGGATAAACATTCAATTGACCATATGTGCCAAAAATTCTCGTTCTTTAGTTTTCGAGTTATAGCCCCTGGAAGTCGAAAACTGCACGACTTTGCCCTCGAATATCTCAACAACGGAGAAAGGAGAATTTCAGGGCATTTTCTCCCAAGAAATATATGGGAATTATCTGTAATTTAGCACAGTTTCAGAACGATTCGTGAAAGTCACCTTTTAAGAATAACTTCCACTGCAGGCCCATATATAAAAGTTTGCTCCTTTATTACTCTGCACATGGACAATTATTTGCGCTGTTATTTGCCCCAGGCATGTACCTATGTAATTACCGTTTACAGTGTAAAGATGGATGTTATCGGTCGCTGAACGTCGGAGCAGTAGGCGTTTAATGCATTTTCCCATAGGGTCCAATGCAAAATTGACACCTCATTTTCTCCATTCTCAAGAGCTTTGAGTCTCTGCAAAACATATACATGTGTAGACAAAAATAAGTGAAATAGAATGAAGGCTATTTCAGCTTTAGCTTTTATTCCGTTTGGGAGCTAAAGTCGCACAAACTTTTGTTTACAAAAATTTCGATGGCCTATAGTTCGCAAGTTATGCAATCAGTTGACATAAGATTGTGCATGCATGTAGACATGTTAATGACCTTTATATATGCCAAGTTTCAGATGGCTACCTACTCAAACAAGCAAGCAGTAGCGGTTTGAAATTTTCACAATTTGGGCTACACGTTCGGGACGATTCGTGACCTTAGGTGACTTGCACAATTCGGGCTGAAACTAGTGCCAAATGAGAGGGTTGGGATAAACATTCAATTGACCATATGTGCCAAAAATTCTCGTTCTTTAGTTTTCGAGTTATAGCCCCTGGAAGTCGAAAACTGCACGACTTTGCCCTCGAATATCTCGACAACGGAGAAAGAATTTCAGGGCATTTTCTCCCAAGAAATATATGGGAATTATCTGTAATTTAGCACAGTTTCAGAACGATTCGTGAAAGTCACCTTTTAAGAATAACTTCCACTGCAGGCCCATATATAAAAGTTTGCTCCTTTATTACTCTGCACATGGACAATTATTTGCGCTGTTATTTGCCCCAGGCATGTACCTATGTAATTACCGTTTACAGTGTAAAGATGGATGTTATCGGTCGCTGAACGTCGGAGCAGTAGGCGTTTAATGCATTTTCCCATAGGGTCCAATGCAAAATTGACACCTCATTTTCTCCATTCTCAAGAGCTTTGAGTCTCTGCAAAACATATACATGTGTAGACACAAATAAGTGAAATAGAATGAAGGCTATTTCAGCTTTAGCTTTTATTCCGTTTGGGAGCTAAAGTCGCACAAACTTTTGTTTACAAAAATTTCGATGGCCTATAGTTCGCAAGTTATGCAATCAGTTGACATAAGATTGTGCATGCATGTAGACATGTTAATGACCTTTATATATGCCAAGTTTCAGATGGCTACCTACTCAAACAAGCAAGCAGTAGCGGTTTGAAATTTTCACAATTTGGGCTACACGTTCGGGACGATTCGTGACCTTAGGTGACTTGCACAATTCGGGCTGAAATTAGTGCCGAATGAGAGGGTTGGGATAAACATTCAATTGACCATATGTGCCAAAAATTCTCGTTCTTTAGTTTTCGAGTTATAGCAACTGGAAGTCGAAAACTGTACGACTTTGCCCTCGAATATCTCGACAACGGAGAAAGGAGAGTTTCAGGGCATTTTCTCCCAAGAAATATATGGGAATTATCTGTAATTTAGCACAGTTTCAGAACGATTCGTGAAAGTCACCTTTTAAAAATAACTTCCACTGCAGGCCCATATATAAAAGTTTGCTCCTTTATTACTCCGCACATGGACAATTATTTGTGCTGTTATTTGCCCCAGGCATGTTCCTATGTAATTACCGTTTACAGTGTAAAGATGGATGTTATCGGTCGCTGAACGTCGGAGCAGTAGGCGTTTAATGCATTTTCCCATAGGGTCCAATGCAAAATTGACACCTCATTTTCTCCATTCTCAAGAGCTTTGAGTCTCTGCAAAACATATACATGTGTAGACACAAATAAGTGAAATAGAATGAAGGCTATTTCAGCTTTAGCTTTTATTCCGTTTGGGAGCTAAAATCGCACAAACTTTTGTTTACAAAAATTTCGATGGCCTATAGTTCGCAAGTTGTGCAATCAGTTGACATAAGATTGTGCATGCATGTAGACATGTTAATGACCTTTATATATGCCAAGTTTCAGATGGCTACCTACTCAAACAAGCAAGCAGTAGCGGTTTGAAATTTTCACAATTTGGTCTACACGTTCGGGACGATTCGTGACCTTAGGTGACTTGCACAATTCGGGCTGAAACTAGTGCCAAATGAGAGGGTTGGGATAAACATTCAATTGACCATATGTGCCAAAAATTCTCGTTCTTTAGTTTTCGAGTTATAGCCCCTGGAAGTCGAAAACTGCACGACTTTGCCCTCGAATATCTCGACAACGGAGAAAGGAGAATTTCAGGGCATTTTCTCCCAAGAAATATATGGGAATTATCTGTAATTTAGCACAGTTTCAGAACGATTCGTGAAAGTCACCTTTTAAGAATAACTTCCACTGCAGGCCCATATATAAAAGTTTGCTCCTTTATTACTCTGCACATGGACAATTATTTGCGCTGTTATTTGCCCCAGGCATGTACCTATGTAATTACCGTTTACAGTGTAAAGATGGATGTTATCGGTCGCTGAACGTCGGAGCAGTAGGCGTTTAATGCATTTTCCCATAGGGTCCAATGCAAAATTGACACCTCATTTTCTCCATTCTCAAGAGCTTTGAGTCTCTGCAAAACATATACATGTGTAGACACAAATAAGTGAAATAGAATGAAGGCTATTTCAGCTTTAGCTTTTATTCCGTTTGGGAGCTAAAGTCGCACAAACTTTTGTTTACAAAAATTTCGATGGCCTATAGTTCGCAAGTTATGCAATCAGTTGACATAAGATTGTGCATGCATGTAGACATGTTAATGACCTTTATATATACCAAGTTTCAGATGGCTACCTACTCAAACCAGCAAGCAGTAGCGGTTTGAAATTTTCACAATTTGGGCTACACGTTCGGGACAATTCGTGACCTTAGGTGACTTGCACAATTCGGGCTGAAACTAGTGCCAAATGAGAGGGTTGGGATAAACATTCAATTGACCATATGTGCCAAAAATTCTCGTTCTTTAGTTTTCGAGTTATAGCCCCTGGAAGTCGAAAACTGCACGACTTTGCCCTCGAATATCTCGACAACGGAGAAAGGAGAATTTCAGGGCATTTTCTCCCAAGAAATATATGGGAATTATCTGTAATTTAGCACAGTTTCAGAACGATTCGTGAAAGTCACCTTTTAAGAATAACTTCCACTGCAGGCCCATATATAAAAGTTTGCTCCTTTATTACTCTGCACATGGACAATTATTTGCGCTGTTATTTGCCCCAGGCATGTACCTATGTAATTACCGTTTACAGTGTAAAGATGGATGTTATCGGTCGCTGAACGTCGGAGCAGTAGGCGTTTAATGCATTTTCGCATAGGGTCCAATGCAAAATTGACACCTCATTTTCTCCATTCTCATTAGCTTTGAGTCTCTGCAAAACATATACATGTGTAGACACAAATAAGTGAACTAGAATGAAGGCTATTTCAGCTTTAGCTTTTATTCCGTTTGGGAGCTAAAGTCGCACAAACTTTTGTTTACAAAAATTTCGATGGCCTATAGTTCGCAAGTTATGCAATCAGTTGACATAAGATTGTGCATGCATGTAGACATGTTAATGACCTTTATATATGCCAAGTTTCAGATGGCTACCTACTCAAACAAGCAAGCAGTAGCGGTTTGAAATTTTCACAATTTGGGCTACACGTTCGGGACGATTCGTGACCTTAGGTGACTTGCACAATTCGGGCTGAAACTAGTGCCAAATGAGAGGGTTGGGATAAACATTCAATTGACCATATGTGCCAAAAATTCTCGTTCTTTAGTTTTCGAGTTATAGCCCCTGGAAGTCGAAAACTGCACGACTTTGCCCTCGAATATCTCGACAACGGAGAAAGGAGAATTTCAGGGCATTTTCTCCCAAGAAATATATGGGAATTATCTGTAATTTAGCACAGTTTCAGAACGATTCGTGAAAGTCACCTTTTAAGAATAACTTCCACTGCAGGCCCATATATAAAAGTTTGCTCCTTTATTACTCTGCACATGGACAATTATTTGCGCTGTTATTTGCCCCAGGCATGTACCTATGTAATTACCGTTTACAGTGTAAAGATGGATGTTATCGGTCGCTGAACGTCGGAGCAGTAGGCGTTTAATGCATTTTCCCATAGGGTCCAATGCAAAATTGACACCTCATTTTCTCCATTCTCAAGAGCTTTGAGTCTCTGCAAAACATATACATGTGTAGACACAAATAAGTGAAATAGAATGAAGGCTATTTCAGCTTTAGCTTTTATTCCGTTTGGGAGCTAAAGTCGCACAAACTTTTGTTTACAAAAATTTCGATGGCCTATAGTTCGCAAGTTATGCAATCAGTTGACATAAGATTGTGCATGCATGTAGACATGTTAATGACCTTTATATATGCCAAGTTTCAGATGGCTACCTACTCAAACAAGCAAGCAGTAGCGGTTTGAAATTTTCACAATTTGGGCTACACGTTCGGGACGATTCGTGACCTTAGGTGACTTGCACAATTCGGGCTGAAACTAGTGCCAAATGAGAGGGTTGGGATAAACATTCAATTGACCATATGTGCCAAAAATTCTCGTTCTTTAGTTTTCGAGTTATAGCCCCTGGAAGTCGAAAACTGCACGACTTTGCCCTCGAATATCTCGACAACGGAGAAAGGAGAATTTCAGGGCATTTTCTCCCAAGAAATATATGGGAATTATCTGTAATTTAGCACAGTTTCAGAACGATTCGTGAAAGTCACCTTTTAAGAATAACTTCCACTGCAGGCCCATATATAAAAGTTTGCTCCTTTATTACTCTGCACATGGACAATTATTTGCGCTGTTATTTGCCCCAGGCAAGTACCTATGTAATTGCCGTTTACAGTGTAAAGATGGATGTTATCGGTCGCTGAACGTCGGAGCAGTAGGCGTTTAATGCATTTTCCCATAGGGTCCAATGCAAAATTGACACCTCATTTTCTCCATTCTCAAGAGCTTTGAGTCTCTGCAAAACATATACATGTGTAGACACAAATAAGTGAAATAGAATGAAGGCTATTTCAGCTTTAGCTTTTATTCCGTTTGGGAGCTAAAGTCGCACAAACTTTTGTTTACAAAAATTTCGATGGCCTATAGTTCGCAAGTTATGCAATCAGTTGACATAAGATTGTGCATGCATGTAGACATGTTAATGACCTTTATATATGCCAAGTTTCAGATGGCTACCTACTCAAACAAGCAAGCAGTAGCGGTTTGAAATTTTCACAATTTGGGCTACACGTTCGGGACGATTCGTGACCTTAGGTGACTTGCACAATTCGGGCTGAAACTAGTGCCAAATGAGAGGGTTGGGATAAACATTCAATTGACCATATGTGCCAAAAATTCTCGTTCTTTAGTTTTCGAGTTATAGCCCCTGGAAGTCGAAAACTGCACGACTTTGCCCTCGAATATCTCGACAACGGAGAAAGGAGAATTTCAGGGCATTTTCTCCCAAGAAATATATGGGAATTATCTGTAATTTAGCACAGTTTCAGAACGATTCGTGAAAGTCACCTTTTAAGAATAACTTCCACTGCAGGCCCATATATAAAAGTTTGCTCCTTTATTACTCTGCACATGGACAATTATTTGCGCTGTTATTTGCCCCAGGCATGTACCTATGTAATTACCGTTTACAGTGTAAAGATGGATGTTATCGGTCGCTGAACGTCGGAGCAGTAGGCGTTTAATGCATTTTCCCATAGGGTCCAATGCAAAATTGACACCTCATTTTCTCCATTCTCAAGAGCTTTGAGTCTCTGCAAAACATATACATGTGTAGACACAAATAAGTGAAATAGAATGAAGGCTATTTCAGCTTTAGCTTTTATTCCGTTTGGGAGCTAAAGTCGCACAAACTTTTGTTTACAAAAATTTCGATGGCCTATAGTTCGCAAGTTATGCAATCAGTTGACATAAGATTGTGCATGCATGTAGACATGTTAATGACCTTTATATATGCCAAGTTTCAGATGGCTACCTACTCAAACAAGCAAGCAGTAGCGGTTTGAAATTTTCACAATTTGGGCTACACGTTCGGGACGATTCGTGACCTTAGGTGACTTGCACAATTCGGGCTGAAACTAGTGCCAAATGAGAGGGTTGGGATAAACATTCAATTGACCATATGTGCCAAAAATTCTCGTTCTTTAGTTTTCGAGTTATAGCCCCTGGAAGTCGAAAACTGCACGACTTTGCCCTCGAATATCTCGACAACGGAGAAAGGAGAATTTCAGGGCATTTTCTCCCAAGAAATATATGGGAATTATCTGTAATTTAGCACAGTTTCAGAACGATTCGTGAAAGTCACCTTTTAAGAATAACTTCCACTGCAGGCCCATATATAAAGGTTTGCTCCTTTATTACTCTGCACATGGACAATTATTTGCGCTGTTATTTGCCCCAGGCATGTACCTATGTAATTACCGTTTACAGTGTAAAGATGGATGTTATCGGTCGCTGAACGTCGGAGCAGTAGGCGTTTAATGCATTTTCCCATAGGGTCCAATGCAAAATTGACACCTCATTTTCTCCATTCTCAAGAGCTTTGAGTCTCTGCAAAACATATACATGTGTAGACACAAATAAGTGAAATAGAATGAAGGCTATTTCAGCTTTAGCTTTTATTCCGTTTGGGAGCTAAAGTCGCACAAACTTTTGTTTACAAAAATTTCGATGGCCTATAGTTCGCAAGTTATGCAATCAGTTGACATAAGATTGTGCATGCATGTAGACATGTTAATGACCTTTATATATGCCAAGTTTCAGATGGCTACCTACTCAAACAAGCAAGCAGTAGCGGTTTGAAATTTTCACAATTTGGGCTACACGTTCGGGACGATTCGTGACCTTAGGTGACTTGCACAATTCGGGCTGAAACTAGTGCCAAATGAGAGGGTTGGGATAAACATTCAATTGACCATATGTGCCAAAAATTCTCGTTCTTTAGTTTTCGAGTTATAGCCCCTGGAAGTCGAAAACTGCACGACTTTGCCCTCGAATATCTCGACAACGGAGAAAGGAGAATTTCAGGGCATTTTCTCCCAAGAAATATATGGGAATTATCTGTAATTTAGCACAGTTTCAGAACGATTCGTGAAAGTCACCTTTTAAGAATAACTTCCACTGCAGGCCCATATATAAAAGTTTGCTCCTTTATTACTCTGCACATGGACAATTATTTGCGCTGTTATTTGCCCCAGGCATGTACCTATGTAATTACCGTTTACAGTGTAAAGATGGATGTTATCGGTCGCTGAACGTCGGAGCAGTAGGCGTTTAATGCATTTTCCCATAGGGTCCAATGCAAAATTGACACCTCATTTTCTCCATTCTCAAGAGCTTTGAGTCTCTGCAAAACATATACATGTGTAGACACAAATAAGTGAAATAGAATGAAGGCTATTTCAGCTTTAGCTTTTATTCCGTTTGGGAGCTAAAGTCGCACAAACTTTTGTTTACAAAAATTTCGATGGCCTATAGTTCGCAAGTTATGCAATCAGTTGACATAAGATTGTGCATGCATGTAGACATGTTAATGACCTTTATATATGCCAAGTTTCAGATGGCTACCTACTCAAACAAGCAAGCAGTAGCGGTTTGAAATTTTCACAATTTGGGCTACACGTTCGGGACGATTCGTGACCTTAGGTGACTTGCACAATTCGGGCTGAAACTAGTGCCAAATGAGAGGGTTGGGATAAACATTCAATTGACCATATGTGCCAAAAATTCTCGTTCTTTAGTTTTCGAGTTATAGCCCCTGGAAGTCGAAAACTGCACGACTTTGCCCTCGAATATCTCGACAACGGAGAAAGGAGAATTTCAGGGCATTTTCTCCCAAGAAATATATGGGAATTATCTGTAATTTAGCACAGTTTCAGAACGATTCGTGAAAGTCACCTTTTAAGAATAACTTCCACTGCAGGCCCATATATAAAAGTTTGCTCCTTTATTACTCTGCACATGGACAATTATTTGCGCTGTTATTTGCCCCAGGCAAGAACCTATGTAATTGCCGTTTACAGTGTAAAGATGGATGTTATCGGTCGCTGAACGTCGGAGCAGTAGGCGTTTAATGCATTTTCCCATAGGGTCCAATGCAAAATTGACACCTCATTTTCTCCATTCTCAAGAGCTTTGAGTCTCTGCAAAACATATACATGTGTAGACACAAATAAGTGAAATAGAATGAAGGCTATTTCAGCTTTAGCTTTTATTCCGTTTGGGAGCTAAAGTCGCACAAACTTTTGTTTACAAAAATTTCGATGGCCTATAGTTCGCAAGTTATGCAATCAGTTGACATAAGATTGTGCATGCATGTAGACATGTTAATGACTTTTATATATGCCAAGTTTCAGATGGCTACCTACTCAAACAAGCAAGCAGTAGCGGTTTGAAATTTTCACAATTTGGGCTACACGTTCGGGACGATTCGTGACCTTAGGTGACTTGCACAATTCGGGCTGAAACTAGTGCCAAATGAGAGGGTTGGGATAAACATTCAATTGACCATATGTGCCAAAAATTCTCGTTCTTTAGTTTTCGAGTTATAGCCCCTGGAAGTCGAAAACTGCACGACTTTGCCCTCGAATATCTCAACAACGGAGAAAGGAGAATTTCAGGGCATTTTCTCCCAAGAAATATATGGGAATTATCTGTAATTTAGCACAGTTTCAGAACGATTCGTGAAAGTCACCTTTTAAGAATAACTTCCACTGCAGGCCCATATATAAAAGTTTGCTCCTTTATTACTCTGCACATGGACAATTATTTGCGCTGTTATTTGCCCCAGGCATGTACCTATGTAATTACCGTTTACAGTGTAAAGATGGATGTTATCGGTCGCTGAACGTCGGAGCAGTAGGCGTTTAATGCATTTTCCCATAGGGTCCAATGCAAAATTGACACCTCATTTTCTCCATTCTCAAGAGCTTTGAGTCTCTGCAAAACATATACATGTGTAGACAAAAATAAGTGAAATAGAATGAAGGCTATTTCAGCTTTAGCTTTTATTCCGTTTGGGAGCTAAAGTCGCACAAACTTTTGTTTACAAAAATTTCGATGGCCTATAGTTCGCAAGTTATGCAATCAGTTGACATAAGATTGTGCATGCATGTAGACATGTTAATGACCTTTATATATGCCAAGTTTCAGATGGCTACCTACTCAAACAAGCAAGCAGTAGCGGTTTGAAATTTTCACAATTTGGGCTACACGTTCGGGACGATTCGTGACCTTAGGTGACTTGCACAATTCGGGCTGAAACTAGTGCCAAATGAGAGGGTTGGGATAAACATTCAATTGACCATATGTGCCAAAAATTCTCGTTCTTTAGTTTTCGAGTTATAGCCCCTGGAAGTCGAAAACTGCACGACTTTGCCCTCGAATATCTCGACAACGGAGAAAGAATTTCAGGGCATTTTCTCCCAAGAAATATATGGGAATTATCTGTAATTTAGCACAGTTTCAGAACGATTCGTGAAAGTCACCTTTTAAGAATAACTTCCACTGCAGGCCCATATATAAAAGTTTGCTCCTTTATTACTCTGCACATGGACAATTATTTGCGCTGTTATTTGCCCCAGGCATGTACCTATGTAATTACCGTTTACAGTGTAAAGATGGATGTTATCGGTCGCTGAACGTCGGAGCAGTAGGCGTTTAATGCATTTTCCCATAGGGTCCAATGCAAAATTGACACCTCATTTTCTCCATTCTCAAGAGCTTTGAGTCTCTGCAAAACATATACATGTGTAGACACAAATAAGTGAAATAGAATGAAGGCTATTTCAGCTTTAGCTTTTATTCCGTTTGGGAGCTAAAGTCGCACAAACTTTTGTTTACAAAAATTTCGATGGCCTATAGTTCGCAAGTTATGCAATCAGTTGACATAAGATTGTGCATGCATGTAGACATGTTAATGACCTTTATATATGCCAAGTTTCAGATGGCTACCTACTCAAACAAGCAAGCAGTAGCGGTTTGAAATTTTCACAATTTGGGCTACACGTTCGGGACGATTCGTGACCTTAGGTGACTTGCACAATTCGGGCTGAAATTAGTGCCGAATGAGAGGGTTGGGATAAACATTCAATTGACCATATGTGCCAAAAATTCTCGTTCTTTAGTTTTCGAGTTATAGCAACTGGAAGTCGAAAACTGTACGACTTTGCCCTCGAATATCTCGACAACGGAGAAAGGAGAGTTTCAGGGCATTTTCTCCCAAGAAATATATGGGAATTATCTGTAATTTAGCACAGTTTCAGAACGATTCGTGAAAGTCACCTTTTAAAAATAACTTCCACTGCAGGCCCATATATAAAAGTTTGCTCCTTTATTACTCCGCACATGGACAATTATTTGTGCTGTTATTTGCCCCAGGCATGTTCCTATGTAATTACCGTTTACAGTGTAAAGATGGATGTTATCGGTCGCTGAACGTCGGAGCAGTAGGCGTTTAATGCATTTTCCCATAGGGTCCAATGCAAAATTGACACCTCATTTTCTCCATTCTCAAGAGCTTTGAGTCTCTGCAAAACATATACATGTGTAGACACAAATAAGTGAAATAGAATGAAGGCTATTTCAGCTTTAGCTTTTATTCCGTTTGGGAGCTAAAATCGCACAAACTTTTGTTTACAAAAATTTCGATGGCCTATAGTTCGCAAGTTGTGCAATCAGTTGACATAAGATTGTGCATGCATGTAGACATGTTAATGACCTTTATATATGCCAAGTTTCAGATGGCTACCTACTCAAACAAGCAAGCAGTAGCGGTTTGAAATTTTCACAATTTGGTCTACACGTTCGGGACGATTCGTGACCTTAGGTGACTTGCACAATTCGGGCTGAAACTAGTGCCAAATGAGAGGGTTGGGATAAACATTCAATTGACCATATGTGCCAAAAATTCTCGTTCTTTAGTTTTCGAGTTATAGCCCCTGGAAGTCGAAAACTGCACGACTTTGCCCTCGAATATCTCGACAACGGAGAAAGGAGAATTTCAGGGCATTTTCTCCCAAGAAATATATGGGAATTATCTGTAATTTAGCACAGTTTCAGAACGATTCGTGAAAGTCACCTTTTAAGAATAACTTCCACTGCAGGCCCATATATAAAAGTTTGCTCCTTTATTACTCTGCACATGGACAATTATTTGCGCTGTTATTTGCCCCAGGCATGTACCTATGTAATTACCGTTTACAGTGTAAAGATGGATGTTATCGGTCGCTGAACGTCGGAGCAGTAGGCGTTTAATGCATTTTCCCATAGGGTCCAATGCAAAATTGACACCTCATTTTCTCCATTCTCAAGAGCTTTGAGTCTCTGCAAAACATATACATGTGTAGACACAAATAAGTGAAATAGAATGAAGGCTATTTCAGCTTTAGCTTTTATTCCGTTTGGGAGCTAAAGTCGCACAAACTTTTGTTTACAAAAATTTCGATGGCCTATAGTTCGCAAGTTATGCAATCAGTTGACATAAGATTGTGCATGCATGTAGACATGTTAATGACCTTTATATATACCAAGTTTCAGATGGCTACCTACTCAAACCAGCAAGCAGTAGCGGTTTGAAATTTTCACAATTTGGGCTACACGTTCGGGACAATTCGTGACCTTAGGTGACTTGCACAATTCGGGCTGAAACTAGTGCCAAATGAGAGGGTTGGGATAAACATTCAATTGACCATATGTGCCAAAAATTCTCGTTCTTTAGTTTTCGAGTTATAGCCCCTGGAAGTCGAAAACTGCACGACTTTGCCCTCGAATATCTCGAC
This sequence comes from Ctena decussata, assembly GCA_963989385.1. NCBI lineage: Eukaryota > Metazoa > Mollusca > Bivalvia > Lucinida > Lucinidae > Ctena > Ctena decussata. The sequence goes on along the minus strand of OZ022510.1, from coordinate 53,094,859 downwards.
AACGGAGAAAGGAGAATTTCAGGGCATTTTCTCCCAAGAAATATATGGGAATTATCTGTAATTTAGCACAGTTTCAGAACGATTCGTGAAAGTCACCTTTTAAGAATAACTTCCACTGCAGGCCCATATATAAAAGTTTGCTCCTTTATTACTCTGCACATGGACAATTATTTGCGCTGTTATTTGCCCCAGGCATGTACCTATGTAATTACCGTTTACAGTGTAAAGATGGATGTTATCGGTCGCTGAACGTCGGAGCAGTAGGCGTTTAATGCATTTTCGCATAGGGTCCAATGCAAAATTGACACCTCATTTTCTCCATTCTCATTAGCTTTGAGTCTCTGCAAAACATATACATGTGTAGACACAAATAAGTGAACTAGAATGAAGGCTATTTCAGCTTTAGCTTTTATTCCGTTTGGGAGCTAAAGTCGCACAAACTTTTGTTTACAAAAATTTCGATGGCCTATAGTTCGCAAGTTATGCAATCAGTTGACATAAGATTGTGCATGCATGTAGACATGTTAATGACCTTTATATATGCCAAGTTTCAGATGGCTACCTACTCAAACAAGCAAGCAGTAGCGGTTTGAAATTTTCACAATTTGGGCTACACGTTCGGGACGATTCGTGACCTTAGGTGACTTGCACAATTCGGGCTGAAACTAGTGCCAAATGAGAGGGTTGGGATAAACATTCAATTGACCATATGTGCCAAAAATTCTCGTTCTTTAGTTTTCGAGTTATAGCCCCTGGAAGTCGAAAACTGCACGACTTTGCCCTCGAATATCTCGACAACGGAGAAAGGAGAATTTCAGGGCATTTTCTCCCAAGAAATATATGGGAATTATCTGTAATTTAGCACAGTTTCAGAACGATTCGTGAAAGTCACCTTTTAAGAATAACTTCCACTGCAGGCCCATATATAAAAGTTTGCTCCTTTATTACTCTGCACATGGACAATTATTTGCGCTGTTATTTGCCCCAGGCATGTACCTATGTAATTACCGTTTACAGTGTAAAGATGGATGTTATCGGTCGCTGAACGTCGGAGCAGTAGGCGTTTAATGCATTTTCCCATAGGGTCCAATGCAAAATTGACACCTCATTTTCTCCATTCTCAAGAGCTTTGAGTCTCTGCAAAACATATACATGTGTAGACACAAATAAGTGAAATAGAATGAAGGCTATTTCAGCTTTAGCTTTTATTCCGTTTGGGAGCTAAAGTCGCACAAACTTTTGTTTACAAAAATTTCGATGGCCTATAGTTCGCAAGTTATGCAATCAGTTGACATAAGATTGTGCATGCATATAGACATGTTAATGACCTTTATATATGCCAAGTTTCAGATGGCTACCCACTCAAACAAGCAAGCAGTAGCGGTTTGAAATTTTCACAATTTGGGCTACACGTTCGGGACGATTCGTGACCTTAGGTGACTTGCACAATTCGGGCTGAAACTAGTGCCAAATGAGAGGGTTGGGATAAACATTCAATTGACCATATGTGCCAAAAATTCTCGTTCTTTAGTTTTCGAGTTATAGCCCCTGGAAGTCGAAAACTGCACGACTTTGCCCTCGAATATCTCGACAACGGAGAAAGGAGAATTTCAGGGCATTTTCTCCCAAGAAATATATGGGAATTATCTGTAATTTAGCACAGTTTCAGAACGATTCGTGAAAGTCACCTTTTAAGAATAACTTCCACTGCAGGCCCATATATAAAGGCTTGCTCCTTTATTACTCTGCACATGGACAATTATTTGCGCTGTTATTTACCCCAGGCATGTACCTATGTAATTGCCGTTTACAGTGTAAAGATGGAAGTTATCGGTCGCTGAACGTCGGAGCAGTAGGCGTTTAATGCATTTTCCCATAGGGTCCAATGCAAAATTGACACCTCATTTTCTCCATTCTCAAGAGCTTTGAGTCTCTGCAAAACATATACATGTGTAGACACAAATAAGTGAACTAGAATGAAGGCTATTTCAGCTTTAGCTTTTATTCCGTTTGGGAGCTAAAGTCGCACAAACTTTTGTTTACAAAAATTTCGATGGCCTATAGTTCGCAAGTTATGCAATCAGTTGACATAAGATTGTGCATGCATGTAGACATGTTAATGACCTTTATATATGCCAAGTTTCAGATGGCTACCTACTCAAACAAGCAAGCAGTAGCGGTTTGAAATTTTCACAATTTGGGCTACACGTTCGGGACGATTCGTGACCTTAGGTGACTTGCACAATTCGGGCTGAAACTAGTGCCAAATGAGAGGGTTGGGATAAACATTCAATTGACCATATGTGCCAAAAATTCTCGTTCTTTAGTTTTCGAGTTATAGCCCCTGGAAGTCGAAAACTGCACGACTTTGCCCTCGAATATCTCGACAACGGAGAAAGGAGAATTTCAGGGCATTTTCTCCCAAGAAATATATGGGAATTATCTGTAATTTAGCACAGTTTCAGAACGATTCGTGAAAGTCACCTTTTAAGAATAACTTCCACTGCAGGCCCATATATAAAAGTTTGCTCCTTTATTACTCTGCACATGGACAATTATTTGCGCTGTTATTTGCCCCAGGCATGTACCTATGTAATTACCGTTTACAGTGTAAAGATGGATGTTATCGGTCGCTGAGCGTCGGAGCAGTAGGCGTTTAATGCATTTTCCCATAGGGTCCAATGCAAAATTGACACCTCATTTTCTCCATTCTCAAGAGCTTTGAGTCTCTGCAAAACATATACATGTGTAGACACAAATAAGTGAAATAGAATGAAGGCTATTTCAGCTTTAGCTTTTATTCCGTTTGGGAGCTAAAGTCGCACAAACTTTTGTTTACAAAAATTTCGATGGCCTATAGTTCGCAAGTTATGCAATCAGTTGACATAAGATTGTGCATGCATGTAGACATGTTAATGACCTTTATATATGCCAAGTTTCAGATGGCTACCTACTCAAACAAGCAAGCAGTAGCGGTTTGAAATTTTCACAATTTGGGCTACACGTTCGGGACGATTCGTGACCTTAGGTGACTTGCACAATTCGGGCTGAAACTAGTGCCAAATGAGAGGGTTGGGATAAACATTCAATTGACCATATGTGCCAAAAATTCTCGTTCTTTAGTTTTCGAGTTATAGCCCCTGGAAGTCGAAAACTGCACGACTTTGCCCTCGAATATCTCGACAACGGAGAAAGGAGAATTTCAGGGCATTTTCTCCCAAGAAATATATGGGAATTATCTGTAATTTAGCACAGTTTCAGAACGATTCGTGACAGTCACCTTTTAAGAATAACTTCCACTGCAGGCCCATATATAAAAGTTTGCTCCTTTATTACTCTGCACATGGACAATTATTTGCGCTGTTATTTGCCCCAGGCATGTACCTATGTAATTACCGTTTACAGTGTAAAGATGGATGTTATCGGTCGCTGAACGTCGGAGCAGTAGGCGTTTAATGCATTTTCCCATAGGGTCCAATGCAAAATTGACACCTCATTTTCTCCATTCTCAAGAGCTTTGAGTCTCTGCAAAACATATACATGTGTAGACACAAATAAGTGAAATAGAATGAAGGCTATTTCAGCTTTAGCTTTTATTCCGTTTGGGAGCTAAAGTGGCACAAACTTTTGTTTACAAAAATTTCGATGGCCTATAGTTCGCAAGTTATGCAATCAGTTGACATAAGATTGTGCATGCATGTAGACATGTTAATGACCTTTATATATGCCAAGTTTCAGATGGCTACCCACTCAAACAAGCAAGCAGTAGCGGTTTGAAATTTTCACAATTTGGGCTACACGTTCGGGACGATTCGTGACCTTAGGTGACTTGCACAATTCGGGCTGAAACTAGTGCCAAATGAGAGGGTTGGGATAAACATTCAATTGACCATATGTGCCAAAAATTCTCGTTCTTTAGTTTTCGAGTTATAGCCCCTGGAAGTCGAAAACTGCACGACTTTGCCCTCGAATATCTCGACAACGGAGAAAGGAGAATTTCAGGGCATTTTCTCCCAAGAAATATATGGGAATTATCTGTAATTTAGCACAGTTTCAGAACGATTCGTGAAAGTCACCTTTTAAGAATAACTTCCACTGCAGGCCCATATATAAAAGTTTGCTCCTTTATTACTCTGCACATGGACAATTATTTGCGCTGTTATTTGCCCCAGGCATGTACCTATGTAATTACCGTTTACAGTGTAAAGATGGATGTTATCGGTCGCTGAACGTCGGAGCAGTAGGCGTTTAATGCATTTTCCCATAGGGTCCAATGCAAAATTGACACCTCATTTTCTCCATTCTCAAGAGCTTTGAGTCTCTGCAAAACATATACATGTGTAGACACAAATAAGTGAACTAGAATGAAGGCTATTTCAGCTTTAGCTTTTATTCCGTTTGGGAGCTAAAGTCGCACAAACTTTTGTTTACAAAAGTTTCGATGGCCTATAGTTCGCAAGTTATGCAATCAGTTGACATAAGATTGTGCATGCATGTAGACATGTTAATGACCTTTATATATGCCAAGTTTCAGATGGCTACCTACTCAAACAAGCAAGCAGTAGCGGTTTGAAATTTTCACAATTTGGGCTACACGTTCGGGACGATTCGTGACCTTAGGTGACTTGCACAATTCGGGCTGAAACTAGTGCCAAATGAGAGGGTTGGGATAAACATTCAATTGACCATATGTGCCAAAAATTCTCGTTCTTCAGTTTTCGAGTTATAGCCCCTGGACGTCGAAAACTGCACGACTTTGCCCTCGAATATCTCGACAACGGAGAAAGGAGAATTTCAGGGCATTTTCTCCCAAGAAATATATGGGAATTATCTGTAATTTAGCACAGTTTCAGAACGATTCGTGAAAGTCACCTTTTAAGAATAACTTCCACTGCAGGCCCATATATAAAAGTTTGCTCCTTTATTACTCTGCACATGGACAATTATTTGCGCTGTTATTTGCCCCAGGCATGTACCTATGTAATTACCGTTTACAGTGTAAAGATGGATGTTATCGGTCGCTGAGCGTCGGAGCAGTAGGCGTTTAATGCATTTTCCCATAGGGTCCAATGCAAAATTGACACCTCATTTTCTCCATTCTCAAGAGCTTTGAGTCTCTGCAAAACATATACATGTGTAGACACAAATAAGTGAAATAGAATGAAGGCTATTTCAGCTTTAGCTTTTATTCCGTTTGGGAGCTAAAGTCGCACAAACTTTTGTTTACAAAAATTTCGATGGCCTATAGTTCGCAAGTTATGCAATCAGTTGACATAAGATTGTGCATGCATGTAGACATGTTAATGACCTTTATATATGCCAAGTTTCAGATGGCTACCTACTCAAACAAGCAAGCAGTAGCGGTTTGAAATTTTCACAATTTGGGCTACACGTTCGGGACGATTCGTGACCTTAGGTGACTTGCACAATTCGGGCTGAAACTAGTGCCAAATGAGAGGGTTGGGATAAACATTTAATTGACCATATGTGCCAAAAATTCTCGTTCTTTAGTTTTCGAGTTATAGCCCCTGGAAGTCGAAAACTGCACGACTTTGCCCTCGAATATCTCGACAACGGAGAAAGGAGAATTTCAGGGCATTTTCTCCCAAGAAATATATGGGAATTATCTGTAATTTAGCACAGTTTCAGAACGATTCGTGAAAGTCACCTTTTAAGAATAACTTCCACTGCAGGCCCATATATAAAAGTTTGCTCCTTTATTACTCTGCACATGGACAATTATTTGCGCTGTTATTTGCCCCAGGCATGTACCTATGTAATTACCGTTTACAGTGTAAAGATGGATGTTATCGGTCGCTGAACGTCGGAGCAGTAGGCGTTTAATGCATTTTCCCATAGGGTCCAATGCAAAATTGACACCTCATTTTCTCCATTCTCAAGAGCTTTGAGTCTCTGCAAAACATATACATGTGTAGACACAAATAAGTGAACTAGAATGAAGGCTATTTCAGCTTTAGCTTTTATTCCGTTTGGGAGCTAAAGTCGCACAAACTTTTGTTTACAAAAATTTCGATGGCCTATAGTTCGCAAGTTATGCAATCAGTTGACATAAGATTGTGCATGCATGTAGACATGTTAATGACCTTTATATATGCCAAGTTTCAGATGGCTACCTACTCAAACAAGCAAGCAGTAGCGGTTTGAAATTTTCACAATTTGGGCTACACGTTCGGGACGATTCGTGACCTTAGGTGACTTGCACAATTCGGGCTGAAACTAGTGCCAAATGAGAGGGTTGGGATAAACATTCAATTGACCATATGTGCCAAAAATTCTCGTTCTTTAGTTTTCGAGTTATAGCCCCTGGAAGTCGAAAACTGCACGACTTTGCCCTCGAATATCTCGACAACGGAGAAAGGAGAATTTCAGGGCATTTTCTCCCAAGAAATATATGGGAATTATCTGTAATTTAGCACAGTTTCAGAACGATTCGTGAAAGTCACCTTTTAAGAATAACTTCCACTGCAGGCCCATATATAAAAGTTTGCTCCTTTATTACTCTGCACATGGACAATTATTTGCGCTGTTATTTGCCCCAGGCATGTACCTATGTAATTACCGTTTACAGTGTAAAGATGGATGTTATCGGTCGCTGAACGTCGGAGCAGTAGGCGTTTAATGCATTTTCCCATAGGGTCCAATGCAAAATTGACACCTCATTTTCTCCATTCTCAAGAGCTTTGAGTCTCTGCAAAACATATACATGTGTAGACACAAATAAGTGAAATAGAATGAAGGCTATTTCAGCTTTAGCTTTTATTCCGTTTGGGAGCTAAAGTCGCACAAACTTTTGTTTACAAAAATTTCGATGGCCTATAGTTCGCAAGTTATGCAATCAGTTGACATAAGATTGTGCATGCATGTAGACATGTTAATGACCTTTATATATGCCAAGTTTCAGATGGCTACCTACTCAAACAAGCAAGCAGTAGCGGTTTGAAATTTTCACAATTTGGGCTACACGTTCGGGACGATTCGTGACCTTAGGTGACTTGCACAATTCGGGCTGAAACTAGTGCCAAATGAGAGGGTTGGGATAAACATTTAATTGACCATATGTGCCAAAAATTCTCGTTCTTTAGTTTTCGAGTTATAGCCCCTGGAAGTCGAAAACTGCACGACTTTGCCCTCGAATATCTCGACAACGGAGAAAGGAGAATTTCAGGGCATTTTCTCCCAAGAAATATATGGGAATTATCTGTAATTTAGCACAGTTTCAGAACGATTCGTGAAAGTCACCTTTTAAGAATAACTTCCACTGCAGGCCCATATATAAAAGTTTGCTCCTTTATTACTCTGCACATGGACAATTATTTGCGCTGTTATTTGCCCCAGGCATGTACCTATGTAATTACCGTTTACAGTGTAAAGATGGATGTTATCGGTCGCTGAACGTCGGAGCAGTAGGCGTTTAATGCATTTTCCCATAGGGTCCAATGCAAAATTGACACCTCATTTTCTCCATTCTCAAGAGCTTTGAGTCTCTGCAAAACATATACATGTGTAGACACAAATAAGTGAACTAGAATGAAGGCTATTTCAGCTTTAGCTTTTATTCCGTTTGGGAGCTAAAGTCGCACAAACTTTTGTTTACAAAAATTTCGATGGCCTATAGTTCGCAAGTTATGCAATCAGTTGACATAAGATTGTGCATGCATGTAGACATGTTAATGACCTTTATATATGCCAAGTTTCAGATGGCTACCTACTCAAACAAGCAAGCAGTAGCGGTTTGAAATTTTCACAATTTGGGCTACACGTTCGGGACGATTCGTGACCTTAGGTGACTTGCACAATTCGGGCTGAAACTAGTGCCAAATGAGAGGGTTGGGATAAACATTCAATTGACCATATGTGCCAAAAATTCTCGTTCTTTAGTTTTCGAGTTATAGCCCCTGGAAGTCGAAAACTGCACGACTTTGCCCTCGAATATCTCGACAACGGAGAAAGGAGAATTTCAGGGCATTTTCTCCCAAGAAATATATGGGAATTATCTGTAATTTAGCACAGTTTCAGAACGATTCGTGAAAGTCACCTTTTAAGAATAACTTCCACTGCAGGCCCATATATAAAAGTTTGCTCCTTTATTACTCTGCACATGGACAATTATTTGCGCTGTTATTTGCCCCAGGCATGTACCTATGTAATTACCGTTTACAGTGTAAAGATGGATGTTATCGGTCGCTGAACGTCGGAGCAGTAGGCGTTTAATGCATTTTCCCATAGGGTCCAATGCAAAATTGACACCTCATTTTCTCCATTCTTAAGAGCTTTGAGTCTCTGCAAAACATATACATGTGTAGACACAAATAAGTGAAATAGAATGAAGGCTATTTCAGCTTTAGCTTTTATTCCGTTTGGGAGCTAAAGTCGCACAAACTTTTGTTTACAAAAATTTCGATGGCCTATAGTTCGCAAGTTATGCAATCAGTTGACATAAGATTGTGCATGCATGTAGACATGTTAATGACCTTTATATATGCCAAGTTTCAGATGGCTACCTACTCAAACAAGCAAGCAGTAGCGGTTTGAAATTTTCACAATTTGGTCTACACGTTCGGGACGATTCGTGACCTTAGGTGACTTGCACAATTCGGGCTGAAACTAGTGCCAAATGAGAGGGTTGGGATAAACATTCAATTGACCATATGTGCCAAAAATTCTCGTTCTTTAGTTTTCGAGTTATAGCCCCTGGAAGTCGAAAACTGCACGACTTTGCCCTCGAATATCTCGACAACGGAGAAAGGAGAATTTCAGGGCATTTTCTCCCAAGAAATATATGGGAATTATCTGTAATTTAGCACAGTTTCAGAACGATTCGTGAAAGTCACCTTTTAAGAATAACTTCCACTGCAGGCCCATATATAAAAGTTTGCTCCTTTATTACTCTGCACATGGACAATTATTTGCGCTGTTATTTGCCCCAGGCATGTACCTATGTAATTACCGTTTACAGTGTAAAGATGGATGTTATCGGTCGCTGAACGTCGGAGCAGTAGGCGTTTAATGCATTTTCCCATAGGGTCCAATGCAAAATTGACACCTCATTTTCTCCATTCTCAAGAGCTTTGAGTCTCTGCAAAACATATACATGTGTAGACACAAATAAGTGAAATAGAATGAAGGCTATTTCAGCTTTAGCTTTTATTCCGTTTGGGAGCTAAAGTCGCACAAACTTTTGTTTACAAAAATTTCGATGGCCTATAGTTCGCAAGTTATGCAATCAGTTGACATAAGATTGTGCATGCATGTAGACATGTTAATGACCTTTATATATACCAAGTTTCAGATGGCTACCTACTCAAACCAGCAAGCAGTAGCGGTTTGAAATTTTCACAATTTGGGCTACACGTTCGGGACAATTCGTGACCTTAGGTGACTTGCACAATTCGGGCTGAAACTAGTGCCAAATGAGAGGGTTGGGATAAACATTCAATTGACCATATGTGCCAAAAATTCTCGTTCTTTAGTTTTCGAGTTATAGCCCCTGGAAGTCGAAAACTGCACGACTTTGCCCTCGAATATCTCGACAACGGAGAAAGGAGAATTTCAGGGCATTTTCTCCCAAGAAATATATGGGAATTATCTGTAATTTAGCACAGTTTCAGAACGATTCGTGAAAGTCACCTTTTAAGAATAACTTCCACTGCAGGCCCATATATAAAAGTTTGCTCCTTTATTACTCTGCACATGGACAATTATTTGCGCTGTTATTTGCCCCAGGCATGTACCTATGTAATTACCGTTTACAGTGTAAAGATGGATGTTATCGGTCGCTGAACGTCGGAGCAGTAGGCGTTTAATGCATTTTCGCATAGGGTCCAATGCAAAATTGACACCTCATTTTCTCCATTCTCATTAGCTTTGAGTCTCTGCAAAACATATACATGTGTAGACACAAATAAGTGAACTAGAATGAAGGCTATTTCAGCTTTAGCTTTTATTCCGTTTGGGAGCTAAAGTCGCACAAACTTTTGTTTACAAAAATTTCGATGGCCTATAGTTCGCAAGTTATGCAATCAGTTGACATAAGATTGTGCATGCATGTAGACATGTTAATGACCTTTATATATGCCAAGTTTCAGATGGCTACCTACTCAAACAAGCAAGCAGTAGCGGTTTGAAATTTTCACAATTTGGGCTACACGTTCGGGACGATTCGTGACCTTAGGTGACTTGCACAATTCGGGCTGAAACTAGTGCCAAATGAGAGGGTTGGGATAAACATTCAATTGACCATATGTGCCAAAAATTCTCGTTCTTTAGTTTTCGAGTTATAGCCCCTGGAAGTCGAAAACTGCACGACTTTGCCCTCGAATATCTCGACAACGGAGAAAGGAGAATTTCAGGGCATTTTCTCCCAAGAAATATATGGGAATTATCTGTAATTTAGCACAGTTTCAGAACGATTCGTGAAAGTCACCTTTTAAGAATAACTTCCACTGCAGGCCCATATATAAAAGTTTGCTCCTTTATTACTCTGCACATGGACAATTATTTGCGCTGTTATTTGCCCCAGGCATGTACCTATGTAATTACCGTTTACAGTGTAAAGATGGATGTTATCGGTCGCTGAACGTCGGAGCAGTAGGCGTTTAATGCATTTTCCCATAGGGTCCAATGCAAAATTGACACCTCATTTTCTCCATTCTCAAGAGCTTTGAGTCTCTGCAAAACATATACATGTGTAGACACAAATAAGTGAAATAGAATGAAGGCTATTTCAGCTTTAGCTTTTATTCCGTTTGGGAGCTAAAGTCGCACAAACTTTTGTTTACAAAAATTTCGATGGCCTATAGTTCGCAAGTTATGCAATCAGTTGACATAAGATTGTGCATGCATATAGACATGTTAATGACCTTTATATATGCCAAGTTTCAGATGGCTACCCACTCAAACAAGCAAGCAGTAGCGGTTTGAAATTTTCACAATTTGGGCTACACGTTCGGGACGATTCGTGACCTTAGGTGACTTGCACAATTCGGGCTGAAACTAGTGCCAAATGAGAGGGTTGGGATAAACATTCAATTGACCATATGTGCCAAAAATTCTCGTTCTTTAGTTTTCGAGTTATAGCCCCTGGAAGTCGAAAACTGCACGACTTTGCCCTCGAATATCTCGACAACGGAGAAAGGAGAATTTCAGGGCATTTTCTCCCAAGAAATATATGGGAATTATCTGTAATTTAGCACAGTTTCAGAACGATTCGTGAAAGTCACCTTTTAAGAATAACTTCCACTGCAGGCCCATATATAAAGGCTTGCTCCTTTATTACTCTGCACATGGACAATTATTTGCGCTGTTATTTACCCCAGGCATGTACCTATGTAATTGCCGTTTACAGTGTAAAGATGGAAGTTATCGGTCGCTGAACGTCGGAGCAGTAGGCGTTTAATGCATTTTCCCATAGGGTCCAATGCAAAATTGACACCTCATTTTCTCCATTCTCAAGAGCTTTGAGTCTCTGCAAAACATATACATGTGTAGACACAAATAAGTGAACTAGAATGAAGGCTATTTCAGCTTTAGCTTTTATTCCGTTTGGGAGCTAAAGTCGCACAAACTTTTGTTTACAAAAATTTCGATGGCCTATAGTTCGCAAGTTATGCAATCAGTTGACATAAGATTGTGCATGCATGTAGACATGTTAATGACCTTTATATATGCCAAGTTTCAGATGGCTACCTACTCAAACAAGCAAGCAGTAGCGGTTTGAAATTTTCACAATTTGGGCTACACGTTCGGGACGATTCGTGACCTTAGGTGACTTGCACAATTCGGGCTGAAACTAGTGCCAAATGAGAGGGTTGGGATAAACATTCAATTGACCATATGTGCCAAAAATTCTCGTTCTTTAGTTTTCGAGTTATAGCCCCTGGAAGTCGAAAACTGCACGACTTTGCCCTCGAATATCTCGACAACGGAGAAAGGAGAATTTCAGGGCATTTTCTCCCAAGAAATATATGGGAATTATCTGTAATTTAGCACAGTTTCAGAACGATTCGTGAAAGTCACCTTTTAAGAATAACTTCCACTGCAGGCCCATATATAAAAGTTTGCTCCTTTATTACTCTGCACATGGACAATTATTTGCGCTGTTATTTGCCCCAGGCATGTACCTATGTAATTACCGTTTACAGTGTAAAGATGGATGTTATCGGTCGCTGAGCGTCGGAGCAGTAGGCGTTTAATGCATTTTCCCATAGGGTCCAATGCAAAATTGACACCTCATTTTCTCCATTCTCAAGAGCTTTGAGTCTCTGCAAAACATATACATGTGTAGACACAAATAAGTGAAATAGAATGAAGGCTATTTCAGCTTTAGCTTTTATTCCGTTTGGGAGCTAAAGTCGCACAAACTTTTGTTTACAAAAATTTCGATGGCCTATAGTTCGCAAGTTATGCAATCAGTTGACATAAGATTGTGCATGCATGTAGACATGTTAATGACCTTTATATATGCCAAGTTTCAGATGGCTACCTACTCAAACAAGCAAGCAGTAGCGGTTTGAAATTTTCACAATTTGGGCTACACGTTCGGGACGATTCGTGACCTTAGGTGACTTGCACAATTCGGGCTGAAACTAGTGCCAAATGAGAGGGTTGGGATAAACATTCAATTGACCATATGTGCCAAAAATTCTCGTTCTTTAGTTTTCGAGTTATAGCCCCTGGAAGTCGAAAACTGCACGACTTTGCCCTCGAATATCTCGACAACGGAGAAAGGAGAATTTCAGGGCATTTTCTCCCAAGAAATATATGGGAATTATCTGTAATTTAGCACAGTTTCAGAACGATTCGTGACAGTCACCTTTTAAGAATAACTTCCACTGCAGGCCCATATATAAAAGTTTGCTCCTTTATTACTCTGCACATGGACAATTATTTGCGCTGTTATTTGCCCCAGGCATGTACCTATGTAATTACCGTTTACAGTGTAAAGATGGATGTTATCGGTCGCTGAACGTCGGAGCAGTAGGCGTTTAATGCATTTTCCCATAGGGTCCAATGCAAAATTGACACCTCATTTTCTCCATTCTCAAGAGCTTTGAGTCTCTGCAAAACATATACATGTGTAGACACAAATAAGTGAAATAGAATGAAGGCTATTTCAGCTTTAGCTTTTATTCCGTTTGGGAGCTAAAGTGGCACAAACTTTTGTTTACAAAAATTTCGATGGCCTATAGTTCGCAAGTTATGCAATCAGTTGACATAAGATTGTGCATGCATGTAGACATGTTAATGACCTTTATATATGCCAAGTTTCAGATGGCTACCCACTCAAACAAGCAAGCAGTAGCGGTTTGAAATTTTCACAATTTGGGCTACACGTTCGGGACGATTCGTGACCTTAGGTGACTTGCACAATTCGGGCTGAAACTAGTGCCAAATGAGAGGGTTGGGATAAACATTCAATTGACCATATGTGCCAAAAATTCTCGTTCTTTAGTTTTCGAGTTATAGCCCCTGGAAGTCGAAAACTGCACGACTTTGCCCTCGAATATCTCGACAACGGAGAAAGGAGAATTTCAGGGCATTTTCTCCCAAGAAATATATGGGAATTATCTGTAATTTAGCACAGTTTCAGAACGATTCGTGAAAGTCACCTTTTAAGAATAACTTCCACTGCAGGCCCATATATAAAAGTTTGCTCCTTTATTACTCTGCACATGGACAATTATTTGCGCTGTTATTTGCCCCAGGCATGTACCTATGTAATTACCGTTTACAGTGTAAAGATGGATGTTATCGGTCGCTGAACGTCGGAGCAGTAGGCGTTTAATGCATTTTCCCATAGGGTCCAATGCAAAATTGACACCTCATTTTCTCCATTCTCAAGAGCTTTGAGTCTCTGCAAAACATATACATGTGTAGACACAAATAAGTGAACTAGAATGAAGGCTATTTCAGCTTTAGCTTTTATTCCGTTTGGGAGCTAAAGTCGCACAAACTTTTGTTTACAAAAATTTCGATGGCCTATAGTTCGCAAGTTATGCAATCAGTTGACATAAGATTGTGCATGCATGTAGACATGTTAATGACCTTTATATATGCCAAGTTTCAGATGGCTACCTACTCAAACAAGCAAGCAGTAGCGGTTTGAAATTTTCACAATTTGGGCTACACGTTCGGGACGATTCGTGACCTTAGGTGACTTGCACAATTCGGGCTGAAACTAGTGCCAAATGAGAGGGTTGGGATAAACATTCAATTGACCATATGTGCCAAAAATTCTCGTTCTTTAGTTTTCGAGTTATAGCCCCTGGACGTCGAAAACTGCACGACTTTGCCCTCGAATATCTCGACAACGGAGAAAGGAGAATTTCAGGGCATTTTCTCCCAAGAAATATATGGGAATTATCTGTAATTTAGCACAGTTTCAGAACGATTCGTGAAAGTCACCTTTTAAGAATAACTTCCACTGCAGGCCCATATGTAAAAGTTTGCTCCTTTATTACTCTGCACATGGACAATTATTTGCGCTGTTATTTGCCCCAGGCATGTACCTATGTAATTACCGTTTACAGTGTAAAGATGGATGTTATCGGTCGCTGAGCGTCGGAGCAGTAGGCGTTTAATGCATTTTCCCATAGGGTCCAATGCAAAATTGACACCTCATTTTCTCCATTCTCAAGAGCTTTGAGTCTCTGCAAAACATATACATGTGTAGACACAAATAAGTGAAATAGAATGAAGGCTATTTCAGCTTTAGCTTTTATTCCGTTTGGGAGCTAAAGTCGCACAAACTTTTGTTTACAAAAATTTCGATGGCCTATAGTTCGCAAGTTATGCAATCAGTTGACATAAGATTGTGCATGCATGTAGACATGTTAATGACCTTTATATATGCCAAGTTTCAGATGGCTACCTACTCAAACAAGCAAGCAGTAGCGGTTTGAAATTTTCACAATTTGGGCTACACGTTCGGGACGATTCGTGACCTTAGGTGACTTGCACAATTCGGGCTGAAACTAGTGCCAAATGAGAGGGTTGGGATAAACATTTAATTGACCATATGTGCCAAAAATTCTCGTTCTTTAGTTTTCGAGTTATAGCCCCTGGAAGTCGAAAACTGCACGACTTTGCCCTCGAATATCTCGACAACGGAGAAAGGAGAATTTCAGGGCATTTTCTCCCAAGAAATATATGGGAATTATCTGTAATTTAGCACAGTTTCAGAACGATTCGTGAAAGTCACCTTTTAAGAATAACTTCCACTGCAGGCCCATATATAAAAGTTTGCTCCTTTATTACTCTGCACATGGACAATTATTTGCGCTGTTATTTGCCCCAGGCATGTACCTATGTAATTACCGTTTACAGTGTAAAGATGGATGTTATCGGTCGCTGAACGTCGGAGCAGTAGGCGTTTAATGCATTTTCCCATAGGGTCCAATGCAAAATTGACACCTCATTTTCTCCATTCTCAAGAGCTTTGAGTCTCTGCAAAACATATACATGTGTAGACACAAATAAGTGAACTAGAATGAAGGCTATTTCAGCTTTAGCTTTTATTCCGTTTGGGAGCTAAAGTCGCACAAACTTTTGTTTACAAAAATTTCGATGGCCTATAGTTCGCAAGTTATGCAATCAGTTGACATAAGATTGTGCATGCATGTAGACATGTTAATGACCTTTATATATGCCAAGTTTCAGATGGCTACCTACTCAAACAAGCAAGCAGTAGCGGTTTGAAATTTTCACAATTTGGGCTACACGTTCGGGACGATTCGTGACCTTAGGTGACTTGCACAATTCGGGCTGAAACTAGTGCCAAATGAGAGGGTTGGGATAAACATTCAATTGACCATATGTGCCAAAAATTCTCGTTCTTTAGTTTTCGAGTTATAGCCCCTGGAAGTCGAAAACTGCACGACTTTGCCCTCGAATATCTCGACAACGGAGAAAGGAGAATTTCAGGGCATTTTCTCCCAAGAAATATATGGGAATTATCTGTAATTTAGCACAGTTTCAGAACGATTCGTGAAAGTCACCTTTTAAGAATAACTTCCACTGCAGGCCCATATATAAAAGTTTGCTCCTTTATTACTCTGCACATGGACAATTATTTGCGCTGTTATTTGCCCCAGGCATGTACCTATGTAATTACCGTTTACAGTGTAAAGATGGATGTTATCGGTCGCTGAACGTCGGAGCAGTAGGCGTTTAATGCATTTTCCCATAGGGTCCAATGCAAAATTGACACCTCATTTTCTCCATTCTCAAGAGCTTTGAGTCTCTGCAAAACATATACATGTGTAGACACAAATAAGTGAAATAGAATGAAGGCTATTTCAGCTTTAGCTTTTATTCCGTTTGGGAGCTAAAGTCGCACAAACTTTTGTTTACAAAAATTTCGATGGCCTATAGTTCGCAAGTTATGCAATCAGTTGACATAAGATTGTGCATGCATGTAGACATGTTAATGACCTTTATATATGCCAAGTTTCAGATGGCTACCTACTCAAACAAGCAAGCAGTAGCGGTTTGAAATTTTCACAATTTGGGCTACACGTTCGGGACGATTCGTGACCTTAGGTGACTTGCACAATTCGGGCTGAAACTAGTGCCAAATGAGAGGGTTGGGATAAACATTTAATTGACCATATGTGCCAAAAATTCTCGTTCTTTAGTTTTCGAGTTATAGCCCCTGGAAGTCGAAAACTGCACGACTTTGCCCTCGAATATCTCGACAACGGAGAAAGGAGAATTTCAGGGCATTTTCTCCCAAGAAATATATGGGAATTATCTGTAATTTAGCACAGTTTCAGAACGATTCGTGAAAGTCACCTTTTAAGAATAACTTCCACTGCAGGCCCATATATAAAAGTTTGCTCCTTTATTACTCTGCACATGGACAATTATTTGCGCTGTTATTTGCCCCAGGCATGTACCTATGTAATTACCGTTTACAGTGTAAAGATGGATGTTATCGGTCGCTGAACGTCGGAGCAGTAGGCGTTTAATGCATTTTCCCATAGGGTCCAATGCAAAATTGACACCTCATTTTCTCCATTCTCAAGAGCTTTGAGTCTCTGCAAAACATATACATGTGTAGACACAAATAAGTGAACTAGAATGAAGGCTATTTCAGCTTTAGCTTTTATTCCGTTTGGGAGCTAAAGTCGCACAAACTTTTGTTTACAAAAATTTCGATGGCCTATAGTTCGCAAGTTATGCAATCAGTTGACATAAGATTGTGCATGCATGTAGACATGTTAATGACCTTTATATATGCCAAGTTTCAGATGGCTACCTACTCAAACAAGCAAGCAGTAGCGGTTTGAAATTTTCACAATTTGGGCTACACGTTCGGGACGATTCGTGACCTTAGGTGACTTGCACAATTCGGGCTGAAACTAGTGCCAAATGAGAGGGTTGGGATAAACATTCAATTGACCATATGTGCCAAAAATTCTCGTTCTTTAGTTTTCGAGTTATAGCCCCTGGAAGTCGAAAACTGCACGACTTTGCCCTCGAATATCTCGACAACGGAGAAAGGAGAATTTCAGGGCATTTTCTCCCAAGAAATATATGGGAATTATCTGTAATTTAGCACAGTTTCAGAACGATTCGTGAAAGTCACCTTTTAAGAATAACTTCCACTGCAGGCCCATATATAAAAGTTTGCTCCTTTATTACTCTGCACATGGACAATTATTTGCGCTGTTATTTGCCCCAGGCATGTACCTATGTAATTACCGTTTACAGTGTAAAGATGGATGTTATCGGTCGCTGAACGTCGGAGCAGTAGGCGTTTAATGCATTTTCCCATAGGGTCCAATGCAAAATTGACACCTCATTTTCTCCATTCTCAAGAGCTTTGAGTCTCTGCAAAACATATACATGTGTAGACACAAATAAGTGAAATAGAATGAAGGCTATTTCAGCTTTAGCTTTTATTCCGTTTGGGAGCTAAAGTCGCACAAACTTTTGTTTACAAAAATTTCGATGGCCTATAGTTCGCAAGTTATGCAATCAGTTGACATAAGATTGTGCATGCATGTAGACATGTTAATGACCTTTATATATGCCAAGTTTCAGATGGCTACCTACTCAAACAAGCAAGCAGTAGCGGTTTGAAATTTTCACAATTTGGGCTACACGTTCGAGACGATTCGTGACCTTAGGTGACTTGCACAATTCGGGCTGAAACTAGTGCCAAATGAGAGGGTTGGGATAAACATTCAATTGACCATATGTGCCAAAAATTCTCGTTCTTTAGTTTTCGAGTTATAGCCCCTGGAAGTCGAAAACTGCACGACTTTGCCCTCGAATATCTCGACAACGGAGAAAGGAGAATTTCAGGGCATTTTCTCCCAAGAAATATATGGGAATTATCTGTAATTTAGCACAGTTTCAGAACGATTCGTGAAAGTCACCTTTTAAGAATAACTTCCACTGCAGGCCCATATATAAAAGTTTGCTCCTTTATTACTCTGCACATGGACAATTATTTGCGCTGTTATTTGCCCCAGGCATGTACCTAATACCCGTTTACAGTGTAAAGATGGATGTTATCGGTCGCTGAACGTCGGAGCAGTAGGCGTTTAATGCATTTTCCCATAGGGTCCAATGCAAAATTGACACCTCATTTTCTCCATTCTCAAGAGCTTTGAGTCTCTGCAAAACATATACATGTGTAGACACAAATAAGTGAAATAGAATGAAGGCTATTTCAGCTTTAGCTTTTATTCCGTTTGGGAGCTAAAGTCGCACAAACTTTTGTTTACAAAAATTTCGATGGCCTATAGTTCGCAAGTTATGCAATCAGTTGACATAAGATTGTGCATGCATGTAGACATGTTAATGACCTTTATATATGCCAAGTTTCAGATGGCTACCTACTCAAACAAGCAAGCAGTAGCGGTTTGAAATTTTCACAATTTGGGCTACACGTTCGGGACGATTCGTGACCTTAGGTGACTTGCACAATTCGGGCTGAAACTAGTGCCAAATGAGAGGGTTGGGATAAACATTCAATTGACCATATGTGCCAAAAATTCTCGTTCTTTAGTTTTCGAGTTATAGCCCCTGGAAGTCGAAAACTGCACGACTTTGCCCTCGAATATCTCGACAACGGAGAAAGGAGAATTTCAGGGCATTTTCTCCCAAGAAATATATGGGAATTATCTGTAATTTAGCACAGTTTCAGAACGATTCGTGAAAGTCACCTTTTAAGAATAACTTCCACTGCAGGCCCATATATAAAAGTTTGCTCCTTTATTACTCTGCACATGGACAATTATTTGCGCTGTTATTTGCCCCAGGCAAGTACCTATGTAATTACCGTTTACAGTGTAAAGATGGATGTTATCGGTCGCTGAACGTCGGAGCAGTAGGCGTTTAATGCATTTTCCCATAGGGTCCAATGCAAAATTGACACCTCATTTTCTCCATTCTCAAGAGCTTTGAGTCTCTGCAAAACATATACATGTGTAGACACAAATAAGTGAAATAGAATGAAGGCTATTTCAGCTTTAGCTTTTATTCCGTTTGGGAGCTAAAGTCGCACAAACTTTTGTTTACAAAAATTTCGATGGCCTATAGTTCGCAAGTTATGCAATCAGTTGACATAAGATTGTGCATGCATGTAGACATGTTAATGACCTTTATATATGCCAAGTTTCAGATGGCTACCTACTCAAACAAGCAAGCAGTAGCGGTTTGAAATTTTCACAATTTGGGCTACACGTTCGGGACGATTCGTGTCCTTAGGTGACTTGCACAATTCGGGCTGAAACTAGTGCCAAATGAGAGGGTTGGGATAAACATTCAATTGACCATATGTGCCAAAAATTCTCGTTCTTTAGTTTTCGAGTTATAGCCCCTGGAAGTCGAAAACTGCACGACTTTGCCCTCGAATATCTCGACAACGGAGAAAGGAGAATTTCAGGGCATTTTCTCCCAAGAAATATATGGGAATTATCTGTAATTTAGCACAGTTTCAGAACGATTCGTGAAAGTCACCTTTTAAGAATAACTTCCACTGCAGGCCCATATATAAAAGTTTGCTCCTTTATTACTCTGCACATGGACAATTATTTGCGCTGTTATTTGCCCCAGGCATGTACCTATGTAATTACCGTTTACAGTGTAAAGATGGATGTTATCGGTCGCTGAACGTCGGAGCAGTAGGCGTTTAATGCATTTTCCCATAGGGTCCAATGCAAAATTGACACCTCATTTTCTCCATTCTCAAGAGCTTTGAGTCTCTGCAAAACATATACATGTGTAGACACAAATAAGTGAAATAGAATGAAGGCTATTTCAGCTTTAGCTTTTATTCCGTTTGGGAGCTAAAGTCGCACAAACTTTTGTTTACAAAAATTTCGATGGCCTATAGTTCGCAAGTTATGCAATCAGTTGACATAAGATTGTGCATGCATGTAGACATGTTAATGACCTTTATATATGCCAAGTTTCAGATGGCTACCTACTCAAACAAGCAAGCAGTAGCGGTTTGAAATTTTCACAATTTGGGCTACACGTTCGGGACGATTCGTGACCTTAGGTGACTTGCACAATTCGGGCTGAAACTAGTGCCAAATGAGAGGGTTGGGATAAACATTCAATTGACCATATGTGCCAAAAATTCTCGTTCTTTAGTTTTCGAGTTATAGCCCCTGGAAGTCGAAAACTGCACGACTTTGCCCTCGAATATCTCGACAACGGAGAAAGGAGAATTTCAGGGCATTTTCTCCCAAGAAATATATGGGAATTATCTGTAATTTAGCACAGTTTCAGAACGATTCGTGAAAGTCACCTTTTAAGAATAACTTCCACTGCAGGCCCATATATAAAAGTTTGCTCCTTTATTACTCTGCACATGGACAATTATTTGCGCTGTTATTTGCCCCAGGCAAGTACCTATGTAATTACCGTTTACAGTGTAAAGATGGATGTTATCGGTCGCTGAACGTCGGAGCAGTAGGCGTTTAATGCATTTTCCAATAGGGTCCAATGCAAAATTGACACCTCATTTTCTCCATTCTCAAGAGCTTTGAGTCTCTGCAAAACATATACATGTGTAGACACAAATAAGTGAAATAGAATGAAGGCTATTTCAGCTTTAGCTTTTATTCCGTTTGGGAGCTAAAGTCGCACAAACTTTTGTTTACAAAAATTTCGATGGCCTATAGTTCGCAAGTTATGCAATCAGTTGACATAAGATTGTGCATGCATGTAGACATGTTAATGACCTTTATATATGCCAAGTTTCAGATGGCTACCTACTCAAACAAGCAAGCAGTAGCGGTTTGAAATTTTCACAATTTGGGCTACACGTTCGGGACGATTCGTGTCCTTAGGTGACTTGCACAATTCGGGCTGAAACTAGTGCCAAATGAGAGGGTTGGGATAAACATTCAATTGACCATATGTGCCAAAAATTCTCGTTCTTTAGTTTTCGAGTTATAGCCCCTGGAAGTCGAAAACTGCACGACTTTGCCCTCGAATATCTCGACAACGGAGAAAGGAGAATTTCAGGGCATTTTCTCCCAAGAAATATATGGGAATTATCTGTAATTTAGCACAGTTTCAGAACGATTCGTGAAAGTCACCTTTTAAGAATAACTTCCACTGCAGGCCCATATATAAAAGTTTGCTCCTTTATTACTCTGCACATGGACAATTATTTGCGCTGTTATTTGCCCCAGGCATGTACCTATGTAATTACCGTTTACAGTGTAAAGATGGATGTTATCGGTCGCTGAACGTCGGAGCAGTAGGCGTTTAATGCATTTTCCCATAGGGTCCAATGCAAAATTGACACCTCATTTTCTCCATTCTCAAGAGCTTTGAGTCTCTGCAAAACATATACATGTGTAGACACAAATAAGTGAAATAGAATGAAGGCTATTTCAGCTTTAGCTTTTATTCCGTTTGGGAGCTAAAGTCGCACAAACTTTTGTTTACAAAAATTTCGATGGCCTATAGTTCGCAAGTTATGCAATCAGTTGACATAAGATTGTGCATGCATGTAGACATGTTAATGACCTTTATATATGCCAAGTTTCAGATGGCTACCTACTCAAACAAGCAAGCAGTAGCGGTTTGAAATTTTCACAATTTGGGCTACACGTTCGAGACGATTCGTGACCTTAGGTGACTTGCACAATTCGGGCTGAAACTAGTGCCAAATGAGAGGGTTGGGATAAACATTCAATTGACCATATGTGCCAAAAATTCTCGTTCTTTAGTTTTCGAGTTATAGCCCCTGGAAGTCGAAAACTGCACGACTTTGCCCTCGAATATCTCGACAACGGAGAAAGGAGAATTTCAGGGCATTTTCTCCCAAGAAATATATGGGAATTATCTGTAATTTAGCACAGTTTCAGAACGATTCGTGAAAGTCACCTTTTAAGAATAACTTCCACTGCAGGCCCATATATAAAAGTTTGCTCCTTTATTACTCTGCACATGGACAATTATTTGCGCTGTTATTTGCCCCAGGCATGTACCTAATACCCGTTTACAGTGTAAAGATGGATGTTATCGGTCGCTGAACGTCGGAGCAGTAGGCGTTTAATGCATTTTCCCATAGGGTCCAATGCAAAATTGACACCTCATTTTCTCCATTCTCAAGAGCTTTGAGTCTCTGCAAAGCATATACATGTGTAGACACAAATAAGTGAAATAGAATGAAGGCTATTTCAGCTTTAGCTTTTATTCCGTTTGGGAGCTAAAGTCGCACAAACTTTTGTTTACAAAAAATTCGATGGCCTATAGTTCGCAAGTTATGCAATCAGTTGACATAAGATTGTGCATGCATGTAGACATGTTAATGACCTTTATATATGCCAAGTTTCAGATGGCTACCTACTCAAACAAGCAAGCAGTAGCGGTTTGAAATTTTCACAATTTGGGCTACACGTTCGGGACGATTCGTGACCTTAGGTGACTTGCACAATTCGGGCTGAAACTAGTGCCAAATGAGAGGGTTGGGATAAACATTCAATTGACCATATGTGCCAAAAATTCTCGTTCTTTAGTTTTCGAGTTATAGCCCCTGGAAGTCGAAAACTGCACGACTTTGCCCTCGAATATCTCGACAACGGAGAAAGGAGAATTTCAGGGCATTTTCTCCCAAGAAATATATGGGAATTATCTGTAATTTAGCACAGTTTCAGAACGATTCGTGAAAGTCACCTTTTAAGAATAACTTCCACTGCAGGCCCATATATAAAAGTTTGCTCCTTTATTACTCTGCACAAGGACAATTATTTGCGCTGTTATTTGCCCCAGGCATGTACCTATGTAATTACCGTTTACAGTGTAAAGATGGATGTTATCGGTCGCTGAACGTCGGAGCAGTAGGCGTTTAATGCATTTTCCCATAGGGTCCAATGCAAAATTGACACCTCATTTTCTCCATTCTCAAGAGCTTTGAGTCTCTGCAAAACATATACATGTGTAGACACAAATAAGTGAAATAGAATGAAGGCTATTTCAGCTTTAGCTTTTATTCCGTTTGGGAGCTGAAGTCGCACAAACTTTTGTTTACAAAAATTTCGATGGCCTATAGTTCGCAAGTTATGCAATCAGTTGACATAAGATTGTGCATGCATGTAGACATGTTAATGACCTTTATATATGCCAAGTTTCAGATGGCTACCTACTCAAACAAGCAAGCAGTAGCTGTTTGAAATTTTCACAATTTGGGCTACACGTTCGGGACGATTCGTGACCTTAGGTGACTTGCACAATTCGGGCTGAAACTAGTGCCAAATGAGAGGGTTGGGATAAACATTCAATTGACCATATGTGCCAAAAATTCTCGTTCTTTAGTTTTCGAGTTATAGCCCCTGGAAGTCGAAAACTGCACGACTTTGCCCTCGAATATCTCGACAACGGAGAAAGGAGAATTTCAGGGCATTTTCTCCCAAGAAATATATGGGAATTATCTGTAATTTAGCACAGTTTCAGAACGATTCGTGAAAGTCACCTTTTAAGAATAACTTCCACTGCAGGCCCATATATAAAAGTTTGCTCCTTTATTACTCTGCACATGGACAATTATTTGCGCTGTTATTTGCCCCAGGCATGTACCTATGTAATTACCGTTTACAGTGTAAAGATGGATGTTATCGGTCGCTGAACGTCGGAGCAGTAGGCGTTTAATGCATTTTCCCATAGGGTCCAATGCAAAATTGACACCTCATTTTCTCCATTCTCAAGAGCTTTGAGTCTCTGCAAAACATATACATGTGTAGACACAAATAAGTGAAATAGAATGAAGGCTATTTCAGCTTTAGCTTTTATTCCGTTTGGGAGCTAAAGTCGCACAAACTTTTGTTTACAAAAATTTCGATGGCCTATAGTTCGCAAGTTATGCAATCAGTTGACATAAGATTGTGCATGCATGTAGACATGTTAATGACCTTTATATATGCCAAGTTTCAGATGGCTACCTACTCAAACAAGCAAGCAGTAGCGGTTTGAAATTTTCACAATTTGGGCTACACGTTCGGGACGATTCGTGACCTTAGGTGACTTGCACAATTCGGGCTGAAACTAGTGCCAAATGAGAGGGTTGGGATAAACATTCAATTGACCATATGTGCCAAAAATTCTCGTTCTTTAGTTTTCGAGTTATAGCCCCTGGAAGTCGAAAACTGCACGACTTTGCCCTCGAATATCTCGACAACGGAGAAAGGAGAATTTCAGGGCATTTTCTCCCAAGAAATATATGGGAATTATCTGTAATTTAGCACAGTTTCAGAACGATTCGTGAAAGTCACCTTTTAAGAATAACTTCCACTGCAGGCCCATATATAAAAGTTTGCTCCTTTATTACTCTGCACATGGACAATTATTTGCGCTGTTATTTGCCCCAGGCAAGTACCTATGTAATTACCGTTTACAGTGTAAAGATGGATGTTATCGGTCGCTGAACGTCGGAGCAGTAGGCGTTTAATGCATTTTCCCATAGGGTCCAATGCAAAATTGACACCTCATTTTCTCCATTCTCAAGAGCTTTGAGTCTCTGCAAAACATATACATGTGTAGACACAAATAAGTGAAATAGAATGAAGGCTATTTCAGCTTTAGCTTTTATTCCGTTTGGGAGCTAAAGTCGCACAAACTTTTGTTTACAAAAATTTCGATGGCCTATAGTTCGCAAGTTATGCAATCAGTTGACATAAGATTGTGCATGCATGTAGACATGTTAATGACCTTTATATATGCCAAGTTTCAGATGGCTACCTACTCAAACAAGCAAGCAGTAGCGGTTTGAAATTTTCACAATTTGGGCTACACGTTCGAGACGATTCGTGACCTTAGGTGACTTGCACAATTCGGGCTGAAACTAGTGCCAAATGAGAGGGTTGGGATAAACATTCAATTGACCATATGTGCCAAAAATTCTCGTTCTTTAGTTTTCGAGTTATAGCCCCTGGAAGTCGAAAACTGCACGACTTTGCCCTCGAATATCTCGACAACGGAGAAAGGAGAATTTCAGGGCATTTTCTCCCAAGAAATATATGGGAATTATCTGTAATTTAGCACAGTTTCAGAACGATTCGTGAAAGTCACCTTTTAAGAATAACTTCCACTGCAGGCCCATATATAAAAGTTTGCTCCTTTATTACTCTGCACATGGACAATTATTTGCGCTGTTATTTGCCCCAGGCATGTACCTATGTAATTACCGTTTACAGTGTAAAGATGGATGTTATCGGTCGCTGAACGTCGGAGCAGTAGGCGTTTAATGCATTTTCCCATAGGGTCCAATGCAAAATTGACACCTCATTTTCTCCATTCTCAAGAGCTTTGAGTCTCTGCAAAACATATACATGTGTAGACACAAATAAGTGAAATAGAATGAAGGCTATTTCAGCTTTAGCTTTTATTCCGTTTGGGAGCTAAAGTCGCACAAACTTTTGTTTATAAAAATTTCGATGGCCTATAGTTCGCAAGTTATGCAATCAGTTGACATAAGATTGTGCATGCATGTAGACATGTTAATGACCTTTATATATGCCAAGTTTCAGATGGCTACCTACTCAAACAAGCAAGCCGTAGCGGTTTGAAATTTTCACAATTTGGGCTACACGTTCGGGACGATTCGTGACCTTAGGTGACTTGCACAATTCGGGCTGAAACTAGTGCCAAATGAGAGGGTTGGGATAAACATTCAATTGACCATATGTGCCAAAAATTCTCGTTCTTTAGTTTTCGAGTTATAGCCCCTGGAAGTCGAAAACTGCACGACTTTGCCCTCGAATATCTCGACAACGGAGAAAGGAGAATTTCAGGGCATTTTCTCCCAAGAAATATATGGGAATTATCTGTAATTTAGCACAGTTTCAGAACGATTCGTGAAAGTCACCTTTTAAGAATAACTTCCACTGCAGGCCCATATATAAAAGTTTGCTCCTTTATTACTCTGCACATGGACAATTATTTGCGCTGTTATTTGCCCCAGGCATGTACCTATGTAATTACCGTTTACAGTGTAAAGATGGATGTTATCGGTCGCTGAACGTCGGAGCAGTAGGCGTTTAATGCATTTTCCCATAGGGTCCAATGCAAAATTGACACCTCATTTTCTCCATTCTCAAGAGCTTTGAGTCTCTGCAAAACATCTACATGTGTAGACACAAATAAGTGAAATAGAATGAAGGCTATTTCAGCTTTAGCTTTTATTCCGTTTGGGAGCTAAAGTCGCACAAACTTTTGTTTACAAAAATTTCGATGGCCTATAGTTCGCAAGTTATGCAATCAGTTGACATAAGATTGTGCATGCATGTAGACATGTTAATGACCTTTATATATGCCAAGTTTCAGATGGCTACCTACTCAAACAAGCAAGCAGTAGCGGTTTGAAATTTTCACAATTTGGGCTACACGTTCGGGACGATTCGTGACCTTAGGTGACTTGCACAATTCGGGCTGAAACTAGTGCCAAATGAGAGGGTTGGGATAAACATTCAATTGACCATATGTGCCAAAAATTCTCGTTCTTTAGTTTTCGAGTTATAGCCCCTGGAAGTCGAAAACTGCACGACTTTGCCCTCGAATATCTCGACAACGGAGAAAGGAGAATTTCAGGGCATTTTCTCCCAAGAAATATATGGGAATTATCTGTAATTTAGCACAGTTTCAGAACGATTCGTGAAAATCACCTTTTAAGAATAACTTCCACTGCAGGCCCATATATAAAAGTTTGCTCCTTTATTACTCTGCACATGGACAATTATTTGCGCTGTTATTTGCCCCAGGCATGTACCTATGTAATTACCGTTTACAGTGTAAAGATGGATGTTATCGGTCGCTGAACGTCGGAGCAGTAGGCGTTTAATGCATTTTCCCATAGGGTCCAATGCAAAATTGACACCTCATTTTCTCCATTCTCAAGAGCTTTGAGTCTCTGCAAAACATATACATGTGTAGACACAAATAAGTGAAATAGAATGAAGGCTATTTCAGCTTTAGCTTTTATTCCGTTTGGGAGCTAAAGTCGCACAAACTTTTGTTTACAAAAATTTCGATGGCCTATAGTTCGCAAGTTATGCAATCAGTTGACATAAGATTGTGCATGCATGTAGACATGTTAATGACCTTTATATATGCCAAGTTTCAGATGGCTACCTACTCAAACAAGCAAGCAGTAGCGGTTTGAAATTTTCACAATTTGGGCTACACGTTCGGGACGATTCGTGACCTTAGGTGACTTGCACAATTCGGGCTGAAAC
This sequence comes from Ctena decussata, assembly GCA_963989385.1. NCBI lineage: Eukaryota > Metazoa > Mollusca > Bivalvia > Lucinida > Lucinidae > Ctena > Ctena decussata. Next base: position 53,067,137 of record OZ022510.1, on the reverse strand, counting down.
TAGTGCCAAATGAGAGGGTTGGGATAAACATTCAATTGACCATATGTGCCAAAACTTCTCGTTCTTTAGTTTTCGAGTTATAGCCCCTGGAAGTCGAAAACTGCACGACTTTGCCCTCGAATATCTCGACAACGGAGAAAGGAGAATTTCAGGGCATTTTCTCCCAAGAAATATATGGGAATTATCTGTAATTTAGCACAGTTTCAGAACGATTCGTGAAAGTCACCTTTTAAGAATAACTTCCACTGCAGGCCCATATATAAAAGTTTGCTCCTTTATTACTCTGCACATGGACAATTATTTGCGCTGTTATTTGCCCCAGGCATGTACCTATGTAATTACCGTTTACAGTGTAAAGATGGATGTTATCGGTCGCTGAACGTCGGAGCAGTAGGCGTTTAATGCATTTTCCCATAGGGTCCAATGCAAAATTGACACCTCATTTTCTCCATTCTCAAGAGCTTTGAGTCTCTGCAAAACATATACATGTGTAGACACAAATAAGTGAAATAGAATGAAGGCTATTTCAGCTTTAGCTTTTATTCCGTTTGGGAGCTAAAGTCGCACAAACTTTTGTTTACAAAAATTTCGATGGCCTATAGTTCGCAAGTTATGCAATCAGTTGACATAAGATTGTGCATGCATGTATACATGTTAATGACCTTTATATATGCCAAGTTTCAGATGGCTACCTACTCAAACAAGCAAGCAGTAGCGGTTAGAAATTTTCACAATTTGGGCTACACGTTCGGGACGATTCGTGACCTTAGGTGACTTGCACAATTCGGGCTGAAACTAGTGCCAAATGAGAGGGTTGGGATAAACATTCAATTGACCATATGTGCCAAAAATTCTCGTTCTTTAGTTTTCGAGTTATAGCCCCTGGAAGTCGAAAACTGCACGACTTTGCCCTCGAATATCTCGACAACGGAGAAAGGAGAATTTCAGGGCATTTTCTCCCAAGAAATATATGGGAATTATCTGTAATTTAGCACAGTTTCAGAACGATTCGTGAAAGTCACCTTTTAAGAATAACTTCCACTGCAGGCCCATATATAAAAGTTTGCTCCTTTATTACTCTGCACATGGACAATTATTTGCGCTGTTATTTGCCCCAGGCATGTACCTATGTAATTACCGTTTACAGTGTAAAGATGGATGTTATCGGTCGCTGAACGTCGGAGCAGTAGGCGTTTAATGCATTTTCCCATAGGGTCCAATGCAAAATTGACACCTCATTTTCTCCATTCTCAAGAGCTTTGAGTCTCTGCAAAACATCTACATGTGTAGACACAAATAAGTGAAATAGAATGAAGGCTATTTCAGCTTTAGCTTTTATTCCGTTTGGGAGCTAAAGTCGCACAAACTTTTGTTTACAAAAATTTCGATGGCCTATAGTTCGCAAGTTATGCAATCAGTTGACATAAGATTGTGCATGCATGTAGACATGTTAATGACCTTTATATATGCCAAGTTTCAGATGGCTACCTACTCAAACAAGCAAGCAGTAGCGGTTTGAAATTTTCACAATTTGGGCTACACGTTCGGGACGATTCGTGACCTTAGGTGACTTGCACAATTCGGGCTGAAACTAGTGCCAAATGAGAGGGTTGGGATAAACATTCAATTGACCATATGTGCCAAAAATTCTCGTTCTTTAGTTTTCGAGTTATAGCCCCTGGAAGTCGAAAACTGCACGACTTTGCCCTCGAATATCTCGACAACGGAGAAAGGAGAATTTCAGGGCATTTTCTCCCAAGAAATATATGGGAATTATCTGTAATTTAGCACAGTTTCAGAACGATTCGTGAAAATCACCTTTTAAGAATAACTTCCACTGCAGGCCCATATATAAAAGTTTGCTCCTTTATTACTCTGCACATGGACAATTATTTGCGCTGTTATTTGCCCCAGGCATGTACCTATGTAATTACCGTTTACAGTGTAAAGATGGATGTTATCGGTCGCTGAACGTCGGAGCAGTAGGCGTTTAATGCATTTTCCCATAGGGTCCAATGCAAAATTGACACCTCATTTTCTCCATTCTCAAGAGCTTTGAGTCTCTGCAAAACATATACATGTGTAGACACAAATAAGTGAAATAGAATGAAGGCTATTTCAGCTTTAGCTTTTATTCCGTTTGGGAGCTAAAGTCGCACAAACTTTTGTTTACAAAAATTTCGATGGCCTATAGTTCGCAAGTTATGCAATCAGTTGACATAAGATTGTGCATGCATGTAGACATGTTAATGACCTTTATATATGCCAAGTTTCAGATGGCTACCTACTCAAACAAGCAAGCAGTAGCGGTTTGAAATTTTCACAATTTGGGCTACACGTTCGGGACGATTCGTGACCTTAGGTGACTTGCACAATTCGGGCTGAAACTAGTGCCAAATGAGAGGGTTGGGATAAACATTCAATTGACCATATGTGCCAAAACTTCTCGTTCTTTAGTTTTCGAGTTATAGCCCCTGGAAGTCGAAAACTGCACGACTTTGCCCTCGAATATCTCGACAACGGAGAAAGGAGAATTTCAGGGCATTTTCTCCCAAGAAATATATGGGAATTATCTGTAATTTAGCACAGTTTCAGAACGATTCGTGAAAGTCACCTTTTAAGAATAACTTCCACTGCAGGCCCATATATAAAAGTTTGCTCCTTTATTACTCTGCACATGGACAATTATTTGCGCTGTTATTTGCCCCAGGCATGTACCTATGTAATTACCGTTTACAGTGTAAAGATGGATGTTATCGGTCGCTGAACGTCGGAGCAGTAGGCGTTTAATGCATTTTCCCATAGGGTCCAATGCAAAATTGACACCTCATTTTCTCCATTCTCAAGAGCTTTGAGTCTCTGCAAAACATATACATGTGTAGACACAAATAAGTGAAATAGAATGAAGGCTATTTCAGCTTTAGCTTTTATTCCGTTTGGGAGCTAAAGTCGCACAAACTTTTGTTTACAAAAATTTCGATGGCCTATAGTTCGCAAGTTATGCAATCAGTTGACATAAGATTGTGCATGCATGTATACATGTTAATGACCTTTATATATGCCAAGTTTCAGATGGCTACCTACTCAAACAAGCAAGCAGTAGCGGTTAGAAATTTTCACAATTTGGGCTACACGTTCGGGACGATTCGTGACCTTAGGTGACTTGCACAATTCGGGCTGAAACTAGTGCCAAATGAGAGGGTTGGGATAAACATTCAATTGACCATATGTGCCAAAAATTCTCGTTCTTTAGTTTTCGAGTTATAGCCCCTGGAAGTCGAAAACTGCACGACTTTGCCCTCGAATATCTCGACAACGGAGAAAGGAGAATTTCAGGGCATTTTCTCCCAAGAAATATATGGGAATTATCTGTAATTTAGCACAGTTTCAGAACGATTCGTGAAAGTCACCTTTTAAGAATAACTTCCACTGCAGGCCCATATATAAAAGTTTGCTCCTTTATTACTCTGCACATGGACAATTATTTGCGCTGTTATTTGCCCCAGGCATGTACCTATGTAATTACCGTTTACAGTGTAAAGATGGATGTTATCGGTCGCTGAACGTCGGAGCAGTAGGCGTTTAATGCATTTTCCCATAGGGTCCAATGCAAAATTGACACCTCATTTTCTCCATTCTCAAGAGCTTTGAGTCTCTGCAAAACATATACATGTGTAGACACAAATAAGTGAAATAGAATGAAGGCTATTTCAGCTTTAGCTTTTATTCCGTTTGGGAGCTAAAGTCGCACAAACTTTTGTTTACAAAAATTTCGATGGCCTATAGTTCGCAAGTTATGCAATCAGTTGACATAAGATTGTGCATGCATGTAGACATGTTAATGACCTTTATATATGCCAAGTTTCAGATGGCTACCTACTCAAACAAGCAAGCAGTAGCGGTTTGAAATTTTCACAATTTGGGCTACACGTTCGGGACGATTCGTGACCTTAGGTGACTTGCACAATTCGGGCTGAAACTAGTGCCAAATGAGAGGGTTGGGATAAACATTTAATTGACCATATGTGCCAAAAATTCTCGTTCTTTAGTTTTCGAGTTATAGCCCCTGGAAGTCGAAAACTGCACGACTTTGCCCTCGAATATCTCGACAACGGAGAAAGGAGAATTTCAGGGCATTTTCTCCCAAGAAATATATGGGAATTATCTGTAATTTAGCACAGTTTCAGAACAATTCGTGAAAGTCACCTTTTAAGAATAACTTCCACTGCAGGCCCATATATAAAAGTTTGCTCCTTTATTACTCTGCACATGGACAATTATTTGCGCTGTTATTTGCCCCAGGCATGTACCTATGTAATTACCGTTTACAGTGTAAAGATGGATGTTATCGGTCGCTGAACGTCGGAGCAGTAGGCGTTTAATGCATTTTCCCATAGGGTCCAATGCAAAATTGACACCTCATTTTCTCCATTCTCAAGAGCTTTGAGTCTCTGCAAAACATATACATGTGTAGACACAAATAAGTGAAATAGAATGAAGGCTATTTCAGCTTTAGTTTTTATTCCGTTTGGGAGCTAAAGTCGCACAAACTTTTGTTTACAAAAATTTCGATGGCCTATAGTTCGCAAGTTATGCAATCAGTTGACATAAGATTGTGCATGCATGTAGACATGTTAATGACCTTTATATATGCCAAGTTTCAGATGGCTACCTACTCAAACAAGCAAGCAGTAGCGGTTTGAAATTTTCACAATTTGGGCTACACGTTCGGGACGATTCGTGACCTTAGGTGACTTGCACAATTCGGGCTGAAACTAGTGCCAAATGAGAGGGTTGGGATAAACATTCAATTGACCATATGTGCCAAAACTTCTCGTTCTTTAGTTTTCGAGTTATAGCCCCTGGAAGTCGAAAACTGCACGACTTTGCCCTCGAATATCTCGACAACGGAGAAAGGAGAATTTCAGGGCATTTTCTCCCAAGAAATATATGGGAATTATCTGTAATTTAGCACAGTTTCAGAACGATTCGTGAAAGTCACCTTTTAAGAATAACTTCCACTGCAGGCCCATATATAAAAGTTTGCTCCTTTATTACTTTGCACATGGACAATTATTTGCGCTGTTATTTGCCCCAGGCATGTACCTATGTAATTACCGTTTACAGTGTAAAGATGGATGTTATCGGTCGCTGAACGTCGGAGCAGTAGGCGTTTAATGCATTTTCCCATAGGGTCCAATGCAAAATTGACACCTCATTTTCTCCATTCTCAAGAGCTTTGAGTCTCTGCAAAACATATACATGTGTAGACACAAATAAGTGAAATAGAATGAAGGCTATTTCAGCTTTAGCTTTTATTCCGTTTGGGAGCTAAAGTCGCACAAACTTTTGTTTACAAAAATTTCGATGGCCTATAGTTCGCAAGTTATGCAATCAGTTGACATAAGATTGTGCATGCATGTAGACATGTTAATGACCTTTATATATGCCAAGTTTCAGATGGCTACCTACTCAAACAAGCAAGCAGTAGCGGTTTGAAATTTTCACAATTTGGGCTACACGTTCGGGACGATTCGTGACCTTAGGTGACTTGCACAATTCGGGCTGAAACTAGTGCCAAATGAGAGGGTTGGGATAAACATTCAATTGACCATATGTGCCAAAAATTCTCGTTCTTTAGTTTTCGAGTTATAGCCCCTGGAAGTCGAAAACTGCACGACTTTGCCCTCGAATATCTCGACAACGGAGAAAGGAGAATTTCAGGGCATTTTCTCCCAAGAAATATATGGGAATTATCTGTAATTTAGCACAGTTTCAGAACGATTCGTGAAAGTCACCTTTTAAGAATAACTTCCACTGCAGGCCCATATATAAAAGTTTGCTCCTTTATTACTCTGCACATGGACAATTATTTGCGCTGTTATTTGCCCCAGGCATGTACCTATGTAATTACCGTTTACAGTGTAAAGATGGATGTTATCGGTCGCTGAACGTCGGAGCAGTAGGCGTTTAATGCATTTTCCCATAGGGTCCAATGCAAAATTGACACCTCATTTTCTCCATTCTCAAGAGCTTTGAGTCTCTGCAAAACATATACATGTGTAGACACAAATAAGTGAAATAGAATGAAGGCTATTTCAGCTTTAGCTTTTATTCCGTTTGGGAGCTAAAGTCGCACAAACTTTTGTTTACAAAAATTTCGATGGCCTATAGTTCGCAAGTTATGCAATCAGTTGACATAAGATTGTGCATGCATGTAGACATGTTAATGACCTTTATATATGCCAAGTTTCAGATGGCTACCTACTCAAACAAGCAAGCAGTAGCGGTTTGAAATTTTCACAATTTGGGCTACACGTTCGGGACGATTCGTGACCTTAGGTGACTTGCACAATTCGGGCTGAAACTAGTGCCAAATGAGAGGGTTGGGATAAACATTCAATTGACCATATGTGCCAAAAATTCTCGTTCTTTAGTTTTCGAGTTATAGCCCCTGGAAGTCGAAAACTGCACGACTTTGCCCTCGAATATCTCGACAACGGAGAAAGGAGAATTTCAGGGCATTTTCTCCCAAGAAATATATGGGAATTATCTGTAATTTAGCACAGTTTCAGAACGATTCGTGAAAGTCACCTTTTAAGAATAACTTCCACTGCAGGCCCATATATAAAAGTTTGCTCCTTTATTACTCTGCACATGGACAATTATTTGCGCTGTTATTTGCCCCAGGCATGTACCTATGTAATTACCGTTTACAGTGTAAAGATGGATGTTATCGGTCGCTGAACGTCGGAGCAGTAGGCGTTTAATGCATTTTCCCATAGGGTCCAATGCAAAATTGACACCTCATTTTCTCCATTCTCAAGAGCTTTGAGTCTCTGCAAAACATATACATGTGTAGACACAAATAAGTGAAATAGAATGAAGGCTATTTCAGCTTTAGCTTTTATTCCGTTTGGGAGCTAAAGTCGCACAAACTTTTGTTTACAAAAATTTCGATGGCCTATAGTTCGCAAGTTATGCAATCAGTTGACATAAGATTGTGCATGCATGTAGACATGTTAATGACCTTTATATATGCCAAGTTTCAGATGGCTACCTACTCAAACAAGCAAGCAGTAGCGGTTTGAAATTTTCACAATTTGGGCTACACGTTCGGGACGATTCGTGACCTTAGGTGACTTGCACAATTCGGGCTGAAACTAGTGCCAAATGAGAGGGTTGGGATAAACATTCAATTGACCATATGTGCCAAAAATTCTCGTTCTTTAGTTTTCGAGTTATAGCCCCTGGAAGTCGAAAACTGCACGACTTTGCCCTCGAATATCTCGACAACGGAGAAAGGAGAATTTCAGGGCATTTTCTCCCAAGAAATATATGGGAATTATCTGTAATTTAGCACAGTTTCAGAACGATTCGTGAAAGTCACCTTTTAAGAATAACTTCCACTGCAGGCCCATATATAAAAGTTTGCTCCTTTATTACTCTGCACATGGACAATTATTTGCGCTGTTATTTGCCCCAGGCATGTACCTATGTAATTACCGTTTACAGTGTAAAGATGGATGTTATCGGTCGCTGAACGTCGGAGCAGTAGGCGTTTAATGCATTTTCCCATAGGGTCCAATGCAAAATTGACACCTCATTTTCTCCATTCTCAAGAGCTTTGAGTCTCTGCAAAACATATACATGTGTAGACACAAATAAGTGAAATAGAATGAAGGCTATTTCAGCTTTAGCTTTTATTCCGTTTGGGAGCTAAAGTCGCACAAACTTTTGTTTACAAAAATTTCGATGGCCTATAGTTCGCAAGTTATGCAATCAGTTGACATAAGATTGTGCATGCATGTAGACATGTTAATGACCTTTATATATGCCAAGTTTCAGATGGCTACCTACTCAAACAAGCAAGCAGTAGCGGTTTGAAATTTTCACAATTTGGGCTACACGTTCGGGACGATTCGTGACCTTAGGTGACTTGCACAATTCGGGCTGAAACTAGTGCCAAATGAGAGGGTTGGGATAAACATTCAATTGACCATATGTGCCAAAAATTCTCGTTCTTTAGTTTTCGAGTTATAGCCCCTGGAAGTCGAAAACTGCACGACTTTGCCCTCGAATATCTCGACAACGGAGAAAGGAGAATTTCAGGGCATTTTCTCCCAAGAAATATATGGGAATTATCTGTAATTTAGCACAGTTTCAGAACGATTCGTGAAAGTCACCTTTTAAGAATAACTTCCACTGCAGGCCCATATATAAAGGTTTGCTCCTTTATTACTCTGCACATGGACAATTATTTGCGCTGTTATTTGCCCCAGGCATGTACCTATGTAATTACCGTTTACAGTGTAAAGATGGATGTTATCGGTCGCTGAACGTCGGAGCAGTAGGCGTTTAATGCATTTTCCCATAGGGTCCAATGCAAAATTGACACCTCATTTTCTCCATTCTCAAGAGCTTTGAGTCTCTGCAAAACATATACATGTGTAGACACAAATAAGTGAAATAGAATGAAGGCTATTTCAGCTTTAGCTTTTATTCCGTTTGGGAGCTAAAGTCGCACAAACTTTTGTTTACAAAAATTTCGATGGCCTATAGTTCGCAAGTTATGCAATCAGTTGACATAAGATTGTGCATGCATGTAGACATGTTAATGACCTTTATATATGCCAAGTTTCAGATGGCTACCTACTCAAACAAGCAAGCAGTAGCGGTTTGAAATTTTCACAATTTGGGCTATACGTTCGGGACGATTCGTGACCTTAGGTGACTTGCACAATTCGGGCTGAAACTAGTGCCAAATGAGAGGGTTGGGATAAACATTCAATTGACCATATGTGCCAAAAATTCTCGTTCTTTAGTTTTCGAGTTATAGCCCCTGGAAGTCGAAAACTGCACGACTTTGCCCTCGAATATCTCGACAACGGAGAAAGGAGAATTTCAGGGCATTTTCTCCCAAGAAATATATGGGAATTATCTGTAATTTAGCACAGTTTCAGAACGATTCGTGAAAGTCACCTTTTAAGAATAACTTCCACTGCAGGCCCATATATAAAAGTTTGCTCCTTTATTACTCTGCACATGGACAATTATTTGCGCTGTTATTTGCCCCAGGCAAGTACCTATGTAATTACCGTTTACAGTGTAAAGATGGATGTTATCGGTCGCTGAACGTCGGAGCAGTAGGCGTTTAATGCATTTTCCCATAGGGTCCAATGCAAAATTGACACCTCATTTTCTCCATTCTCAAGAGCTTTGAGTCTCTGCAAAACATATACATGTGTAGACACAAATAAGTGAAATAGAATGAAGGCTATTTCAGCTTTAGCTTTTATTCCGTTTGGGAGCTAAAGTCGCACAAACTTTTGTTTACAAAAATTTCGATGGCCTATAGTTCGCAAGTTATGCAATCAGTTGACATAAGATTGTGCATGCATGTAGACATGTTAATGACCTTTATATATGCCAAGTTTCAGATGGCTACCTACTCAAATAAGCAAGCAGTAGCGGTTTGAAATTTTCACAATTTGGGCTACACGTTCGGGACGATTCGTGACCTTAGGTGACTTGCACAATTCGGACTGAAACTAGTGCCAAATGAGAGGGTTGGGATAAACATTCAATTGACCATATGTGCCAAAAATTCTCGTTCTTTAGTTTTCGAGTTATAGCCCCTGGAAGTCGAAAACTGCACGACTTTGCCCTCGAATATCTCGACAACGGAGAAAGGAGAATTTCAGGGCATTTTCTCCCAAGAAATATATGGGAATTATCTGTAATTTAGCACAGTTTCAGAACGATTCGTGAAAGTCACCTTTTAAGAATAACTTCCACTGCAGGCCCATATATAAAAGTTTGCTCCTTTATTACTCTGCACATGGACAATTATTTGCGCTGTTATTTGCCCCAGGCATGTACCTATGTAATTACCGTTTACAGTGTAAAGATGGATGTTATCGGTCGCTGAACGTCGGAGCAGTAGGCGTTTAATGCATTTTCCCATAGGGTCCAATGCAAAATTGACACCTCATTTTCTCCATTCTCAAGAGCTTTGAGTCTCTGCAAAACATATACATGTGTAGACACAAATAAGTGAAATAGAATGAAGGCTATTTCAGCTTTAGCTTTTATTCCGTTTGGGAGCTAAAGTCGCACAAACTTTTGTTTACAAAAATTTCGATGGCCTATAGTTCGCAAGTTATGCAATCAGTTGACATAAGATTGTGCATGCATGTAGACATGTTAATGACCTTTATATATGCCAAGTTTCAGATGGCTACCTACTCAAACAAGCAAGCAGTAGCGGTTTGAAATTTTCACAATTTGGGCTACACGTTCGGGACGATTCGTGACCTTAGGTGACTTGCACAATTCGGGCTGAAACTAGTGCCAAATGAGAGGGTTGGGATAAACATTCAATTGACCATATGTGCCAAAAATTCTCGTTCTTTAGTTTTCGAGTTATAGCCCCTGGAAGTCGAAAACTGCACGACTTTGCCCTCGAATATCTCGACAACGGAGAAAGGAGAATTTCAGGGCATTTTCTCCCAAGAAATATATGGGAATTATCTGTAATTTAGCACAGTTTCAGAACGATTCGTGAAAGTCACCTTTTAAGAATAACTTCCACTGCAGGCCCATATATAAATGTTTGCTCCTTTATTACTCTGCACATGGACAATTATTTGCGCTGTTATTTGCCCCAGGCATGTACCTATGTAATTACCGTTTACAGTGTAAAGATGGATGTTATCGGTCGCTGAACGTCGGAGCAGTAGGCGTTTAATGCATTTTCCCATAGGGTCCAATGCAAAATTGACACCTCATTTTCTCCATTCTCAAGAGCTTTGAGTCTCTGCAAAACATATACATGTGTAGACACAAATAAGTGAAATAGAATGAAGGCTATTTCAGCTTTAGCTTTTATTCCGTTTGGGAGCTAAAGTCGCACAAACTTTTGTTTACAAAAATTTCGATGGCCTATAGTTCGCAAGTTATGCAATCAGTTGACATAAGATTGTGCATGCATGTAGACATGTTAATGACCTTTATATATGCCAAGTTTCAGATGGCTACCTACTCAAAAAAGCAAGCAGTAACGGTTTGAAATTTTCACAATTTGGGCTACACGTTCGGGACGATTCGTGACCTTAGGTGACTTGCACAATTCGGGCTGAAACTAGTGCCAAATGAGAGGGTTGGGATAAACATTCAATTGACCATATGTGCCAAAAATTCTCGTTCTTTAGTTTTCGAGTTATAGCCCCTGGAAGTCGAAAACTGCACGACTTTGCCCTCGAATATCTCGACAACGGAGAAAGGAGAATTTCAGGGCATTTTCTCCCAAGAAATATATGGGAATTATCTGTAATTTAGCACAGTTTCAGAACGATTCGTGAAAGTCACCTTTTAAGAATAACTTCCACTGCAGGCCCATATATAAAAGTTTGCTCCTTTATTACTCTGCACATGGACAATTATTTGCGCTGTTATTTGCCCCAGGCATGTACCTATGTAATTACCGTTTACAGTGTAAAGATGGATGTTATCGGTCGCTGAACGTCGGAGCAGTAGGCGTTTAATGCATTTTCCCATAGGGTCCAATGCAAAATTGACACCTCATTTTCTCCATTCTCAAGAGCTTTGAGTCTCTGCAAAACATATACATGTGTAGACACAAATAAGTGAAATAGAATGAAGGCTATTTCAGCTTTAGCTTTTATTCCGTTTGGGAGCTAAAGTCGCACAAACTTTTGTTTACAAAAATTTCGATGGCCTATAGTTCGCAAGTTATGCAATCAGTTGACATAAGATTGTGCATGCATGTAGACATGTTAATGACCTTTATATATGCCAAGTTTCAGATGGCTACCTACTCAAACAAGCAAGCAGTAGCGGTTTGAAATTTTCACAATTTGGGCTACACGTTCGGGACGATTCGTGACCTTAGGTGACTTGCACAATTCGGGCTGAAACTAGTGCCAAATGAGAGGGTTGGGATAAACATTCAATTGACCATATGTGCCAAAAATTCTCGTTCTTTAGTTTTCGAGTTATAGCCCCTGGAAGTCGAAAACTGCACGACTTTGCCCTCGAATATCTCGACAACGGAGAAAGGAGAATTTCAGGGCATTTTCTCCCAAGAAATATATGGGAATTATCTGTAATTTAGCACAGTTTCAGAACGATTCGTGAAAGTCACCTTTTAAGAATAACTTCCACTGCAGGCCCATATATAAAAGTTTGCTCCTTTATTACTCTGCACATGGACAATTATTTGCGCTGTTATTTGCCCCAGGCATGTACCTATGTAATTACCGTTTACAGTGTAAAGATGGATGTTATCGGTCGCTGAACGTCGGAGCAGTAGGCGTTTAATGCATTTTCCCATAGGGTCCAATGCAAAATTGACACCTCATTTTCTCCATTCTCAAGAGCTTTGAGTCTCTGCAAAACATATACATGTGTAGACACAAATAAGTGAAATAGAATGAAGGCTATTTCAGCTTTAGCTTTTATTCCGTTTGGGAGCTAAAGTCGCACAAACTTTTGTTTACAAAAATTTCGATGGCCTATAGTTCGCAAGTTATGCAATCAGTTGACATAAGATTGTGCATGCATGTAGACATGTTAATGACCTTTATATATGCCAAGTTTCAGATGGCTACCTACTCAAAAAAGCAAGCAGTAACGGTTTGAAATTTTCACAATTTGGGCTACACGTTCGGGACGATTCGTGACCTTAGGTGACTTGCACAATTCGGGCTGAAACTAGTGCCAAATGAGAGGGTTGGGATAAACATTCAATTGACCATATGTGCCAAAAATTCTCGTTCTTTAGTTTTCGAGTTATAGCCCCTGGAAGTCGAAAACTGCACGACTTTGCCCTCGAATATCTCGACAACGGAGAAAGGAGAATTTCAGGGCATTTTCTCCCAAGAAATATATGGGAATTATCTGTAATTTAGCACAGTTTCAGAACGATTCGTGAAAGTCACCTTTTAAGAATAACTTCCACTGCAGGCCCATATATAAAAGTTTGCTCCTTTATTACTCTGCACATGGACAATTATTTGCGCTGTTATTTGCCCCAGGCATGTACCTATGTAATTACCGTTTACAGTGTAAAGATGGATGTTATCGGTCGCTGAACGTCGGAGCAGTAGGCGTTTAATGCATTTTCCCATAGGGTCCAATGCAAAATTGACACCTCATTTTCTCCATTCTCAAGAGCTTTGAGTCTCTGCAAAACATATACATGTGTAGACACAAATAAGTGAAATAGAATGAAGGCTATTTCAGCTTTAGCTTTTATTCCGTTTGGGAGCTAAAGTCGCACAAACTTTTGTTTACAAAAATTTCGATGGCCTATAGTTCGCAAGTTATGCAATCAGTTGACATAAGATTGTGCATGCATGTAGACATGTTAATGACCTTTATATATGCCAAGTTTCAGATGGCTACCTACTCAAACAAGCAAGCAGTAGCGGTTTGAAATTTTCACAATTTGGGCTATACGTTCGGGACGATTCGTGACCTTAGGTGACTTGCACAATTCGGGCTGAAACTAGTGCCAAATGAGAGGGTTGGGATAAACATTCAATTGACCATATGTGCCAAAAATTCTCGTTCTTTAGTTTTCGAGTTATAGCCCCTGGAAGTAGAAAACTGCACGACTTTGCCCTCGAATATCTCGACAACGGAGAAAGGAGAATTTCAGGGCATTTTCTCCCAAGAAATATATGGGAATTATCTGTAATTTAGCACAGTTTCAGAACGATTCGTGAAAGTCACCTTTTAAGAATAACTTCCACTGCAGGCCCATATATAAAAGTTTGCTCCTTTATTACTCTGCACATGGACAATTATTTGCGCTGTTATTTGCCCCAGGCAAGTACCTATGTAATTACCGTTTACAGTGTAAAGATGGATGTTATCGGTCGCTGAACGTCGGAGCAGTAGGCGTTTAATGCATTTTCCCATAGGGTCCAATGCAAAATTGACACCTCATTTTCTCCATTCTCAAGAGCTTTGAGTCTCTGCAAAACATATACATGTGTAGACACAAATAAGTGAAATAGAATGAAGGCTATTTCAGCTTTAGCTTTTATTCCGTTTGGGAGCTAAAGTCGCACAAACTTTTGTTTACAAAAATTTCGATGGCCTATAGTTCGCAAGTTATGCAATCAGTTGACATAAGATTGTGCATGCATGTAGACATGTTAATGACCTTTATATATGCCAAGTTTCAGATGGCTACCTACTCAAACAAGCAAGCAGTAGCGGTTTGAAATTTTCACAATTTGGGCTACACGTTCGGGACGATTCGTGACCTTAGGTGACTTGCACAATTCGGACTGAAACTAGTGCCAAATGAGAGGGTTGGGATAAACATTCAATTGACCATATGTGCCAAAAATTCTCGTTCTTTAGTTTTCGAGTTATAGCCCCTGGAAGTCGAAAACTGCACGACTTTGCCCTCGAATATCTCGACAACGGAGAAAGGAGAATTTCAGGGCATTTTCTCCCAAGAAATATATGGGAATTATCTGTAATTTAGCACAGTTTCAGAACGATTCGTGAAAGTCACCTTTTAAGAATAACTTCCACTGCAGGCCCATATATAAAAGTTTGCTCCTTTATTACTCTGCACATGGACAATTATTTGCGCTGTTATTTGCCCCAGGCATGTACCTATGTAATTACCGTTTACAGTGTAAAGATGGATGTTATCGGTCGCTGAACGTCGGAGCAGTAGGCGTTTAATGCATTTTCCCATAGGGTCCAATGCAAAATTGACACCTCATTTTCTCCATTCTCAAGAGCTTTGAGTCTCTGCAAAACATATACATGTGTAGACACAAATAAGTGAAATAGAATGAAGGCTATTTCAGCTTTAGCTTTTATTCCGTTTGGGAGCTAAAGTCGCACAAACTTTTGTTTACAAAAATTTCGATGGCCTATAGTTCGCAAGTTATGCAATCAGTTGACATAAGATTGTGCATGCATGTAGACATGTTAATGACCTTTATATATGCCAAGTTTCAGATGGCTACCTACTCAAACAAGCAAGCAGTAGCGGTTTGAAATTTTCACAATTTGGGCTACACGTTCGGGACGATTCGTGACCTTAGGTGACTTGCACAATTCGGGCTGAAACTAGTGCCAAATGAGAGGGTTGGGATAAACATTCAATTGACCATATGTGCCAAAAATTCTCGTTCTTTAGTTTTCGAGTTATAGCCCCTGGAAGTCGAAAACTGCACGACTTTGCCCTCGAATATCTCGACAACGGAGAAAGGAGAATTTCAGGGCATTTTCTCCCAAGAAATATATGGGAATTATCTGTAATTTAGCACAGTTTCAGAACGATTCGTGAAAGTCACCTTTTAAGAATAACTTCCACTGCAGGCCCATATATAAAAGTTTGCTCCTTTATTACTCTGCACATGGACAATTATTTGCGCTGTTATTTGCCCCAGGCATGTACCTATGTAATTACCGTTTACAGTGTAAAGATGGATGTTATCGGTCGCTGAACGTCGGAGCAGTAGGCGTTTAATGCATTTTCCCATAGGGTCCAATGCAAAATTGACACCTCATTTTCTCCATTCTCAAGAGCTTTGAGTCTCTGCAAAACATATACATGTGTAGACACAAATAAGTGAAATAGAATGAAGGCTATTTCAGCTTTAGCTTTTATTCCGTTTGGGAGCTAAAGTCGCACAAACTTTTGTTTACAAAAATTTCGATGGCCTATAGTTCGCAAGTTATGCAATCAGTTGACATAAGATTGTGCATGCATGTAGACATGTTAATGACCTTTATATATGCCAAGTTTCAGATGGCTACCTACTCAAAAAAGCAAGCAGTAACGGTTTGAAATTTTCACAATTTGGGCTACACGTTCGGGACGATTCGTGACCTTAGGTGACTTGCACAATTCGGGCTGAAACTAGTGCCAAATGAGAGGGTTGGGATAAACATTCAATTGACCATATGTGCCAAAAATTCTCGTTCTTTAGTTTTCGAGTTATAGCCCCTGGAAGTCGAAAACTGCACGACTTTGCCCTCGAATATCTCGACAACGGAGAAAGGAGAATTTCAGGGCATTTTCTCCCAAGAAATATATGGGAATTATCTGTAATTTAGCACAGTTTCAGAACGATTCGTGAAAGTCACCTTTTAAGAATAACTTCCACTGCAGGCCCATATATAAAAGTTTGCTCCTTTATTACTCTGCACATGGACAATTATTTGCGCTGTTATTTGCCCCAGGCATGTACCTATGTAATTACCGTTTACAGTGTAAAGATGGATGTTATCGGTCGCTGAACGTCGGAGCAGTAGGCGTTTAATGCATTTTCCCATAGGGTCCAATGCAAAATTGACACCTCATTTTCTCCATTCTCAAGAGCTTTGAGTCTCTGCAAAACATATACATGTGTAGACACAAATAAGTGAAATAGAATGAAGGCTATTTCAGCTTTAGCTTTTATTCCGTTTGGGAGCTGAAGTCGCACAAACTTTTGTTTACAAAAATTTCGATGGCCTATAGTTCGCAAGTTATGCAATCAGTTGACATAAGATTGTGCATGCATGTAGACATGTTAATGACCTTTATATATGCCAAGTTTCAGATGGCTACCTACTCAAACAAGCAAGCAGTAGCGGTTTGAAATTTTCACAATTTGGGCTATACGTTCGGGACGATTCGTGACCTTAGGTGACTTGCACAATTCGGGCTGAAACTAGTGCCAAATGAGAGGGTTGGGATAAACATTCAATTGACCATATGTGCCAAAAATTCTCGTTCTTTAGTTTTCGAGTTATAGCCCCTGGAAGTCGAAAACTGCACGACTTTGCCCTCGAATATCTCGACAACGGAGAAAGGAGAATTTCAGGGCATTTTCTCCCAAGAAATATATGGGAATTATCTGTAATTTAGCACAGTTTCAGAACGATTCGTGAAAGTCACCTTTTAAGAATAACTTCCACTGCAGGCCCATATATAAAAGTTTGCTCCTTTATTACTCTGCACATGGACAATTATTTGCGCTGTTATTTGCCCCAGGCATGTACCTATGTAATTACCGTTTACAGTGTAAAGATGGATGTTATCGGTCGCTGAACGTCGGAGCAGTAGGCGTTTAATGCATTTTCCCATAGGGTCCAATGCAAAATTGACACCTCATTTTCTCCATTCTCAAGAGCTTTGAGTCTCTGCAAAACATATACATGTGTAGACACAAATAAGTGAAATAGAATGAAGGCTATTTCAGCTTTAGCTTTTATTCCGTTTGGGAGCTAAAGTCGCACAAACTTTTGTTTACAAAAATTTCGATGGCCTATAGTTCGCAAGTTATGCAATCAGTTGACATAAGATTGTGCATGCATGTAGACATGTTAATGACCTTTATATATGCCAAGTTTCAGATGGCTACCTACTCAAACAAGCAAGCAGTAGCGGTTTGAAATTTTCACAATTTGGGCTACACGTTCGGGACGATTCGTGACCTTAGGTGACTTGCACAATTCGGGCTGAAACTAGTGCCAAATGAGAGGGTTGGGATAAACATTCAATTGACCATATGTGCCAAAAATTCTCGTTCTTTAGTTTTCGAGTTATAGCCCCTGGAAGTCGAAAACTGCACGACTTTGCCCTCGAATATCTCGACAACGGAGAAAGGAGAATTTCAGGGCATTTTCTCCCAAGAAATATATGGGAATTATCTGTAATTTAGCACAGTTTCAGAACGATTCGTGAAAGTCACCTTTTAAGAATAACTTCCACTGCAGGCCCATATATAAAAGTTTGCTCCTTTATTACTCTGCACATGGACAATTATTTGCGCTGTTATTTGCCCCAGGCATGTACCTATGTAATTACCGTTTACAGTGTAAAGATGGATGTTATCGGTCGCTGAACGTCGGAGCAGTAGGCGTTTAATGCATTTTCCCATAGGGTCCAATGCAAAATTGACACCTCATTTTCTCCATTCTCAAGAGCTTTGAGTCTCTGCAAAACATATACATGTGTAGACACAAATAAGTGAAATAGAATGAAGGCTATTTCAGCTTTAGCTTTTATTCCGTTTGGGAGCTGAAGTCGCACAAACTTTTGTTTACAAAAATTTCGATGGCCTATAGTTCGCAAGTTATGCAATCAGTTGACATAAGATTGTGCATGCATGTAGACATGTTAATGACCTTTATATATGCCAAGTTTCAGATGGCTACCTACTCAAACAAGCAAGCAGTAGCGGTTTGAAATTTTCACAATTTGGGCTACACGTTCGGGACGATTCGTGACCTTAGGTGACTTGCACAATTCGGGCTGAAACTAGTGCCAAATGAGAGGGTTGGGATAAACATTCAATTGACCATATGTGCCAAAAATTCTCGTTCTTTAGTTTTCGAGTTATAGCCCCTGGAAGTCGAAAACTGCACGACTTTGCCCTCGAATATCTCGACAACGGAGAAAGGAGAATTTCAGGGCATTTTCTCCCAAGAAATATATGGGAATTATCTGTAATTTAGCACAGTTTCAGAACGATTCGTGAAAGTCACCTTTTAAGAATAACTTCCACTGCAGGCCCATATATAAAAGTTTGCTCCTTTATTACTCTGCACATGGACAATTATTTGCGCTGTTATTTGCCCCAGGCATGTACCTATGTAATTACCGTTTACAGTGTAAAGATGGATGTTATCGGTCGCTGAACGTCGGAGCAGTAGGCGTTTAATGCATTTTCCCATAGGGTCCAATGCAAAATTGACACCTCATTTTCTCCATTCTCAAGAGCTTTGAGTCTCTGCAAAACATATACATGTGTAGACACAAATAAGTGAAATAGAATGAAGGCTATTTCAGCTTTAGCTTTTATTCCGTTTGGGAGCTAAAGTCGCACAAACTTTTGTTTACAAAAATTTCGATGGCCTATAGTTCGCAAGTTATGCAATCAGTTGACATAAGATTGTGCATGCATGTAGACATGTTAATGACCTTTATATATGCCAAGTTTCAGATGGCTACCTACTCAAACAAGCAAGCAGTAGCGGTTTGAAATTTTCACAATTTGGGCTACACGTTCGGGACGATTCGTGACCTTAGGTGACTTGCACAATTCGGGCTGAAACTAGTGCCAAATGAGAGGGTTGGGATAAACATTCAATTGACCATATGTGCCAAAAATTCTCGTTCTTTAGTTTTCGAGTTATAGCCCCTGGAAGTCGAAAACTGCACGACTTTGCCCTCGAATATCTCGACAACGGAGAAAGGAGAATTTCAGGGCATTTTCTCCCAAGAAATATATGGGAATTATCTGTAATTTAGCACAGTTTCAGAACGATTCGTGAAAGTCACCTTTTAAGAATAACTTCCACTGCAGGCCCATATATAAAAGTTTGCTCCTTTATTACTCTGCACATGGACAATTATTTGCGCTGTTATTTGCCCCAGGCATGTACCTATGTAATTACCGTTTACAGTGTAAAGATGGATGTTATCGGTCGCTGAACGTCGGAGCAGTAGGCGTTTAATGCATTTTCCCATAGGGTCCAATGCAAAATTGACACCTCATTTTCTCCATTCTAAAGAGCTTTGAGTCTCTGCAAAACATATACATGTGTAGACACAAATAAGTGAAATAGAATGAAGGCTATTTCAGCTTTAGCTTTTATTCCGTTTGGGAGCTGAAGTCGCACAAACTTTTGTTTACAAAAATTTCGATGGCCTATAGTTCACAAGTTATGCAATCAGTTGACATAAGATTGTGCATGCATGTAGACATGTTAATGACCTTTATATATGCCAAGTTTCAGATGGCTACCTACTCAAACAAGCAAGCAGTAGCGGTTTGAAATTTTCACAATTTGGGCTACACGTTCGGGACGATTCGTGACCTTAGGTGACTTGCACAATTCGGGCTGAAACTAGTGCCAAATGAGAGGGTTGGGATAAACATTCAATTGACCATATGTGCCAAAAATTCTCGTTCTTTAGTTTTCGAGTTATAGCCCCTGGAAGTCGAAAACTGCACGACTTTGCCCTCGAATATCTCGACAACGGAGAAAGGAGAATTTCAGGGCATTTTCTCCCAAGAAATATATGGGAATTATCTGTAATTTAGCACAGTTTCAGAACGATTCGTGAAAGTCACCTTTTAAGAATAACTTCCACTGCAGGCCCATATATAAAAGTTTGCTCCTTTATTACTCTGCACATGGACAATTATTTGCGCTGTTATTTGCCCCAGGCATGTACCTATGTAATTACCGTTTACAGTGTAAAGATGGATGTTATCGGTCGCTGAACGTCGGAGCAGTAGGCGTTTAATGCATTTTCCCATAGGGTCCAATGCAAAATTGACACCTCATTTTCTCCATTCTCAAGAGCTTTGAGTCTCTGCAAAACATATACATGTGTAGACACAAATAAGTGAAATAGAATGAAGGCTATTTCAGCTTTAGCTTTTATTCCGTTTGGGAGCTGAAGTCGCACAAACTTTTGTTTACAAAAATTTCGATGGCCTATAGTTCGCAAGTTATGCAATCAGTTGACATAAGATTGTGCATGCATGTAGACATGTTAATGACCTTTATATATGCCAAGTTTCAGATGGCTACCTACTCAAACAAGCAAGCAGTAGCGGTTTGAAATTTTCACAATTTGGGCTACACGTTCGGGACGATTCGTGACCTTAGGTGACTTGCACAATTCGGGCTGAAACTAGTGCCAAATGAGAGGGTTGGGATAAACATTCAATTGACCATATGTGCCAAAAATTCTCGTTCTTTAGTTTTCGAGTTATAGCCCCTGGAAGTCGAAAACTGCACGACTTTGCCCTCGAATATCTCGACAACGGAGAAAGGAGAATTTCAGGGCATTTTCTCCCAAGAAATATATGGGAATTATCTGTAATTTAGCACAGTTTCAGAACGATTCGTGAAAGTCACCTTTTAAGAATAACTTCCACTGCAGGCCCATATATAAAAGTTTGCTCCTTTATTACTCTGCACATGGACAATTGTTTGCTCTGTTATTTGCCCCAGGCATGTACCTATGTAATTACCGTTTACAGTGTAAAGATGGATGTTATCGGTCGCTGAACGTCGGAGCAGTAGGCGTTTAATGCATTTTCCCATAGGGTCCAATGCAAAATTGACACCTCATTTTCTCCATTCTCAAGAGCTTTGAGTCTCTGCAAAACATATACATGTGTAGACACAAATAAGTGAAATAGAATGAAGGCTATTTCAGCTTTGGTTTTTATTCCGTTTGGGAGCTAAAGTCGCACAAACTTTTGTTTACAAAAATTTCGATGGCCTATAGTTCGCAAGTTATGCAATCAGTTGACATAAGATTGTGCATGCATGTAGACATGTTAATGACCTTTATATATGCCAAGTTTCAGATGGCTACCTACTCAAACAAGCAAGCAGTAGCGGTTTGAAATTTTCACAATTTGGGCTACACGTTCGGGACGATTCGTGACCTTAGGTGACTTGCACAATTCGGGCTGAAACTAGTGCCAAATGAGAGGGTTGGGATAAACATTCAATTGACCATATGTGCCAAAAATTCTCGTTCTTTAGTTTTCGAGTTATAGCCCCTGGAAGTCAAAAACTGCACGACTTTGCCCTCGAATATCTCGACAACGGAGAAAGGAGAATTTCAGGGCATTTTCTCCCAAGAAATATATGGGAATTATCTGTAATTTAGCACAGTTTCAGAACGATTCGTGAAAGTCACCTTTTAAGAATAACTTCCACTGCAGGCCCATATATAAAAGTTTGCTCCTTTATTACTCTGCACATGGACAATTATTTGCGCTGTTATTTGCCCCAGGCATGTACCTATGTAATTACCGTTTACAGTGTAAAGATGGATGTTATCGGTCGCTGAACGTCGGAGCAGTAGGCGTTTAATGCATTTTCCCATAGGGTCCAATGCAAAATTGACACCTCATTTTCTCCATTCTAAAGAGCTTTGAGTCTCTGCAAAACATATACATGTGTAGACACAAATAAGTGAAATAGAATGAAGGCTATTTCAGCTTTAGCTTTTATTCCGTTTGGGAGCTGAAGTCGCACAAACTTTTGTTTACAAAAATTTCGATGGCCTATAGTTCGCAAGTTATGCAATCAGTTGACATAAGATTGTGCATGCATGTAGACATGTTAATGACCTTTATATATGCCAAGTTTCAGATGGCTACCTACTCAAACAAGCAAGCAGTAGCGGTTTGAAATTTTCACAATTTGGGCTACACGTTCGGGACGATTCGTGACCTTAGGTGACTTGCACAATTCGGGCTGAAACTAGTGCCAAATGAGAGGGTTGGGATAAACATTCAATTGACCATATGTGCCAAAAATTCTCGTTCTTTAGTTTTCGAGTTATAGCCCCTGGAAGTCGAAAACTGCACGACTTTGCCCTCGAATATCTCGACAACGGAGAAAGGAGAATTTCAGGGCATTTTCTCCCAAGAAATATATGGGAATTATCTGTAATTTAGCACAGTTTCAGAACGATTCGTGAAAGTCACCTTTTAAGAATAACTTCCACTGCAGGCCCATATATAAAAGTTTGCTCCTTTATTACTCTGCACATGGACAATTATTTGCGCTGTTATTTGCCCCAGGCATGTACCTATGTAATTACCGTTTACAGTGTAAAGATGGATGTTATCGGTCGCTGAACGTCGGAGCAGTAGGCGTTTAATGCATTTTCCCATAGGGTCCAATGCAAAATTGACACCTCATTTTCTCCATTCTCAAGAGCTTTGAGTCTCTGCAAAACATATACATGTGTAGACACAAATAAGTGAAATAGAATGAAGGCTATTTCAGCTTTAGCTTTTATTCCGTTTGGGAGCTAAAGTCGCACAAACTTTTGTTTACAAAAATTTCGATGGCCTATAGTTCGCAAGTTATGCAATCAGTTGACATAAGATTGTGCATGCATGTAGACATGTTAATGACCTTTATATATGCCAAGTTTCAGATGGCTACCTACTCAAACAAGCAAGCAGTAGCGGTTTGAAATTTTCACAATTTGGGCTACACGTTCGGGACGATTCGTGACCTTAGGTGACTTGCACAATTCGGGCTGAAACTAGTGCCAAATGAGAGGGTTGGAATAAACATTCAATTGACCATATGTGCCAAAAATTCTCGTTCTTTAGTTTTCGAGTTATAGCCCCTGGAAGTCGAAAACTGCACGACTTTGCCCTCGAATATCTCGACAACGGAGAAAGGAGAATTTCAGGGCATTTTCTCCCAAGAAATATATGGGAATTATCTGTAATTTAGCAAAGTTTCAGAACGATTCGTGAAAGTCACCTTTTAAGAATAACTTCCACTGCAGGCCCATATATAAAAGTTTGCTCCTTTATTACTCTGCACATGGACAATTGTTTGCTCTGTTATTTGCCCCAGGCATGTACCTATGTAATTACCGTTTACAGTGTAAAGATGGATGTTATCGGTCGCTGAACGTCGGAGCAGTAGGCGTTTAATGCATTTTCCCATAGGGTCCAATGCAAAATTGACACCTCATTTTCTCCATTCTCAAGAGCTTTGAGTCTCTGCAAAACATATACATGTGTAGACACAAATAAGTGAAATAGAATGAAGGCTATTTCAGCTTTAGCTTTTATTCCGTTTGGGAGCTAAAGTCGCACAAACTTTTGTTTACAAAAATTTCGATGGCCTATAGTTCGCAAGTTATGCAATCAGTTGACATAAGATTGTGCATGCATGTAGACATGTTAATGACCTTTATATATGCCAAGTTTCAGATGGCTACCTACTCAAACAAGCAAGCAGTAGCGGTTTGAAATTTTCACAATTTGGGCTACACGTTCGGGACGATTCGTGACCTTAGGTGACTTGCACAATTCGGGCTGAAACTAGTGCCAAATGAGAGGGTTGGGATAAACATTCAATTGACCATATGTGCCAAAAATTCTCGTTCTTTAGTTTTCGAGTTATAGCCCCTGGAAGTCGAAAACTGCACGACTTTGCCCTCGAATATCTCGACAACGGAGAAAGGAGAATTTCAGGGCATTTTCTCCCAAGAAATATATGGGAATTATCTGTAATTTAGCACAGTTTCAGAACGATTCGTGAAAGTCACCTTTTAAGAATAACTTCCACTGCAGGCCCATATATAAAAGTTTGCTCCTTTATTACTCTGCACATGGACAATTATTTGCGCTGTTATTTGCCCCAGGCATGTACCTATGTAATTACCGTTTACAGTGTAAAGATGGATGTTATCGGTCGCTGAACGTCGGAGCAGTAGGCGTTTAATGCATTTTCCCATAGGGTCCAATGCAAAATTGACACCTCATTTTCTCCATTCTAAAGAGCTTTGAGTCTCTGCAAAATATATACATGTGTAGACACAAATAAGTGAAATAGAATGAAGGCTATTTCAGCTTTAGCTTTTATTCCGTTTGGGAGCTGAAGTCGCACAAACTTTTGATTACAAAAATTTCGATGGCCTATAGTTCGCAAGTTATGCAATCAGTTGACATAAGATTGTGCATGCATGTAGACATGTTAATGACCTTTATATATGCCAAGTTTCAGATGGCTACCTACTCAAACAAGCAAGCAGTAGCGGTTTGAAATTTTCACAATTTGGGCTACACGTTCGGGACGATTCGTGACCTTAGGTGACTTGCACAATTCGGGCTGAAACTAGTGCCAAATGAGAGGGTTGGGATAAACATTCAATTGACCATATGTGCCAAAAATTCTCGTTCTTTAGTTTTCGAGTTATAGCCCCTGGAAGTCGAAAACTGCACGACTTTGCCCTCGAATATCTCGACAACGGAGAAAGGAGAATTTCAGGGCATTTTCTCCCAAGAAATATATGGGAATTATCTGTAATTTAGCACAGTTTCAGAACGATTCGTGAAAGTCACCTTTTAAGAATAACTTCCACTGCAGGCCCATATATAAAAGTTTGCTCCTTTATTACTCTGCACATGGACAATTATTTGCGCTGTTATTTGCCCCAGGCATGTACCTATGTAATTACCGTTTACAGTGTAAAGATGGATGTTATCGGTCGCTGAACGTCGGAGCAGTAGGCGTTTAATGCATTTTCCCATAGGGTCCAATGCAAAATTGACACCTCATTTTCTCCATTCTCAAGAGCTTTGAGTCTCTGCAAAACATATACATGTGTAGACACAAATAAGTGAAATAGAATGAAGGCTATTTCAGCTTTAGCTTTTATTCCGTTTGGGAGCTAAAGTCGCACAAACTTTTGTTTACAAAAATTTCGATGGCCTATAGTTCGCAAGTTATGCAATCAGTTGACATAAGATTGTGCATGCATGTAGACATGTTAATGACCTTTATATATGCCAAGTTTCAGATGGCTACCTACTCAAACAAGCAAGCAGTAGCGGTTTGAAATTTTCACAATTTGGGCTACACGTTCGGGACGATTCGTGACCTTAGGTGACTTGCACAATTCGGGCTGAAACTAGTGCCAAATGAGAGGGTTGGGATAAACATTCAATTGACCATATGTGCCAAAAATTCTCGTTCTTTAGTTTTCGAGTTATAGCCCCTGGAAGTCGAAAACTGCACGACTTTGTCCTCGAATATCTCGACAACGGAGAAAGGAGAATTTCAGGGCATTTTCTCCCAAGAAATATATGGGAATTATCTGTAATTTAGCACAGTTTCAGAACGATTCGTGAAAGTCACCTTTTAAGAATAACTTCCACTGCAGGCCCATATATAAAAGTTTGCTCCTTTATTACTCTGCACATGGACAATTATTTGCGCTGTTATTTGCCCCAGGCATGTACCTATGTAATTACCGTTTACAGTGTAAAGATGGATGTTATCGGTCGCTGAACGTCGGAGCAGTAGGCGTTTAATGCATTTTCCCATAGGGTCCAATGCAAAATTGACACCTCATTTTCTCCATTCTCAAGAGCTTTGAGTCTCTGCAAAACATATACATGTGTAGACACAAATAAGTGAAATAGAATGAAGGTTATTTCAGCTTTAGCTTTTATTCCGTTTGGGAGCTAAAGTCGCACAAACTTTTGTTTACAAAAATTTCGATGGCCTATAGTTCGCAAGTTATGCAATCAGTTGACATAAGATTGTGCATGCATGTAGACATGTTAATGACCTTTATATATGCCAAGTTTCAGATGGCTACCTACTCAAACAAGCAAGCAGTAGCGGTTTGAAATTTTCACAATTTGGGCTACACGTTCGGGACGATTCGTGACCTTAGGTGACTTGCACAATTCGGGCTGAAACTAGTGCCAAATGAGAGGGTTGGAATAAACATTCAATTGACCATATGTGCCAAAAATTCTCGTTCTTTAGTTTTCGAGTTATAGCCCCTGGAAGTCGAAAACTGCACGACTTTGCCCTCGAATATCTCGACAACGGAGAAAGGAGAATTTCAGGGCATTTTCTCCCAAGAAATATATGGGAATTATCTGTAATTTAGCACAGTTTCAGAACGATTCGTGAAAGTCACCTTTTAAGAATAACTTCCACTGCAGGCCCATATATAAAAGTTTGCTCCTTTATTACTCTGCACATGGACAATTATTTGCGCTGTTATTTGCCCCAGGCATGTACCTATGTAATTACCGTTTACAGTGTAAAGATGGATGTTATCGGTCGCTGAACGTCGGAGCAGTAGGCGTTTAATGCATTTTCCCATAGGGTCCAATGCAAAATTGACACCTCATTTTCTCCATTCTAAAGAGCTTTGAGTCTCTGCAAAACATATACATGTGTAGACACAAAAAAGTGAAATAGAATGAAGGCTATTTCAGCTTTAGCTTTTATTCCGTTTGGGAGCTGAAGTCGCACAAACTTTTGTTTACAAAAATTTCGATGGCCTATAGTTCACAAGTTATGCAATCAGTTGACATAAGATTGTGCATGCATGTAGACATGTTAATGACCTTTATATATGCCAAGTTTCAGATGGCTACCTACTCAAACAAGCAAGCAGTAGCGGTTTGAAATTTTCACAATTTGGGCTACACGTTCGGGACGATTCGTGACCTTAGGTGACTTGCACAATTCGGGCTGAAACTAGTGCCAAATGAGAGGGTTGGGATAAACATTCAATTGACCATATGTGCCAAAAATTCTCGTTCTTTAGTTTTCGAGTTATAGCCCCTGGAAGTCGAAAACTGCACGACTTTGCCCTCGAATATCTCGACAACGGAGAAAGGAGAATTTCAGGGCATTTTCTCCCAAGAAATATATGGGAATTATCTGTAATTTAGCACAGTTTCAGAACGATTCGTGAAAGTCACCTTTTAAGAATAACTTCCACTGCAGGCCCATATATAAAAGTTTGCTCCTTTATTACTCTGCACATGGACACTTATTTGCGCTGTTATTTGCCCCAGGCATGTACCTATGTAATTACCGTTTACAGTGTAAAGATGGATGTTATCGGTCGCTGAACGTCGGAGCAGTAGGCGTTTAATGCATTTTCCCATAGGGTCCAATGCAAAATTGACACCTCATTTTCTCCATTCTCAAGAGCTTTGAGTCTCTGCAAAACATATACATGTGTAGACACAAATAAGTGAAATAGAATGAAGGCTATTTCAGCTTTAGCTTTTATTCCGTTTGGGAGCTAAAGTCGCACAAACTTTTGTTTACAAAAATTTCGATGGCCTATAGTTCGCAAGTTATGCAATCAGTTGACATAAGATTGTGCATGCATGTAGACATGTTAATGACCTTTATATATGCCAAGTTTCAGATGGCTACCTACTCAAACAAGCAAGCAGTAGCGGTTTGAAATTTTCACAATTTGGGCTACACGTTCGGGACGATTCGTGACCTTAGGTGACTTGCACAATTCGGGCTGAAACTAGTGCCAAATGAGAGGGTTGGGATAAACATTCAATTGACCATATGTGCCAAAAATTCTCGTTCTTTAGTTTTCGAGTTATAGCCCCTGGAAGTCGAAAACTGCACGACTTTGCCCTCGAATATCTCGACAACGGAGAAAGGAGAATTTCAGGGCATTTTCTCCCAAGAAATATATGGGAATTATCTGTAATTTAGCACAGTTTCAGAACGATTCGTGAAAGTCACCTTTTAAGAATAACTTCCACTGCAGGCCCATATATAAAAGTTTGCTCCTTTATTACTCTGCACATGGACAATTATTTGCGCTGTTATTTGCCCCAGGCATGTACCTATGTAATTACCGTTTACAGTGTAAAGATGGATGTTATCGGTCGCTGAACGTCGGAGCAGTAGGCGTTTAATGCATTTTCCCATAGGGTCCAATGCAAAATTGACACCTCATTTTCTCCATTCTCAAGAGCTTTGAGTCTCTGCAAAACATATACATGTGTAGACACAAATAAGTGAAATAGAATGAAGGCTATTTCAGCTTTAGCCTAATCCGTTTGGGAGCTAAAGTCGCACAAACTTTTGTTTACAAAAATTTCGATGGCCTATAGTTCGCAAGTTATGCAATCAGTTGACATAAGATTGTGCATGCATGTAGACATGTTAATGACCTTTATATATGCCAAGTTTCAGATGGCTACCTACTCAAACAAGCAAGCAGTAGCGGTTTGAAATTTTCACAATTTGGGCTACACGTTCGGGACGATTCGTGACCTTAGGTGACTTGCACAATTCGGGCTGAAACTAGTGCCAAATGAGAGGGTTGGGATAAACATTCAATTGACCATATGTGCCAAAAATTCTCGTTCTTTAGTTTTCGAGTTATAGCCCCTGGAAGTCGAAAACTGCACGACTTTGCCCTCGAATATCTCGACAACGGAGAAAGGAGAATTTCAGGGCATTTTCTCCCAAGAAATATATGGGAATTATCTGTAATTTAGCACAGTTTCAGAACGATTCGTGAAAGTCATCTTTTAAGAATAACTTCCACTGCAGGCCCATATATAAAAGTTTGCTCCTTTATTACTCTGCACATGGACAATTATTTGCGCTGTTATTTGTCCCAGGCATGTACCTATGTAATTACCGTTTACAGTGTAAAGATGGATGTTATCGGTCTCTGAACGTCGGAGCAGTGGGCGTTTAATGCATTTTCCCATAGGGTCCAATGCAAAATTGACACCTCATTTTCTCCATTCTCAAGAGCTTTGAGTCTCTGCAAAACATATACATGTGTAGACACAAATAAGTGAAATAGAATGAAGGCTATTTCAGCTTTAGCTTTTATTCCGTTTGGGAGCTAAAGTCGCACAAACTTTTGTTTACAAAAATTTCGATGGCCTATAGTTCGCAAGTTATGCAATCAGTTGACATAAGATTGTGCATGCATGTAGACATGTTAATGACCTTTATATATGCCAAGTTTCAGATGGCTACCTACTCAAACAAGCAAGCAGTAGCGGTTTGAAATTTTCACAATTTGGGCTACACGTTCGGGACGATTCGTGACCTTAGGTGACTTGCACAATTCGGGCTGAAACTAGTGCCAAATGAGAGGGTTGGGATAAACATTCAATTGACCATATGTGCCAAAAATTCTCGTTCTTTAGTTTTCGAGTTATAGCCCCTGGAAGTCGAAAACTGCACGACTTTGCCCTCGAATATCTCGACAACGGAGAAAGGAGAATTTCAGGGCATTTTCTCCCAAGAAATATATGGGAATTATCTGTAATTTAGCACAGTTTCAGAACGATTCGTGAAAGTCACCTTTTAAGAATAACTTCCACTGCAGGCCCATATATAAAAGTTTGCTCCTTTATTACTCTGCACATGGACAATTATTTGCGCTGTTATTTGCCCCAGGCATGTACCTATGTAATTACCGTTTACAGTGTAAAGATGGATGTTATCGGTCGCTGAACGTCGGAGCAGTAGGCGTTTAATGCATTTTCCCATAGGGTCCAATGCAAAATTGACACCTCATTTTCTCCATTCTCAAGAGCTTTGAGTCTCTGCAAAACATATACATGTGTAGACACAAATAAGTGAAATAGAATGAAGGCTATTTCAGCTTTAGCTTTTATTCCGTTTGGGAGCTAAAGTCGCACAAACTTTTGTTTACAAAAATTTCGATGGCCTATAGTTCGCAAGTTATGCAATCAGTTGACATAAGATTGTGCATGCATGTAGACATGTTAATGACCTTTATATATGCCAAGTTTCAGATGGCTACCTACTCAAACAAGCAAGCAGTAGCGGTTTGAAATTTTCACAATTTGGGCTACACGTTCGGGACGATTCGTGACCTTAGGTGACTTGCACAATTCGGGCTGAAACTAGTGCCAAATGAGAGGGTTGGGATAAACATTCAATTGACCATATGTGCCAAAAATTCTCGTTCTTTAGTTTTCGAGTTATAGCCCCTGGAAGTCGAAAACTGCACGACTTTGCCCTCGAATATCTCGACAACGGAGAAAGGAGAGTTTCAGGGCATTTTCTCCCAAGAAATATATGGGAATTATCTGTAATTTAGCACAGTTTCAGAACGATTCGTGAAAGTCACCTTTTAAGAATAACTTCCACTGCAGGCCCATATATAAAAGTTTGCTCCTTTATTACTCCGCACATGGACAATTATTTGTGCTGTTATTTGCCCCAGGCATGATCCTATGTAATTACCGTTTACAGTGTAAAGATGGATGTTATCGGTCGCTGAACGTCGGAGCAGTAGGCGTTTAATGCATTTTCCCATAGGGTCCAATGCAAAATTGACACCTCATTTTCTCCATTCTCAAGAGCTTTGAGTCTCTGCAAAACATATACATGTGTAGACACAAATAAGTGAAATAGAATGAAGGCTATTTCAGCTTTAGCTTTTATTCCGTTTGGGAGCTAAAATCGCACAAACTTTTGTTTACAAAAATTTCGATGGCCTATAGTTCGCAAGTTGTGCAATCAGTTGACATAAGATTGTGCATGCATGTAGACATGTTAATGACCTTTATATATGCCAAGTTTCACATGGCTACCTACTCAAACAAGCAAGCAGTAGCGGTTTGAAATTTTCACAATTTGGGCTACACGTTCGGGACGATTCGTGACCTTAGGTGACTTGCACAATTCGGGCTGAAACTAGTGCCAAATGAGAGGGTTGGGATAAACATTCAATTGACCATATGTGCCAAAAATTCTCGTTCTTTAGTTTTCGAGTTATAGCCCCTGGAAGTCGAAAACTGCACGACTTTGCCCTCGAATATCTCGACAACGGAGAAAGGAGAATTTCAGGGCATTTTCTCCCAAGAAATATATGGGAATTATCTGTAATTTAGCACAGTTTCAGAACGATTCGTGAAAGTCACCTTTTAAGAATAACTTCCACTGCAGGCCCATATATAAAAGTTTGCTCCTTTATTACTCTGCACATGGACAATTATTTGCGCTGTTATTTGCCCCAGGCATGTACCTATGTAATTACCGTTTACAGTGTAAAGATGTATGTTATCGGTCGCTGAACGTCGGAGCAGTAGGCGTTTAATGCATTTTCCCATAGGGTCCAATGCAAAATTTACACCTCATTTTCTCCATTCTCAAGAGCTTTGAGTCTCTGCAAAACATATACATGTGTAGACACAGATAAGTGAAATAGAATGAAGGCTATTTCAGCTTTAGCTTTTATTCCGTTTGGGAGCTAAAGTCGCACAAACTTTTGTTTACAAAAATTTCGATGGCCTATAGTTCGCAAGTTATGCAATCAGTTGATATAAGATTGTGCATGCATGTAGACATGTTAATGACCTTTATATATGCCAAGTTTCAGATGGCTACCTACTCAAACAAGCAAGCAGTAGCGGTTTGAAATTTTCACAATTTGGGCTACACGTTCGGGACGATTCGTGACCTTAGGTGACTTGCACAATTCGGGCTGAAACTAGTGCCAAATGAGAGGGTTGGGATAAACATTCAATTGACCATATGTGCCAAAAATTCTCGTTCTTTAGTTTTCGAGTTATAGCCCCTGGAAGTCGAAAACTGCACGACTTTGCCCTCGAATATCTCGACAACGGAGAAAGGAGAATTTCAGGGCATTTTCTCCCAAGAAATATATGGGAATTATCTGTAATTTAGCACAGTTTCAGAACGATTCGTGAAAGTCACCTTTTAAGAATAACTTCCACTGCAGGCCCATATATAAAAGTTTGCTCCTTTATTACTCTGCACATGGACAATTATTTGCGCTGTTATTTGCCCCAGGCATGTACCTATGTAATTACCGTTTACAGTGTAAAGATGGATGTTATCGGTCGCTGAACGTCGGAGCAGTAGGCGTTTAATGCATTTTCCCATAGGGTCCAATGCAAAATTGACACCTCATTTTCTCCATTCTCAAGAGCTTTGAGTCTCTGCAAAACATATACATGTGTAGACACAAATAAGTGAAATAGAATGAAGGCTATTTCAGCTTTAGCTTTTATTCCGTTTGGGAGCTAAAGTCGCACAAACTTTTGTTTACAAAAATTTCGATGGCCTATAGTTCGCAAGTTATGCAATCAGTTGACATAAGATTGTGCATGCATGTAGACATGTTAATGACCTTTATATATGCCAAGTTTCAGATGGCTACCTACTCAAACAAGCAAGCAGTAGCGGTTTGAAATTTTCACAATTTGGGCTACACGTTCGGGACGATTCGTGACCTTAGGTGACTTGCACAATTCGGGCTGAAACTAGTGCCAAATGAGAGGGTTGGGATAAACATTCAATTGACCATATGTGCCAAAAATTCTCGTTCTTTAGTTTTCGAGTTATAGCCCCTGGAAGTCGAAAACTGCACGACTTTGCCCTCGAATATCTCGACAACGGAGAAAGGAGAATTTCAGGGCATTTTCTCCCAAGAAATATATGGGAATTATCTGTAATTTAGCACAGTTTCAGAACGATTCGTGAAAGTCACCTTTTAAGAATAACTTCCACTGCAGGCCCATATATAAAAGTTTGCTCCTTTATTACTCTGCACATGGACAATTATTTGCGCTGTTATATGCCCCAGGCATGTACCTATGTAATTACCGTTTACAGTGTAAAGATGGATGTTATCGGTCGCTGAACGTCGGAGCAGTAGGCGTTTAATGCATTTTCCCATAGGGTCCAATGCAAAATTGACACCTCATTTTCTCCATTCTCAAGAGCTTTGAGTCTCTGCAAAACATATACATGTGTAGACACAAATAAGTGAAATAGAATGAAGGCTATTTCAGCTTTAGCTTTTATTCCGTTTGGGAGCTAAAGTCGCACAAACTTTTGTTTACAAAAATTTCGATGGCCTATAGTTCGCAAGTTATGCAATCAGTTGACATAAGATTGTGCATGCATGTAGACATGTTAATGACCTTTATATATGCCAAGTTTCAGATGGCTACCTACTCAAACAAGCAAGCAGTAGCGGTTTGAAATTTTCACAATTTGGGCTACACGTTCGGGACGATTCGTGACCTTAGGTGACTTGCACAATTCGGGCTGAAACTAGTGCCAAATGAGAGGGTTGGGATAAACATTCAATTGACCATATGTGCCAACAATTCTCGTTCTTTAGTTTTCGAGTTATAGCCCCTGGAAGTCGAAAACTGCACGACTTTGCCCTCGAATATCTCGACAACGGAGAAAGGAGAATTTCAGGGCATTTTCTCCCAAGAAATATATGGGAATTATCTGTAATTTAGCACAGTTTCAGAACGATTCGTGAAAGTCACCTTTTAAGAATAACTTCCACTGCAGGCCCATATATAAAAGTTTGCTCCTTTATTACTCTGCACATGGACAATTATTTGCGCTGTTATTTGCCCCAGGCATGTACCTATGTAATTACCGTTTACAGTGTAAAGATGGATGTTATCGGTCGCTGAACGTCGGAGCAGTAGGCGTTTAATGCATTTTCCCATAGGGTCCAATGCAAAATTGACACCTCATTTTCTCCATTCTCAAGAGCTTTGAGTCTCTGCAAAACATATACATGTGTAGACACAAATAAGTGAAATAGAATGAAGGCTATTTCAGCTTTAGCTTTTATTCCGTTTGGGAGCTAAAGTCGCACAAACTTTTGTTTACAAAAATTTCGATGGCCTATAGTTCGCAAGTTATGCAATCAGTTGACATAAGATTGTGCATGCATGTAGACATGTTAATGACCTTTATATATGCCAAGTTTCAGATGGCTACCTACTCAAACAAGCAAGCAGTAGCGGTTTGAAATTTTCACAATTTGGGCTACACGTTCGGGACGATTCGTGACCTTAGGTGACTTGCACAATTCGGGCTGAAACTAGTGCCAAATGAGAGGGTTGGGATAAACATTCAATTGACCATATGTGCCAAAAATTCTCGTTCTTTAGTTTTCGAGTTATAGCCCCTGGAAGTCGAAAACTGCACGACTTTGCCCTCGAATATCTCGACAACGGAGAAAGGAGAATTTCAGGGCATTTTCTCCCAAGAAATATATGGGAATTATCTGTAATTTAGCACAGTTTCAGAACGATTCGTGAAAGTCACCTTTTAAGAATAACTTCCACTGCAGGCCCATATATAAAAGTTTGCTCCTTTATTACTCTGCACATGGACAATTATTTGCGCTGTTATTTGCCCCAGGCATGTACCTATGTAATTACCGTTTACAGTGTAAAGATGGATGTTATCGGTCGCTGAACGTCGGAGCAGTAGGCGTTTAATGCATTTTCCCATAGGGTCCAATGCAAAATTGACACCTCATTTTCTCCATTCTCAAGAGCTTTGAGTCTCTGCAAAACATATACATGTGTAGACACAAATAAGTGAAATAGAATGAAGGCTATTTCAGCTTTAGCTTTTATTCCGTTTGGGAGCTAAAGTCGCACAAACTTTTGTTTACAAAAATTTCGATGGCCTATAGTTCGCAAGTTATGCAATCAGTTGACATAAGATTGTGCATGCATGTAGACATGTTAATGACCTTTATATATGCCAAGTTTCAGATGGCTACCTACTCAAACAAGCAAGCAGTAGCGGTTTGAAATTTTCACAATTTGGGCTACACGTTCGGGACGATTCGTGACCTTAGGTGACTTGCATAATTCGGGCTGAAACTAGTGCCAAATGAGAGGGTTGGGATAAACATTCAATTGACCATATGTGCCAAAAATTCTCGTTCTTTAGTTTTCGAGTTATAGCCCCTGGAAGTCGAAAACTGCACGACTTTGCCCTCGAATATCTCGACAACGGAGAAAGGAGAATTTCAGGGCATTTTCTCCCAAGAAATATATGGGAATTATCTGTAATTTAGCACAGTTTCAGAACGATTCGTGAAAGTCACCTTTTAAGAATAACTTCCACTGCAGGCCCATATATAAAAGTTTGCTCCTTTATTACTCTGCACATGGACAATTATTTGCGCTGTTATTTGCCCCAGGCATGTACCTATGTAATTACCGTTTACAGTGTAAAGATGGATGTTATCGGTCGCTGAACGTCGGAGCAGTAGGCGTTTAATGCATTTTCCCATAGGGTCCAATGCAAAATTGACACCTCATTTTCTCCATTCTCAAGAGCTTTGAGTCTCTGCAAAACATATACATGTGTAGACACAAATAAGTGAAATAGAATGAAGGCTATTTCAGCTTTAGCTTTTATTCCGTTTGGGAGCTAAAGTCGCACAAACTTTTGTTTACAAAAATTTCGATGGCCTATAGTTCGCAAGTTATGCAATCAGTTGACATAAGATTGTGCATGCATGTAGACATGTTAATGACCTTTATATATGCCAAGTTTCAGATGGCTACCTACTCAAACAAGCAAGCAGTAGCGGTTTGAAATTTTCACAATTTGGGCTACACGTTCGGGACGATTCGTGACCTTAGGTGACTTGCACAATTCGGGCTGAAACTAGTGCCAAATGAGAGGGTTGGGATAAACATTCAATTGACCATATGTGCCAAAAATTCTCGTTCTTTAGTTTTCGAGTTATAGCCCCTGGAAGTCGAAAACTGCACGACTTTGCCCTCGAATATCTCGACAACGGAGAAAGGAGAATTTCAGGGCATTTTCTCCCAAGAAATATATGGGAATTATCTGTAATTTAGCACAGTTTCAGAACGATTCGTGAAAGTCACCTTTTAAGAATAACTTCCACTGCAGGCCCATATATAAAAGTTTGCTCCTTTATTACTCTGCACATGGACAATTATTTGCGCTGTTATTTGCCCCAGGCATGTACCTATGTAATTACCGTTTACAGTGTAAAGATGGATGTTATCGGTCGCTGAACGTCGGAGCAGTAGGCGTTTAATGCATTTTCCCATAGGGTCCAATGCAAAATTTACACCTCATTTTCTCCATTCTCAAGAGCTTTGAGTCTCTGCAAAACATATACATGTGTAGACGCAAATAAGTGAAATAGAATGAAGGCTATTTCAGCTTTAGCTTTTATTCCGTTTGGGAGCTAAAGTCGCACAAACTTTTGTTTACAAAAATTTCGATGGCCTATAGTTCGCAAGTTATGCAATCAGTTGACATAAGATTGTGCATGCATGTAGACATGTTAATGACCTTTATATATGCCAAGTTTCAGATGGCTACCTACTCAAACAAGCAAGCAGTAGCGGTTTGAAATTTTCACAATTTGGGCTACACGTTCGGGACGATTCGTGACCTTAGGTGACTTGCACAATTCGGGCTGAAACTAGTGCCAAATGAGAGGGTTGGGATAAACATTCAATTGACCATATGTGCCAAAAATTCTCGTTCTTTAGTTTTCGAGTTATAGCCCCTGGAAGTCGAAAACTGCACGACTTTGCCCTCGAATATCTCGACAACGGAGAAAGGAGAATTTCAGGGCATTTTCTCCCAAGAAATATATGGGAATTATCTGTAATTTAGCACAGTTTCAGAACGATTCGTGAAAGTCACCTTTTAAGAATAACTTCCACTGCAGGCCCATATATAAAAGTTTGCTCCTTTATTACTCTGCACATGGACAATTATTTGCGCTGTTATTTGCCCCAGGCATGTACCTATGTAATTACCGTTTACAGTGTAAAGATGGATGTTATCGGTCGCTGAACGTCGGAGCAGTAGGCGTTTAATGCATTTTCCCATAGGGTCCAATGCAAAATTGACACCTCATTTTCTCCATTCTCAAGAGCTTTGAGTCTCTGCAAAACATATACATGTGTAGACACAAATAAGTGAAATAGAATGAAGGCTATTTCAGCTTTAGCTTTTATTCCGTTTGGGAGCTAAAGTCGCACAAACTTTACTCTGCACATGGACAATTATTTGCGCTCTTATTTGCCCCAGGCATGTACCTATGTAATTACCGTTTACAGTGTAAAGATGGATGTTATCGGTCGCTGAACGTCGGAGCAGTAGGCGTTTAATGCATTTTCCCATAGGGTCCAATGCAAAATTGACACCTCATTTTCTCCATTCTCAAGAGCTTTGAGTCTCTGCAAAACATATACATGTGTAGACACAAATAAGTGAAATAGAATGAAGGCTATTTCAGCTTTAGCTTTTATTCCGTTTGGGAGCTAAAGTCGCACAAACTTTTGTTTACAAAAATTTCGATGGCCTATAGTTCGCAAGTTATGCAATCAGTTGACATAAGATTGTGCATGCATGTAGACATGTTAATGACCTTTATATATGCCAAGTTTCAGATGGCTACCTACTCAAACAAGCAAGCAGTAGCGGTTTGAAATTTTCACAATTTGGGCTACACGTTCGGGACGATTCGTGACCTTAGGTGACTTGCACAATTCGGGCTGAAACTAGTGCCAAATGAGAGGGTTGGGATAAACATTCAATTGACCATATGTGCCAAAAATTCTCGTTCTTTAGTTTTCGAGTTATAGCCCCTGGAAGTCGAAAACTGCACGACTTTGCCCTCGAATATCTCGACAACGGAGAAAGGAGAATTTCAGGGCATTTTCTCCCAAGAAATATATGGGAATTATCTGTAATTTAGCACAGTTTCAGAACGATTCGTGAAAGTCACCTTTTAAGAATAACTTCCACTGCAGGCCCATATATAAAAGTTTGCTCCTTTATTACTCTGCACATGGACAATTATTTGCGCTGTTATTTGCCCAGGCATGTACCTATGTAATTACCGTTTACAGTGTAAAGATGGATGTTATCGGTCGCTGAACGTCGGAGCAGTAGGCGTTTAATGCATTTTCCCATAGGGTCCAATGCAAAATTGACACCTCATTTTCTCCATTCTCAAGAGCTTTGAGTCTCTGCAAAACATATACATGTGTAGACACAAATAAGTGAAATAGAATGAAGGCTATTTCAGCTTTAGCTTTTATTCCGTTTGGGAGCTAAAGTCGCACAAACTTTTGTTTACAAAAATTTCGATGGCCTATAGTTCGCAAGTTATGCAATCAGTTGACATAAGATTGTGCATGCATGTAGACATGTTAATGACCTTTATATATGCCAAGTTTCAGATGGCTACCTACTCAAACAAGCAAGCAGTAGCGGTTTGAAATTTTCACAATTTGGGCTACACGTTCGGGACGATTCGTGACCTTAGGTGACTTGCACAATTCGGGCTGAAACTAGTGCCAAATGAGAGGGTTGGGATAAAACATTCAATTGACCATATGTGCCAAAAATTCTCGTTCTTTAGTTTTCGAGTTATAGCCCCTGGAAGTCGAAAACTGCACGACTTTGCCCTCGAATATCTCGACAACGGAGAAAGGAGAATTTCAGGGCATTTTCTCCCAAGAAATATATGGGAATTATCTGTAATTTAGCACAGTTTCAGAACGATTCGTGAAAGTCACCTTTTAAGAATAACTTCCACTGCAGGCCCATATATAAAAGTTTGCTCCTTTATTACTCTGCACATGGACAATTATTTGCGCTGTTATTTGCCCCAGGCATGTACCTATGTAATTACCGTTTACAGTGTAAAGATGGATGTTATCGGTCGCTGAACGTCGGAGCAGTAGGCGTTTAATGCATTTTCCCATAGGGTCCAATGCAAAATTGACACCTCATTTTCTCCATTCTCAAGAGCTTTGAGTCTCTGCAAAACATATACATGTGTAGACACAAATAAGTGAAATAGAATGAAGGCTATTTCAGCTTTAGCTTTTATTCCGTTTGGGAGCTAAAGTCGCACAAACTTTTGTTTACAAAAATTTCGATGGCCTATAGTTCGCAAGTTATGCAATCAGTTGACATAAGATTGTGCATGCATGTAGACATGTTAATGACCTTTATATATGCCAAGTTTCAGATGGCTACCTACTCAAACAAGCAAGCAGTAGCGGTTTGAAATTTTCACAATTTGGGCTACACGTTCGGGACGATTCGTGACCTTAGGTGACTTGCACAATTCGGGCTGAAACTAGTGCCAAATGAGAGGGTTGGGATAAACATTCAATTGACCATATGTGCCAAAAATTCTCGTTCTTTAGTTTTCGAGTTATAGCCCCTGGAAGTCGAAAACTGCACGACTTTGCCCTCGAATATCTCGACAACGGAGAAAGGAGAATTTCAGGGCATTTTCTCCCAAGAAATATATGGGAATTATCTGTAATTTAGCACAGTTTCAGAACGATTCGTGAAAGTCACCTTTTAAGAATAACTTCCACTGCAGGCCCATATATAAAAGTTTGCTCCTTTATTACTCTGCACATGGACAATTATTTGCGCTGTTATTTGCCCCAGGCATGTACCTATGTAATTACCGTTTACAGTGTAAAGATGGATGTTATCGGTCGCTGAACGTCGGAGCAGTAGGCGTTTAATGCATTTTCCCATAGGGTCCAATGCAAAATTGACACCTCATTTTCTCCATTCTCAAGAGCTTTGAGTCTCTGCAAAACATATACATGTGTAGACACAAATAAGTGAAATAGAATGAAGGCTATTTCAGCTTTAGCTTTTATTCCGTTTGGGAGCTAAAGTCGCACAAACTTTTGTTTACAAAAATTTCGATGGCCTATAGTTCGCAAGTTATGCAATCAGTTGACATAAGATTGTGCATGCATGTAGACATGTTAATGACCTTTATATATGCCAAGTTTCAGATGGCTACCTACTCAAACAAGCAAGCAGTAGCGGTTTGAAATTTTCACAATTTGGGCTACACGTTCGGGACGATTCGTGACCTTAGGTGACTTGCACAATTCGGGCTGAAACTAGTGCCAAATGAGAGGGTTGGGATAAACATTCAATTGACCATATGTGCCAAAAATTCTCGTTCTTTAGTTTTCGAGTTATAGCCCCTGGAAGTCGAAAACTGCACGACTTTGCCCTCGAATATCTCGACAACGGAGAAAGGAGAATTTCAGGGCATTTTCTCCCAAGAAATATATGGGAATTATCTGTAATTTAGCACAGTTTCAGAACGATTCGTGAAAGTCACCTTTTAAGAATAACTTCCACTGCAGGCCCATATATAAAAGTTTGCTCCTTTATTACTCTGCACATGGACAATTATTTGCGCTGTTATTTGCCCCAGGCATGTACCTATGTAATTACCGTTTACAGTGTAAAGATGGATGTTATCGGTCGCTGAACGTCGGAGCAGTAGGCGTTTAATGCATTTTCCCATAGGGTCCAATGCAAAATTGACACTTCATTTTCTCCATTCTCAAGAGCTTTGAGTCTCTGCAAAACATATACATGTGTAGACACAAATAAGTGAAATAGAATGAAGGCTATTTCAGCTTTAGCTTTTATTCCGTTTGGGAGCTAAAGTCGCACAAACTTTTGTTTACAAAAATTTCGATGGCCTATAGTTCGCAAGTTATGCAATCAGTTGACATAAGATTGTGCATGCATGTAGACATGTTAATGACCTTTATATATGCCAAGTTTCAGATGGCTACCTACTCAAACAAGCAAGCAGTAGCGGTTTGAAATTTTCACAATTTGGGCTACACGTTCGGGACGATTCGTGACCTTAGGTGACTTGCACAATTCGGGCTGAAACTAGTGCCAAATGAGAGGGTTGGGATAAACATTCAATTGACCATATGTGCCAAAAATTCTCGTTCTTTAGTTTTCGAGTTATAGCCCCTGGAAGTCGAAAACTGCACGACTTTGCCCTCGAATATCTCGACAACGGAGAAAGGAGAATTTCAGGGCATTTTCTCCCAAGAAATATATGGGAATTATCTGTAATTTAGCACAGTTTCAGAACGATTCGTGAAAGTCACCTTTTAAGAATAACTTCCACTGCAGGCCCATATATAAAAGTTTGCTCCTTTATTACTCTGCACATGGACAATTATTTGCGCTGTTATTTGCCCCAGGCATGTACCTATGTAATTACCGTTTACAGTGTAAAGATGGATGTTATCGGTCGCTGAACGTCGGAGCAGTAGGCGTTTAATGCATTTTCCCATAGGGTCCAATG
The DNA here is from genome assembly GCA_963989385.1 of Ctena decussata. Taxonomy (NCBI): domain Eukaryota; kingdom Metazoa; phylum Mollusca; class Bivalvia; order Lucinida; family Lucinidae; genus Ctena; species Ctena decussata. The sequence continues at coordinate 53,025,823 of OZ022510.1, read as the reverse complement.
CAAAATTTACACCTCATTTTCTCCATTCTCAAGAGCTTTGAGTCTCTGCAAAACATATACATGTGTAGACACAAATAAGTGAAATAGAATGAAGGCTATTTCAGCTTTAGCTTTTATTCCGTTTGGGAGCTAAAGTCGCACAAACTTTTGTTTACAAAAATTTCGATGGCCTATAGTTCGCAAGTTATGCAATCAGTTGACATAAGATTGTGCATGCATGTAGACATGTTAATGACCTTTATATATGCCAAGTTTCAGATGGCTACCTACTCAAACAAGCAAGCAGTAGCGGTTTGAAATTTTCACAATTTGGGCTACACGTTCGGGACGATTCGTGACCTTAGGTGACTTGCACAATTCGGGCTGAAACTAGTGCCAAATGAGAGGGTTGGGATAAACATTCAATTGACCATATGTGCCAAAAATTCTCGTTCTTTAGTTTTCGAGTTATAGCCCCTGGAAGTCGAAAACTGCACGACTTTGCCCTCGAATATCTCGACAACGGAGAAAGGAGAATTTCAGGGCATTTTCTCCCAAGAAATATATGGGAATTATCTGTAATTTAGCACAGTTTCAGAACGATTCGTGAAAGTCACCTTTTAAGAATAACTTCCACTGCAGGCCCATATATAAAAGTTTGCTCCTTTATTACTCTGCACATGGACAATTATTTGCGCTGTTATTTGCCCCAGGCATGTACCTATGTAATTACCGTTTACAGTGTAAAGATGTATGTTATCGGTCGCTGAACGTCGGAGCAGTAGGCGTTTAATGCATTTTCCCATAGGGTCCAATGCAAAATTGACACCTCATTTTCTCCATTCTCAAGAGCTTTGAGTCTCTGCAAAACATATACATGTGTAGACACAAATAAGTGAACTAGAATGAAGGCTATTTCAGCTTTAGCTTTTATTCCGTTTGGGAGCTGAAGTCGCACAAACTTTTGTTTACAAAAATTTCGATGGCCTATAGTTCGCAAGTTATGCAATCAGTTGACATAAAATTGTGCATGCATGTAGACATGTTAATGACCTTTATATATGCCAAGTTTCAGATGGCTACCTACTCAAACAAGCAAGCAGTAGCGGTTTGAAATTTTCACAATTTGGGCTACACGTTCGGGACGATTCGTGACCTTAGGTGACTTGCACAATTCGGGCTGAAACTAGTGCCAAATGAGAGGGTTGGGATAAACATTCAATTGACCATATGTGCCAAAAATTCTCGTTCTTTAGTTTTCGAGTTATAGCCCCTGGAAGTCGAAAACTGCACGACTTTGCCCTCGAATATCTCGACAACGGAGAAAGGAGAATTTCAGGGCATTTTCTCCCAAGAAATATATGGGAATTATCTGTAATTTAGCACAGTTTCAGAACGATTCGTGAAAGTCACCTTTTAAGAATAACTTCCACTGCAGGCCCATATATAAAAGTTTGCTCCTTTATTACTCTGCACATGGACAATTATTTGCGCTGTTATTTGCCCCAGGCATGTACCTATGTAATTACCGTTTACAGTGTAAAGATGGATGTTATCGGTCGCTGAACGTCGGAGCAGTAGGCGTTTAATGCATTTTCCCCTAGGGTCCAATGCAAATTTGACACCTCATTTTCTCCATTCTCAAGAGCTTTGAGTCTCTGCAAAACATATACATGTGTAGACACAAATAAGTGAAATAGAATGAAGGCTATTTCAGCTTTAGCTTTTATTCCGTTTGGGAGCTAAAGTCGCACAAACTTTTGTTTACAAAAATTTCGATGGCCTATAGTTCGCAAGTTATGCAATCAGTTGACATAAGATTGTGCATGCATGTAGACATGTTAATGACCTTTATATATGCCAAGTTTCAGATGGCTACCTACTCAAACAAGCAAGCAGTAGCGGTTTGAAATTTTCACAATTTGGGCTACACGTTCGGGACGATTCGTGACCTTAGGTGACTTGCACAATTCGGGCTGAAACTAGTGCCAAATGAGAGGGTTGGGATAAACATTCAATTGACCATATGTGCCAAAAATTCTCGTTCTTTAGTTTTCGAGTTATAGCCCCTGGAAGTCGAAAACTGCACGACTTTGCCCTCGAATATCTCGACAACGGAGAAAGGAGAATTTCAGGGCATTTTCTCCCAAGAAATATATGGGAATTATCTGTAATTTAGCACAGTTTCAGAACGATTCGTGAAAGTCACCTTTTAAGAATAACTTCCACTGCAGGCCCATATATAAAAGTTTGCTCCTTTATTACTCTGCACATGGACAATTATTTGCGCTGTTATTTGCCCCAGGCATGTACCTATGTAATTACCGTTTACAGTGTAAAGATGGATGTTATCGGTCGCTGAACGTCGGAGCAGTAGGCGTTTAATGCATTTTCCCATAGTGTCCAATGCAAAATTGACACCTCATTTTCTCCATTCTCAAGAGCTTTGAGTCTCTGCAAAACATATACATGTGTAGACACAAATAAGTGAAATAGAATGAAGGCTATTTCAGCTTTAGCTTTTATTCCGTTTGGGAGCTAAAGTCGCACAAACTTTTGTTTACAAAAATTTCGATGGCCTATAGTTCGCAAGTTATGCAATCAGTTGACATAAGATTGTGCATGCATGTAGACATGTTAATGACCTTTATATATGCCAAGTTTCAGATGGCTACCTACTCAAACAAGCAAGCAGTAGCGGTTTGAAATTTTCACAATTTGGGCTACACGTTCGGGACGATTCGTGACCTTAGGTGACTTGCACAATTCGGGCTGAAACTAGTGCCAAATGAGAGGGTTGGGATAAACATTCAATTGACCATATGTGCCAAAAATTCTCGTTCTTTAGTTTTCGAGTTATAGCCCCTGGAAGTCGAAAACTGCACGACTTTGCCCTCGAATATCTCGACAACGGAGAAAGGAGAATTTCAGGGCATTTTCTCCCAAGAAATATATGGGAATTATCTGTAATTTAGCACAGTTTCAGAACGATTCGTGAAAGTCACCTTTTAAGAATAACTTCCACTGCAGGCCCATATATAAAAGTTTGCTCCTTTATTACTCTGCACATGGACAATTATTTGCGCTGTTATTTGCCCCAGGCATGTACCTATGTAATTACCGCTTACAGTGTAAAGATGGATGTTATCGGTCGCTGAACGTCGGAGCAGTAGGCGTTTAATGCATTTTCCCATAGGGTCCAATGCAAAATTGACACCTCATTTTCTCCATTCTCAAGAGCTTTGAGTCTCTGCAAAACATATACATGTGTAGACACAAATAAGTGAAATAGAATGAAGGCTATTTCAGCTTTAGCTTTTATTCCGTTTGGGAGCTAAAGTCGCACAAACTTTTGTTTACAAAAATTTCGATGGCCTATAGTTCGCAAGTTATGCAATCAGTTGACATAAGATTGTGCATGCATGTAGACATGTTAATGACCTTTATATATGCCAAGTTTCAGATGGCTACCTACTCAAACCAGCAAGCAGTAGCGGTTTGAAATTTTCACAATTTGGGCTACACGTTCGGGACGATTCGTGACCTTAGGTGACTTGCACAATTCGGGCTGAAACTAGTGCCAAATGAGAGGGTTGGGATAAACATTCAATTGACCATATGTGCCAAAAATTCTCGTTCTTTAGTTTTCGAGTTATAGCCCCTGGAAGTCGAAAACTGCACGACTTTGCCCTCGAATATCTCGACAACGGAGAAAGGAGAATTTCAGGGCATTTTCTCCCAAGAAATATATGGGAATTATCTGTAATTTAGCACAGTTTCAGAACGATTCGTGAAAGTCACCTTTTAAGAATAACTTCCACTGCAGGCCCATATATAAAAGTTTGCTCCTTTATTACTCTGCACATGGACAATTATTTGCGCTGTTATTTGCCCCAGGCATGTACCTATGTAATTACCGTTTACAGTGTAAAGATGGATGTTATCGGTCGCTGAACGTCGGAGCAGTAGGCGTTTTAATGCATTTTCCCATAGGGTCCAATGCAAAATTGACACCTCATTTTCTCCATTCTCAAGAGCTTTGAGTCTCTGCAAAACATATACATGTGTAGACACAAATAAGTGAAATAGAATGAAGGCTATTTCAGCTTTAGCTTTTATTCCGTTTGGGAGCTAAAGTCGCACAAACTTTTGTTTACAAAAATTTCGATGGCCTATAGTTCGCAAGTTATGCAATCAGTTGACATAAGATTGTGCATGCATGTAGACATGTTAATGACCTTTATATATGCCAAGTTTCAGACGGCTACCTACTCAAACAAGCAAGCAGTAGCGGTTTGAAATTTTCACAATTTGGGCTACACGTTCGGGACGATTCGTGACCTTAGGTGACTTGCACAATTCGGGCTGAAACTAGTGCCAAATGAGAGGGTTGGGATAAACATTCAATTGACCATATGTGCCAAAAATTCTCGTTCTTTAGTTTTCGAGTTATAGCCCCTGGAAGTCGAAAACTGCACGACTTTGCCCTCGAATATCTCGACAACGGAGAAAGGAGAATTTCAGGGCATTTTCTCCCAAGAAATATATGGGAATTATCTGTAATTTAGCACAGTTTCAGAACGATTCGTGAAAGTCACCTTTTAAGAATAACTTCCACTGCAGGCCCATATATAAAAGTTTGCTCCTTTATTACTCTGCACATGGACAATTATTTGCGCTGTTATTTGCCCCAGGCATGTACCTATGTAATTACCGTTTACAGTGTAAAGATGGATGTTATCGGTCGCTGAACGTCGGAGCAGTAGGCGTTTAATGCATTTTCCCATAGGGTCCAATGCAAAATTGACACCTCATTTTCTCCATTCTCAAGAGCTTTGAGTCTCTGCAAAACATATACATGTGTAGACACAAATAAGTGAAATAGAATGAAGGCTATTTCAGCTTTAGCTTTTATTCCGTTTGGGAGCTAAAGTCGCACAAACTTTTGTTTACAAAAATTTCGATGGCCTATAGTTCGCAAGTTATGCAATCAGTTGACATAAGATTGTGCATGCATGTAGCCATGTTAATGACCTTTATATATGCCAAGTTTCAGATGGCTACCTACTCAAACAAGCAAGCAGTAGCGGTTTGAAATTTTCACAATTTGGGCTACACGTTCGGGACGATTCGTGACCTTAGGTGACTTGCACAATTCGGGCTGAAACTAGTGCCAAATGAGAGTGTTGGGATAAACATTCAATTGACCATATGTGCCAAAAATTCTCGTTCTTTAGTTTTCGAGTTATAGCCCCTGGAAGTCGAAAACTGCACGACTTTGCCCTCGAATATCTCGACAACGGAGAAAGGAGAATTTCAGGGCATTTTCTCCCAAGAAATATATGGGAATTATCTGTAATTTAGCACAGTTTCAGAACGATTCGTGAAAGTCACCTTTTAAGAATAACTTCCACTGCAGGCCCATATATAAAAGTTTGCTCCTTTATTACTCTGCACATGGACAATTATTTGCGCTGTTATTTGCACCAGGCATGTGCCTATGTAATTACCGTTTACAGTGTAAAGATGGATGTTATCGGTCGCTGAACGTCGGAGCAGTAGGCGTTTAATGAATTTTTCCCATAGGGTCCAATGCAAAATTGACACCTCATTTTCTCCATTCTCAAGAGCTTTGAGTCTCTGCAAAACATATACATGTGTAGACACAAATAAGTGAAATAGAATGAAGGCTATTTCAGCTTTAGCTTTTATTCCGTTTGGGAGCTAAAGTCGCACAAACTTTTGTTTACAAAAATTTCGATGGCCTATAGTTCGCAAGTTATGCAATCAGTTGACATAAGATTGTGCATGCATGTAGACATGTTAATGACCTTTATATATGCCAAGTTTCAGATGGCTACCTACTCAAACAAGCAAGCAGTAGCGGTTTGAAATTTTCACAATTTGGGCTACACGTTCGGGACGATTCGTGACCTTAGGTGACTTGCACAATTCGGGCTGAAACTAGTGCAAAATGAGAGGGTTGGGATAAACATTCAATTGACCATATGTGCCAAAAATTCTCGTTCTTTAGTTTTCGAGTTATAGCCCCTGGAAGTCGAAAACTGCACGACTTTGCCCTCGAATATCTCGACAACGGAGAAAGGAGAATTTCAGGGCATTTTCTCCCAAGAAATATATGGGAATTATCTGTAATTTAGCACAGTTTCAGAACGATTCGTGAAAGTCACCTTTTAAGAATAACTTCCACTGCAGGCCCATATATAAAAGTTTGCTCCTTTATTACTCTGCACATGGACAATTATTTGCGCTGTTATTTGCCCCAGGCATGTACCTATGTAATTACCGTTTACAGTGTAAAGATGGATGTTATCGGTCGCTGAACGTCGGAGCAGTAGGCGTTTAATGCATTTTCCCATAGGGTCCAATGCAAAATTGACACCTCATTTTCTCCATTCTCAAGAGCTTTGAGTCTCTGCAAAACATATACATGTGTAGACACAAATAAGTGAAATAGAATGAAGGCTATTTCAGCTTTAGCTTTTATTCCGTGTGGGAGCTAAAGTCGCACAAACTTTTGTTTACAAAAATTTCGATGGCCTATAGTTCGCAAGTTATGCAATCAGTTGACATAAGATTGTGCATGCATGTAGACATGTTAATGACCTTTATATATGCCAAGTTTCAGATGGCTACCTACTCAAACAAGCAAGCAGTAGCGGTTTGAAATTTTCACAATTTGGGCTACACGTTCGGGACGATTCGTGACCTTAGGTGACTTGCACAATTCGGGCTGAAACTAGTGCCAAATGAGAGGGTTGGGATAAACATTCAATTGACCATATGTGCCAAAAATTCTCGTTCTTTAGTTTTCGAGTTATAGCCCCTGGAAGTCGAAAACTGCACGACTTTGCCCTCGAATATCTCGACAACGGAGAAAGGAGAATTTCAGGGCATTTTCTCCCAAGAAATATATGGGAATTATCTGTAATTTAGCACAGTTTCAGAACGATTCGTGAAAGTCACCTTTTAAGAATAACTTCCACTGCAGGCCCATATATAAAAGTTTGCTCCTTTATTACTCTGCACATGGACAATTATTTGCGCTGTTATTTGCCCCAGGCATGTACCTATGTAATTACCGTTTACAGTGTAAAGATGGATGTTATCGGTCGCTGAACGTCGGAGCAGTAGGCGTTTAATGCATTTTCCCATAGGGTCCAATGCAAAATTGACACCTCATTTTCTCCATACTCAAAAGCTTTGAGTCTCTGCAAAACATATACATGTGTAGACACAAATAAATGAAATAGAATGAAGGCTATTTCAGCTTTAGCTTTTATTCCGTTTGGGAGCTAAAGTCGCACAAACTTTTGTTTACAAAAATTTCGATGGCCTATAGTTCGCAAGTTATGCAATCAGTTGACATAAGATTGTGCATGCATGTAGACATGTAAATGACCTTTATATATGCCAAGTTTCAGATGGCTACCTACTCAAACAAGCAAGCAGTAGCGGTTTAAAATTTTCACAATTTGGGCTACACGTTCGGGACGATTCGTGACCTTAGGTGACTTGCACAATTCGGGCTGAAACTAGTGCCAAATGAGAGGGTTGGGATAAACATTCAATTGACCATATGTGCCAAAAATTCTCCTTCTTTAGTTTTCGAGTTATAGCCCCTGGAAGTCGAAAACTGCACGACTTTGCCCTCGAATATCTCGACAACGGAGAAAGGAGAATTTCAGGGCATTTTCTCCCAAGAAATATATGGGAATTATCTGTAATTTAGCACAGTTTCAGAACGATTCGTGAAAGTCACCTTTTAAGAATAACTTCCACTGCAGGCCCATATATAAAAGTTTGCTCCTTTATTACTCTGCACATGGACAATTATTTGCGCTGTTATTTGCCCCAGGCATGTACCTATGTAATTACCGTTTACAGTGTAAAGATGGATGTTATCGGTCGCTGAACGTCGGAGCAGTAGGCGTTTAATGCATTTTCCCATAGGGTCCAATGCAAAATTGACACCTCATTTTCTCCATTCTCAAGAGCTTTGAGTCTCTGCAAAACATATACATGTGTAGACACAAATAAGTGAAATAGAATGAAGGCTATTTCAGCTTTAGCTTTTATTCCGTTTGGGAGCTAAAGTCGCACAAACTTTTGTTTACAAAAATTTCGATGGCCTATATGTCGCAAGTTATGCAATCAGTTGACATAAGATTGTGCATGCATGTAGACATGTTAATGACCTTTATATATGCCAAGTTTCAGATGGCTACCTACTCAAACAAGCAATCAGTAGCGGTTTGAAATTTTCACAATTTGGGCTACACGTTCGGGACGATTCGTGACCTTAGGTGACTTGCACAATTCGGGCTGAAACTAGTGCCAAATGAGAGGGTTGGGATAAACATTCAATTGACCATATGTGCCAAAAATTCTCGTTCTTTAGTTTTCGAGTTATAGCCCCTGGAAGTCGAAAACTGCACGACTTTGCCCTCGAATATCTCGACAACGGAGAAAGGAGAATTTCAGGGCATTTTCTCCCAAGAAATATATGGGAATTATCTGTAATTTAGCACAGTTTCAGAACGATTCGTGAAAGTCACCTTTTAAGAATAACTTCCACTGCAGGCCCATATATAAAAGTTTGCTCCTTTATTACTCTGCACATGGACAATTATTTGCGCTGTTATTTGCCCCAGGCATGTACCTATGTAATTACCGTTTACAGTGTAAAGATGGATGTTATCGGTCGCTGAACGTCGGAGCAGTAGGCGTTTAATGCATTTTCCCATAGGGTCCAATGCAAAATTGACACCTCATTTTCTCCATTCTCAAGAGCTTTGAGTCTCTGCAAAACATATACATGTGTAGACACAAATAAGTGAAATAGAATGAAGGCTATTTTAGCTTTAGCTTTTATTCCGTTTGGGAGCTAAAGTCGCACAAACTTTTGTTTACAAAAATTTCGATGGCCTATAGTTCGCAAGTTATGCAATCAGTTGACATAAGATTGTGCATGCATGTAGACATGTTAATGACCTTTATATATGCCAAGTTTCAGATGGCTACCTACTCAAACAAGCAAGCAGTAGCGGTTTGAAATTTTCACAATTTGGGCTACACGTTCGGGACGATACGTGACCTTAGGTGACTTGCACAATTCGGGCTGAAACTAGTGCCAAATGAGAGGGTTGGGATAAACATTCAATTGACCATATGTGCCAAAAATTCTCGTTCTTTAGTTTTCGAGTTATAGCCCCTGGAAGTCGAAAACTGCACGACTTTGCCCTCGAATATCTCGACAACGGAGAAAGGAGAATTTCAGGGCATTTTCTCCCAAGAAATATATGGGAATTATCTGTAATTTAGCACAGTTTCAGAACGATTCGTGAAAGTCACCTTTTAAGAATAACTTCCACTGCAGGCCCATATATAAAAGTTTGCTCCTTTATTACTCTGCACATGGACAATTATTTGCGCTGTTATTTGCCCCAGGCATGTATCTATGTAATTACCGTTTACAGTGTAAAGATGGATGTTATCGGTCGCTGAACGTCGGAGCAGTAGGCGTTTAATGCATTTTCCCATAGGGTCCAATGCAAAATTGACACCTCATTTTCTCCATTCTCAAGAGCTTTGAGTCTCTGCAAAACATATACATGTGTAGACACAAATAAGTGAAATAGAATGAAGGCTATTTCAGCTTTAGCTTTTATTCCGTTTGGGAGCTAAAGTCGCACAAACTTTTGTTTACAAAAATTTCGATGGCCTATAGTTCGCAAGTTATGCAATCAGTTGACATAAGATTGTGCATGCATGTAGACATGTTAATGACCTTTATATATGCCAAGTTTCAGATGGCTACCTACTCAAACAAGCAAGCAGTAGCGGTTTGAAATTTTCACAATTTGGGCTACACGTTCGGGACGATTCGGGACCTTAGGTGACTTGCACAATTCGGGCTGAAACTAGTGCCAAATGAGAGGGTTGGGATAAACATTCAATTGACCATATGTGCCAAAAATTCTCGTTCTTTAGTTTTCGAGTTATAGCCCCTGGAAGTCGAAAACTGCACGACTTTGCCCTCGAATATCTCGACAACGGAGAAAGGAGAATTTCAGGGCATTTTCTCCCAAGAAATATATGGGAATTATCTGTAATTTAGCACAGTTTCACAACGATTCGTGAAAGTCACCTTTTAAGAATAACTTCCACTGCAGGCCCATATATAAAAGTTTGCTCCTTTATTACTCTGCACATGGACAATTATTTGCGCTGTTATTTGCCCCAGGCATGTACCTATGTAATTACCGTTTACAGTGTAAAGATGGATGTTATCGGTCGCTGAACGTCGGAGCAGTAGGCGTTTAATGCATTTTCCCATAGGGTCCAATGCAAAATTGACACCTCATTTTCTCCATTCTCAAGAGCTTTGAGTCTCTGCAAAACATATACATGTGTAGACACAAATAAGTGAAATAGAATGAAGGCTATTTCAGCTTTAGCTTTTATTCCGTTTGGGAGCTAAAGTCGCACAAACTTTTGTTTACAAAAATTTCGATGGCCTATAGTTCGCAAGTTATGCAATCAGTTGACATAAGATTGTGCATGCATGTAGACATGTTAATGACCTTTATATATGCCAAGTTTCAGATGGCTACCTACTCAAACAAGCAAGCAGTAGCGGTTTGAAATTTTCACAATGTGGGCTACACGTTCGGGACGATTCGTGACCTTAGGTGACTTGCACAATTCGGGCTGAAACTAGTGCCAAATGAGAGGGTTGGGATAAACATTCAATTGACCATATGTGCCAAAAATTCTCGATCTTTAGTTTTCGAGTTATAGCCCCTGGAAGTCGAAAGCTGCACGACTTTGCCCTCGAATATCTCGACAACGGAGAAAGGAGAATTTCAGGGCATTTTCTCCCAAGAAATATATGGGAATTATCTGTAATTTAGCACAGTTTCAGAACGATTCGTGAAAGTCACCTTTTAAGAATAACTTCCACTGCAGGCCCATATATAAAAGTTTGCTCCTATATTACTCTGCACATGGACAATTATTTGTGCTGTTATTTGCCCCAGGCATGTACCTATGTAATTACCGTTTACAGTGTAAAGATGGATGTTATCGGTCGCTGAACGTCGGAGCAGTAGGCGTTTAATGCATTTTCCCATAGGGTCCAATGCAAAATTGACACCTCAATTTCTCCATTCTCAAGAGCTTTGAGTCTCTGCAAAACATATACATGTGTAGACACAAATAAGTGAAATAGAATGAAGGCTATTTCAGCTTTAGCTTTTATTCCGTTTGGGAGCTAAAGTCGCACAAACTTTTGTTTACAAAAATTTCGATGGCCTATATGTCGCAAGTTATGCAATCAGTTGACATAAGATTGTGCATGCATGTAGACATGTTAATGACCTTTATATATGCCAAGTTTCAGATGGCTACCTACTCAAACAAGCAAGCAGTAGCGGTTTGAAATTTTCACAATTTGGGCTACACGTTCGGGACGATTCGTGACCTTAGGTGACTTGCACAATTCGGGCTGAAACTAGTGCCAAATGAGAGGGTTGGGATAAACATTCAATTGACCATATGTGCCAACAATTCTCGTTCTTTAGTTTTCGAGTTATAGCCCCTGGAAGTCGAAAGCTGCACGACTTTGCCCTCGAATATCTCGACAACGGAGAAAGGAGAATTTCAGGGCATTTTCTCCCAAGAAATATATGGGAATTATCTGTAATTTAGCACAGTTTCAGAACGATTCGTGAAAGTCACCTTTTAAGAATAACTTCCACTGCAGGCCCATATATAAAAGTTTGCTCTTTTATTACTCTGCACATGGACAATTATTTGCGCTGTTATTTGCCCCAGGCATGTACCTATGTAATTACCGTTTACAGTGTAAAGATGGATGTTATCGGTCGCTGAACGTCGGAGCAGTAGGCGTTTAATGCATTTTCCCATAGGGTCCAATGCAAAATTGACACCTCATTTTCTCCATTCTCAAGAGCTTTGAGTCTCTGCAAAACATATACATGTGTAGACACAAATAAGTGAAATAGAATGAAGGCTATTTCAGCTTTAACTTTTATTCCGTTTGGGAGCTAAAGTCGCACAAACTTTTGTTTACAAACATTTCGATGGCCTATAGTTCGCAAGTTATGCAATCAGTTGACATAAGATTGTGCATGCATGTAGACATGTTAATGACCTTTATATATGCCAAGTTTCAGATGGCTACCTACTCAAACAAGCAAGCAGTAGCGGTTTGAAATTTTCACAATTTGGGCTACACGTTCCGGACGATTCGTGACCTTAAGTGACTTGCACAATTCGGGCTGAAACTAGTGCCAAATGAGAGGGTTGGGATAAACATTCAATTGACCATATGTGCCAAAAATTCTCGTTCTTTAGTTTTTGAGTTATAGCCCCTGGAAGTCGAAAACTGCACGACTTTGCCCTCGAATATCTCGACAACGGAGAAAGGAGAATTTCAGGGCATTTTCTCCCAAGAAATATATGGGAATTATCTGTAATTTAGCACAGTTTCAGAACGATTCGTGAAAGTCACCTTTTAAGAATAACTTCCACTGCAGGCCCATATATAAAAGTTTGCTCCTTTATTACTCTGCACATGGACAATTATTTGCGCTGTTATTTGCCCCAGGCATGTACCTATGTAATTACCGTTTACAGTGTAAAGATGGATGTTATCGGTCGCTGAACGTCGGAGCAGTAGGCGTTTAATGCATTTTCCCATAGGGTCCAATGCAAAATTGACACCTCATTTTCTCCATTCTCAAGAGCTTTGAGTCTCTGCAAAACATATACATGTGTAGACACAAATAAGTGAAATAGAATGAAGGCTATTTCAGCTTTAGCTTTTATTCCGTTTGGGAGCTAAAGTCGCACAAACTTTTGTTTACAAAAATTTCGATGGCCTATAGTTCGCAAGTTATGCAATCAGTTGACATAAGATTGTGCATGCATGTAGACATGTTAATGACCTTTATATATGCCAAGTTTCAGATGGCTACCTACTCAAACAAGCAAGCAGTAGCGGTTTGAAATTTTCACAATTTGGGCTACACGTTCGGGACGATTCGTGACCTAAGGTGACTTGCACAATTCGGGCTGAAACTAGTGCCAAATGAGAGGGTTGGGATAAACATTCAATTGACCATATGTGCCAAAAATTCTCGTTCTTTAGTTTTCGAGTTATAGCCCCTGGAAGTCGAAAACTGCACGACTTTGCCCTCGAATATCTCGACAACGGAGAAAGGAGAATTTCAGGGCATTTTCTCCCAAGAAATATATGGGAATTATCTGTAATTTAGCACAGTTTCAGAACGATTCGTGAAAGTCACCTATTAAGAATAACTTCCACTGCAGGCCCATATATAAAAGTTTGCTCCTTTATTACTCTGCACATGGACAATTATTTGCGCTGTTATTTGCCCCAGGCATGTACCTATGTAATTACCGTTTACAGTGTAAAGATGGATGTTATCGGTCGCTGAACGTCGGAGCAGTAGGCGTTTAATGCATTTTCCCATAGGGCCCAATGCAAAATTGACACCTCATTTTCTCCATTCTCAAGAGCTTTGAGTCTCTGCAAAACATATACATGTGTAGACACAAATAAGTAAAATAGAATGAAGGCTATTTCAGCTTTAGCTTTTATTCCGTTTGGGAGCTAAAGTCGCACAAACTTTTGTTTACAAAAATTTCGATGGCCTATTGTTCGCAAGTTATGCAATCAGTTGACATAAGATTGTGCATGCATGTAGACATGTTAATGACCTTTATATATGCCAAGTTTCAGATGGCTACCTACTCAAACAAGCAAGCAGTAGCGGTTTGAAATTTTCACAATTTGGGCTACACGTTCGGGACGATTCGTGACCTTAGGTGACTTGCACAATTCGGGCTGAAACTAGTGCCAAATGAGAGGGTTGGGATAAACATTCAATTGACCATATGTGCCAAAAATTCTCGTTCTTTAGTTTTCGAGTTATAGCCCCTGGAAGTCGAAAACTGCACGAATTTGCCCTCGAATATCTCGACAACGGAGAAAGGAGAATTTCAGGGCATTTTCTCCCAAGAAATATATGGGAATTATCTGTAATTTAGCACAGTTTCAGAACGATTCGTGAAAGTCACCTTTTAAGAATAACTTCCACTGCAGGCCCATATATAAAAGTTTGCTCCTTTATTACTCTGCACATGGACAATTATTTGCGCTGTTATTTGCCCCAGGCATGTACCTATGTAATTACCGTTTACAGTGTAAAGATGGATGTTATCGGTCGCTGAACGTCGGAGCAGTAGGCGTTTAATGCATTTTCCCATAGGGTCCAATGCAAAATTGACACCTCATTTTCTCCATTCTCAAGAGCTTTGAGTCTCTGCAAAACATATACATGTGTAGACACAAATAAGTGAAATAGAATGAAGGCTATTTTAGCTTTAGCTTTTATTCCGTTTGGGAGCTAAAGTCGCACAAACTTTTGTTTACAAAAATTTCGATGGCCTATAGTTCGCAAGTTATGCAATCAGTTGACATAAGATTGTGCATGCATGTAGACATGTTAATGACCTTTATATATGCCAAGTTTCAGATGGCTACCTACTCAAACAAGCAAGCAGTAGCGGTTTGAAATTTTCACAATTTGGGCTACACGTTCGGGACGATACGTGACCTTAGGTGACTTGCACAATTCGGGCTGAAACTAGTGCCAAATGAGAGGGTTGGGATAAACATTCAATTGACCATATGTGCCAAAAATTCTCGTTCTTTAGTTTTCGAGTTATAGCCCCTGGAAGTCGAAAACTGCACGACTTTGCCCTCGAATATCTCGACAACGGAGAAAGGAGAATTTCAGGGCATTTTCTCCCAAGAAATATATGGGAATTATCTGTAATTTAGCACAGTTTCAGAACGATTCGTGAAAGTCACCTTTTAAGAATAACTTCCACTGCAGGCCCATATATAAAAGTTTGCTCCTTTATTACTCTGCACATGGACAATTATTTGCGCTGTTATTTGCCCCAGGCATGTATCTATGTAATTACCGTTTACAGTGTAAAGATGGATGTTATCGGTCGCTGAACGTCGGAGCAGTAGGCGTTTAATGCATTTTCCCATAGGGTCCAATGCAAAATTGACACCTCATTTTCTCCATTCTCAAGAGCTTTGAGTCTCTGCAAAACATATACATGTGTAGACACAAATAAGTGAAATAGAATGAAGGCTATTTCAGCTTTAGCTTTTATTCCGTTTGGGAGCTAAAGTCGCACAAACTTTTGTTTACAAAAATTTCGATGGCCTATATGTCGCAAGTTATGCAATCAGTTGACATAAGATTGTGCATGCATGTAGACATGTTAATGACCTTTATATATGCCAAGTTTCAGATGGCTACCTACTCAAACAAGCAAGCAGTAGCGGTTTGAAATTTTCACAATTTGGGCTACACGTTCGGGACGATTCGTGACCTTAGGTGACTTGCACAATTCGGGCTGAAACTAGTGCCAAATGAGAGGGTTGGGATAAACATTCAATTGACCATATGTGCCAAAAATTCTCGTTCTTTAGTTTTCGAGTTATAGCCCCTGGAAGTCGAAAACTGCACGACTTTGCCCTCGAATATCTCGACAACGGAGAAAGGAGAATTTCAGGGCATTTTCTCCCAAGAAATATATGGGAATTATCTGTAATTTAGCACAGTTTCAGAACGATTCGTGAAAGTCACCTTTTAAGAATAACTTCCACTGCAGGCCCATATATAAAAGTTTGCTCCTTTATTACTCTGCACATGGACAATTATTTGCGCTGTTATTTGCCCCAGGCATGTACCTATGTAATTACCGTTTACAGTGTAAAGATGGATGTTATCGGTCGCTGAACGTCGGAGCAGTAGGCGTTTAATGCATTTTCCCATAGGGTCCAATGCAAAATTGACACCTCATTTTCTCCATTCTCAAGAGCTTTGAGTCTCTGCAAAACATATACATGTGTAGACACAAATAAGTGAAATAGAATGAAGGCTATTTCAGCTTTAGCTTTTATTCCGTTTGGGAGCTAAAGTCGCACAAACTTTTGTTTACAAAAATTTCGATGGCCTATAGTTCGCAAGTTATGCAATCAGTTGACATAAGATTGTGCATGCATGTAGACATGTTAATGACCTTTATATATGCCAAGTTTCAGATGGCTACCTACTCAAACAAGCAATCAGTAGCGGTTTGAAATTTTCACAATTTGGGCTACACGTTCGGGACGATTCGTGACCTTAGGTGACTTGCACAATTCGGGCTGAAACTAGTGCCAAATGAGAGGGTTGGGATAAACATTCAATTGACCATATGTGCCAAAAATTCTCGTTCTTTAGTTTTCGAGTTATAGCCCCTGGAAGTCGAAAACTGCACGACTTTGCCCTCGAATATCTCGACAACGGAGAAAGGAGAATTTCAGGGCATTTTCTCCCAAGAAATATATGGGAATTATCTGTAATTTAGCACAGTTTCAGAACGATTCGTGAAAGTCACCTTTTAAGAATAACTTCCACTGCAGGCCCATATATAAAAGTTTGCTCCTTTATTACTCTGCACATGGACAATTATTTGCGCTGTTATTTGCCCCAGGCATGTACCTATGTAATTACCGTTTACAGTGTAAAGATGGATGTTATCGGTCGCTGAACGTCGGAGCAGTAGGCGTTTAATGCATTTTCCCATAGGGTCCAATGCAAAATTGACACCTCATTTTCTCCATTCTCAAGAGCTTTGAGTCTCTGCAAAACATATACATGTGTAGACACAAATAAGTGAAATAGAATGAAGGCTATTTTAGCTTTAGCTTTTATTCCGTTTGGGAGCTAAAGTCGCACAAACTTTTGTTTACAAAAATTTCGATGGCCTATAGTTCGCAAGTTATGCAATCAGTTGACATAAGATTGTGCATGCATGTAGACATGTTAATGACCTTTATATATGCCAAGTTTCAGATGGCTACCTACTCAAACAAGCAAGCAGTAGCGGTTTGAAATTTTCACAATTTGGGCTACACGTTCGGGACGATACGTGACCTTAGGTGACTTGCACAATTCGGGCTGAAACTAGTGCCAAATGAGAGGGTTGGGATAAACATTCAATTGACCATATGTGCCAAAAATTCTCGTTCTTTAGTTTTCGAGTTATAGCCCCTGGAAGTCGAAAACTGCACGACTTTGCCCTCGAATATCTCGACAACGGAGAAAGGAGAATTTCAGGGCATTTTCTCCCAAGAAATATATGGGAATTATCTGTAATTTAGCACAGTTTCAGAACGATTCGTGAAAGTCACCTTTTAAGAATAACTTCCACTGCAGGCCCATATATAAAAGTTTGCTCCTTTATTACTCTGCACATGGACAATTATTTGCGCTGTTATTTGCCCCAGGCATGTATCTATGTAATTACCGTTTACAGTGTAAAGATGGATGTTATCGGTCGCTGAACGTCGGAGCAGTAGGCGTTTAATGCATTTTCCCATAGGGTCCAATGCAAAATTGACACCTCATTTTCTCCATTCTCAAGAGCTTTGAGTCTCTGCAAAACATATACATGTGTAGACACAAATAAGTGAAATAGAATGAAGGCTATTTCAGCTTTAGCTTTTATTCCGTTTGGGAGCTAAAGTCGCACAAACTTTTGTTTACAAAAATTTCGATGGCCTATAGTTCGCAAGTTATGCAATCAGTTGACATAAGATTGTGCATGCATGTAGACATGTTAATGACCTTTATATATGCCAAGTTTCAGATGGCTACCTACTCAAACAAGCAAGCAGTAGCGGTTTGAAATTTTCACAATTTGGGCTACACGTTCGGGACGATTCGGGACCTTAGGTGACTTGCACAATTCGGGCTGAAACTAGTGCCAAATGAGAGGGTTGGGATAAACATTCAATTGACCATATGTGCCAAAAATTCTCGTTCTTTAGTTTTCGAGTTATAGCCCCTGGAAGTCGAAAACTGCACGACTTTGCCCTCGAATATCTCGACAACGGAGAAAGGAGAATTTCAGGGCATTTTCTCCCAAGAAATATATGGGAATTATCTGTAATTTAGCACAGTTTCAGAACGATTCGTGAAAGTCACCTTTTAAGAATAACTTCCACTGCAGGCCCATATATAAAAGTTTGCTCCTTTATTACTCTGCACATGGACAATTATTTGCGCTGTTATTTGCCCCAGGCATGTATCTATGTAATTACCGTTTACAGTGTAAAGATGGATGTTATCGGTCGCTGAACGTCGGAGCAGTAGGCGTTTAATGCATTTTCCCATAGGGTCCAATGCAAAATTGACACCTCATTTTCTCCATTCTCAAGAGCTTTGAGTCTCTGCAAAACATATACATGTGTAGACACAAATAAGTGAAATAGAATGAAGGCTATTTCAGCTTTAGCTTTTATTCCGTTTGGGAGCTAAAGTCGCACAAACTTTTGTTTACAAAAATTTCGATGGCCTATAGTTCGCAAGTTATGCAATCAGTTGACATAAGATTGTGCATGCATGTAGACATGTTAATGACCTTTATATATGCCAAGTTTCAGATGGCTACCTACTCAAACAAGCAAGCAGTAGCGGTTTGAAATTTTCACAATGTGGGCTACACGTTCGGGACGATTCGTGACCTTAGGTGACTTGCACAATTCGGGCTGAAACTAGTGCCAAATGAGAGGGTTGGGATAAACATTCAATTGACCATATGTGCCAAAAATTCTCGATCTTTAGTTTTCGAGTTATAGCCCCTGGAAGTCGAAAGCTGCACGACTTTGCCCTCGAATATCTCGACAACGGAGAAAGGAGAATTTCAGGGCATTTTCTCCCAAGAAATATATGGGAATTATCTGTAATTTAGCACAGTTTCAGAACGATTCGTGAAAGTCACCTTTTAAGAATAACTTCCACTGCAGGCCCATATATAAAAGTTTGCTCCTATATTACTCTGCACATGGACAATTATTTGTGCTGTTATTTGCCCCAGGCATGTACCTATGTAATTACCGTTTACAGTGTAAAGATGGATGTTATCGGTCGCTGAACGTCGGAGCAGTAGGCGTTTAATGCATTTTCCCATAGGGTCCAATGCAAAATTGACACCTCAATTTCTCCATTCTCAAGAGCTTTGAGTCTCTGCAAAACATATACATGTGTAGACACAAATAAGTGAAATAGAATGAAGGCTATTTCAGCTTTAGCTTTTATTCCGTTTGGGAGCTAAAGTCGCACAAACTTTTGTTTACAAAAATTTCGATGGCCTATATGTCGCAAGTTATGCAATCAGTTGACATAAGATTGTGCATGCATGTAGACATGTTAATGACCTTTATATATGCCAAGTTTCAGATGGCTACCTACTCAAACAAGCAAGCAGTAGCGGTTTGAAATTTTCACAATTTGGGCTACACGTTCGGGACGATTCGTGACCTTAGGTGACTTGCACAATTCGGGCTGAAACTAGTGCCAAATGAGAGGGTTGGGATAAACATTCAATTGACCATATGTGCCAACAATTCTCGTTCTTTAGTTTTCCAGTTATAGCCCCTGGAAGTCGAAAACTGCACGACTTTGCCCTCGAATATCTCGACAACGGAGAAAGGAGAATTTCAGGGCATTTTCTCCCAAGAAATATATGGGAATTATCTGTAATTTAGCACAGTTTCAGAACGATTCGTGAAAGTCACCTTTTAAGAATAACTTCCACTGCAGGCCCATATATAAAAGTTTGCTCTTTTATTACTCTGCACATGGACAATTATTTGCGCTGTTATTTGCCCCAGGCATGTACCTATGTAATTACCGTTTACAGTGTAAAGATGGATGTTATCGGTCGCTGAACGTCGGAGCAGTAGGCGTTTAATGCATTTTCCCATAGGGTCCAATGCAAAATTGACACCTCATTTTCTCCATTCTCAAGAGCTTTGAGTCTCTGCAAAACATATGCATGTGTAGACACAAATAAGTGAAATAGAATGAAGGCTATTTCAGCTTTAACTTTTATTCCGTTTGGGAGCTAAAGTCGCACAAACTTTTGTTTACAAAAATTTCGATGGCCTATAGTTCGCAAGTTATGCAATCAGTTGACATAAGATTGTGCATGCATGTAGACATGTTAATGACCTTTATATATGCCAAGTTTCAGATGGCTACCTACTCAAACAAGCAAGCAGTAGCGGTTTGAAATTTTCACAATTTGGGCTACACGTTCGGGACGATTCGTGACCTTAAGTGACTTGCACAATTCGGGCTGAAACTAGTGCCAAATGAGAGGGTTGGGATAAACATTCAATTGACCATATGTGCCAAAAATTCTCGTTCTTTAGTTTTTGAGTTATAGCCCCTGGAAGTCGAAAACTGCACGACTTTGCCCTCGAATATCTCGACAACGGAGAAAGGAGAATTTCAGGGCATTTTCTCCCAAGAAATATATGGGAATTATCTGTAATTTAGCACAGTTTCAGAACGATTCGTGAAAGTCACCTTTTAAGAATAACTTCCACTGCAGGCCCATACCATATATAAAAGTTTGCTCCTTTATTACTCTGCACATGGACAATTATTTGCGCTGTTATTTGCCCCAGGCATGTACCTATGTAATTACCGTTTACAGTGTAAAGATGGATGTTATCGGTCGCTGAACGTCGGAGCAGTAGGCGTTTAATGCATTTTCCCATAGGGTCCAATGCAAAATCGACACCTCATTTTCTCCATTCTCAAGAGCTTTGAGTCTCTGCAAAACATATACATGTGTAGACACAAATAAGTGAAATAGAATGAAGGCTATTTCAGCTTTAGCTTTTATTCCGTTTGGGAGCTAAAGTCGCACAAACTTTTGTTTACAAAAATTTCGATGGCCTATAGTTCGCAAGTTATGCAATCAGTTGACATAAGATTGTGCATGCATGTAGACATGTTAATGACCTTTATATATGCCAAGTTTCAGATGGCTACCTACTCAAACAAGCAAGCAGTAGCGGTTTGAAATTTTCACAATTTGGGCTACACGTTCGGGACGATTCGTGACCTTAGGTGACTTGCACAATTCGGGCTGAAACTAGTGCCAAATGAGAGGGTTGGGATAAACATTCAATAGACCATATGTGCCAAAAATTCTCGTTCTTTAGTTTTCGAGTTATAGCCCCTGGAAGTCGAAAACTGCACGACTTTGCCCTCGAATATCTCGACAACGGAGAAAGGAGAATTTCAGGGCATTTTCTCCCAAGAAATATATGGGAATTATCTGTTATTTAGCACAGTTTCAGAACGATTAGTGAAAGTCACCTTTTAAGAATAACTTCCACTGCAGGCCCATATATAAAAGTTTGCTCCTTTATTACTCTGCACATGGACAATTATTTGCGCTGTTATTTGCCCCAGGCATGTACCTATGTAATTACCGTTTACAGTGTAAAGATGGATGTTATCGGTCGCTGAACGTCGGAGCAGTAGGCGTTTAATGCATTTTCCCATAGGGTCCAATGCAAAATCGACACCTCATTTTCTCCATTCTCAAGAGCTTTGAGTCTCTGCAAAACATATACATGTGTAGACACAAATAAGTGAAATAGAATGAAGGCTATTTCAGCTTTAGCTTTTATTCCGATTGGGAGCTAAAGTCGCACAAACTTTTGTTTACAAAAATTTCGATGGCCTATAGTTCGCAAGTTATGCAATCAGTTGACATAAGATTGTGCATGCATGTAGACATGTTAATGACCTTTATATATGCCAAGTTTCAGATGGCTACCTACTCAAACAAGCAAGCAGTAGCGGTTTGAAATTTTCACAATTTGGGCTACACGTTCGGGACGATTCGTGACCTTAGGTGACTTGCACAATTCGGGCTGAAACTAGTGCCAAATGAGAGGGTTGGGATAAACATTCAATTGACCATATGTGCCAAAAATTCTCGTTCTTTAGTTTTCGAGTTATAGCCCCTGGAAGTCGAAAACTGCACGACTTTGCCCTCGAATATCTCGACAACGGAGAAAGGAGAATTTCAGGGCATTTTCTCCCAAGAAATATATGGGAATTATCTGTAATTTAGCACAGTTTCAGAACGATTCGTGAAAGTCACCTTTTAAGAATAACTTCCACTGCAGGCCCATATATAAAAGTTTGCTCCTTTATTACTCTGCACATGGACAATTATTTGCGCTGTTATTTGCCCCAGGCATGTACCTATGTAATTACCGTTTACAGTGTAAAGCTGGATGTTATCGGTCGCTGAACGTCGGAGCAGTAGGCGTTTAATGCATTTTCCCATAGGGTCCAATGCAAAATTGACACCTCATTTTCTCCATTCTCAAGAGCTTTGAGTCTCTGCAAAACATATACATGTGTAGACACAAATAAGTGAATTAGAATGAAGGCTATTTCAGCTTTAGCTTTTATTCCGTTTGGGAGCTAAAGTCGCACAAACTTTTGTTTACAAAAATTTCGATGGCCTATAGTTCGCAAGTTATGCAATCAGTTGACATAAGATTGTGCATGCATGTAGACATGTTAATGACCTTTATATATGCCAAGTTTCAGATGGCTACCTACTCAAACAAGCAAGCAGTAGCGGTTTGAAATTTTCACAATTTGGGCTACACGTTCGGGACGATTCGTGACCTTAGGTGACTTGCAC
This sequence comes from Ctena decussata, assembly GCA_963989385.1. NCBI lineage: Eukaryota > Metazoa > Mollusca > Bivalvia > Lucinida > Lucinidae > Ctena > Ctena decussata. Next base: position 53,003,173 of record OZ022510.1, on the reverse strand, counting down.
AATTCGGGCTGAAACTAGTGCCAAATGAGAGGGTTGGGATAAACATTCAATTGACCATATGTGCCAAAAATTCTCGTTCTTTAGTTTTCGAGTTATAGCCCCTGGAAGTCGAAAACTGCACGACTTTGCCCTCGAATATCTCGACAACGGAGAAAGGAGAATTTCAGGGCATTTTCTCCCAAGAAATATATGGGAATTATCTGTAATTTAGCACAGTTTCAGAACGATTCGTGAAAGTCACCTTTTAAGAATAACTTCCACTGCAGGCCCATATATAAATGTTTGCTCCTTTATTACTCTGCACATGGACAATTATTTGCGCTGTTATTTGCCCCAGGCATGTACCTATGTAATTACCGTTTACAGTGTAAAGATGGATGTTATCGGTCGCTGAACGTCGGAGCAGTAGGCGTTTAATGCATTTTCCCATAGGGTCCAATGCAAAATTGACACCTCATTTTCTCCATTCTCAAGAGCTTTGAGTCTCTGCAAAACATATACATGTGTAGACACAAATATGTGAAATAGAATGAAGGCTATTTCAGCTTTAGCTTTTATTCCGTTTGGGAGCTAAAGTCGCACAAACTTTTGTTTACAAAAATTTCGATGGCCTATAGTTCGCAAGTTATGCAATCAGTTGACATAAGATTGTGCATGCATGTAGACATGTTAATGACCTTTATGTAACCGCATTAAGTTGAAGTGAAATTTCAAGGTAAATAAAATTAATTTAAGTTCTCATTTTCTCTATTTATTCATCATGAGCATCATCCAAACCATAGCAAACAGTTACACATCACAGAGCATCATTTAATAACAACCACAGCAACAATGGTCCTGTAATTAAACATAAAATATCATAACTACAAATTCTTGGTTCATAGTCTTTTGGTGTACATGTATATGTATATTGTAAACTATGAAACTGAAGAGTGTAAATAGTAAATAAAGCAGACCAGTAGTCACTCTATATACTATTTACTAATTCAGTATGTGTCTGAGAATACTGAAAGTAGCATTCTTGAATATTTATATGTATAAAGGGAGATAATTCTACCATTTGGTAAAAGTATGCCTCAAAATCAATAAATCATATTATCACATATTCTCATCACTGCAGGACCATTTTGTATCAAGATAAATATTTAAAACACATCAAACAAAACATTTCATATGCCAGAATGCCAGAGACTTGATTCATACACTGCACCACTACTGTCATGGTGACATATAATGATGTGACCCTCTGACCTCCATCATTTCATAATAGCATCTTTATCAAAATAATAAAACAATAATTGACTCACCAAACTGTGGGCTTGAACCATCAGAAACAGCCATCTTCATCTCCACACTGCATTCTCGACCGTGAAGTTACAAACTGCAATCACCAAAAGAAACATGCACAAAACAATGTGAATTAGATGTTAGTAATTATAGAGGGATAGAAAGAAATACAGTTTACTCGCATTCATAAATTTATCAAATTTCCTTGTACTGTAAACTTCGGCCAAATGTGCGTCCTTCTATACTAAAACTTTGGCAAACAATGTTAGGTAGTCATTTTACACTTAGACATGTTGCCCACACCTTTGACTTCTTTTTTAAAACACGCAACTTGTTCTAGGCAAATGATAAATAATAACCATTTTAAGAATGACTACAAAAGCAAATGAATTCTTGTGGAATTGTGTTACTGACAATGACAATAAATGTTCAGACTGAAATAAGATTCTATTTATCGCTTGCTCAATTTCAAAACCAAAAATAGCATGGAAAGCCTTACCAAAATAACAGCATTCAAAACCCAATAAACTGAATACTCACTAGAGCCAAAGTATCTTTCTTTTATCCAAAAAGTTCCACAAAAGTTATTCCAAGGAGAAATATTAAAAGTTAAACAACATCCTTCATTTCATCTATCTCTCTTTACAGCTGACCAAAAACTGATTTAGTTTGTGATCTTTTCATATTTACATAATAACTGACCAATCAGGTGAATAGAATAATCAGTTCAACACAAAAGAAAGTGGCAGCTTTCTTTCTCACCTTTTAACAGTAAACTGTTCAAGCCAAAACAACACAGTAGGTAAACTGTTTAAAGAGAAACCCATTTCCCACCGAGTCTGTTCAATGTAGACCCGGACAATACCAATCAAAGAATTAGAATGAAGTTATTAATAGCTAATATAAGCTATTAACTCTGAATATATGTACAAAACATATGGTCAAAGGAAAAGGATTTTAAAACCAGTTAAAACGGATAAAATCACCACTGTCACACCCTCCCCCCTTCTGTCAAATGACGTCCCGTCATTTAATTAACGTCACTAAGACCTTTAACGACAGCATATATTGCATCTGGATGCAGCTGTACAAGCGTGCTCGGACTAAACAGATTCTTTAGCATATTGCCTTTAGTTGAAACTGACATGCAATAATCACCACTTTCTTGCCAGGTTGGTTTTTTTCTATTTCTGGCGGATCTTCTTAATTCCGGTTTAGGTTTGTTTTCCTGAACCACATCTTTTAACTGTGTATGCTCATCATGACTGCTTTCAGTCTCTAAACAAGAAGCACCTTCATTGTCGGCTGAAACATTAGGATCAGTGACAGCTATATCTTCACCTAACTCTAAAATATCATGCTGATCTGGAGTATGGGCGTCCCCATAATCCATCGGATCTGCAGAACCATGAGTACTCATGTCTACTATATCTCTATCACTCTGATCAGCAGTGTCCACAGCTGATCGAGAAACTTCTCCTCTAGCTTCTTCTTCTTCTTGATCTGAATGAGTATGGATTGTTGTATCATCTACAATCATACTTCTTTCTTTTTCATCTGCATCTGTATTTAAATCAGGAGGTTCTTTGGCTATTTCTGTAATAACCATCTCCTCTTCACTGTCTGACATATATTCAATATCTCTTTTATTTTCTGTTTGAGTTTCTTGTTTAGTCCGACACCTTTTTGGGACAGAGGGTTTCTTCCTTGGCAAAGGGATTGGAACCTTAGGTTTGTCTTCAGCTTTTTCTCTAGAGGCCAGTTCTGGATTCTTTATATTCGGACTTTCATCTAATAAACCACTTCCTAAATGGAAGAGATTATTTCGATGTAAAGTCCTGACTGAACACTGTCCATGTTCTCTTTTCACCCTATAGACTGGTATATCAACGTTAGGTTGATCTACAACAACATAAACATCTGCTGTCCACTTATCAGCAAGTTTATGTTTCCCTTCATGTGCTAGAATTTTTACCAGCACTCTGTCTCCAGCAAAGAGTTTAGCAGCCTTTGCTTTCAAATCATAATTGCGTTTCTGTTTTTCTCTTGCTATATCTGCATTTTTCTGTACCTTTTCAAATGCATTTGTGATTTTATCTCTTAAATCACTGACATACTCATCATACGACCTTTCTTTAGCACTTTCACTTTTTAAGCTAAAAGCCAAATCAACTGGCAATCTGGGTTCTCTCCCAAACAATAATAAGTATGGGGAGTATCCAGTGCTTTCATGTCGTATACAATTGTATGCATGTACAAGAGAAGGGAGAAACTGTTTCCAGTTTTTCTTCTTTTCTGGCTCTAGAGTACCAAGCATAGAAATAAGTGTTCTGTTGAACCTTTCTGTCATACCATTCCCTGAAGCATGATATGGCGTAGTCCGACTTTTCTTGATGCCCATAAGGTCACACAACTGTTTAATGATATCACTCTCAAAGTTTGCTCCTTGGTCAGAGTGAAGTCTGGCAGGAAATCCATACTTTACAATGAATTCATTGTACAGAACATCGGCAGTAGTTTTTGCTGTTTGATTACGAGTTGGAACAGCTACTGCAAACCTGGTGAAGTGATCTGTGATCACTAGCACATTTGAAATATTACCTTTAGATGGTTCCAAAGTTAAATAATCCAAACATACTAGCTCTAACGGGTATGTTGATGTTATGTTCACAAGAGGAGCTCTCACATCTGTTTTTGACTTTCTTCTTATACATCGGCCACAGTTTTTAATCCAAGACTCTGTATCTGTTGTCATTCCAGGCCAGAAAAACCTGTCACGCAACAGAGACAAAGTCCTGTCCTTACTGGGATGACCCATATCATTATGTAATCCTGTGAGAACTTCCTCTATAAAACAAGCTGGAAGAACCAACTGGTTCTTCTTATCATCTTCACCTTGAACCTGCCTATAAAGAACACCTCTGATGAGTTTGAGAGAGTCAAAATGCTTAAGCATTGTAAAATCTTCTCTTGTATGAAGATTGCTCTTGAGAGGCACTTTCTTATCTCTTACTGCTCTTACCCAGTAACCAACAAATTCATCATTTAACTGTTCTTTACGTATCTGTCTTATCTCTTTCTGAGCCATTGGCTCACCAGGAAATTCTGTAGCCTCAATAATGTCAACAGACATATGTAATGTCTCAAATGGAGGCGTAACTAAAGCACCACAGACAACTTTGATTGTTTCCTTTGGAATTTCTTTCACTTGTTCTTCTACAGTGCCAGGGTATCTAGAAAGAATGTCAGCGTCTGTGTTTAACTTACCTGGCCTGTAAATAATATTGAAATCATATGGTGCTAAAGTTGAGAGCCACCTGTGACCTGTTGCATCGAGTTTTGCTTTGGAAAGGGCATAAGTCAATGGATTATTGTCTGTGACCACAGTAAATTTAGCCCCATATAAGTAATCGTGCAGCTTTTCTGTTATTGCCCATTTCAAGGCCAAAAACTCTAACTTTGCTGCAGGATAGTTTTTCTCGGATCTTTTTAGACCTCTACTCGCATAGCTTATCACTCTCATTTCATTGTTTTGCTTTTGATAAAGCACGGCTCCTAATCCAATTGAGCTAGCATCTGTATGTAGTTCAAATGGACCATCATAGTTTGCATAGCCAAGCACACGGGGAGACGATAAAAGTTCCTTTAAGTGATTAAAGGCTTCTTCTTGTGTTTTACCCCATACAAAGGGTTTGACTGATTTGACCTTCTTTCCATTTTTGACAGTAGTGTTTGGGTGCAACTCTGTAAGCGGTTTGGCGATTTTAGAAAAATCTTTTACAAACCGCCTATAATATCCTGCGAAAGATGTAAACTTTCTTACCTCTTCCGCATTTTGAGGAGTTGGCCAGTTTTTAACTTTAGCTATCTTTTCTGGATCAGCCTGGATGCCTTTCTCTGACACTATATGACCTACATACTTTACTTCGGTCTGAAGGAGCATACACTTTTTGGGGTTTAATTTTAAATTACATTCCTTCAATCTGTTTAGAACTTTGTCTAATCTTTCAATATGCTCTTCAAGAGAGCTAGAAAAAATAATCAGGTCATCCAGGTAAATGGCACAAATTTTCATGTTCAGATCACCTAAACACTGCTCCATCAACCTTTGATATGTCGCTGGGGCATTGTTTAAGCCGAAAGGGAGCCTGTTAAACTCCCAAAAGCCTAGAGGACCAACAGTGAAGGCAGTCCGACATTTGTGCTCCTCAAACACCTCCACTTGATGGTACCCTGACTTCATATCCAAGACGGTGAAATATTTTGAGCCAGCCAAAGTATCTAATAATTCTTCTATTCGTGGAAGTGCGTACGAATCTTTTATTGTTCGTTTATTGAGCTGACGATAGTCAACACACATTCGTAACTTTCCATCATGTTTACGGACTAAAACGACGTTTGACGCCCACGGCGAATGTGACGGTCTGATAATGCCACTAGCGGCTAATTGTTCGATGTGTGACCTAACTTCATCAATCATCGCAGGCGGAATGCGTCTGTGTCGTTGTTTGAATGGTGTGTCATCCGTTAAGTTTATCATATGCTTTACAAATGTGCAATGGCCTATATCGGTGTCGCCGGATGAAAAGATATCTTCATGTTTTTGTAAAAGATTGAAAATACTTTCTTTTTCATTTTCTGATAGACCTTCTGTTTCAACTGTAACTTGGTCTAAAACTGATGTAGGTTTATCATCTGATTTAGATATTTGGTAAGTCATGTCTACTGAAACAGGTTGTAACTCACAAATGATTGCCCTTGGAGGTATTGTTAAAGTTGATGTTGTGACATTTGAAATTTGAACATGAAGTAAGCCATTCTGTCCAAAGTTGTAAGTAATCACACCTGGTGTTATTTCAAATTCACTTGGAACAATGGAATCTTCTGTTTCAGTAAACATGGCACACGTAGTCTGAAATTCTAGTTCTTTACTAGTCACACATTGTATTGTAATAGTACTATTTGCTGGTATTGTAATGTTTTTGTTCTCGGCACTGCGTATGATGGCTAATTTATTTTTATTTCTTTTAAGCTCTCTTTCTCTGATTACCATACACCTAAAAGCTAAGTACCAACACGTATGTAGCGCAGCATTTTGCAAAAAATTGACTCCTAGTGTTTCCTTGCAACTCTTTAAGAACTCTGCTAAAACGTTTGTGCCTAAGAGTATTGGTACATTTTTATTATAGTCTGTATCTGGGACTACTAATAATACAGAATCTTGAACATGCTTATTAGGAATTCCTAGTGACTGAATTTTCACTTGTATATAGCCTGAATAAGGCATAGAACTACCGTCAGCACATTCAAGTTTCAATAAACCATTCAAAGGCATGAGTTCTATGTGACTGAAATTGTTTTCATAGAATGTTTGACTGATTGTACTAACACATGAACCAGTGTCAAGCAGTGCTCTGGTATTTAAATTTTCTACCATTATGGCAACTTCGTTGCTGCTTCCAACGATATTAGATACTTTGGGGCATGTTCTGACACCGCCTATAGACAGCCCCTGTCCATAGGCCTCAGTCAGTTTAAATATTTTCTGCTATGGTCCATTCTCACTGGACATCTCCACTGAAAATGGCCATACTGCCGACAACGGAAACAAAGTGGACCGGTATTAAAACTTTCTTCAACCCCTTCTGCTTGTTCTTGGCTATAGTTTACTCTTTGGGGCATATTTTGGGAATTACTGTTTTGATGACTTGTATTAAGTTCAGGCCCCTGTCCCTGCCTTTGATCTGTTGCTGGATAATTATTGCCAGCAGAATAACTACTGTACTGATTTCTTGGGTTAAAATATTGCCTTGGTGTTTGTTGTGGTTGGGAATAACTTTTGTGACCACCTCTCCTTTTATTAAAACCATCATTTCTGTATTGCACATTTGAATCTGTGTTTTGGTAAAATGTTTCTTGTGAACCTGAGTAATTACCCCTTCCTTTACTTTTACCTCTACCTCTGTTTGAATTAAATGACTGATTACTTGCTTGATTAGTATTTACCTTTTTCTCTAATTGCTGTACTGTATTTGACAAAGACTGTATCATTGTTTTCACTTCTTTTAAATCACTAGTGTCCTTATTTGATGTTTTTGATTCAGGGCAGTCCGGGATCTTGGCCTCAGGATGTAAATGATCTTGTTCTAATTTTCTAATTTCTACCCTTAACTGGTCAAAATCTGTTATCTTTTCAAATTTGTATCCTGAAATATCTTTAAGTGATGGTTTCAGGCCTTGCCAAAACATGTTTCGAAGCATTTCATTTACATTTTTTGGATCTATTAATTTTCTTTCAACTGCTGATGACAATATGTCTTCTAAACGACAAGACCATTTTGTTACATCTTCTCCCTCTGCTTGCTTGGCACTATAAAATTTAGCTAAGAGATGTTCTTTAGTATCTACTTCTCCGTAAACACTGTCAAATTTATGTAATATTTCCTCAATGGTTGCCCCAATACCTAGCCTTCTTACAATACTACTTGCTTCTCCTCTAAGAGAACGTCTTACAGCTTGGGCAATATACTCAGGTTTATGTGTTTTTTCTTGCAACAAACATTTTACCTCATAAACCCACTGAGCATATGATGCTTCTCCTTTGACTTTATCTCCATAGAAACAAGATATGCGTGGCTGTTGAGGAGTAACAACAGTTTCTTTTGAAGTGCCACCGGAGGTGCCACTTGCAGTGCCACTTGCGGTTGCAGCTGTAGATATACCAGGCTCATCCTTAACCTCACTGAAAGCTTTTAACCACAACGCGAAATCCTCAGGTGTGTCAGCCTTAGGTTTAAGTTTAAGCTTATTAAAAGCTTCAATTAGTTTCTTTCCTTCCTCATCTGTTAATTCTGCCATAGCTATTAATATGTTTGGGAAATGAAATTCAATAAAACAGAACTGATTTTCTCTACACCTTAATTACACTGAATAAGAATAAGTTCCTCTCCCTATCATAAATGAGTGAAATACTACTTTACCACGGCCAAACAATGAAATACGTGTCGGAAACCAATGTCCACACAGCGTAAACTATGCAAGGCAGTGATAGAAAAATTCACTCACTTATAACAGCGAGGACATAATGTAAGAACTATTCTTCTAAGCCAGTACTGTGATAGCAATGGTATTGCATGAATCCCATCTGACAGCAAACTCCACGAAAATTTGTATGATTTGTGTCCTGGGTTACTCTTCTTGCTTTTATATAAATCAATACCAAATAATGGTACTTTTATTCCAGATGTCTTATTGATATCTCTAATTGATTCATTTAATTGTTCAATCTGTGAATTCAATATTTCTGTATTTGCTTTATAATTTTCAAAGTGTGGGTCACCTTTGCTTTTGTTCCAAATACAAATAGAATATTGGGGTACCTCAAGAAAAGCTAACTCTACTTTACACCCATATTTTTGTACTGCAACCAGAATTCGTCTGTACTGCACGAGAATATCTTCAACTGTATTATGATCTAAATCAATGCACCTTCTAGGCTTTGACTGGTTTTCACAATTTGACCTTGATACTGACTGAAATTTTGTCAAGTCACAAGTCCCTGTCCAAACAAGAAGTAAAATCTGACCGTAAGTTTCAACAAAATAGTCCAAATTGTCAATAATGTAATTAGCAGCTTGAACTGAGTTTCTGCCACCTTTGCATCGCCAAACAATACTTCTTTCTGGTTCAATGCTTTGCACAATATTTTGCAACCTGCAGCCTTTACTATCACCAACTACTATTAGCGTTCTAGATCTAGGGGTACTTGGCTCTATAACTGGATTCTCATTTAAATAGTCTTGTAATTCTTTTGCACGCATTTGAACACAATATAAAAAACAGTATACTATATAATGATCAACTGGGAATTTTCTGTGCTACTAGTATATAAAGTTAAACCAGAATGTGAAAATTTTCACATTTAGTTTAGACAAATTACTTTCACCTAGAATACTTTCACACAGAGTACTTCCAGTTTTTGATCATCAAAGTCCAGGTAATAGGTACACTAGTCAACACTAAGACAACACAGACTATGTCACCACTAAAAAAAAAATAATCTTGTTTTATGTACAATGCATATTGCAGAAATCTTAACCACTTCAGTATCAAAAGGTTGAATTTGAATTAGAAATGCAATCACAAATTTATTTTCTGAGTATTAATGATTTCATTCACGATTACTAATTGTAATAGTCACATATTTCACGAATTGTTTTGAATATTAACAAATCTGTCCACTAATTTTACATGATTAGTCAAAACGTTCACGATTTTTTTTAATAATGTTCACGAATTTCTTTAATGTATCAATGTTGATGTTCACGTATTATTTTTATGTATTAATCTAGTTGTTCACGAATTAATTTAATTTATTAACCTAGTTGTTCACGAACTTATTTAATTTATTAACCTAGTTGTTCACGAACTTAATTTATTTAAATATTGAGGTAGATTATCTTTCTGTCACTATTTCATATTAGAAATTAGTAAGCATGCAATGTGAAATTAAGATGTGACATGCAACACATTCATACACAATTTCTTACACTTTTTTTTTCAATTTAAATTTGAAAATAAATATTTAACCAGAGCATTCATACATCTTTCTCACTGGTTCTTACCACTCTGATGACTGGCCTTTGAGATAAGTGGGTCACATCATAGAAAAACACTCAGAGAATGACATGTCCATTGAGTTCACTTTAAATTTTAACTGAGTAGGTCAGATATCACAGTCTTTCAATCACAGCTGAAAAGTTCTAGTTCACAAGTAGCACTGTCCTGAAGAAACACAGCTAGCATCAGGAAACAACATGAATATAATCCACAAAGTCCACTGGGTTCTTTTATGTTGGGCGCCAAAATATGTAACCGCATTAAGTTGAAGTGAAATTTCAAGGTAAATAAAATTAATTTAAGTTCTCATTTTCTCTATTTATTCATCATGAGCATCATCCAAACCATAGCAAACAGTTACACATCACAGAGCATCATTTAATAACAACCACAGCAACAATGGTCCTGTAATTAAACATAAAATATCATAACTACAAATTCTTGGTTCATAGTCTTTTGGTGTACATGTATATGTATATTGTAAACTATGAAACTGAAGAGTGTAAATAGTAAATAAAGCAGACCAGTAGTCACTCTATATACTATTTACTAATTCAGTATGTGTCTGAGAATACTGAAAGTAGCATTCTTGAATATTTATATGTATAAAGGGAGATAATTCTACCATTTGGTAAAAGTATGCCTCAAAATCAATAAATCATATTATCACATATTCTCATCACTGCAGGACCATTTTGTATCAAGATAAATATTTAAAACACATCAAACAAAACATTTCATATGCCAGAATGCCAGAGACTTGATTCATACACTGCACCACTACTGTCATGGTGACATATAATGATGTGACCCTCTGACCTCCATCATTTCATAATAGCATCTTTATCAAAATAATAAAACAATAATTGACTCACCAAACTGTGGGCTTGAACCATCAGAAACAGCCATCTTCATCTCCACACTGCATTCTCGACCGTGAAGTTACAAACTGCAATCACCAAAAGAAACATGCACAAAACAATGTGAATTAGATGTTAGTAATTATAGAGAGATAGAAAGAAATACAGTTTACTCGCATTCATAAATCTATCAAATTTCCTTGTACTGTAAACTTCGGCCAAATGTGCGTCCTTCTATACTAAAACTTTGGCAAACAATGTTAGGTAGTCATTTTACACTTAGACATGTTGCCCACACCTTTGACTTCTTTTTTAAAACACGCAACTTGTTCTAGGCAAATGATAAATAATAACCATTTTAAGAATGACTACAAAAGCAAATGAATTCTTGTGGAATTGTGTTACTGACAATGACAATAAATGTTCAGACTGAAATAAGATTCTATTTATCGCTTGCTCAATTTCAAAACCAAAAATAGCATGGAAAGCCTTACCAAAATAACAGCATTCAAAACCCAATAAACTGAATACTCACTAGAGCCAAAGTATCTTTCTTTTATCCAAAAAGTTCCACAAAAGTTATTCCAAGGAGAAATATTAAAAGTTAAACAACATCCTTCATTTCATCTATCTCTCTTTACAGCTGACCAAAAACTGATTTAGTTTGTGGTCTTTTCATATTTACATAATAACTGACCAATCAGGTGAATAGAATAATCAGTTCAACACAAAAGAAAGTGGCAGCTTTCTTTCTCACCTTTTAACAGTAAACTGTTCAAGCCAAAACAACACAGTAGGTAAACTGTTTAAAGAGAAACCCATTTCCCACCGAGTCTGTTCAATGTAGACCCGGACAATACCAATCAAAGAATTAGAATGAAGTTATTAATAGCTAATATAAGCTATTAACTCTGAATATATGTACAAAACATATGGTCAAAGGAAAAGGATTTTAAAACCAGTTAAAACGGATAAAATCACCACTGTCACCACTATAAATATATGCCAAGTTTCAGATGGCTACCTACTCAAACAAGCAAGCAGTAGCGGTTTGAAATTTTCACAATTTGGGCTACACGTTCGGGACGATTCGTGACCTTAGGTGACTTGCACAATTCGGGCTGAAACTAGTGCCAAATGAGAGGGTTGGGATAAACATTCAATTGACCATATGTGCCAAAAATTCTCGTTCTTTAGTTTTCGAGTTATAGCCCCTGGAAGTCGAAAACTGCACGACTTTGCCCTCGAATATCTCGACAACGGAGAAAGGAGAATTTCAGGGCATTTTCTCCCAAGAAATATATGGGAATTATCTGTAATTTAGCACAGTTTCAGAACGATTCGTGAAAGTCACCTTTTAAGAATAACTTCCACTGCAGGCCCATATATAAAAGTTTGCTCCTTTATTACTCTGCACATGGACAATTATTTGCGCTGTTATTTGCCCCAGGCATGTACCTATGTAATTACCGTTTACAGTGTAAAGCTGGATGTTATCGGTCGCTGAACGTCGGAGCAGTAGGCGTTTAATGCATTTTCCCATAGGGTCCAATGCAAAACTGACACCTCATTTTCTCCATTCTCAAGAGCTTTGAGTCTCTGCAAAACATATACATGTGTAGACACAAATAAGTGAAATAGAATGAAGGCTATTTCAGCTTTAGCTTTTATTCCGTTTGGGAGCTAAAGTCGCACAAACTTTTGTTTACAAAAATTTCGATGGCCTATAGTTCGCAAGTTATGCAATCAGTTGACATAAGATTGTGCATGCATGTAGACATGTTAATGACCTTTATATATGCCAAGTTTCAGATGGCTACCTACTCAAACAAGCAAGCAGTAGCGGTTTGAAATTTTCACAATTTGGGCTACACGTTCGGGACGATTCGTGACCTTAGGTGACTTGCACAATTCGGGCTGAAACTAGTGCCAAATGAGAGGGTTGGGATAAACATTCAATTGACCATATGTGCCAAAAATTCTCGTTCTTTAGTTTTCGAGTTATAGCCCCTGGAAGTCGAAAACTGCACGACTTTGCCCTCGAATATCTCGACAACGGAGAAAGGAGAATTTCAGGGCATTTTCTCCCAAGAAATATATGGGAATTATCTGTAATTTAGCACAGTTTCAGAACGATTCGTGAAAGTCACCTTTTAAGAATAACTTCCACTGCAGGCCCATATATAAAAGTTTGCTCCTTTATTACTCTGCACATGGACAATTATTTGCGCTGTTATTTGCCCCAGGCATGTACCTATGTAATTACCGTTTACAGTGTAAAGATGGATGTTATCGGTCGCTGAACGTCGGAGCAGTAGGCGTTTAATGCATTTTCCCATAGGGTCCAATGCAAAATTGACACCTCATTTTCTCCATTCTCAAGAGCTTTGAGTCTCTGCAAAACATATACATGTGTAGACACAAATAAGTGAAATAGAATGAAGGCTATTTCAGCTTTAGCTTTTATTCCGTTTGGGAGCTAAAGTCGCACAAACTTTTGTTTACAAAAATTTCGATGGCCTATAGTTCGCAAGTTATGCAATCAGTTGACATAAGATTGTGCATGCATGTAGACATGTTAATGACCTTTATATATGCCAAGTTTCAGATGGCTACCTACTCAAACAAGCAAGCAGTAGCGGTTTGAAATTTTCACAATTTGGGCTACACGTTCGGGACGATTCGTGACCTTAGGTGACTTGCACAATTCGGGCTGAAACTAGTGCCAAATGAGAGGGTTGGGATAAACATTCAATTGACCATATGTGCCAAAAATTCTCGTTCTTTAGTTTTCGAGTTATAGCCCCTGGAAGTCGAAAACTGCACGACTTTGCCCTCGAATATCTCGACAACGGAGAAAGGAGAATTTCAGGGCATTTTCTCCCAAGAAATATATGGGAATTATCTGTAATTTAGCACAGTTTCAGAACGATTCGTGAAAGTCACCTTTTAAGAATAACTTCCACTGCAGGCCCATATATAAAAGTTTGCTCCTTTATTACTCTGCACATGGACAATTATTTGCGCTGTTACTTGCCCCAGGCATGTACCTATGTAATTACCGTTTACAGTGTAAAGATGGATGTTATCGGTCGCTGAACGTCGGAGCAGTAGGCGTTTAATGCATTTTCCCATAGGGTCCAATGCAAAATTGACACCTCATTTTCTCCATTCTCAAGAGCTTTGAGTCTCTGCAAAACATATACATGTGTAGACACAAATAAGTGAAATAGAATGAAGGCTATTTCAGCTTTAGCTTTTATTCCGTTTGGGAGCTAAAGTCGCACAAACTTTTGTTTACAAAAATTTCGATGGCCTATAGTTCGCAAGTTATGCAATCAGTTGACATAAGATTGTGCATGCATGTAGACATGTTAATGACCTTTATATATGCCAAGTTTCAGATGGCTACCTACTCAAACAAGCAAGCAGTAGCGGTTTGAAATTTTCACAATTTGGGCTACACGTTCGGGACGATTCGTGACCTTAGGTGACTTGCACAATTCGGGCTGAAACTAGTGCCAAATGAGAGGGTTGGGATAAACATTCAATTGACCATATGTGCCAAAAATTCTCGTTCTTTAGTTTTCGAGTTATAGCCCCTGGAAGTCGAAAACTGCACGACTTTGCCCTCGAATATCTCGACAACGGAGAAAAGAGAATTTCAGGGCATTTTCTCCCAAGAAATATATGGGAATTATCTGTAATTTAGCACAGTTTCAGAACGATTCGTGAAAGTCACCTTTTAAGAATAACTTCCACTGCAGGCCCATATATAAAAGTTTGCTCCTTTATTACTCTGCACATGGACAATTATTTGCGCTGTTATTTGCCCCAGGCATGTACCTATGTAATTACCGTTTACAGTGTAAAGATGGATGTTATCGGTCGCTGAACGTCGGAGCAGTAGGCGTTTAATGCATTTTCCCATAGGGTCCAATGCAAAATTGACACCTCATTTTCTCCATTCTCAAGAGCTTTGAGTCTCTGCAAAACATATACATGTGTAGACACAAATAAGTGAAATAGAATGAAGGCTATTTCAGCTTTAGCTTTTATTCCGTTTGGAAGCTAAAGTCGCACAAACTTTTGTTTACAAAAATTTCGATGGCCTATAGTTCGCAAGTTATGCAATCAGTTGACATAAGATTGTGCATGCATGTAGACATGTTAATGACCTTTATATATGCCAAGTTTCAGATGGCTACCTACTCAAACAAGCAAGCAGTAGCGGTTTGAAATTTTCACAATTTGGGCTACACGTTCGGGACGATTCGTGACCTTAGGTGACTTGCACAATTCGGGCTGAAACTAGTGCCAAATGAGAGGGTTGGGATAAACATTCAATTGACCATATGTGCCAAAAATTCTCGTTCTTTAGTTTTTGAGTTATAGCCCCTGGAAGTCGAAAACTGCACGACTTTGCCCTCGAATATCTCGACAACGGAGAAAGGAGAATTTCAGGGCATTTTCTCCCAAGAAATATATGGGAATTATCTGTAATTTAGCACAGTTTCAGAACGATTCGTGAAAGTCACCTTTTAAGAATAACTTCCACTGCAGGCCCATATATAAAAGTTTGCTCCTTTATTACTCTGCACATGGACAATTATTTGCGCTGTTATTTGCCCCAGGCATGTACCTATGTAATTACCGTTTACAGTGTAAAGATGGATGTTATCGGTCGCTGAACGTCGGAGCAGTAGGCGTTTAATGCATTTTCCCATAGGGTCCAATGCAAAATTGACACCTCATTTTCTCCATTCTCAAGAGCTTTGAGTCTCTGCAAAACATATACATGTGTAGACACAAATAAGTGAAATAGAATGAAGGCTATTTCAGCTTTAGCTTTTATTCCGTTTGGGAGCTAAAGTCGCACAAACTTTTGTTTACAAAAATTTCGATGGCCTATAGTTCGCAAGTTATGCAATCAGTTGACATAAGATTGTGCATGCATGTAGACATGTTAATGACCTTTATATATGCCAAGTTTCAGATGGCTACCTACTCAAACAAGCAAGCAGTAGCGGTTTGAAATTTTCACAATTTGGGCTACACGTTCGGGACGATTCGTGACCTTAGGTGACTTGCACAATTCGGGCTGAAACTAGTGCCAAATGAGAGGGTTGGGATAAACATTCAATTGACCATATGTGCCAAAAATTCTCGTTCTTTAGTTTTCGAGTTATAGCCCCTGGAAGTCGAAAACTGCACGACTTTGCCCTCGAATATCTCGACAACGGAGAAAGGAGAATTTCAGGGCATTTTCTCCCAAGAAATATATGGGAATTATCTGTAATTTAGCACAGTTTCAGAACGATTCGTGAAAGTCACCTTTTAAGAATAACTTCCACTGCAGGCCCATATATAAAAGTTTGCTCCTTTATTACTCTGCACATGGACAATTATTTGCGCTGTTATTTGCCCCAGGCATGTACCTATGTAATTACCGTTTACAGTGTAAAGATGGATGTTATCGGTCGCTGAACGTCGGAGCAGTAGGCGTTTAATGCATTTTCCCATAGGGTCCAATGCAAAATTGACACCTCATTTTCTCCATTCTCAAGAGCTTTGAGTCTCTGCAAAACATATACATGTGTAGACACAAATAAGTGAAATAGAATGAAGGCTATTTCAGCTTTAGCTTTTATTCCGTTTGGGAGCTAAAGTCGCACAAACTTTTGTTTACAAAAATTTCGATGGCCTATAGTTCGCAAGTTATGCAATCAGTTGACATAAGATTGTGCATGCATGTAGACATGTTAATGACCTTTATATATGCCAAGTTTCAGATGGCTACCTACTCAAACAAGCAAGCAGTAGCGGTTTGAAATTTTCACAATTTGGGCTACACGTTCGGGACGATTCGTGACCTTAGGTGACTTGCACAATTCGGGCTGAAACTAGTGCCAAATGAGAGGGTTGGGATAAACATTCAATTGACCATATGTGCCAAAAATTCTCGTTCTTTAGTTTTCGAGTTATAGCCCCTGGAAGTCGAAAACTGCACGACTTTGCCCTCGAATATCTCGACAACGGAGAAAGGAGAATTTCAGGGCATTTTCTCCCAAGAAATATATGGGAATTATCTGTAATTTAGCACAGTTTCAGAACGATTCGTGAAAGTCACCTTTTAAGAATAACTTCCACTGCAGGCCCATATATAAAAGTTTGCTCCTTTATTACTCTGCACATGGACAATTATTTGCGCTGTTATTTGCCCCAGGCATGTACCTATGTAATTACCGTTTACAGTGTAAAGATGGATGTTATCGGTCGCTGAACGTCGGAGCAGTAGGCGTTTAATGCATTTTCCCATAGGGTCCAATGCAAAATTGACACCTCATTTTCTCCATTCTCAAGAGCTTTGAGTCTCTGCAAAACATATACATGTGTAGACACAAATAAGTGAAATAGAATGAAGGCTATTTCAGCTTTAGCTTTTATTCCGTTTGGGAGCTAAAGTCGCACAAACTTTTGTTTACAAAAATTTCGATGGCCTATAGTTCGCAAGTTATGCAATCAGTTGACATAAGATTGTGCATGCATGTAGACATGTTAATGACCTTTATATATGCCAAGTTTCAGATGGCTACCTACTCAAACAAGCAAGCAGTAGCGGTTTGAAATTTTCACAATTTGGGCTACACGTTCGGGACGATTCGTGACCTTAGGTGACTTGCACAATTCGGGCTGAAACTAGTGCCAAATGAGAGGGTTGGGATAAACATTCAATTGACCATATGTGCCAAAAATTCTCGTTCTTTAGTTTTCGAGTTATAGCCCCTGGAAGTCGAAAACTGCACGACTTTGCCCTCGAATATCTCGACAACGGAGAAAGGAGAATTTCAGGGCATTTTCGCCCAAGAAATATATGGGAATTATCTGTAATTTAGCACAGTTTCAGAACGATTCGTGAAAGTCACCTTTTAAGAATAACTTCCACTGCAGGCCCATATATAAAAGTTTGCTCCTTTATTACTCTGCACATGGACAATTATTTGCGCTGTTACTTGCCCCAGGCATGTACCTATGTAATTACCGTTTACAGTGTAAAGATGGATGTTATCGGTCGCTGAACGTCGGAGCAGTAGGCGTTTAATGCATTTTCCCATAGGGTCCAATGCAAAATTGACACCTCATTTTCTCCATTCTCAAGAGCTTTGAGTCTCTGCAAAACATATACATGTGTAGACACAAATAAGTGAAATAGAATGAAGGCTATTTCAGCTTTAGCTTTTATTCCGTTTGGGAGCTAAAGTCGCACAAACTTTTGTTTACAAAAATTTCGATGGCCTATAGTTCGCAAGTTATGCAATCAGTTGACATAAGATTGTGCATGCATGTAGACATGTTAATGACCTTTATATATGCCAAGTTTCAGATGGCTACCTACTCAAACAAGCAAGCAGTAGCGGTTTGAAATTTTCACAATTTGGGCTACACGTTCGGGACGATTCGTGACCTTAGGTGACTTGCACAATTCGGGCTGAAACTAGTGCCAAATGAGAGGGTTGGGATAAACATTCAATTGACCATATGTGCCTAAATTCTCGTTCTTTAGTTTTCGAGTTATAGCCCCTGGAAGTCGAAAACTGCACGACTTTGCCCTCGAATATCTCGACAACGGAGAAAAGAGAATTTCAGGGCATTTTCTCCCAAGAAATATATGGGAATTATCTGTAATTTAGCACAGTTTCAGAACGATTCGTGAAAGTCACCTTTTAAGAATAACTTCCACTGCAGGCCCATATATAAAAGTTTGCTCCTTTATTACTCTGCACATGGACAATTATTTGCGCTGTTATTTGCCCCAGGCATGTACCTATGTAATTACCGTTTACAGTGTAAAGATGGATGTTATCGGTCGCTGAACGTCGGAGCAGTAGGCGTTTAATGCATTTTCCCATAGGGTCCAATGCAAAATTGACACCTCATTTTCTCCATTCTCAAGAGCTTTGAGTCTCTGCAAAACATATACATGTGTAGACACAAATAAGTGAAATAGAATGAAGGCTATTTCAGCTTTAGCTTTTATTCCGTTTGGGAGCTAAAGTCGCACAAACTTTTGTTTACAAAAATTTCGATGGCCTATAGTTCGCAAGTTATGCAATCAGTTGACATAAGATTGTGCATGCATGTAGACATGTTAATGACCTTTATATATGCCAAGTTTCAGATGGCTACCTACTCAAACAAGCAAGCAGTAGCGGTTTGAAATTTTCACAATTTGGGCTACACGTTCGGGGCGATTCGTGACCTTAGGTGACTTGCACAATTCGGGCTGAAACTAGTGCCAAATGAGAGGGTTGGGATAAACATTCAATTGACCATATGTGCCAAAAATTCTCGTTCTTTAGTTTTCGAGTTATAGCCCCTGGAAGTCGAAAACTGCACGACTTTGCCCTCGAATATCTCGACAACGGAGAAAGGAGAATTTCAGGGCATTTTCTCCCAAGAAATATATGGGAATTATCTGTAATTTAGCACAGTTTCAGAACGATTCGTGAAAGTCACCTTTTAAGAATAACTTCCACTGCAGGCCCATATATAAAAGTTTGCTCCTTTATTACTCTGCACATGGACAATTATTTGCGCTGTTATTTGCCCCAGGCATGTACCTATGTAATTACCGTTTACAGTGTAAAGATGGATGTTATCGGTCGCTGAACGTCGGAGCAGTAGGCGTTTAATGCATTTTCCCATAGGGTCCAATGCAAAATTGACACCTCATTTTCTCCATTCTCAAGAGCTTTGAGTCTCTGCAAAACATATACATGTGTAGACACAAATAAGTGAAATAGAATGAAGGCTATTTCAGCTTTAGCTTTTATTCCGTTTGGGAGCTAAAGTCGCACAAACTTTTGTTTACAAAAATTTCGATGGCCTATAGTTCGCAAGTTATGCAATCAGTTGACATAAGATTGTGCATGCATGTAGACATGTTAATGACCTTTATATATGCCAAGTTTCAGATGGGTATCTACTCAAACAAGCAAGCAGTAGCGGTTTGAAATTTTCACAATTTGGGCTACACGTTCGGGACGATTCGTGACCTTAGGTGACTTGCACAATTCGGGCTGAAACTAGTGCCAAATGAGAGGGTTGGGATAAACATTCAATTGACCATATGTGCCAAAAATTCTCGTTCTTTAGTTTTCGAGTTATAGCCCCTGGAAGTCGAAAACTGCACGACTTTGCCCTCGAATATCTCGACAACGGAGAAAGGAGAATTTCAGGGCATTTTCTCCCAAGAAATATATGGGAATTATCTGTAATTTAGCACAGTTTCAGAACGATTCGTGAAAGTCACCTTTTAAGAATAACTTCCACTGCAGGCCCATATATAAAAGTTTGCTCCTTTATTACTCTGCACATGGACAATTATTTGCGCTGTTATTTGCCCCAGGCATGTACCTATGTAATTACCGTTTACAGTGTAAAGATGGATGTTATCGGTCGCTGAACGTCGGAGCAGTAGGCGTTTAATGCATTTTCCCATAGGGTCCAATGCAAAATTGACACCTCATTTTCTCCATTCTCAAGAGCTTTGAGTCTCTGCAAAACATATACATGTGTAGACACAAATAAGTGAAATAGAATGAAGGCTATTTCAGCTTTAGCTTTTATTCCGTTTGGGAGCTAAAGTCGCACAAACTTTTGTTTACAAAAATTTCGATGGCCTATAGTTCGCAAGTTATGCAATCAGTTGACATAAGATTGTGCATGCATGTAGACATGTTAATGACCTTTATATATGCTAAGTTTCAGATGGCTACCTACTCAAACAAGCAAGCAGTAGCGGTTTGAAATTTTCACAATTTGGGCTACACGTTCGGGACGATTCGTGACCTTAGGTGACTTGCACAATTCGGGCTGAAACTAGTGCCAAATGAGAGGGTTGGGATAAACATTCAATTGACCATATGTGCCAAAAATTCTCGTTCTTTAGTTTTCGAGTTATAGCCCCTGGAAGTCGAAAACTGCACGACTTTGCCCTCGAATATCTCGACAACGGAGAAAGGAGAATTTCAGGGCATTTTCTCCCAAGAAATATATGGGAATTATCTGTAATTTAGCACAGTTTCAGAACGATTCGTGAAAGTCACCTTTTAAGAATAACTTCCACTGCAGGCCCATATATAAAAGTTTGCTCCTTTATTACTCTGCACATGGACAATTATTTGCGCTGTTATTTGCCCCAGGCATGTACCTATGTAATTACCGTTTACAGTGTAAAGATGGATGTTATCGGTCGCTGAACGTCGGAGCAGTAGGCGTTTAATGCATTTTCCCATAGGGTCCAATGCAAAATTGACACCTCATTTTCTCCATTCTCAAGAGCTTTGAGTCTCTGCAAAACATATACATGTGTAGACACAAATAAGTGAAATAGAATGAAGGCTATTTCAGCTTTAGCTTTTATTCCGTTTGGGAGCTAAAGTCGCACAAACTTTTGTTTACAAAAATTTCGATGGCCTATAGTTCGCAAGTTATGCAATCAGTTGACATAAGATTGTGCATGCATGTAGACATGTTAATGACCTTTATATATGCCAAGTTTCAGATGGCTACCTACTCAAACAAGCAAGCAGTAGCGGTTTGAAATTTTCACAATTTGGGCTACACGTTCGGGACGATTCGTGACCTTAGGTGACTTGCACAATTCGGGCTGAAACTAGTGCCAAATGAGAGGGTTGGGATAAACATTCAATTGACCATATGTGCCAAAAATTCTCGTTCTTTAGTTTTCGAGTTATAGCCCCTGGAAGTCGAAAACTGCACGACTTTGCCCTCGAATATCTCGACAACGGAGAAAGGAGAATTTCAGGGCATTTTCTCCCAAGAAATATATGGGAATTATCTGTAATTTAGCACAGTTTCAGAACGATTCGTGAAAGTCACCTTTTAAGAATAACTTCCACTGCAGGCCCATATATAAAAGTTTGCTCCTTTATTACTCTGCACATGGACAATTATTTGCGCTGTTATTTGCCCCAGGCATGTACCTATGTAATTACCGTTTACAGTGTAAAGATGGATGTTATCGGTCGCTGAACGTCGGAGCAGTAGGCGTTTAATGCATTTTCCCATAGGGTCCAATGCAAAATTGACACCTCATTTTCTCCATTCTCAAGAGCTTTGAGTCTCTGCAAAACATATACATGTGTAGACACAAATAAGTGAAATAGAATGAAGGCTATTTCAGCTTTAGCTTATATTCCGTTTGGGAGCTAAAGTCGCACAAACTTTTGTTTACAAAAATTTCGATGGCCTATAGTTCGCAAGTTATGCAATCAGTTGACATAAGATTGTGCATGCATGTAGACATGTTAATGACCTTTATATATGCCAAGTTATAGATGGCTACCTACTCAAACAAGCAAGCAGTAGCGGTTTGAAATTTTCACAATTTGGGCTACACGTTCGGGACGATTCGTGACCTTAAGTGACTTGCACAATTCGGGCTGAAACTAGTGCCAAATGAGAGGGTTGGGATAAACATTCAATTGACCATATGTGCCAAACATTCTCGTTCTTTAGTTTTCGAGTTATAGCCCCTGGAAGTCGAAAACTGCACGACTTTGCCCTCGAATATCTCGACAACGGAGAAAGGAGAATTTCAGGGCATTTTCTCCCAAGAAATATATGGGAATTATCTGTAATTTAGCACAGTTTCAGAACGATTCGTGAAAGTCACCTTTTAAGAATAACTTCCACTGCAGGCCCATATATAAAAGTTTGCTCCTTTATTACTCTGCACATGGACAATTATTTGCGCTGTTATTTGCCCCAGGCATGTACCTATGTAATTACCGTTTACAGTGTAAAGATGGATGTTATCGGTCGCTGAACGTCGGAGCAGTAGGCGTTTAATGCATTTTCCCATAGGGTCCAATGCAAAATTGACACCTCATTTTCTCCATTCTCAAGAGCTTTGAGTCTCTGCAAAACATATACATGTGTAGACACAAATAAGTGAAATAGAATGAAGGCTATTTCAGCTTTAGCTTTTATTCCGTTTGGGAGCTAAAGTCGCACAAACTTTTGTTTACAAAAATTTCGATGGCCTATAGTTCGCAAGTTATGCAATCAGTTGACATAAGATTGTGCATGCATGTAGACATGTTAATGACCTTTATATACGCCAAGTTTCAGATGGCTACCTACTCAAACAAGCAAGCAGTAGCGGTTTGAATTTTTCACAATTTGGGCTACACGTTCGGGACGATTCGTGACCTTAGGTGACTTGCACAATTCGGGCTGAAACTAGTGCCAAATGAGAGGGTTGGGATAAACATTCAATTGACCATATGTGCCAAAAATTCTCGTTCTTTAGTTTTCGAGTTATAGCCCCTGGAAGTCGAAAACTGCACGACTTTGCCCTCGAATATCTCGACAACGGAGAAAGGAGAATTTCAGGGCATTTTCTCCCAAGAAATATATGGGAATTATCTGTAATTTAGCACAGTTTCAGAACGATTCGTGAAAGTCACCTTTTAAGAATAACTTCCACTGCAGGCCCATATATAAAAGTTTGCTCCTTTATTACTCTGCACATGGACAATTATTTGCGCTGTTACTTGCCCCAGGCATGTACCTATGTAATTACCGTTTACAGTGTAAAGATGGATGTTATCGGTCGCTGAACGTCGGAGCAGTAGGCGTTTAATGCATTTTCCCATAGGGTCCAATGCAAAATTGACACCTCATTTTCTCCATTCTCAAGAGCTTTGAGTCTCTGCAAAACATATACATGTGTAGACACAAATAAGTGAAATAGAATGAAGGCTATTTCAGCTTTAGCTTTTATTCCGTTTGGGAGCTAAAGTCGCACAAACTTTTGTTTACAAAAATTTCGATGGCCTATAGTTCGCAAGTTATGCAATCAGTTGACATAAGATTGTGCATGCATGTAGACATGTTAATGACCTTTATATATGCCAAGTTTCAGATGGCTACCTACTCAAACAAGCAAGCAGTAGCGGTTTGAAATTTTCACAATTTGGGCTACACGTTCGGGACGATTCGTGACCTTAGGTGACTTGCACAATTCGGGCTGAAACTAGTGCCAAATGAGAGGGTTGGGATAAACATTCAATTGACCATATGTGCCAAAAATTCTCGTTCTTTAGTTTTCGAGTTATAGCCCCTGGAAGTCGAACACTGCACGACTTTGCCCTCGAATATCTCAACAACGGAGAAAGGAGAATTTCAGGGCATTTTCTCCCAAGAAATATATGGGAATTATCTGTAATTTAGCACAGTTTCAGAACGATTCGTGAAAGTCACCTTTTAAGAATAACTTCCACTGCAGGCCCATATATAAAAGTTTGCTCCTTTATTACTCTGCACATGGACAATTATTTGCGCTGTTATTTGCCCCAGGCATGTACCTATGTAATTACCGTTTACAGTGTAAAGATGGATGTAATCGGTCGCTGAACGTCGGAGCAGTAGGCGTTTAATGCATTTTCCCATAGGGTCCAATGCAAAATTGACACCTCATTTTCTCCATTCTCAAGAGCTTTGAGTCTCTGCAAAACATATACATGTGTAGACACAAATAAGTGAAATAGAATGAAGGCTATTTCAGCTTTAGCTTTTATTCCGTTTGGGAGCTAAAGTCGCACAAACTTTTGTTTACAAAAATTTCGATGGCCTATAGTTCGCAAGTTATGCAATCAGTTGACATAAGATTGTGCATGCATGTAGACATGTTAATGACCTTTATATATGCCAAGTTTCAGATGGCTACCTACTCAAACAAGCAAGCAGTAGCGGTTTGAAATTTTCACAATTTGGGCTACACGTTCGGGACGATTCGTGACCTTAGGTGACTTGCACAATTCGGGCTGAAACTAGTGCCAAATGAGAGGGTTGGGATAAACATTCAATTGACCATATGTGCCAAAAATTCTCGTTCTTTAGTTTTCGAGTTATAGCCCCTGGAAGTCGAAAACTGCACGACTTTGCCCTCGAATATCTCGACAACGGAGAAAGGAGAATTTCAGGGCATTTTCTCCCAAGAAATATATGGGAATTATCTGTAATTTAGCACAGTTTCAGAACGATTCGTGAAAGTCACCTTTTAAGAATAACTTCCACTGCAGGCCCATATATAAAAGTTTGCTCCTTTATTACTCTGCACATGGACAATTATTTGCGCTGTTATTTGCCCCAGGCATGTACCTATGTAATTACCGTTTACAGTGTAAAGATGGATGTTATCGGTCGCTGAACGTCGGAGCAGTAGGCGTTTAATGCATTTTCCCATAGGGTCCAATGCAAAATTGACACCTCATTTTCTCCATTCTCAAGAGCTTTGAGTCTCTGCAAAACATATACATGTGTAGACACAAATAAGTGAAATAGAATGAAGGCTATTTCAGCTTTAGCTTTTATTCCGTTTGGGAGCTAAAGTCGCACAAACTTTTGTTTACAAAAATTTCGATGGCCTATAGTTCGCAAGTTATGCAATCAGTTGACATAAGATTGTGCATGCATGTAGACATGTTAATGACCTTTATATATGCCAAGTTTCAGATGGCTACCTACTCAAACAAGCAAGCAGTAGCGGTTTGAAATTTTCACAATTTGGGCTACACGTTCGGGACGATTCGTGACCTTAGGTGACTTGCACAATTCGGGCTGAAACTAGTGCCAAATGAGAGGGTTGGGATAAACATTCAATTGACCATATGTGCCAAAAATTCTCGTTCTTTAGTTTTCGAGTTATAGCCCCTGGAAGTCGAAAACTGCACGACTTTGCCCTCGAATATCTCGACAACGGAGAAAGGAGAATTTCAGGGCATTTTCTCCCAAGAAATATATGGGAATTATCTGTAATTTAGCACAGTTTCAGAACGATTCGTGAAAGTCACCTTTTAAGAATAACTTCCACTGCAGGCCCATATATAAAAGTTTGCTCCTTTATTACTCTGCACATGGACAATTATTTGCGCTGTTATTTGCCCCAGGCATGTACCTATGTAATTACCGTTTACAGTGTAAAGATGGATGTTATCGGTCGCTGAACGTCGGAGCAGTAGGCGTTTAATGCATTTTCCCATAGGGTCCAATGCAAAATTGACACCTCATTTTCTCCATTCTCAAGAGCTTTGAGTCTCTGCAAAACATATACATGTGTAGACACAAATAAGTGAAATAGAATGAAGGCTATTTCAGCTTTAGCTTTTATTCCGTTTGGGAGCTAAAGTCGCACAAACTTTTGTTTACAAAAATTTCGATGGCCTATAGTTCGCAAGTTATGCAATCAGTTGACATAAGATTGTGCATGCATGTAGACATGTTAATGACCTTTATATATGCCAAGTTTCAGATGGCTACCTACTCAAACAAGCAAGCAGTAGCGGTTTGAAATTTTCACAATTTGGGCTACACGTTCGGGACGATTCGTGACCTTAGGTGACTTGCACAATTCGGGCTGAAACTAGTGCCAAATGAGAGGGTTGGGATAAACATTCAATTGACCATATGTGCCAAAAATTCTCGTTCTTTAGTTTTCGAGTTATAGACCCTGGAAGTCGAAAACTGCACGACTTTGCCCTCGAATATCTCGACAACGGAGAAAGGAGAATTTCAGGGCATTTTCTCCCAAGAAATATATGGGAATTATCTGTAATTTAGCACAGTTTCAGAACGATTCGTGAAAGTCACCTTTTAAGAATAACTTCCACTGCAGGCCCATATATAAAAGTTTGCTCCTTTATTACTCTGCACATGGACAATTATTTGCGCTGTTACTTGCCCCAGGCATGTACCTATGTAATTACCGTTTACAGTGTAAAGATGGATGTTATCGGTCGCTGAACGTCGGAGCAGTAGGCGTTTAATGCATTTTCCCATAGGGTCCAATGCAAAATTGACACCTCATTTTCTCCATTCTCAAGAGCTTTGAGTCTCTGCAAAACATATACATGTGTAGACACAAATAAGTGAAATAGAATGAAGGCTATTTCAGCTTTAGCTTTTATTCCGTTTGGGAGCTAAAGTCGCACAAACTTTTGTTTACAAAAATTTCGATGGCCTATAGTTCGCAAGTTATGCAATCAGTTGACATAAGATTGTGCATGCATGTAGACATGTTAATGACCTTTATATATGCCAAGTTTCAGATGGCTACCTACTCAAACAAGCAAGCAGTAGCGGTTTGAAATTTTCACAATTTGGGCTACACGTTCGGGACGATTCGTGACCTTAGGTGACTTGCACAATTCGGGCTGAAACTAGTGCCAAATGAGAGGGTTGGGATAAACATTCAATTGACCATATGTGCCAAAAATTCTCGTTCTTTAGTTTTCGAGTTATAGCCCCTGGAAGTCGAAAACTGCACGACTTTGCCCTCGAATATCTCGACAACGGAGAAAGGAGAATTTCAGGGCATTTTCTCCCAAGAAATATATGGGAATTATCTGTAATTTAGCACAGTTTCAGAACGATTCGTGAAAGTCACCTTTTAAGAATAACTTCCACTGCAGGCCCATATATAAAAGTTTGCTCCTTTATTACTCTGCACATGGACAATTATTTGCGCTGTTACTTGCCCCAGGCATGTACCTATGTAATTACCGTTTACAGTGTAAAGATGGATGTTATCGGTCGCTGAACGTCGGAGCAGTAGGCGTTTAATGCATTTTCCCATAGGGTCCAATGCAAAATTGACACCTCATTTTCTCCATTCTCAAGAGCTTTGAGTCTCTGCAAAACATATACATGTGTAGACACAAATAAGTGAAATAGAATGAAGGCTATTTCAGCTTTAGCTTTTATTCCGTTTGGGAGCTAAAGTCGCACAAACTTTTGTTTACAAAAATTTCGATGGCCTATAGTTCGCAAGTTATGCAATCAGTTGACATAAGATTGTGCATGCATGTAGACATGTTAATGACCTTTATATATGCCAAGTTTCAGATGGCTACCTACTCAAACAAGCAAGCAGTAGCGGTTTGAAATTTTCACAATTTGGGCTACACGTTCGGGACGATTCGTGACCTTAGGTGACTTGCACAATTCGGGCTGAAACTAGTGCCAAATGAGAGGGTTGGGATAAACATTCAATTGACCATATGTGCCAAACATTCTCGTTCTTTAGTTTTCGAGTTATAGCCCCTGGAAGTCGAAAACTGCACGACTTTGCCCTCGAATATCTCGACAACGGAGAAAGGAGAATTTCAGGGCATTTTCTCCCAAGAAATATATGGGAATTATCTGTAATTTAGCACAGTTTCAGAACGATTCGTGAAAGTCACCTTTTAAGAATAACTTCCACTGCAGGCCCATATATAAAAGTTTGCTCCTTTATTACTCTGCACATGGACAATTATTTGCGCTGTTACTTGCCCCAGGCATGTACCTATGTAATTACCGTTTACAGTGTAAAGATGGATGTTATCGGTCGCTGAACGTCGGAGCAGTAGGCGTTTAATGCATTTTCCCATAGGGTCCAATGCAAAATTGACACCTCATTTTCTCCATTCTCAAGAGCTTTGAGTCTCTGCAAAACATATACATGTGTAGACACAAATAAGTGAAATAGAATGAAGGCTATTTCAGCTTTAGCTTTTATTCCGTTTGGGAGCTAAAGTCGCACAAACTTTTGTTTACAAAAATTTCGATGGCCTATAGTTCGCAAGTTATGCAATCAGTTGACATAAGATTGTGCATGCATGTAGACATGTTAATGACCTTTATATATGCCAAGTTTCAGATGGCTACCTACTCAAACAAGCAAGCAGTAGCGGTTTGAAATTTTCACAATTTGGGCTACACGTTCGGGACGATTCGTGACCTTAGGTGACTTGCACAATTCGGGCTGAAACTAGTGCCAAATGAGAGGGTTGGGATAAACATTCAATTGACCATATGTGCCAAACATTCTCGTTCTTTAGTTTTCGAGTTATAGCCCCTGGAAGTCGAAAACTGCACGACTTTGCCCTCGAATATCTCGACAACGGAGAAAGGAGAATTTCAGGGCATTTTCTCCCAAGAAATATATGGGAATTATCTGTAATTTAGCACAGTTTCAGAACGATTCGTGAAAGTCACCTTTTAAGAATAACTTCCACTGCAGGCCCATATATAAAAGTTTGCTCCTTTATTACTCTGCACATGGACAATTATTTGCGCTGTTATTTGCCCCAGGCATGTACCTATGTAATTACCGTTTACAGTGTAAAGATGGATGTTATCGGTCGCTGAACGTCGGAGCAGTAGGCGTTTAATGCATTTTCCCATAGGGTCCAATGCAAAATTGACACCTCATTTTCTCCATTCTCAAGAGCTTTGAGTCTCTGCAAAACATATACATGTGTAGACACAAATAAGTGAAATAGAATGAAGGCTATTTCAGCTTTAGCTTTTATTTCGTTTGGGAGCTAAAGTCGCACAAACTTTTGTTTACAAAAATTTCGATGGCCTATAGTTCGCAAGTTATGCAATCAGTTGACATAAGATTGTGCATGCATGTAGACATGTTAATGACCTTTATATATGGAAAGTTTCAGATGGCTACCTACTCAAACAAGCAAGCAGTAGCGGTTTGAAATTTTCACAATTTGGGCTACACGTTCGGGACGATTCGTGACCTTAGGTGACTTGCACAATTCGGGCTGAAACTAGTGCCAAATGAGAGGGTTGGGATAAACATTCAATTGACCATATGTGCCAAAAATTCTCGTTCTTTAGTTTTCGAGTTATAGCCCCTGGAAGTCGAAAACTGCACGACTTTGCCCTCGAATATCTCGACAACGGAGAAAGGAGAATTTCAGGGCATTTTCTCCCAAGAAATATATGGGAATTATCTGTAATTTAGCACAGTTTCAGAACGATTCGTGAAAGTCACCTTTTAAGAATAACTTCCACTGCAGGCCCATATATAAAAGTTTGCTCCTTTATTACTCTGCACATGGACAATAATTTGCGCTGTTATTTGCCCCAAGCATGTACCTATGTAATTACCGTTTACAGTGTAAAGATGGATGTTATCGGTCGCTGAACGTCGGAGCAGTAGGCGTTTAATGCATTTTCCCATAGGGTCCAATGCAAAATTGACACCTCATTTTCTCCATTCTCAAGAGCTTTGAGTCTCTGCAAAACATATACATGTGTAGACACAAATAAGTGAAATAGAATGAAGGCTATTTCAGCTTTAGCTTTTATTCCGTTTGGGAGCTAAAGTCGCACAAACTTTTGTTTACAAAAATTTCGATGGCCTATAGTTCGCAAGTTATGCAATCAGTTGACATAAGATTGTGCATGCATGTAGACATGTTAATGACCTTTATATATGCCAAGTTTCAGATGGCTACCTACTCAAACAAGCAAGCAGTAGCGGTTTGAAATTTTCACAATTTGGGCTACACGTTCGGGACGATTCGTGACCTTAGGTGACTTGCACAATTCGGGCTGAAACTAGTGCCAAATGAGAGGGTTGGGATAAACATTCAATTGACCATATGTGCCAAACATTCTCGTTCTTTAGTTTTCGAGTTATAGCCCCTGGAAGTCGAAAACTGCACGACTTTGCCCTCGAATATCTCGACAACGGAGAAAGGAGAATTTCAGGGCATTTTCTCCCAAGAAATATGGGAATTATCTGTAATTTAGCACAGTTTCAGAACGATTCGTGAAAGTCACCTTTTAAGAATAACTTCCACTGCAGGCCCATATATAAAAGTTTGCTCCTTTATTACTCTGCACATGGACAATTATTTGCGCTGTTATTTGCCCCAGGCATGTACCTATGTAATTACCGTTTACAGTGTAAAGATGGATGTAATCGGTCGCTGAACGTCGGAGCAGTAGGCGTTTAATGCATTTTCCCATAGGGTCCAATGCAAAATTGACACCTCATTTTCTCCATTCTCAAGAGCTTTGAGTCTCTGCAAAACATATACATGTGTAGACACAAATAAGTGAAATAGAATGAAGGCTATTTCAGCTTTAGCTTTTATTCCGTTTGGGAGCTAAAGTCGCACAAACTTTTGTTTACAAAAATTTCGATGGCCTATAGTTCGCAAGTTATGCAATCAGTTGACATAAGATTGTGCATGCATGTAGACATGTTAATGACCTTTATATATGCCAAGTTTCAGATGGCTACCTACTCAAACAAGCAAGCAGTAGCGGTTTGAAATTTTCACAATTTGGGCTACACGTTCGGGACGATTCGTGACCTTAGGTGACTTGCACAATTCGGGCTGAAACTAGTGCCAAATGAGAGGGTTGGGATAAACATTCAATTGACCATATGTGCCAAAAATTCTCGTTCTTTAGTTTTCGAGTTATAGACCCTGGAAGTCGAAAACTGCACGACTTTGCCCTCGAATATCTCGACAACGGAGAAAGGAGAATTTCAGGGCATTTTCTCCCAAGAAATATATGGGAATTATCTGTAATTTAGCACAGTTTCAGAACGATTCGTGAAAGTCACCTTTTAAGAATAACTTCCACTGCAGGCCCATATATAAAAGTTTGCTCCTTTATTACTCTGCACATGGACAATTATTTGCGCTGTTATTTGCCCCAGGCATGTACCTATGTAATTACCGTTTACAGTGTAAAGATGGATGTTATCGGTCGCTGAACGTCGGAGCAGTAGGCGTTTAATGCATTTTCCCATAGGGTCCAATGCAAAATTGACACCTCATTTTCTCCATTCTCAAGAGCTTTGAGTCTCTGCAAAACATATACATGTGTAGACACAAATAAGTGAAATAGAATGAAGGTTATTTCAGCTTTAGCTTTTATTCCGTTTGGGAGCTAAAGTCGCACAAACTTTTGTTTACAAAAATTTCGATGGCCTATAGTTCGCAAGTTATGCAATCAGTTGACATAAGGTTGTGCATGCATGTAGACATGTTAATGACCTTTATATATGCCAAGTTTCAGATGGCTACCTACTCAAACAAGCAAGCAGTAGCGGTTTGAAATTTTCACAATTTGGGCTACACGTTCGGGACGATTCGTGACCATAGGTGACTTGCACAATTCGGGCTGAAACTAGTGCCAAATGAGAGGGTTGGGATAAACATTCAATTGACCATATGTGCCAAAAATTCTCGTTCTTTAGTTTTCGAGTTATAGCCCCTGGAAGTCGAAAACTGCACGACTTTGCCCTCGAATATCTCGACAACGGAGAAAGGAGAATTTCAGGGCATTTTCTCCCAAGAAATATATGGGAATTATCTGTAATTTAGCACAGTTTCAGAACGATTCGTGAAAGTCACCTTTTAAGAATAACTTCCACTGCAGGCCCATATATAAAAGTTTGCTCCTTTATTACTCTGCACATAGACAATTATTTGCGCTGTTATTTGCCCCAGGCATGTACCTATGTAATTACCGTTTACAGTGTAAAGATGGATGTTATCGGTCGCTGAACGTCGGAGCAGTAGGCGTTTAATGCATTTTCCCATAGGGTCCAATGCAAAATTGACACCTCATTTTCTCCATTCTCAAGAGCTTTGAGTCTCTGCAAAACATATACATGTGTAGACACAAATAAGTGAAATAGAATGAAGGCTATTTCAGCTTTAGCTTTTATTCCGTTTGGGAGCTAAAGTCGCACAAACTTTTGTTTACAAAAATTTCGATGGCCTATAGTTCGCAAGTTATGCAATCAGTTGACATAAGATTGTGCATGCATGTAGACATGTTAATGACCTTTATATATGCCAAGTTTCAGATGGCTACCTACTCAAACAAGCAAGCAGTAGCGGTTTGAAATTTTCACAATTTGGGCTACACGTTCGGGACGATTCGTGACCTTAGGTGACTTGCACAATTCGGGCTGAAACTAGTGCCAAATGAGAGGGTTGGGATAAACAGTCAATTGACCATATGTGCCAAAAATTCTCGTTCTTTAGTTTTCGAGTTATAGCCCCTGAAAGTCGAAAACTGCACGACTTTGCCCTCGAATATCTCGACAACGGAGAAAGGAGAATTTCAGGGCATTTTCTCCCAAGAAATATATGGGAATTATCTGTAATTTAGCACAGTTTCAGAACGATTCGTGAAAGTCACCTTTTAAGAATAACTTCCACTGCAGGCCCATATATAAAAGTTTGCTCCTTTATTACTCTGCACATGGACAATTATTTGCGCTGTTACTTGCTATGTAATTACCGTTTACAGTGTAAAGATGGATGTTATCGGTCGCTGAACGTCGGAGCAGTAGGCGTTTAATGCATTTTCCCATAGGGTCCAATGCAAAATTGACACCTCATTTTCTCCATTCTCAAGAGCTTTGAGTCTCTGCAAAACATATACATGTGTAGACACAAATAAGTGAAATAGAATGAAGGCTATTTCAGCTTTAGCTTTTATTCCGTTTGGGAGCTAAAGTCGCACAAACTTTTGTTTACAAAAATTTCGATGGCCTATAGTTCGCAAGTTATGCAATCAGTTGACATAAGATTGTGCATGCATGTAGACATGTTAATGACCTTTATATATGCCAAGTTTCAGATGGCTACCTACTCAAACAAGCAAGCAGTAGCGGTTTGAAATTTTCACGATTTGGGCTACACGTTCGGGACGATTCGTGACCTTAGGTGACTTGCACAATTCGGGCTGAAACTAGTGCCAAATGAGAGGGTTGGGATAAACATTCAATTGACCATATGTGCCAAAAATTCTCGTTCTTTAGTTTTCGAGTTATAGCCCCTGGAATTCGAAAACTGCACGACTTTGCCCTCGAATATCTCGACAACGGAGAAAGGAGAATTTCAGGGCATTTTTTCCCAAGAAATATATGGGAATTATCTGTAATTTAGCACAGTTTCAGAACGATTCGTGAAAGTCACATTTTAAGAATAACTTCCACTGCAGGCCCATATATAAAAGTTTGATCCTTTATTACTCTGCACATGGACAATTATTTGCGCTGTTATTTGCCCCAGGCATGTACCTATGTAATTACCGTTTACAGTGTAAAGATGGATGTTATCGGTCGCTGAACGTCGGAGCAGTAGGCGTTTAATGCATTTTCCCATAGGGTCCAATGCAAAATTGACACCTCATTTTCTCCATTCTCAAGAGCTTTGAGTCTCTGCAAAACATATACATGTGTAGACACAAATAAGTGAAATAGAATGAAGGCTATTTCAGCTTTAGCTTTTATTCCGTTTGGGAGCTAAAGTCGCACAAACTTTTGTTTACAAAAATTTCGATGGCCTATAGTTCGCAAGTTATGCAATCAGTTGACATAAGATTGTGCATGCATGTAGACATGTTAATGACCTTTATATATGCCAAGTTTCAGATGGCTACCTACTCAAACAAGCAAGCAGTAGCGGTTTGAAATTTTCACAATTTGGGCTACACGTTCGGGACGATTCGTGACCTTAGGTGACTTGCACAATTCGGGCTGAAACTAGTGCCAAATGAGAGGGTTGGGATAAACATTCAATTGACCATATGTGCCAAACATTCTCGTTCTTTAGTTTTCGAGTTATAGCCCCTGGAAGTCGAAAACTGCACGACTTTGCCCTCGAATATCTCGACAACGGAGAAAGGAGAATTTCAGGGCATTTTCTCCCAAGAAATATATGGGAATTATCTGTAATTTAGCACAGTTTCAGAACGATTCGTGAAAGTCACCTTTTAAGAATAACTTCCACTGCAGGCCCATATATAAAAGTTTGCTCCTTTATTACTCTGCACATGGACAATTATTTGCGCTGTTATTTGCCCCAGGCATGTACCTATGTAATTACCGTTTACAGTGTAAAGATGGATGTTATCGGTCGCTGAACGTCGGAGCAGTAGGCGTTTAATGCATTTTCCCATAGGGTCCAATGCAAAATTGACACCTCATTTTCTCCATTCTCAAGAGCTTTGAGTCTCTGCAAAACATATACATGTGTAGACACAAATAAGTGAAATAGAATGAAGGCTATTTCAGCTTTAGCTTTTATTCCGTTTGGGAGCTAAAGTCGCACAAACTTTTGTTTACAAAAATTTCGATGGCCTATAGTTCGCAAGTTATGCAATCAGTTGACATAAGATTGTGCATGCATGTAGACATGTTAATGACCTTTATATATGCCAAGTTTCAGATGGCTACCTACTCAAACAAGCAAGCAGTAGCGGTTTGAAATTTTCACAATTTGGGCTACACGTTCGGGACGATTCGTGACCTTAAGTGACTTGCCCAATTCGGGCTGAAACTAGTGCCAAATGAGAGGGTTGGGATAAACATTCAATTGACCATATGTGCCAAAAATTCTCGTTCTTTAGTTTTCGAGTTATAGCCCCTGGAAGTCGAAAACTGCACGACTTTGCCCTCGAATATCTCGACAACGGAGAAAGGAGAATTTCAGGGCATTTTCTCCCAAGAAATATATGGGAATTATCTGTAATTTAGCACAGTTATAGAACGATTCGTGAAAGTCACCTTTTAAGAATAACTTCCACTGCAGGCCCATATATAAAAGTTTGCTCCTTTATTACTCTGCACATGGACAATAATTTGCGCTGTTATTTGCCCCAGGCATGTACCTATGTAATTACCGTTTACAGTGTAAAGATGGATGTTATCGGTCGCTGAACGTCGGAGCAGTAGGCGTTTAATGCATTTTCCCATAGGGTCCAATGCAAAATTGACACCTCATTTTCTCCATTCTCAAGAGCTTTGAGTCTCTGCAAAACATATACATGTGTAGACACAAATAAGTGAAATAGAATGAAGGCTATTTCAGCTTTAGCTTTTATTCCGTTTGGGAGCTAAAGTCGCACAAACTTTTGTTTACAAAAATTTCGATGGCCTATAGTTCGCAAGTTATGCAATCAGTTGACATAAGATTGTGCATGCATGTAGACATGTTAATGACCTTTATATATGCCAAGTTTCAGATGGCTACCTACTCAAACAAGCAAGCAGTAGCGGTTTGAAATTTTCACAATTTGGGCTACACGTTCGGGACGATTCGTGACCTTAGGTGACTTGCACAATTCGGGCTGAAACTAGTGCCAAATGAGAGGGTTGGGATAAACATTCAATTGACCATATGTGCCAAAAATTCTCGTTCTTTAGTTTTCGAGTAATAGCCCCTGGAAGTCGAAAACTGCACGACTTTGCCCTCGAATATCTCGACAACGGAGAAAGGAGAATTTCAGGGCATTTTCTCCCAAGAAATATATGGGAATTATCTGTAATTTAGCACAGTTTCAGAACGATTCGTGAAAGTCACCTTTTAAGAATAACTTCCACTGCAGGCCCATATATAAAAGTTTGATCCTTTATTACTCTGCACATGGACAATTATTTGCGCTGTTACTTGCCCCAGGCATGTACCTATGTAATTACCGTTTACAGTGTAAAGATGGATGTTATCGGTCGCTGAACGTCGGAGCAGTAGGCGTTTAATGCATTTTCCCATAGGGTCCAATGCAAAATTGACACCTCATTTTCTCCATTCTCAAGAGCTTTGAGTCTCTGCAAAACATATACATGTGTAGACACAAATAAGTGAAATAGAATGAAGGCTATTTCAGCTTTAGCTTTTATTCCGTTTGGGAGCTAAAGTCGCACAAACTTTTGTTTACAAAAATTTCGATGGCCTATAGTTCGCAAGTTATGCAATCAGTTGACATAAGATTGTGCATGCATGTAGACATGTTAATGACCTTTATATATGCCAAGTTTCAGATGGCTACCTACTCAAACAAGCAAGCAGTAGCGGTTTGAAATTTTCACAATTTGGG
This sequence comes from Ctena decussata, assembly GCA_963989385.1. NCBI lineage: Eukaryota > Metazoa > Mollusca > Bivalvia > Lucinida > Lucinidae > Ctena > Ctena decussata. Next base: position 52,966,676 of record OZ022510.1, on the reverse strand, counting down.
CTACACGTTCGGGACGATTCGTGACCTTAGGTGACTTGCACAATTCGGGCTGAAACTAGTGCCAAATGAGAGGGTTGGGATAAACATTCAATTGACCATATGTGCCAAACATTCTCGTTCTTTAGTTTTTGAGTTATAGCCCCTGGAAGTCGAAAACTGCACGACTTTGCCCTCGAATATCTCGACAACGGAGAAAGGAGAATTTCAGGGCATTTTCTCCCAAGAAATATATGGGAATTATCTGTAATTTAGCACAGTTTCAGAACGATTCGTGAAAGTCACCTTTTAAGAATAACTTCCACTGCAGGCCCATATATAAAAGTTTGCTCCTTTATTACTCTGCACATGGACAATTATTTGCGCTGTTATTTGCCCCAGGCATGTACCTATGTAATTACCGTTTACAGTGTAAAGATGGATGTAATCGGTCGCTGAACGTCGGAGCAGTAGGCGTTTAATGCATTTTCCCATAGGGTCCAATGCAAAATTGACACCTCATTTTCTCCATTCTCAAGAGCTTTGAGTCTCTGCAAAACATATACATGTGTAGACACAAATAAGTGAAATAGAATGAAGGCTATTTCAGCTTTAGCTTTTATTTCGTTTGGGAGCTAAAGTCGCACAAACTTTTGTTTACAAAAATTTCGATGGCCTATAGTTCGCAAGTTATGCAATCAGTTGACATAAGATTGTGCATGCATGTAGACATGTTAATGACCTTTATATATGCCAAGTTTCAGATGGCTACCTACTCAAACAAGCAAGCAGTAGCGGTTTGAAATTTTCACAATTTGGGCTACACGTTCGGGACGATTCGTGACCTTAGGTGACTTGCACAATTCGGGCTGAAACTAGTGCCAAATGAGAGGGTTGGGATAAACATTCAATTGACCATATGTGCCAAAAATTCTCGTTCTTTAGTTTTCGAGTAATAGCCCCTGGAAGTCGAAAACTGCACGACTTTGCCCTCGAATATCTCGACAACGGAGAAAGGAGAATTTCAGGGCATTTTCTCCCAAGAAATATATGGGAATTATCTGTAATTTAGCACAGTTTCAGAACGATTCGTGAAAGTCACCTTTTAAGAATAACTTCCACTGCAGGCCCATATATAAAAGTTTGATCCTTTATTACTCTGCACATGGACAATTATTTGCGCTGTTACTTGCCCCAGGCATGTACCTATGTAATTACCGTTTACAGTGTAAAGATGGATGTTATCGGTCGCTGAACGTCGGAGCAGTAGGCGTTTAATGCATTTTCCCATAGGGTCCAATGCAAAATTGACACCTCATTTTCTCCATTCTCAAGAGCTTTGAGTCTCTGCAAAACATATACATGTGTAGACACAAATAAGTGAAATAGAATGAAGGCTATTTCAGCTTTAGCTTTTATTCCGTTTGGGAGCTAAAGTCGCACAAACTTTTGTTTACAAAAATTTCGATGGCCTATAGTTCGCAAGTTATGCAATCAGTTGACATAAGATTGTGCATGCATGTAGACATGTTAATGACCTTTATATATGCCAAGTTTCAGATGGCTACCTACTCAAACAAGCAAGCAGTAGCGGTTTGAAATTTTCACAATTTGGGCTACACGTTCGGGACGATTCGTGACCTTAGGTGACTTGCACAATTCGGGCTGAAACTAGTGCCAAATGAGAGGGTTGGGATAAACATTCAATTGACCATATGTGCCAAACATTCTCGTTCTTTAGTTTTTGAGTTATAGCCCCTGGAAGTCGAAAACTGCACGACTTTGCCCTCGAATATCTCGACAACGGAGAAAGGAGAATTTCAGGGCATTTTCTCCCAAGAAATATATGGGAATTATCTGTAATTTAGCACAGTTTCAGAACGATTCGTGAAAGTCACCTTTTAAGAATAACTTCCACTGCAGGCCCATATATAAAAGTTTGCTCCTTTATTACTCTGCACATGGACAATTATTTGCGCTGTTATTTGCCCCAGGCATGTACCTATGTAATTACCGTTTACAGTGTAAAGATGGATGTAATCGGTCGCTGAACGTCGGAGCAGTAGGCGTTTAATGCATTTTCCCATAGGGTCCAATGCAAAATTGACACCTCATTTTCTCCATTCTCAAGAGCTTTGAGTCTCTGCAAAACATATACATGTGTAGACACAAATAAGTGAAATAGAATGAAGGCTATTTCAGCTTTAGCTTTTATTTCGTTTGGGAGCTAAAGTCGCACAAACTTTTGTTTACAAAAATTTCGATGGCCTATAGTTCGCAAGTTATGCAATCAGTTGACATAAGATTGTGCATGCATGTAGACATGTTAATGACCTTTATATATGCCAAGTTTCAGATGGCTACCTACTCAAACAAGCAAGCAGTAGCGGTTTGAAATTTTCACAATTTGGGCTACACGTTCGGGACGATTCGTGACCTTAGGTGACTTGCACAATTCGGGCTGAAACTAGTGCCAAATGAGAGGGTTGGGATAAACATTCAATTGACCATATGTGCCAAAAATTCTCGTTCTTTAGTTTTCGAGTTATAGCCCCTGGAAGTCGAAAACTGCACGACTTTGCCCTCGAATATCTCGACAACGGAGAAAGGAGAATTTCAGGGCATTTTCTCCCAAGAAATATATGGGAATTATCTGTAATTTAGCACAGTTTCAGAACGATTCGTGAAAGTCACCTTTTAAGAATAACTTCCACTGCAGGCCCATATATAAAAGTTTGCTCCTTTATTACTCTGCACATGGACAATTATTTGCGCTGTTATTTGCCCCAGGCATGTACCTATGTAATTACCGTTTACAGTGTAAAGATGGATGTTATCGGTCGCTGAACGTCGGAGCAGTAGGCGATTAATGCATTTTCCCATAGGGTCCAATGCAAAATTGACACCTCATTTTCTCCATTCTCAAGAGCTTTGAGTCTCTGCAAAACATATACATGTGTAGACACAAATAAGTGAAATAGAATGAAGGTTGTTTCAGCTTTAGCTTTTATTCCGTTTGGGAGCTAAAGTCGCACAAACTTTTGTTTACAAAAATTTCGATGGCCTATAGTTCGCAAGTTATGCAATCAGTTGACATAAGATTGTGCATGCATGTAGACATGTTAATGACCTTTATATATGCCAAGTTTCAGATGGCTACCTACTCAAACAAGCAAGCAGTAGCGGTTTGAAATTTTCACAATTTGGGCTACACGTTCGGGACGATTCGTGACCTTAGGTGACTTGCACAATTCGGGCTGAAACTAGTGCCAAATGAGAGGGTTGGGATAAACATTCAATTGACCATATGTGCCAAAAATTCTCGTTCTTTAGTTTTCGAGTTATAGCCCCTGGAAGTCGAAAACTGCACGACTTTGCCCTCGAATATCTCGACAACGGAGAAAGGAGAATTTCAGGGCATTTTCTCCCAAGAAATATATGGGAATTATCTGTAATTTAGCACAGTTTCAGAACGATTCGTGAAAGTCACCTTTTAAGAATAACTTCCACTGCAGGCCCATATATAAAAGTTTGCTCCTTTATTACTCTGCACATGGACAATTATTTGCGCTGTTATTTGCCCCAGGCATGTACCTATGTAATTACCGTTTACAGTGTAAAGATGGATGTTATCGGTCGCTGAACGTCGGAGCAGTAGGCGTTTAATGCATTTTCCCATAGGGTCCAATGCAAAATTGACACCTCATTTTCTCCATTCTCAAGAGCTTTGAGTCTCTGCAAAACATATACATGTGTAGACACAAATAAGTGAAATAGAATGAAGGCTATTTCAGCTTTAGCTTTTATTCCGTTTGGGAGCTAAAGTCGCACAAACTTTTGTTTACAAAAAATTCGATGGCCTATAGTTCGCAAGTTATGCAATCAGTTGACATAAGATTGTGCATGCATGTAGACATTTTAATGACCTTTATATATGCCAAGTTTCAGATGGCTACCTACTCAAACAAGCAAGCAGTAGCGGTTTGAAATTTTCAAAATTTGGGCTACACGTTCGGGACGATTCGTGACCTTAGGTGACTTGCACAATTCGGGCTGAAACTAGTGCCAAATGAGAGGGTTGGGATAAACATTCAATTTACCATATGTGCCAAAAATTCTCGTTCTTTAGTTTTCGAGTTATAGCCCCTGGAAGTCGAAAACTGCACGACTTTGCCCTCAAATATCTCGACAACGGAGAAAGGAGAATTTCAGGGCATTTTCTCCCAAGAAATATATGGGAATTATCTGTAATTTAGCACAGTTTCAGAACGATTCGTGAAAGTCACCTTTTAAGAATAACTTCCACTGCAGGCCCATATATAAAAGTTTGCTCCTTTATTACTCTGCACATGGACAATTATTTGCGCTGTTATTTGCCCCAGGCATGTACCTATGTAATTACCGTTTACAGTGTAAAGATGGATGTTATCGGTCGCTGAACGTCGGAGCAGTAGGCGTTTAATGCATTTTCCCATAGGGTCCAATGCAAAATTGACACCTCATTTTCTCCATTCTCAAGAGCTTTGAGTCTCTGCAAAACATATACATGTGTAGACACAAATAAGTGAAATAGAATGAAGGCTATTTCAGCTTTAGCTTTTATTCCGTTTGGGAGCTAAAGTCGCACAAACTTTTGTTTACAAAAATTTCGATGGCCTATAGTTCGCAAGTTATGCAATCAGTTGACATAAGATTGTGCATGCATGTAGACATGTTAATGACCTTTATATATGCCAAGTTTCAGATGGCTACCTACTCAAACAAGCAAGCAGTAGCGGTTTGAAATTTTCACAATTTGGGCTACACGTTCGGGACGATTCGTGACCTTAGGTGACTTGCACAATTCGGGCTGAAACTAGTGCCAAATGAGAGGGTTGGGATAAACAGTCAATTGACCATATGTGCCAAAAATTCTCGTTCTTTAGTTTTCGAGTTATAGCCCCTGAAAGTCGAAAACTGCACGACTTTGCCCTCGAATATCTCGACAACGCAGAAAGGAGAATTTCAGGGCATTTTCTCCCAAGAAATATATGGGAATTATCTGTAATTTAGCACAGTTTCAGAACGATTCGTGAAAGTCACCTTTTAAGAATAACTTCCACTGCAGGCCCATATATAAAAGTTTGCTCCTTTATTACTCTGCACATGGACAATTATTTGCGCTGTTATTTGCCCCAGGCATGTACCTATGTAATTACCGTTTACAGTGTAAAGATGGATGTTAGCGGTCGCTGAACGTCGGAGCAGTAGGCGTTTAATGCATTTTCCCATAGGGTCCAATGCAAAATTGACACCTCATTTTCTCCATTCTCAAGAGCTTTGAGTCTCTGCAAAACATATACATGTGTAGACACAAATAAGTGAAATAGAATGAAGGCTATTTCAGCTTTAGCTTTTATTCCGTTTGGGAGCTAAAGTCGCACAAACTTTTGTTTACAAAAATTTCGATGGCCTATAGTTCGCAAGTTATGCAATCAGTTGACATAAGATTGTGCATGCATGTAGACATGTTAATGACCTTTATATATGCCAAGTTTCAGATGGCTACCTACTCAAACAAGCAAGCAGTAGCGGTTTGAAATTTTCACAATTTGGGCTACACGTTCGGGACGATTCGTGACCTTAGGTGACTTGCACAATTCGGGCTGAAACTAGTGCCAAATGAGGGGGTTGGGATAAACATTCAATTGACCATATGTGCCAAAAATTCTCGTTCTTTAGTTTTCGAGTTATAGCCCCTGGAAGTCGAACTCTGCACGACTTTGCCCTCGAATATCTCGACAACGGAGAAAGGAGAATTTCAGGGCATTTTCTCCCAAGAAATATATGGGAATTATCTGTAATTTAGCACAGTTTCAGAACGATTCGTGAAAGTCACCTTTTAAGAATAACTTCCACTGCAGGCCCATATATAAAAGTTTGCTCCTTTATTACTCTGCACATGGACAATTATTTGCGCTGTTATTTGCCCCAGGCATGTACCTATGTAATTACCGTTTACAGTGTAAAGATGGATGTTATCGGTCGCTGAACGTCGGAGCAGTAGGCGTTTAATGCATTTTCCCATAGGGTCCAATGCAAAATTGACACCTCATTTTCTCCATTCTCAAGAGCTTTGAGTCTCTGCAAAACATATACATGTGTAGACACAAATAAGTGAAATAGAATGAAGGTTATTTCAGCTTTAGCTTTTATTCCGTTTGGGAGCTAAAGTCGCACAAACTTTTGTTTACAAAAATTTCGATGGCCTATAGTTCGCAAGTTATGCAATCAGTTGACATAAGATTGTGCATGCATGTAGACATGTTAATGACCTTTATATATGCCAAGTTTCAGATGGCTACCTACTCAAACAAGCAAGCAGTAGCGGTTTGAAATTTTCACAATTTGGGCTACACGTTCGGGACGATTCGTGACCTTAGGTGACTTGCACAATTCGGGCTGAAACTAGTGCCAAATGAGAGGGTTGGGATAAACATTCAATTGACCATATGTGCCAAAAATTCTCGTTCTTTAGTTTTCGAGTTATAGCCCCTGGAAGTCGAAAACTGCACGACTTTGCCCTCGAATATCTCGACAACGGAGAAAGGAGAATTTCAGGGCATTTTCTCCCAAGAAATATATGGGAATTATCTGTAATTTAGCACAGTTTCAGAACGATTCGTGAAAGTCACCTTTTAAGAATAACTTCCACTGCAGGCCCATATATAAAAGTTTGCTCCTTTATTACTCTGCACATGGACAATTATTTGCGCTGTTATTTGCCCCAGGCATGTACCTATGTAATTACCGTTTACAGTGTAAAGATGGATGTTATCGGTCGCTGAACGTCGGAGCAGTAGGCGTTTAATGCATTTTCCCATAGGGTCCAATGCAAAATTGACACCTCATTTTCTCCATTCTCAAGAGCTTTGAGTCTCTGCAAAACATATACATGTGTAGACACAAATAAGTGAAATAGAATGAAGGCTATTTCAGCTTTAGCTTTTATTCCGTTTGGGAGCTAAAGTCGCACAAACTTTTGTTTACAAAAATTTCGATGGCCTATAGTTCGCAAGTTATGCAATCAGTTGACATAAGATTGTGCATGCATGTAGACATGTTAATGACCTTTATATATGCCAAGTTTCAGATGGCTACCTACTCAAACAAGCAAGCAGTAGCGGTTTGAAATTTTCACAATTTGGGCTACACGTTCGGGACGATTCGTGACCTTAGGTGACTTGCACAATTCGGGCTGAAACTAGTGCCAAATGAGAGGGTTGGGATAAACATTCAATTGACCATATGTGCCAAAAATTCTCGTTCTTTAGTTTTCGAGTTATAGCCCCTGGAAGTCGAAAACTGCACGACTTTGCCCTCGAATATCTCGACAACGGAGAAAGGAGAATTTCAGGGCATTTTCTCCCAAGAAATATATGGGAATTATCTGTAATTTAGCACAGTTTCAGAACGATTCGTGAAAGTCACCTTTTAAGAATAACTTCCACTGCAGGCCCATATATAAAAGTTTGCTCCTTTATTACTCTGCACATGGACAATTATTTGCGCTGTTATTTGCCCCAGGCATGTACCTATGTAATTACCGTTTACAGTGTAAAGATGGATGTTATCGGTCGCTGAACGTCGGAGCAGTAGGCGTTTAATGCATTTTCCCATAGGGTCCAATGCAAAATTGACACCTCATTTTCTCCATTCTCAAGAGCTTTGAGTCTCTGCAAAACATATACATGTGTAGACACAAATAAGTGAAATAGAATGAAGGCTATTTCAGCTTTAGCTTTTATTCCGTTTGGGAGCTAAAGTCGCACAAACTTTTGTTTACAAAAAATTCGATGGCCTATAGTTCGCAAGTTATGCAATCAGTTGACATAAGATTGTGCATGCATGTAGACATGTTAATGACCTTTATATATGCCAAGTTTCAGATGGCTACCTACTCAAACAAGCAAGCAGTAGCGGTTTGAAATTTTCAAAATTTGGGCTACACGTTCGGGACGATTCGTGACCTTAGGTGACTTGCACAATTCGGGCTGAAACTAGTGCCAAATGAGAGGGTTGGGATAAACATTCAATTTACCATATGTGCCAAAAATTCTCGTTCTTTAGTTTTCGAGTTATAGCCCCTGGAAGTCGAAAACTGCACGACTTTGCCCTCGAATATCTCGACAACGGAGAAAGGAGAATTTCAGGGCATTTTCTCCCAAGAAATATATGGGAATTATCTGTAATTTAGCACAGTTTCAGAACGATTCGTGAAAGTCACCTTTTAAGAATAACTTCCACTGCAGGCCCATATATAAAAGTTTGCTCCTTTATTACTCTGCACATGGACAATTATTTGCGCTGTTATTTGCCCCAGGCATGTACCTATGTAATTACCGTTTACAGTGTAAAGATGGATGTTATCGGTCGCTGAACGTCGGAGCAGTAGGCGTTTAATGCATTTTCCCATAGGGTCCAATGCAAAATTGACACCTCATTTTCTCCATTCTCAAGAGCTTTGAGTCTCTGCAAAACATATACATGTGTAGACACAAATAAGTGAAATAGAATGAAGGCTATTTCAGCTTTAGCTTTTATTCCGTTTGGGAGCTAAAGTCGCACAAACTTTTGTTTACAAAAATTTCGATGGCCTATAGTTCGCAAGTTATGCAATCAGTTGACATAAGATTGTGCATGCATGTAGACATGTTAATGACCTTTATATATGCCAAGTTTCAGATGGCTACCTACTCAAACAAGCAAGCAGTAGCGGTTTGAAATTTTCACAATTTGGGCTACACGTTCGGGACGATTCGTGACCTTAGGTGACTTGCACAATTCGGGCTGAAACTAGTGCCAAATGAGAGGGTTGGGATAAACAGTCAATTGACCATATGTGCCAAAAATTCTCGTTCTTTAGTTTTCGAGTTATAGCCCCTGAAAGTCGAAAACTGCACGACTTTGCCCTCGAATATCTCGACAACGGAGAAAGGAGAATTTCAGGGCATTTTCTCCCAAGAAATATATGGGAATTATCTGTAATTTAGCACAGTTTCAGAACGATTCGTGAAAGTCACCTTTTAAGAATAACTTCCACTGCAGGCCCATATATAAAAGTTTGCTCCTTTATTACTCTGCACATGGACAATTATTTGCGCTGTTATTTGCCCCAGGCATGTACCTATGTAATTACCGTTTACAGTGTAAAGATGGATGTTATCGGTCGCTGAACGTCGGAGCAGTAGGCGTTTAATGCATTTTCCCATAGGGTCCAATGCAAAATTGACACCTCATTTTCTCCATTCTCAAGAGCTTTGAGTCTCTGCAAAACATATACATGTGTAGACACAAATAAGTGAAATAGAATGAAGGCTATTTCAGCTTTAGCTTTTATTCCGTTTGGGAGCTAAAGTCGCACAAACTTTTGTTTACAAAAATTTCGATGGCCTATAGTTCGCAAGTTATGCAATCAGTTGACATAAGATTGTGCATGCATGTAGACATGTTAATGACCTTTATATATGCCAAGTTTCAGATGGCTACCTACTCAAACAAGCAAGCAGTAGCGGTTTGAAATTTTCACAATTTGGGCTACACGTTCGGGACGATTCGTGACCTTAGGTGACTTGCACAATTCGGGCTGAAACTAGTGCCAAATGAGGGGGTTGGGATAAACATTCAATTGACCATATGTGCCAAAAATTCTCGTTCTTTAGTTTTCGAGTTATAGCCCCTGGAAGTCGAAAACTGCACGACTTTGCCCTCGAATATCTCGACAACGGAGAAAGGAGAATTTCAGGGCATTTTCTCCCAAGAAATATATGGGAATTATCTGTAATTTAGCACAGTTTCAGAACGATTCGTGAAAGTCACCTTTTAAGAATAACTTCCACTGCAGGCCCATATATAAAAGTTTGCTCCTTTATTACTCTGCACATGGACAATTATTTGCGCTGTTATTTGCCCCAGGCATGTACCTATGTAATTACCGTTTACAGTGTAAAGATGGATGTTATCGGTCGCTGAACGTCGGAGCAGTAGGCGTTTAATGCATTTTCCCATAGGGTCCAATGCAAAATTGACACCTCATTTTCTCCATTCTCAAGAGCTTTGAGTCTCTGCAAAACATATACATGTGTAGACACAAATAAGTGAAATAGAATGAAGGCTATTTCAGCTTTAGCTTTTATTCCGTTTGGGAGCTAAAGTCGCACAAACTTTTGTTTACAAAAATTTCGATGGCCTATAGTTCGCAAGTTATGCAATCAGTTGACATAAGATTGTGCGTGCATGTAGACATGTTAATGACCTTTATATATGCCAAGTTTCAGATGGCTACCTACTCAAACAAGCAAGCAGTAGCGGTTTGAAATTTTCACAATTTGGGCTACACGTTCGGGACGATTCGTGACCTTAGGTGACTTGCACAATTCGGGCTGAAACTAGTGCCAAATGAGAGGGTTGGGATAAACATTCAATTGACCATATGTGCCAAAAATTCTCGTTCTTTAGTTTTCGAGTTATAGCCCCTGGAAGTCGAAAACTGCACGACTTTGCCCTCTAATATCTCGACAACGGAGAAAGGAGAATTTCAGGGCATTTTCTCCCAAGAAATATATGGGAATTATCTGTAATTTAGCACAGTTTCAGAACGATTCGTGAAAGTCACCTTTTAAGAATAACTTCCACTGCAGGCCCATATATAAAAGTTTGCTCCTTTATTACTCTGCACATGGACAATTATTTGCGCTGTTATTTGCCCCAGGCATGTACCTATGTAATTACCGTTTACAGTGTAAAGATGGATGTTATCGGTCGCTGAACGTCGGAGCAGTAGGCGTTTAATGCATTTTCCCATAGGGTCCAATGCAAAATTGACACCTCATTTTCTCCATTCTCAAGAGCTTTGAGTCTCTGCAAAACATATACATGTGTAGACACAAATAAGTGAAATAGAATGAAGGCTATTTCAGCTTTAGCTTTTATTCCGTTTGGGAGCTAAAGTCGCACAAACTTTTGTTTACAAAAATTTCGATGGCCTATAGTTCGCAAGTTATGCAATCAGTTGACATAAGGTTGTGCATGCATGTAGACATGTTAATGACCTTTATATATGCCAAGTTTCAGATGGCTACCTACTCAAACAAGCAAGCAGTAGCGGTTTGAAATTTTCACAATTTGGGCTACACGTTCGGGACGATTCGTGACCATAGGTGACTTGCACAATTCGGGCTGAAACTAGTGCCAAATGAGAGGGTTGGGATAAACATTCAATTGACCATATGTGCCAAAAATTCTCGTTCTTTAGTTTTCGAGTTATAGCCCCTGGAAGTCGAAAACTGCACGACTTTGCCCTCGAATATCTCGACAACGGAGAAAGGAGAATTTCAGGGCATTTTCTCCCAAGAAATATATGGGAATTATCTGTAATTTAGCACAGTTTCAGAACGATTCGTGAAAGTCACCTTTTAAGAATAACTTCCACTGCAGGCCCATATATAAAAGTTTGCTCCTTTATTACTCTGCACATGGACAATTATTTGCGCTGTTATTTGCCCCAGCATGTACCTATGTAATTACCGTTTACAGTGTAAAGATGGATGTTATCGGTCGCTGAACGTCGGAGCAGTAGGCGTTTAATGCATTTTCCCATAGGGTCCAATGCAAAATTGACACCTCATTTTCTCCATTCTCAAGAGCTTTGAGTCTCTGCAAAACATATACATGTGTAGACACAAATAAGTGAAATAGAATGAAGGCTATTTCAGCTTTAGCTTTTATTCCGTTTGGGAGCTAAAGTCGCCCAAACTTTTGTTTACAAAAATTTCGATGGCCTATAGTTCGCAAGTTATGCAATCAGTTGACATAAGATTGTGCATGCATGTAGACATGTTAATGACCTTTATATATGCCAAGTTTCAGATGGCTACCTACTCAAACAAGCAAGCAGTAGCGGTTTGAAATTTTCACAATTTGGGCTACACGTTCGGGACGATTCGTGACCTTAGGTGACTTGCACAATTTGGGCTGAAACTAGTGCCAAATGAGAGGGTTGGGATAAACATTCAATTGACCATATGTGCCAAAAATTCTCGTTCTTTAGTTTTCGAGTTATAGTCCCTGGAAGTCGAAAACTGCACGACTTTGCCCTCGAATATCTCGACAACGGAGAAAGGAGAATTTCAGGGCATTTTCTCCCAAGAAATATATGGGAATTATCTGTAATTTAGCACAGTTTCAGAACGATTCGTGAAAGTCACCTTTTAAGAATAACTTCCACTGCAGGCCCATATATAAAAGTTTGCTCCTTTATTACTCTGCACATGGACAATTATTTGCGCTGTTATTTGCCCCAGGCATGTACCTATGTAATTACCGTTTACAGTGTAAAGATGGATGTTATCGGTCGCTGAACGTCGGAGCAGTAGGCGTTTAATGCATTTTCCCATAGGGTCCAATGCAAAATTGACACCTCATTTTCTCCATTCTCAAGAGCTTTGAGTCTCTGCAAAACATATACATGTGTAGACACAAATAAGTGAAATAGAATGAAGGCTATTTCAGCTTTAGCTTTTATTCCGTTTGGGAGCTAAAGTCGCACAAACTTTTGTTTACAAAAATTTCGATGGCCTATAGTTCGCAAGTTATGCAATCAGTTGACATAAGATTGTGCATGCATGTAGACATGTTAATGACCTTTATATATGCCAAGTTTCAGATGGCTACCTACTCAAACAAGCAAGCAGTAGCGGTTTGAAATTTTCACAATTTGGGCTACACGTTCGGGACGATTCGTGACCTTAGGTGACTTGCACAATTCGGGCTGAAACTAGTGCCAAATGAGAGGGTTGGGATAAACAGTCAATTGACCATATGTGCCAAAAATTCTCGTTCTTTAGTTTTCGAGTTATAGCCCCTGGAAGTCGAAAACTGCACGACTTTGCCCTCGAATATCTCGACAACGGAGAAAGGAGAATTTCAGGGCATTTTCTCCCAAGAAATATATGGGAATTATCTGTAATTTAGCACAGTTTCAGAACGATTCGTGAAAGTCACCTTTTAAGAATAACTTCCACTGCAGGCCCATATATAAAAGTTTGCTCCTTTATTACTCTGCACATGGACAATTATTTGCGCTGTTATTTGCCCCAGGCATGTACCTATGTAATTACCGTTTACAGTGTAAAGATGGATGTTATCGGTCGCTGAACGTCGGAGCAGTAGGCGTTTAATGCATTTTCCCATAGGGTCCAATGCAAAATTGACACCTCATTTTCTCCATTCTCAAGAGCTTTGAGTCTCTGCAAAACATATACATGTGTAGACACAAATAAGTGAAATAGAATGAAGGCTATTTCAGTTTTAGCTTTTATTCCGTTTGGGAGCTAAAGTCGCACAAACTTTTGTTTACAAAAATTTCGATGGCCTATAGTTCGCAAGTTATGCAATCAGTTGACATAAGATTGTGCATGCATGTAGACATGTTAATGACCTTTATATATGCCAAGTTTCAGATGGCTACCTACTCAAACAAGCAAGCAGTAGCGGTTTGAAATTTTCACAATTTGGGCTACACGTTCGGGACGATTCGTGACCTTAGGTGACTTGCACAATTCGGGCTGAAACTAGTGCCAAATGAGAGGGTTGGGATAAACATTCAATTGACCATATGTGCCAAAAATTCTCGTTCTTTAGTTTTCGAGTTATAGCCCCTGGAAGTCGAAAACTGCACGACTTTGCCCTCGAATATCTCGACAACGGAGAAAGGAGAATTTCAGGGCATTTTCTCCCAAGAAATATATGGGAATTATCTGTAATTTAGCACAGTTTCAGAACGATTCGTGAAAGTCACCTTTTAAGAATAACTTCCACTGCAGGCCCATATATAAAAGTTTGCTCCTTTATTACTCTGCACATGGACAATTATTTGCGCTGTTATTTGCCCCAGGCATGTACCTATGTAATTACCGTTTACAGTGTAAAGATGGATGTTATCGGTCGCTGAACGTCGGAGCAGTAGGCGTTTAATGCATTTTCCCATAGGGTCCAATGCAAAATTGACACCTCATTTTCTCCATTCTCAAGAGCTTTGAGTCTCTGCAAAACATATACATGTGTAGACACAAATAAGTGAAATAGAATGAAGGCTATTTCAGCTTTAGCTTTTATTCCGTTTGGGAGCTAAAGTCGCACAAACTTTTGTTTACAAAAATTTCGATGGCCTATAGTTCGCAAGTTATGCAATCAGTTGACATAAGATTGTGCATGCATGTAGACATGTTAATGACCTTTATATATGCCAAGTTTCAGATGGCTACCTACTCAAACAAGCAAGCAGTAGCGGTTTGAAATTTTCACAATTTGGGCTACACGTTCGGGACGATTCGTGACCTTAGGTGACTTGCACAATTCGGGCTGAAACTAGTGCCAAATGAGAGGGTTGGGATAAACATTCAATTGACCATATGTGCCAAAAATTCTCGTTCTTTAGTTTTCGAGTTATAGCCCCTGGAAGTCGAAAACTGCACGACTTTGCCCTCGAATATCTCGACAACGGAGAAAGGAGAATTTCAGGGCATTTTCTCCCAAGAAATATATGGGAATTATCTGTAATTTAGCACAGTTTCAGAACGATTCGTGAAAGTCACCTTTTAAGAATAACTTCCACTGCAGGCCCATATATAAAAGTTTGCTCCTTTATTACTCTGCACATGGACAATTATTTGCGCTGTTATTTGCCCCAGGCATGTACCTATGTAATTACCGTTTACAGTGTAAAGATGGATGTTATCGGTCGCTGAACGTCGGAGCAGTAGGCGTTTAATGCATTTTCCCATAGGGTCCAATGCAAAATTGACACCTCATTTTCTCCATTCTCAAGAGCTTTGAGTCTCTGCAAAACATATACATGTGTAGACACAAATAAGTGAAATAGAATGAAGGCTATTTCAGCTTTAGCTTTTATTCCGTTTGGGAGCTAAAGTCGCACAAACTTTTGTTTACAAAAATTTCGATGGCCTATAGTTCGCAAGTTATGCAATCAGTTGACATAAGATTGTGCATGCATGTAGACATGTTAATGACCTTTATATATGCCAAGTTTCAGATGGCTACCTACTCAAACAAGCAAGCAGTAGCGGTTTGAAATTTTCACAATTTGGGCTACACGTTCGGGACGATTCGTGACCTTAGGTGACTTGCACAATTCGGGCTGAAACTAGTGCCAAATGAGAGGGTTGGGATAAACATTCAATTTACCATATGTGCCAAAAATTCTCGTTCTTTAGTTTTCGAGTTATAGCCCCTGGAAGTCGAAAACTGCACGACTTTGCCCTCGAATATCTCGACAACGGAGAAAGGAGAATTTCAGGGCATTTTCTCCCAAGAAATATATGGGAATTATCTGTAATTTAGCACAGTTTCAGAACGATTCGTGAAAGTCACCTTTTAAGAATAACTTCCACTGCAGGCCCATATATAAAAGTTTGCTCCTTTATTACTCTGCACATGGACAATTATTTGCGCTGTTATTTGCCCCAGGCATGTACCTATGTAATTACCGTTTACAGTGTAAAGATGGATGTTATCGGTCGCTGAACGTCGGAGCAGTAGGCGTTTAATGCATTTTCCCATAGGGTCCAATGCAAAATTGACACCTCATTTTCTCCATTCTCAAGAGCTTTGAGTCTCTGCAAAACATATACATGTGTAGACACAAATAAGTGAAATAGAATGAAGGCTATTTCAGCTTTAGCTTTTATTCCGTTTGGGAGCTAAAGTCGCACAAACTTTTGTTTACAAAAATTTCGATGGCCTATAGTTCGCAAGTTATGCAATCAGTTGACATAAGATTGTGCATGCATGTAGACATGTTAATGACCTTTATATATGCCAAGTTTCAGATGGCTACCTACTCAAACAAGCAAGCAGTAGCGGTTTGAAATTTTCACAATTTGGGCTACACGTTCGGGACGATTCGTGACCTTAGGTGACTTGCACAATTCGGGGTGAAACTAGTGCCAAATGAGAGGGTTGGGATAAACAGTCAATTGACCATATGTGCCAAAAATTCTCGTTCTTTAGTTTTCGAGTTATAGCCCCTGGAAGTCGAAAACTGCACGACTTTGCCCTCGAATATCTCGACAACGGAGAAAGGAGAATTTCAGGGCATTTTCTCCCAAGAAATATATGGGAATTATCTGTAATTTAGCACAGTTTCAGAACGATTCGTGAAAGTCACCTTTTAAGAATAACTTCCACTGCAGGCCCATATATAAAAGTTTGCTCCTTTATTACTCTGCACATGGACAATTATTTGCGCTGTTATTTGCCCCAGGCATGTACCTATGTAATTACCGTTTACAGTGTAAAGATGGATGTTATCGGTCGCTGAACGTCGGAGCAGTAGGCGTTTAATGCATTTTCCCATAGGGTCCAATGCAAAATTGACACCTCATTTTCTCCATTCTCAAGAGCTTTGAGTCTCTGCAAAACATATACATGTGTAGACACAAATAAGTGAAATAGAATGAAGGCTATTTCAGCTTTAGCTTTTATTCCGTTTGGGAGCTAAAGTCGCACAAACTTTTGTTTACAAAAATTTCGATGGCCTATAGTTCGCAAGTTATGCAATCAGTTGACATAAGATTGTGCATGCATGTAGACATGTTAATGACCTTTATATATGCCAAGTTTCAGATGGCTACCTACTCAAACAAGCAAGCAGTAGCGGTTTGAAATTTTCACAATTTGGGCTACACGTTCGGGACGATTCGTGACCTTAGGTGACTTGCACAATTCGGGCTGAAACTAGTGCCAAATGAGAGGGTTGGGATAAACATTCAATTGACCATATGTGCCAAAAATTCTCGTTCTTTAGTTTTCGAGTTATAGCCCCTGGAAGTCGAAAACTGCACGACTTTGCCCTCGAATATCTCGACAACGGAGAAAGGAGAATTTCAGGGCATTTTCTCCCAAGAAATATATGGGAATTATCTGTAATTTAGCACAGTTTCAGAACGATTCGTGAAAGTCACCTTTTAAGAATAACTTCCACTGCAGGCCCATATATAAAAGTTTGCTCCTTTATTACTCTGCACATGGACAATTATTTGCGCTGTTATTTGCCCCAGGCATGTACCTATGTAATTACCGTTTACAGTGTAAAGATGGATGTTATCGGTCGCTGAACGTCGGAGCAGTAGGCGTTTAATGCATTTTCCTATAGGGTCCAATGCAAAATTGACACCTCATTTTCTCCATTCTCAAGAGCTTTGAGTCTCTGCAAAACATATACATGTGTAGACACAAATAAGTGAAATAGAATGAAGGCTATTTCAGCTTTAGCTTTTATTCCGTTTGGGAGCTAAAGTCGCACAAACTTTTGTTTACAAAAATTTCGATGGCCTATAGTTCGCAATTTATGCAATCAGTTGACATAAGATTGTGCATGCATGTAGACATGTTAATGACCTTTATATATGCCAAGTTTCAGATGGCTACCTACTCAAACAAGCAAGCAGTAGCGGTTTGAAATTTTCACAATTTGGGCTACACGTTCGGACGATTCGTGACCTTAGGTGACTTGCACAATTCGGGCTGAAACTAGTGCCAAATGAGAGGGTTGGGATAAACATTCAATTGACCATATAAGCCAAAAATTCTCGTTCTTTAGTTTTCGAGTTATAGCCCCTGGAAGTCGAAAACTGCACGACTTTGCCCTCGAATATCTCGACAACGGAGAAAGGAGAATTTCAGGGCATTTTCTCCCAAGAAATATATGGGAATTATCTGTAATTTAGCACAGTTTCAGAACGATTCGTGAAAGTCACCTTTTAAGAATAACTTCCACTGCAGGCCCATATATAAAAGTTTGCTCCTTTATTACTCTGCACATGGACAATTATTTGCGCTGTTATTTGCCCCAGGCATGTACCTATGTAATTACCGTTTACAGTGTAAAGATGGATGTTATCGGTCGCTGAACGTCGGAGCAGTAGGCGTTTAATGCATTTTCCCATAGGGTCCAATGCAAAATTGACACCTCATTTTCTCCATTCTCAAGAGCTTTGAGTCTCTGCAAAACATATACATGTGTAGACACACATAAGTGAAATAGAATGAAGGCTATTTCAGCTTTAGCTTTTATTCCGTTTGGGAGCTAAAGTCGCACAAACTTTTGTTTACAAAAATTTCGATGGCCTATAGTTCGCAAGTTATGCAATCAGTTGACATAAGATTGTGCATGCATGTAGACATGTTAATGACCTTTATATATGCCAAGTTTCAGATGGCTACCTACTCAAACAAGCAAGCAGTAGCGGTTTGAAATTTTCACAATTTGGGCTACACGTTCGGGACGATTCGTGACCTTAGGTGACTTGCACAATTCGGGCTGAAACTAGTGCCAAATGAGAGGGTTGGGATAAACATTCAATTGACCATATGTGCCAAAAATTCTCGTTCTTTAGTTTTCGAGTTATAGCCCCTGGAAGTCGAAAACTGCACGACTTTGCCCTCGAATATCTCGACAACGGAGAAAGGAGAATTTCAGGGCATTTTCTCCCAAGAAATATATGGGAATTATCTGTAATTTAGCACAGTTTCAGAACGATTCGTGAAAGTCACCTTTTAAGAATAACTTCCACTGCAGGCCCATATATAAAAGTTTGCTCCTTTATTACTCTGCACATGGACAATTATTTGCACTGTTATTTGCCCCAGGCATGTACCTATGTAATTACCGTTTACAGTGTAAAGATGGATGTTATCGGTCGCTGAACGTCGGA
The DNA here is from genome assembly GCA_963989385.1 of Ctena decussata. Taxonomy (NCBI): domain Eukaryota; kingdom Metazoa; phylum Mollusca; class Bivalvia; order Lucinida; family Lucinidae; genus Ctena; species Ctena decussata. Next base: position 52,947,927 of record OZ022510.1, on the reverse strand, counting down.
GCAGTAGGCGTTTAATGCATTTTCCCATAGGGTCCAATGCAAAATTGACACCTCATTTTCTCCATTCTCAAGAGCTTTGAGTCTCTGCAAAACATATACATGTGTAGACACAAATAAGTGAAATAGAATGAAGGCTATTTCAGCTTTAGCTTTTATTCCGTTTGGGAGCTAAAGTCGCACAAACTTTTGTTTACAAAAATTTCGATGGCCTATAGTTCGCAAGTTATGCAATCAGTTGACATAAGATTGTGCATGCATGTAGACATGTTAATGACCTTTATATATGCCAAGTTTCAGATGGCTACCTACTCAAACAAGCAAGCAGTAGCGGTTTGAAATTTTCACAATTTGGGCTACACGTTCGGGACGATTCGTGACCTTAGGTGACTTGCACAATTCGGGCTGAAACTAGTGCCAAATGAGAGGGTTGGGATAAACATTCAATTGACCATATGTGCCAAAAATTCTCGTTCTTTAGTTTTCGAGTTATAGCCCCTGGAAGTCGAAAACTGCACGACTTTGCCCTCGAATATCTCGACAACGGAGAAAGGAGAATTTCAGGGCATTTTCTCCCAAGAAATATATGGGAATTATCTGTAATTTAGCACAGTTTCAGAACGATTCGTGAAAGTCACCTTTTAAGAATAACTTCCACTGCAGGCCCATATATAAAAGTTTGCTCCTTTATTACTCTGCACATGGACAATTATTTGCGCTGTTATTTGCCCCAGGCATGTACCTATGTAATTACCGTTTACAGTGTAAAGATGGATGTTATCGGTCGCTGAACGTCGGAGCAGTAGGCGTTTAATGCATTTTCCCATAGGGTCCAATGCAAAATTGACACCTCATTTTCTCCATTCTCAAGAGCTTTGAGTCTCTGCAAAACATATACATGTGTAGACACAAATAAGTGAAATAGAATGAAGGCTATTTCAGCTTTAGCTTTTATTCCGTTTGGGAGCTAAAGTCGCACAAACTTTTGTTTACAAAAATTTCGATGGCCTATAGTTCGCAAGTTATGCAATCAGTTGACATAAGATTGTGCATGCATGTAGACATGTTAATGACCTTTATATATGCCAAGTTTCAGATGGCTACCTACTCAAACAAGCAAGCAGTAGCGGTTTGAAATTTTCACAATTTGGGCTACACGTTCGGGACGATTCGTGACCTTAGGTGACTTGCACAATTCGGGCTGAAACTAGTGCCAAATGAGAGGGTTGGGATAAACATTCAATTGACCATATGTGCCAAAAATTCTCGTTCTTTAGTTTTCGAGTTATAGCCCCTGGAAGTCGAAAACTGCACGACTTTGCCCTCGAATATCTCGACAACGGAGAAAGGAGAATTTCAGGGCATTTTCTCCCAAGAAATATAATAAAATTGGGAATTATCTGTAATTTAGCACAGTTTCAGAACGATTCGTGAAAGTCACCTTTTAAGAATAACTTCCACTGCAGGCCCATATATAAAAGTTTGCTCCTTTATTACTCTGCACATGGACAATTATTTGCACTGTTATTTGCCCCAGGCATGTACCTATGTAATTACCGTTTACAGTGTAAAGATGGATGTTATCGGTCGCTGAACGTCGGAGCAGTAGGCGTTTAATGCATTTTCCCATAGGGTCCAATGCAAAATTGACACCTCATTTTCTCCATTCTCAAGAGCTTTGAGTCTCTGCAAAACATATACATGTGTAGACACAAATAAGTGAAATAGAATGAAGGCTATTTCAGCTTTAGCTTTTATTCCGTTTGGGAGCTAAAGTCGCACAAACTTTTGTTTACAAAAATTTCGATGGCCTATAGTTCGCAAGTTATGCAATCAGTTGACATAAGATTGTGCATGCATGTAGACATGTTAATGACCTTTATATATGCCAAGTTTCAGATGGCTACCTACTCAAACAAGCAAGCAGTAGCGGTTTGAAATTTTCACAATTTGGGCTACACGTTCGGGACGATTCGTGACCTTAGGTGACTTGCACAATTCGGGCTGAAACTAGTGCCAAATGAGAGGGTTGGGATAAACATTCAATTGACCATATGTGCCAAAAATTCTCGTTCTTTAGTTTTCGAGTTATAGCCCCTGGAAGTCGAAAACTGCACGACTTTGCCCTCGAATATCTCGACAACGGAGAAAGGAGAATTTCAGGGCATTTTCTCCCAAGAAATATATGGGAATTATCTGTAATTTAGCACAGTTTCAGAACGATTCGTGAAAGTCACCTTTTAAGAATAACTTCCACTGCAGGCCCATATATAAAAGTTTGCTCCTTTATTACTCTGCACATGGACAATTATTTGCGCTGTTATTTGCCCCAGGCATGTACCTATGTAATTACCGTTTACAGTGTAAAGATGGATGTTATCGGTCGCTGAACGTCGGAGCAGTAGGCGTTTAATGCATTTTCCCATAGGGTCCAATGCAAAATTGACACCTCATTTTCTCCATTCTCAAGAGCTTTGAGTCTCTGCAAAACATATACATGTGTAGACACAAATAAGTGAAATAGAATGAAGGCTATTTCAGCTTTAGCTTTTATTCCGTTTGGGAGCTAAAGTCGCACAAACTTTTGTTTACAAAAATTTCGATGGCCTATAATTCGCAAGTTATGCAATCAGTTGACATAAGATTGTGCATGCATGTAGACATGTTAATGACCTTTATATATGCCAAGTTTCAGATGGCTACCTACTCAAACAAGCAAGCAGTAGCGGTTTGAAATTTTCACAATTTGGGCTACACGTTCGGGACGATTCGTGACCTTAGGTGACTTGCACAATTCGGGCTGAAACTAGTGCCAAATGAGAGGGTTGGGATAAACATTCAATTGACCATATGTGCCAAAAATTCTCGTTCTTTAGTTTTCGAGTTATAGCCCCTGGAAGTCGAAAACTGCACGACTTTGCCCTCGAATATCTCGACAACGGAGAAAGGAGAATTTCAGGGCATTTTCTCCCAAGAAATATATGGGAATTATCTGTAATTTAGCACAGTTTCAGAACGATTCGTGAAAGTCACCTTTTAAGAATAACTTCCACTGCAGGCCCATATATAAAAGTTTGCTCCTTTATTACTCTGCACATGGACAATTATTTGCGCTGTTATTTGCCCCAGGCATGTACCTATGTAATTACCGTTTACAGTGTAAAGATGGATGTTATCGGTCGCTGAACGTCGGAGCAGTAGGCGTTTAATGCATTTTCCCATAGGGTCCAATGCAAAATTGACACCTCATTTTCTCCATTCTCAAGAGCTTTGAGTCTCTGCAAAACATATACATGTGTAGACACAAATAAGTGAAATAGAATGAAGGCTATTTCAGCTTTAGCTTTTATTCCGTTTGGGAGCTAAAGTCGCACAAACTTTTGTTTACAAAAATTTCGATGGCCTATAGTTCGCAAGTTATGCAATCAGTTGACATAAGATTGTGCATGCATGTAGACATGTTAATGACCTTTATATATGCCAAGTTTCAGATGGCTACCTACTCAAACAAGCAAGCAGTAGCGGTTTGAAATTTTCACAATTTGGGCTACACGTTCGGGACGATTCGTGACCTTAGGTGACTTGCACAATTCGGGCTGAAACTAGTGCCAAATGAGAGGGTTGGGATAAACATTCAATTGACCATATGTGCCAAAAATTCTCGTTCTTTAGTTTTCGAGTTATAGCCCCTGGAAGTCGAAAACTGCACGACTTTGCCCTCGAATATCTCGACAACGGAGAAAGGAGAATTTCAGGGCATTTTCTCCCAAGAAATATATGGGAATTATCTGTAATTTAGCACAGTTTCAGAACGATTCGTGAAAGTCACCTTTTAAGAATAACTTCCACTGCAGGCCCATATATAAAAGTTTGCTCCTTTATTACTCTGCACATGGACAATTATTTGCGCTGTTATTTGCCCCAGGCATGTACCTATGTAATTACCGTTTACAGTGTAAAGATGGATGTTATCGGTCGCTGAACGTCGGAGCAGTAGGCGTTTAATGCATTTTCCCATAGGGTCCAATGCAAAATTGACACCTCATTTTCTCCATTCTCAAGAGCTTTGAGTCTCTGCAAAACATATACATGTGTAGACACAAATAAGTGAAATAGAATGAAGGCTATTTCAGCTTTAGCTTTTATTCCGTTTGGGAGCTAAAGTCGCACAAACTTTTGTTTACAAAAATTTCGATGGCCTATAGTTCGCAAGTTATGCAATCAGTTGACATAAGATTGTGCATGCATGTAGACATGTTAATGACCTTTATATATGCCAAGTTTCAGATGGCTACCTACTCAAACAAGCAAGCAGTAGCGGTTTGAAATTTTCACAATTTGGGCTACACGTTCGGGACGATTCGTGACCTTAGGTGACTTGCACAATTCGGGCTGAAACTAGTGCCAAATGAGAGGGTTGGGATAAACATTCAATTGACCATATGTGCCAAAAATTCTCGTTCTTTAGTTTTCGAGTTATAGCCCCTGGAAGTCGAAAACTGCACGACTTTGCCCTCGAATATCTCGACAACGGAGAAAGGAGAATTTCAGGGCATTTTCTCCCAAGAAATATATGGGAATTATCTGTAATTTAGCACAGTTTCAGAACGATTCGTGAAAGTCACCTTTTAAGAATAACTTCCACTGCAGGCCCATATATAAAAGTTTGCTCCTTTATTACTCTGCACATGGACAATTATTTGCGCTGTTATTTGCCCCAGGCATGTACCTATGTAATTACCGTTTACAGTGTAAAGATGGATGTTATCGGTCGCTGAACGTCGGAGCAGTAGGCGTTTTATGCATTTTCCCATAGGGTTCAATGCAAAATTGACACCTCATTTTCTCCATTCTCAAAAGCTTTGAGTCTCTGCAAAACATATACATGTGTAGACACAAATAAGTGAAATAGAATGAAGGCTATTTCAGCTTTAGCTTTTATTCCGTTTGGGAGCTAAAGTCGCACAAACTTTTGTTTACAAAAATTTCGATGGCCTATAGTTCGCAAGTTATGCAATCAGTTGACATAAGATTGTGCATGCATGTAGACATGTTAATGACCTTTATATATGCCAAGTTTCAGATGGCTACCTACTCAAACAAGCAAGCAGTAGCGGTTTGAAATTTTCACAATTTGGGCTACACGTTCGGGACGATTCGTGACCTTAGGTGACTTGCACAATTCGGGCTGAAACTAGTGCCAAATGAGAGGGTTGGGATAAACATTCAATTGACCATATGTGCCAAAAATTCTCGTTCTTTAGTTTTCGAGTTATAGCCCCTGGAAGTCGAAAACTGCACGACTTTGCCCTCGAATATCTCGACAACGGAGAAAGGAGAATTTCAGGGCATTTTCTCCCAAGAAATATATGGGAATTATCTGTAATTTAGCACAGTTTCAGAACGATTCGTGAAAGTCACCTTTTAAGAATAACTTCCACTGCAGGCCCATATATAAAAGTTTGCTCCTTTATTACTCTGCACATGGACAATTATTTGCGCTGTTATTTGCCCCAGGCATGTACCTATGTAATTACCGTTTACAGTGTAAAGATGGATGTTATCGGTCGCTGAACGTCGGAGCAGTAGGCGTTTAATGCATTTTCCCATAGGGTCCAATGCAAAATTGACACCTCATTTTCTCCATTCTCAAGAGCTTTGAGTCTCTGCAAAACATATACATGTGTAGACACAAATAAGTGAAATAGAATGAAGGCTATTTCAGCTTTAGCTTTTATTCCGTTTGGGAGCTAAAGTCGCACAAACTTTTGTTTACAAAAATTTCGATGGCCTATAGTTCGCAAGTTATGCAATCAGTTGACATAAGATTGTGCATGCATGTAGACATGTTAATGACCTTTATATATGCCAAGTTTCAGATGGCTACCTACTCAAACAAGCAAGCAGTAGCGGTTTGAAATTTTCACAATTTGGGCTACACGTTCGGGACGATTCGTGACCTTAGGTGACTTGCACAATTCGGGCTGAAACTAGTGCCAAATGAGAGGGTTGGGATAAACATTCAATTGACCATATGTGCCAAAAATTCTCGTTCTTTAGTTTTCGAGTTATAGCCCCTGGAAGTCGAAAACTGCACGACTTTGCCCTCGAATATCTCGACAACGGAGAAAGGAGAATTTCAGGGCATTTTCTCCCAAGAAATATAATAAAATTGGGAATTATCTGTAATTTAGCACAGTTTCAGAACGATTCGTGAAAGTCACCTTTTAAGAATAACTTCCACTGCAGGCCCATATATAAAAGTTTGCTCCTTTATTACTCTGCACATGGACAATTATTTGCACTGTTATTTGCCCCAGGCATGTACCTATGTAATTACCGTTTACAGTGTAAAGATGGATGTTATCGGTCGCTGAACGTCGGAGCAGTAGGCGTTTTATGCATTTTCCCATAGGGTTCAATGCAAAATTGACACCTCATTTTCTCCATTCTCAAAAGCTTTGAGTCTCTGCAAAACATATACATGTGTAGACACAAATAAGTGAAATAGAATGAAGGCTATTTCAGCTTTAGCTTTTATTCCGTTTGGGAGCTAAAGTCGCACAAACTTTTGTTTACAAAAATTTCGATGGCCTATAGTTCGCAAGTTATGCAATCAGTTGACATAAGATTGTGCATGCATGTAGACATGTTAATGACCTTTATATATGCCAAGTTTCAGATGGCTACCTACTCAAACAAGCAAGCAGTAGCGGTTTGAAATTTTCACAATTTGGGCTACACGTTCGGGACGATTCGTGACCTTAGGTGACTTGCACAATTCGGGCTGAAACTAGTGCCAAATGAGAGGGTTGGGATAAACATTCAATTGACCATATGTGCCAAAAATTCTCGTTCTTTAGTTTTCGAGTTATAGCCCCTGGAAGTCGAAAACTGCACGACTTTGCCCTCGAATATCTCGACAACGGAGAAAGGAGAATTTCAGGGCATTTTCTCCCAAGAAATATATGGGAATTATCTGTAATTTAGCACAGTTTCAGAACGATTCGTGAAAGTCACCTTTTAAGAATAACTTCCACTGCAGGCCCATATATAAAAGTTTGCTCCTTTATTACTCTGCACATGGACAATTATTTGCGCTGTTATTTGCCCCAGGCATGTACCTATGTAATTACCGTTTACAGTGTAAAGATGGATGTTATCGGTCGCTGAACGTCGGAGCAGTAGGCGTTTAATGCATTTTCCCATAGGGTCCAATGCAAAATTGACACCTCATTTTCTCCATTCTCAAGAGCTTTGAGTCTCTGCAAAACATATACATGTGTAGACACAAATAAGTGAAATAGAATGAAGGCTATTTCAGCTTTAGCTTTTATTCCGTTTGGGAGCTAAAGTCGCACAAACTTTTGTTTACAAAAATTTCGATGGCCTATAGTTCGCAAGTTATGCAATCAGTTGACATAAGATTGTGCATGCATGTAGACATGTTAATGACCTTTATATATGCCAAGTTTCAGATGGCTACCTACTCAAACAAGCAAGCAGTAGCGGTTTGAAATTTTCACAATTTGGGCTACACGTTCGGGACGATTCGTGACCTTAGGTGACTTGCACAATTCGGGCTGAAACTAGTGCCAAATGAGAGGGTTGGGATAAACATTCAATTGACCATATGTGCCAAAAATTCTCGTTCTTTAGTTTTCGAGTTATAGACCCTGGAAGTCGAAAACTGCACGACTTTGCCCTCGAATATCTCGACAACGGAGAAAGGAGAATTTCAGGGCATTTTCTCCCAAGAAATATATGGGAATTATCTGTAATTTAGCACAGTTTCAGAACGATTCGTGAAAGTCACCTTTTAAGAATAACTTCCACTGCAGGCCCATATATAAAAGTTTGCTCCTTTATTACTCTGCACATGGACAATTATTTGCGCTGTTATTTGCCCCAGGCATGTACCTATGTAATTACCGTTTACAGTGTAAAGATGGATGTTATCGGTCGCTGAACGTCGGAGCAGTAGGCGTTTAATGCATTTTCCCATAGGGTCCAATGCAAAATTGACACCTCATTTTCTCCATTCTCAAGAGCTTTGTGTCTCTGCAAAACATATACATGTGTAGACACAAATAAGTGAAATAGAATGAAGGCTATTTCAGCTTTAGCTTTTATTCCGTTTGGGAGCTAAAGTCGCACAAACTTTGTTTACAAAAATTTCGATGGCCTATAGTTCGCAAGTTATGCAATCAGTTGACATAAGATTGTGCATGCATGTAGACATGTTAATGACCTTTATATATGCCAAGTTTCAGATGGCTACCTACTCAAACAAGCAAGCAGTAGCGGTTTGAAATTTTCACAATTTGGGCTACACGTTCGGGACGATTCGTGACCTTAGGTGACTTGCACAATTCGGGCTGAAACTAGTGCCAAATGAGAGGGTTGGGATAAACATTCAATTGACCATATGTGCCAAAAATTCTCGTTCTTTAGTTTTCGAGTTATAGCCCCTGGAAGTCGAAAACTGCACGACTTTGCCCTCGAATATCTCGACAACGGAGAAAGGAGAATTTCAGGGCATTTTCTCCCAAGAAATATATGGGAATTATCTGTAATTTAGCACAGTTTCAGAACGATTCGTGAAAGTCACCTTTTAAGAATAACTTCCACTGCAGGCCCATATATAAAAGTTTGCTCCTTTATTACTCTGCACATGGACAATTATTTGCGCTGTTATTTGCCCCAGGCATGTACCTATGTAATTACCGTTTACAGTGTAAAGATGGATGTTATCGGTCGCTGAACGTCGGAGCAGTAGGCGTTTAATGCATTTTCCCATAGGGTCCAATGCAAAATTGACACCTCATTTTCTCCATTCTCAAGAGCTTTGAGTCTCTGCAAAACATATACATGTGTAGACACAAATAAGTGAAATAGAATGAAGGCTATTTCAGCTTTAGCTTTTATTCCGTTTGGGAGCTAAAGTCGCACAAACTTTTGTTTACAAAAATTTCGATGGCCTATAGTTCGCAAGTTATGCAATCAGTTGACATAAGATTGTGCATGCATGTAGACATGTTAATGACCTTTATATATGCCAAGTTTCAGATGGCTACCTACTCAAACAAGCAAGCAGTAGCGGTTTGAAATTTTCACAATTTGGGCTACACGTTCGGGACGATTCGTGACCTTAGGTGACTTGCACAATTCGGGCTGAAACTAGTGCCAAATGAGAGGGTTGGGATAAACATTCAATTGACCATATGTGCCAAAAATTCTCGTTCTTTAGTTTTCGAGTTATAGCCCCTGGAAGTCGAAAACTGCACGACTTTGCCCTCGAATATCTCGACAACGGAGAAAGGAGAATTTCAGGGCATTTTCTCCCAAGAAATATATGGGAATTATCTGTAATTTAGCACAGTTTCAGAACGATTCGTGAAAGTCACCTTTTAAGAATAACTTCCACTGCAGGCCCATATATAAAAGTTTGCTCCTTTATTACTCTGCACATGGACAATTATTTGCACTGTTATTTGCCCCAGGCATGTACCTATGTAATTACCGTTTACAGTGTAAAGATGGATGTTATCGGTCGCTGAACGTCGGAGCAGTAGGCGTTTAATGCATTTTCCCATAGGGTCCAATGCAAAATTGACACCTCATTTTCTCCATTCTCAAGAGCTTTGAGTCTCTGCAAAACATATACATGTGTAGACACAAATAAGTGAAATAGAATGAAGGCTATTTCAGCTTTAGCTTTTATTCCGTTTGGGAGCTAAAGTCGCACAAACTTTTGTTTACAAAAATTTCGATGGCCTATAGTTCGCAAGTTATGCAATCAGTTGACATAAGATTGTGCATGCATGTAGACATGTTAATGACCTTTATATATGCCAAGTTTCAGATGGCTACCTACTCAAACAAGCAAGCAGTAGCGGTTTGAAATTTTCACAATTTGGGCTACACGTTCGGGACGATTCGTGACCTTAGGTGACTTGCACAATTCGGGCTGAAACTAGTGCCAAATGAGAGGGTTGGGATAAACATTCAATTGACCATATGTGCCAAAAATTCTCGTTCTTTAGTTTTCGAGTTATAGCCCCTGGAAGTCGAAAACTGCACGACTTTGCCCTCGAATATCTCGACAACGGAGAAAGGAGAATTTCAGGGCATTTTCTCCCAAGAAATACATGTATATGGGAATTATCTGTAATTTAGCACAGTTTCAGAACGATTCGTGAAAGTCACCTTTTAAGAATAACTTCCACTGCAGGCCCATATATAAAAGTTTGCTCCTTTATTACTCTGCACATGGACAATTATTTGCGCTGTTATTTGCCCCAGGCATGTACCTATGTAATTACCGTTTACAGTGTAAAGATGGATGTTATCGGTCGCTGAACGTCGGAGCAGTAGGCGTTTAATGCATTTTCCCATAGGGTCCAATGCAAAGTTGACACCTCATTTTCTCCATTCTCAAGAGCTTTGAGTCTCTGCAAAACATATACATGTGTAGACACAAATAAGTGAAATAGAATGAAGGCTATTTCAGCTTTAGCTTTTATTCCGTTTGGGAGCTAAAGTCGCACAAACTTTGTTTACAAAAATTTCGATGGCCTATAGTTCGCAAGTTATGCAATCAGTTGACATAAGATTGTGCATGCATGTAGACATGTTAATGACCTTTATATATGCCAAGTTTCAGATGGCTACCTACTCAAACAAGCAAGCAGTAGCGGTTTGAAATTTTCACAATTTGGGCTACACGTTCGGGACGATTCGTGACCTTAGGTGACTTGCACAATTCGGGCTGAAACTAGTGCCAAATGAGAGGGTTGGGATAAACATTTAATTGACCATATGTGCCAAAAATTCTCGTTCTTTAGTTTTCGAGTTATAGCCCCTGGAAGTCGAAAACTGTACGACTTTGCCCTCGAATATCTCGACAACGGAGAAAGGAGAATTTCAGGGCATTTTCTCCCAAGAAATATATGGGAATTATCTGTAATTTAGCACAGTTTCAGAACGATTCGTGAAAGTCACCTTTTAAGAATAACTTCCACTGCAGGCCCATATATAAAAGTTTGCTCCTTTATTACTCTGCACATGGACAATTATTTGCGCTGTTATTTGCCCCAGGCATGTACCTATGTAATTACCGTTTACAGTGTAAAGATGGATGTTATCGGTCGCTGAACGTCGGAGCAGTAGGCGTTTAATGCATTTTCCCATAGGGTCCAATGCAAAATTGACACCTCATTTTCTCCATTCTCAAGAGCTTTGAGTCTCTGCAAAACATATACATGTGTAGACACAAATAAGTGAAATAGAATGAAGGCTATTTCAGCTTTAGCTTTTATTCCGTTTGGGAGCTAAAGTCGCACAAACTTTTGTTTACAAAAATTTCGATGGCCTATAGTTCGCAAGTTATGCAATCAGTTGACATAAGATTGTGCATGCATGTAGACATGTTAATGACCTTTATATATGCCAAGTTTCAGATGGCTACCTACTCAAACAAGCAAGCAGTAGCGGTTTGAAATTTTCACAATTTGGGCTACACGTTCGGGACGATTCGTGACCTTAGGTGACTTGCACAATTCGGGCTGAAACTAGTGCCAAATGAGAGGGTTGGGATAAACATTCAATTGACCATATGTGCCAAAAATTCTCGTTCTTTAGTTTTCGAGTTATAGCCCCTGGAAGTCGAAAACTGCACGACTTTGCCCTCGAATATCTCGACAACGGAGAAAGTAGAATTTCAGGGCATTTTCTCCCAAGAAATATATGGGAATTATCTGTAATTTAGCACAGTTTCAGAACGATTCGTGAAAGTCACCTTTTAAGAATAACTTCCACTGCAGGCCCATATATAAAAGTTTGCTCCTTTATTACTCTGCACATGGACAATTATTTGCGCTGTTATTTGCCCCAGGCATGTACCTATGTAATTACCGTTTACAGTGTAAAGATGGATGTTATCGGTCGCTGAACGTCGGAGCAGTAGGCGTTTAATGCATTTTCCCATAGGGTCCAATGCAAAATTGACACCTCATTTTCTCCATTCTCAAGAGCTTTGAGTCTCTGCAAAACATATACATGTGTAGACACAAATAAGTGAAATAGAATGAAGGCTATTTCAGCTTTAGCTTTTATTCCGTTTGGGAGCTAAAGTCGCACAAACTTTTGTTTACAAAAATTTCGATGGCCTATAGTTCGCAAGTTATGCAATCAGTTGACATAAGATTGTGCATGCATGTAGACATGTTAATGACCTTTATATATGCCAAGTTTCAGATGGCTACCTACTCAAACAAGCAAGCAGTAGCGGTTTGAAATTTTCACAATTTGGGCTACACGTTCGGGACGATTCGTGACCTTAGGTGACTTGCACAATTCGGGCTGAAACTAGTGCCAAATGAGAGGGTTGGGATAAACATTCAATTGACCATATGTGCCAAAAATTCTCGTTCTTTAGTTTTCGAGTTATAGCCCCTGGAAGTCGAAAACTGCACGACTTTGCCCTCGAATATCTCGACAACGGAGAAAGGAGAATTTCAGGGCATTTTCTCCCAAGAAATATATGGGAATTATCTGTAATTTAGCACAGTTTCAGAACGATTCGTGAAAGTCACCTTTTAAGAATAACTTCCACTGCAGGCCCATATATAAAAGTTTGCTCCTTTATTACTCTGCACATGGACAATTATTTGCGCTGTTATTTGCCCCAGGCATGTACCTATGTAATTACCGTTTACAGTGTAAAGATGGATGTTATCGGTCGCTGAACGTCGGAGCAGTAGGCGTTTAATGCATTTTCCCATAGGGTCCAATGCAAAGTTGACACCTCATTTTCTCCATTCTCAAGAGCTTTGAGTCTCTGCAAAACATATACATGTGTAGACACAAATAAGTGAAATAGAATGAAGGCTATTTCAGCTTTAGCTTTTATTCCGTTTGGGAGCTAAAGTCGCACAAACTTTTGTTTACAAAAATTTCGATGGCCTATAGTTCGCAAGTTATGCAATCAGTTGACATAAGATTGTGCATGCATGTAGACATGTTAATGACCTTTATATATGCCAAGTTTCAGATGGCTACCTACTCAAACAAGCAAGCAGTAGCGGTTTGAAATTTTCACAATTTGGGCTACACGTTCGGGACGATTCGTGACCTTAGGTGACTTGCACAATTCGGGCTGAAACTAGTGCCAAATGAGAGGGTTGGGATAAACATTCAATTGACCATATGTGCCAAAAATTCTCGTTCTTTAGTTTTCGAGTTATAGCCCCTGGAAGTCGAAAACTGTACGACTTTGCCCTCGAATATCTCGACAACGTAGAAAGGAGAATTTCAGGGCATTTTCTCCCAAGAAATATATGGGAATTATCTGTAATTTAGCACAGTTTCAGAACGATTCGTGAAAGTCACCTTTTAAGAATAACTTCCACTGCAGGCCCATATATAAAAGTTTGCTCCTTTATTACTCTGCACATGGACAATTATTTGCGCTGTTATTTGCCCCAGGCATGTACCTATGTAATTACCGTTTACAGTGTAAAGATGGATGTTATCGGTCGCTGAACGTCGGAGCAGTAGGCGTTTAATGCATTTTCCCATAGGGTCCAATGCAAAATTGACACCTCATTTTCTCCATTCTCAAGAGCTTTGAGTCTCTGCAAAACATATACATGTGTAGACACAAATAAGTGAAATAGAATGAAGGCTATTTCAGCTTTAGCTTTTATTCCGTTTGGGAGCTAAAGTCGCACAAACTTTTGTTTACAAAAATTTCGATGGCCTATAGTTCGCAAGTTATGCAATCAGTTGACATAAGATTGTGCATGCATGTAGACATGTTAATGACCTTTATATATGCCAAGTTTCAGATGGCTACCTACTCAAACAAGCAAGCAGTAGCGGTTTGAAATTTTCACAATTTGGGCTACACGTTCGGGACGATTCGTGACCTTAGGTGACTTGCACAATTCGGGCTGAAACTAGTGCCAAATGAGAGGGTTGGGATAAACATTCAATTGACCATATGTGCCAAAAATTCTCGTTCTTTAGTTTTCGAGTTATAGCCCCTGGAAGTCGAAAACTGCACGACTTTGCCCTCGAATATCTCGACAACGGAGAAAGGAGAATTTCAGGGCATTTTCTCCCAAGAAATATATGGGAATTATCTGTAATTTAGCACAGTTTCAGAACGATTCGTGAAAGTCACCTTTTAAGAATAACTTCCACTGCAGGCCCATATATAAAAGTTTGCTCCTTTATTACTCTGCACATGGACAATTATTTGCGCTGTTATTTGCCCCAGGCATGTACCTATGTAATTACCGTTTACAGTGTAAAGATGGATGTTATCGGTCGCTGAACGTCGGAGCAGTAGGCGTTTTATGCATTTTCCCATAGGGTTCAATGCAAAATTGACACCTCATTTTCTCCATTCTCAAAAGCTTTGAGTCTCTGCAAAACATATACATGTGTAGACACAAATAAGTGAAATAGAATGAAGGCTATTTCAGCTTTAGCTTTTATTCCGTTTGGGAGCTAAAGTCGCACAAACTTTTGTTTACAAAAATTTCGATGGCCTATAGTTCGCAAGTTATGCAATCAGTTGACATAAGATTGTGCATGCATGTAGACATGTTAATGACCTTTATATATGCCAAGTTTCAGATGGCTACCTACTCAAACAAGCAAGCAGTAGCGGTTTGAAATTTTCACAATTTGGGCTACACGTTCGGGACGATTCGTGACCTTAGGTGACTTGCACAATTCGGGCTGAAACTAGTGCCAAATGAGAGGGTTGGGATAAACATTCAATTGACCATATGTGCCAAAAATTCTCGTTCTTTAGTTTTCGAGTTATAGCCCCTGGAAGTCGAAAACTGCACGACTTTGCCCTCGAATATCTCGACAACGGAGAAAGGAGAATTTCAGGGCATTTTCTCCCAAGAAATATATGGGAATTATCTGTAATTTAGCACAGTTTCAGAACGATTCGTGAAAGTCACCTTTTAAGAATAACTTCCACTGCAGGCCCATATATAAAAGTTTGCTCCTTTATTACTCTGCACATGGACAATTATTTGCGCTGTTATTTGCCCCAGGCATGTACCTATGTAATTACCGTTTACAGTGTAAAGATGGATGTTATCGGTCGCTGAACGTCGGAGCAGTAGGCGTTTAATGCATTTTCCCATAGGGTCCAATGCAAAATTGACACCTCATTTTCTCCATTCTCAAGAGCTTTGAGTCTCTGCAAAACATATACATGTGTAGACACAAATAAGTGAAATAGAATGAAGGCTATTTCAGCTTTAGCTTTTATTCCGTTTGGGAGCTAAAGTCGCACAAACTTTTGTTTACAAAAATTTCGATGGCCTATAGTTCGCAAGTTATGCAATCAGTTGACATAAGATTGTGCATGCATGTAGACATGTTAATGACCTTTATATATGCCAAGTTTCAGATGGCTACCTACTCAAACAAGCAAGCAGTAGCGGTTTGAAATTTTCACAATTTGGGCTACACGTTCGGGACGATTCGTGACCTTAGGTGACTTGCACAATTCGGGCTGAAACTAGTGCCAAATGAGAGGGTTGGGATAAACATTCAATTGACCATATGTGCCAAAAATTCTCGTTCTTTAGTTTTCGAGTTATAGCCCCTGGAAGTCGAAAACTGCACGACTTTGCCCTCGAATATCTCGACAACGGAGAAAGGAGAATTTCAGGGCATTTTCTCCCAAGAAATATAATAAAATTGGGAATTATCTGTAATTTAGCACAGTTTCAGAACGATTCGTGAAAGTCACCTTTTAAGAATAACTTCCACTGCAGGCCCATATATAAAAGTTTGCTCCTTTATTACTCTGCACATGGACAATTATTTGCACTGTTATTTGCCCCAGGCATGTACCTATGTAATTACCGTTTACAGTGTAAAGATGGATGTTATCGGTCGCTGAACGTCGGAGCAGTAGGCGTTTTATGCATTTTCCCATAGGGTTCAATGCAAAATTGACACCTCATTTTCTCCATTCTCAAAAGCTTTGAGTCTCTGCAAAACATATACATGTGTAGACACAAATAAGTGAAATAGAATGAAGGCTATTTCAGCTTTAGCTTTTATTCCGTTTGGGAGCTAAAGTCGCACAAACTTTTGTTTACAAAAATTTCGATGGCCTATAGTTCGCAAGTTATGCAATCAGTTGACATAAGATTGTGCATGCATGTAGACATGTTAATGACCTTTATATATGCCAAGTTTCAGATGGCTACCTACTCAAACAAGCAAGCAGTAGCGGTTTGAAATTTTCACAATTTGGGCTACACGTTCGGGACGATTCGTGACCTTAGGTGACTTGCACAATTCGGGCTGAAACTAGTGCCAAATGAGAGGGTTGGGATAAACATTCAATTGACCATATGTGCCAAAAATTCTCGTTCTTTAGTTTTCGAGTTATAGCCCCTGGAAGTCGAAAACTGCACGACTTTGCCCTCGAATATCTCGACAACGGAGAAAGGAGAATTTCAGGGCATTTTCTCCCAAGAAATATATGGGAATTATCTGTAATTTAGCACAGTTTCAGAACGATTCGTGAAAGTCACCTTTTAAGAATAACTTCCACTGCAGGCCCATATATAAAAGTTTGCTCCTTTATTACTCTGCACATGGACAATTATTTGCGCTGTTATTTGCCCCAGGCATGTACCTATGTAATTACCGTTTACAGTGTAAAGATGGATGTTATCGGTCGCTGAACGTCGGAGCAGTAGGCGTTTAATGCATTTTCCCATAGGGTCCAATGCAAAATTGACACCTCATTTTCTCCATTCTCAAGAGCTTTGAGTCTCTGCAAAACATATACATGTGTAGACACAAATAAGTGAAATAGAATGAAGGCTATTTCAGCTTTAGCTTTTATTCCGTTTGGGAGCTAAAGTCGCACAAACTTTTGTTTACAAAAATTTCGATGGCCTATAGTTCGCAAGTTATGCAATCAGTTGACATAAGATTGTGCATGCATGTAGACATGTTAATGACCTTTATATATGCCAAGTTTCAGATGGCTACCTACTCAAACAAGCAAGCAGTAGCGGTTTGAAATTTTCACAATTTGGGCTACACGTTCGGGACGATTCGTGACCTTAGGTGACTTGCACAATTCGGGCTGAAACTAGTGCCAAATGAGAGGGTTGGGATAAACATTCAATTGACCATATGTGCCAAAAATTCTCGTTCTTTAGTTTTCGAGTTATAGCCCCTGGAAGTCGAAAACTGCACGACTTTGCCCTCGAATATCTCGACAACGGAGAAAGGAGAATTTCAGGGCATTTTCTCCCAAGAAATATATGGGAATTATCTGTAATTTAGCACAGTTTCAGAACGATTCGTGAAAGTCACCTTTTAAGAATAACTTCCACTGCAGGCCCATATATAAAAGTTTGCTCCTTTATTACTCTGCACATGGACAATTATTTGCGCTGTTATTTGCCCCAGGCATGTACCTATGTAATTACCGTTTACAGTGTAAAGATGGATGTTATCGCTCGCTGAACGTCGGAGCCGTAGGCGTTTAATGCATTTTCCCATAGGGTCCAATGCAAAATTGACACCTCATTTTCTCCATTCTCAAGAGCTTTGAGTCTCTGCAAAACATATACATGTGTAGACACAAATAAGTGAAATAGAATGAAGGCTATTTCAGCTTTAGCTTTTATTCCGTTTGGGAGCTAAAGTCGCACAAACTTTTGTTTACAAAAATTTCGATGGCCTATAGTTCGCAAGTTATGCAATCAGTTGACATAAGATTGTGTATGCATGTAGACATGTTAATGACCTTTATATATGCCAAGTTTCAGATGGCTACCTACTCAAACAAGCAAGCAGTAGCGGTTTGAAATTTTCACAATTTGGGCTACACGTTCGGGACGATTCGTGACCTTAGGTGACTTGCACAATTCGGGCTGAAACTAGTGCCAAATGAGAGGGTTGGGATAAACATTCAATTGACCATATGTGCCAAAAATTCTCGTTCTTTAGTTTTCGAGTTATAGCCCCTGGAAGTCGAAAACTGCACGACTTTGCCCTCGAATATCTCGACAACGGAGAAAGGAGAATTTCAGGGCATTTTCTCCCAAGAAATATATGGGAATTATCTGTAATTTAGCACAGTTTCAGAACGATTCGTGAAAGTCACCTTTTAAGAATAACTTCCACTGCAGGCCCATATATAAAAGTTTGCTCCTTTATTACTCTGCACATGGACAATTATTTGCGCTGTTATTTGCCCCAGGCATGTACCTATGTAATTACCGTTTACAGTGTAAAGATGGATGTTATCGGTCGCTGAACGTCGGAGCAGTAGGCGTTTAATGCATTTTCCCATAGGGTCCAATGCAAAATTGACACCTCATTTTCTCCATTCTCAAGAGCTTTGAGTCTCTGCAAAACATATACATGTGTAGACACAAATAAGTGAAATAGAATGAAGGCTATTTCAGCTTTAGCTTTTATTCCGTTTGGGAGCTAAAGTCGCACAAACTTTTGTTTACAAAAATTTCGATGGCCTATAGTTCGCAAGTTATGCAATCAGTTGACATAAGATTGTGTATGCATGTAGACATGTTAATGACCCTTATATATGCCAAGTTTCAGATGGCTACCTACTCAAACAAGCAAGCAGTAGCGGTTTGAAATTTTCACAATTTGGGCTACACGTTCGGGACGATTCGTGACCTTAGGTGACTTGCACAATTCGGGCTGAAACTAGTGCCAAATGAGAGGGTTGGGATAAACATTCAATTGACCATATGTGCCAAAAATTCTCGTTCTTTAGTTTTCGAGTTATAGCCCCTGGAAGTCGAAAACTGCACGACTTTGCCCTCGAATATCTCGACAACGGAGAAAGGAGAATTTCAGGGCATTTTCTCCCAAGAAATATATGGGAATTATCTGTAATTTAGCACAGTTTCAGAACGATTCGTGAAAGTCACCTTTTAAGAATAACTTCCACTGCAGGCCCATATATAAAAGTTTGCTCCTTTATTACTCTGCACATGGACAATTATTTGCGCTGTTATTTGCCCCAGGCATGTACCTATGTAATTACCGTTTACAGTGTAAAGATGGATGTTATCGGTCGCTGAACGTCGGAGCAGTAGGCGTTTAATGCATTTTCCCATAGGGTCCAATGCAAAATTGACACCTCATTTTCTCCATTCTCAAGAGCTTTGAGTCTCTGCAAAACATATACATGTGTAGACACAAATAAGTGAAATAGAATGAAGGCTATTTCAGCTTTAGCTTTTATTCCGTTTGGGAGCTAAAGTCGCACAAACTTTTGTTTACAAAAATTTCGATGGCCTATAGTTCGCAAGTTATGCAATCAGTTGACATAAGATTGTGCATGCATGTAGACATGTTAATGACCTTTATATATGCCAAGTTTCAGATGGCTACCTACTCAAACAAGCAAGCAGTAGCGGTTTGAAATTTTCACAATTTGGGCTACACGTTCGGGACGATTCGTGACCTTAGGTGACTTGCACAATTCGGGCTGAAACTAGTGCCAAATGAGAGGGTTGGGATAAACATTCAATTGACCATATGTGCCAAAAATTCTCGTTCTTTAGTTTTCGAGTTATAGCCCCTGGAAGTCGAAAACTGCACGACTTTGTCCTCGAATATCTCGACAACGGAGAAAGGAGAATTTCAGGGCATTTTCTCCCAAGAAATATACGGGAATTATCTGTAATTTAGCACAGTTTCAGAACGATTCGTGAAAGTCACCTTTTAAGAATAACTTCCACTGCAGGCCCATATATAAAAGTTTGCTCCTTTATTACTCTGCACATGGACAATTATTTTCGCTGTTATTTGCCCCAGGCATGTACCTATGTAATTACCGTTTACAGTGTAAAGATGGATGTTATCGGTCGCTGAACGTCGGAGCAGTAGGCGTTTAATGCATTTTCCCATAGGGTCCAATGCAAAATTGACACCTCATTTTCTCCATTCTCAAGAGCTTTGTGTCTCTGCAAAACATATACATGTGTAGACACAAATAAGTGAAATAGAATGAAGGCTATTTCAGCTTTAGCTTTTATTCCGTTTGGGAGCTAAAGTCGCACAAACTTTGTTTACAAAAATTTCGATGGCCTATAGTTCGCAAGTTATGCAATCAGTTGACATAAGATTGTGCATGCATGTAGACATGTTAATGACCTTTATATATGCCAAGTTTCAGATGGCTACCTACTCAAACAAGCAAGCAGTAGCGGTTTGAAATTTTCACAATTTGGGCTACACGTTCGGGACGATTCGTGACCTTAGGTGACTTGCACAATTCGGGCTGAAACTAGTGCCAAATGAGAGGGTTGGGATAAACATTCAATTGACCATATGTGCCAAAAATTCTCGTTCTTTAGTTTTCGAGTTATAGCCCCTGGAAGTCGAAAACTGCACGACTTTGCCCTCGAATATCTCGACAACGGAGAAAGGAGAATTTCAGGGCATTTTCTCCCAAGAAATATATGGGAATTATCTGTAATTTAGCACAGTTTCAGAACGATTCGTGAAAGTCACCTTTTAAGAATAACTTCCACTGCAGGCCCATATATAAAAGTTTGCTCCTTTATTACTCTGCACATGGACAATTATTTGCGCTGTTATTTGCCCCAGGCATGTACCTATGTAATTACCGTTTACAGTGTAAAGATGGATGTTATCGGTCGCTGAACGTCGGAGCAGTAGGCGTTTAATGCATTTTCCCATAGGGTCCAATGCAAAATTGACACCTCATTTTCTCCATTCTCAAGAGCTTTGAGTCTCTGCAAAACATATACATGTGTAGACACAAATAAGTGAAATAGAATGAAGGCTATTTCAGCTTTAGCTTTTATTCCGTTTGGGAGCTAAAGTCGCACAAACTTTTGTTTACAAAAATTTCGATGGCCTATAGTTCGCAAGTTATGCAATCAGTTGACATAAGATTGTGCATGCATGTAGACATGTTAATGACCTTTATATATGCCAAGTTTCAGATGGCTACCTACTCAAACAAGCAAGCAGTAGCGGTTTGAAATTTTCACAATTTGGGCTACACGTTCGGGACGATTCGTGACCTTAGGTGACTTGCACAATTCGGGCTGAAACTAGTGCCAAATGAGAGGGTTGGGATAAACATTCAATTGACCATATGTGCCAAAAATTCTCGTTCTTTAGTTTTCGAGTTATAGCCCCTGGAAGTCGAAAACTGCACGACTTTGCCCTCGAATATCTCGACAACGGAGAAAGGAGAATTTCAGGGCATTTTCTCCCAAGAAATATATGGGAATTATCTGTAATTTAGCACAGTTTCAGAACGATTCGTGAAAGTCACCTTTTAAGAATAACTTCCACTGCAGGCCCATATATAAAAGTTTGCTCCTTTATTACTCTGCACATGGACAATTATTTGCGCTGTTATTTGCCCCAGGCATGTACCTATGTAATTACCGTTTACAGTGTAAAGATGGATGTTATCGGTCGCTGAACGTCGGAGCAGTAGGCGTTTAATGCATTTTCCCATAGGGTCCAATGCAAAATTGACACCTCATTTTCTCCATTCTCAAGAGCTTTGAGTCTCTGCAAAACATATACATGTGTAGACACAAATAAGTGAAATAGAATGAAGGCTATTTCAGCTTTAGCTTTTATTCCGTTTGGGAGCTAAAGTCGCACAAACTTTTGTTTACAAAAATATCGATGGCCTATAGTTCGCAAGTTATGCAATCAGTTGACATAAGATTGTGCATGCATGTAGACATGTTAATGACCTTTATATATGCCAAGTTTCAGATGGCTACCTACTCAAACAAGCAAGCAGTAGCGGTTTGAAATTTTCACAATTTGGGCTACACGTTCGGGACGATTCGTGACCTTAGGTGACTTGCACAATTCGGGCTGAAACTAGTGCCAAATGAGAGGGTTGGGATAAACATTCAATTGACCATATGTGCCAAAAATTCTCGTTCTTTAGTTTTCGAGTTATAGCCCCTGGAAATCGAAAACTGCACGACTTTGCCCTCGAATATCTCGACAACGGAGAAAGTAGAATTTCAGGGCATTTTCTCCCAAGAAATATATGGGAATTATCTGTAATTTAGCACAGTTTCAGAACGATTCGTGAAAGTCACCTTTTAAGAATAACTTCCACTGCAGGCCCATATATAAAAGTTTGCTCCTTTATTACTCTGCACATGGACAATTATTTGCGCTGTTATTTGCCCCAGGCATGTACCTATGTAATTACCGTTTACAGTGTAAAGATGGATGTTATCGGTCGCTGAACGTCGGAGCAGTAGGCGTTTAATGCATTTTCCCATAGGGTCCAATGCAAAGTTGACACCTCATTTTCTCCATTCTCAAGAGCTTTGAGTCTCTGCAAAACATATACATGTGTAGACACAAATAAGTGAAATAGAATGAAGGCTATTTCAGCTTTAGCTTTTATTCCGTTTGGGAGCTAAAGTCGCACAAACTTTGTTTACAAAAATTTCGATGGCCTATAGTTCGCAAGTTATGCAATCAGTTGACATAAGATTGTGCATGCATGTAGACATGTTAATGACCTTTATATATGCCAAGTTTCAGATGGCTACCTACTCAAACAAGCAAGCAGTAGCGGTTTGAAATTTTCACAATTTGGGCTACACGTTCGGGACGATTCGTGACCTTAGGTGACTTGCACAATTCGGGCTGAAACTAGTGCCAAATGAGAGGGTTGGGATAAACATTTAATTGACCATATGTGCCAAAAATTCTCGTTCTTTAGTTTTCGAGTTATAGCCCCTGGAAGTCGAAAACTGTACGACTTTGCCCTCGAATATCTCGACAACGGAGAAAGGAGAATTTCAGGGCATTTTCTCCCAAGAAATATATGGGAATTATCTGTAATTTAGCACAGTTTCAGAACGATTCGTGAAAGTCACCTTTTAAGAATAACTTCCACTGCAGGCCCATATATAAAAGTTTGCTCCTTTATTACTCTGCACATGGACAATTATTTGCGCTGTTATTTGCCCCAGGCATGTACCTATGTAATTACCGTTTACAGTGTAAAGATGGATGTTATCGGTCGCTGAACGTCGGAGCAGTAGGCGTTTAATGCATTTTCCCATAGGGTCCAATGCAAAATTGACACCTCATTTTCTCCATTCTCAAGAGCTTTGAGTCTCTGCAAAACATATACATGTGTAGACACAAATAAGTGAAATAGAATGAAGGCTATTTCAGCTTTAGCTTTTATTCCGTTTGGGAGCTAAAGTCGCACAAACTTTTGTTTACAAAAATTTCGATGGCCTATAGTTCGCAAGTTATGCAATCAGTTGACATAAGATTGTGCATGCATGTAGACATGTTAATGACCTTTATATATGCCAAGTTTCAGATGGCTACCTACTCAAACAAGCAAGCAGTAGCGGTTTGAAATTTTCACAATTTGGGCTACACGTTCGGGACGATTCGTGACCTTAGGTGACTTGCACAATTCGGGCTGAAACTAGTGCCAAATGAGAGGGTTGGGATAAACATTCAATTGACCATATGTGCCAAAAATTCTCGTTCTTTAGTTTTCGAGTTATAGCCCCTGGAAGTCGAAAACTGCACGACTTTGCCCTCGAATATCTCGACAACGGAGAAAGTAGAATTTCAGGGCATTTTCTCCCAAGAAATATATGGGAATTATCTGTAATTTAGCACAGTTTCAGAACGATTCGTGAAAGTCACCTTTTAAGAATAACTTCCACTGCAGGCCCATATATAAAAGTTTGCTCCTTTATTACTCTGCACATGGACAATTATTTGCGCTGTTATTTGCCCCAGGCATGTACCTATGTAATTACCGTTTACAGTGTAAAGATGGATGTTATCGGTCGCTGAACGTCGGAGCAGTAGGCGTTTAATGCATTTTCCCATAGGGTCCAATGCAAAATTGACACCTCATTTTCTCCATTCTCAAGAGCTTTGAGTCTCTGCAAAACATATACATGTGTAGACACAAATAAGTGAAATAGAATGAAGGCTATTTCAGCTTTAGCTTTTATTCCGTTTGGGAGCTAAAGTCGCACAAACTTTTGTTTACAAAAATTTCGATGGCCTATAGTTCGCAAGTTATGCAATCAGTTGACATAAGATTGTGCATGCATGTAGACATGTTAATGACCTTTATATATGCCAAGTTTCAGATGGCTACCTACTCAAACAAGCAAGCAGTAGCGGTTTGAAATTTTCACAATTTGGGCTACACGTTCGGGACGATTCGTGACCTTAGGTGACTTGCACAATTCGGGCTGAAACTAGTGCCAAATGAGAGGGTTGGGATAAACATTCAATTGACCATATGTGCCAAAAATTCTCGTTCTTTAGTTTTCGAGTTATAGCCCCTGGAAGTCGAAAACTGCACGACTTTGCCCTCGAATATCTCGACAACGGAGAAAGGAGAATTTCAGGGCATTTTCTCCCAAGAAATATATGGGAATTATCTGTAATTTAGCACAGTTTCAGAACGATTCGTGAAAGTCACCTTTTAAGAATAACTTCCACTGCAGGCCCATATATAAAAGTTTGCTCCTTTATTACTCTGCACATGGACAATTATTTGCGCTGTTATTTGCCCCAGGCATGTACCTATGTAATTACCGTTTACAGTGTAAAGATGGATGTTATCGGTCGCTGAACGTCGGAGCAGTAGGCGTTTAATGCATTTTCCCATAGGGTCCAATGCAAAGTTGACACCTCATTTTCTCCATTCTCAAGAGCTTTGAGTCTCTGCAAAACATATACATGTGTAGACACAAATAAGTGAAATAGAATGAAGGCTATTTCAGCTTTAGCTTTTATTCCGTTTGGGAGCTAAAGTCGCACAAACTTTTGTTTACAAAAATTTCGATGGCCTATAGTTCGCAAGTTATGCAATCAGTTGACATAAGATTGTGCATGCATGTAGACATGTTAATGACCTTTATATATGCCAAGTTTCAGATGGCTACCTACTCAAACAAGCAAGCAGTAGCGGTTTGAAATTTTCACAATTTGGGCTACACGTTCGGGACGATTCGTGACCTTAGGTGACTTGCACAATTCGGGCTGAAACTAGTGCCAAATGAGAGGGTTGGGATAAACATTCAATTGACCATATGTGCCAAAAATTCTCGTTCTTTAGTTTTCGAGTTATAGCCCCTGGAAGTCGAAAACTGTACGACTTTGCCCTCGAATATCTCGACAACGTAGAAAGGAGAATTTCAGGGCATTTTCTCCCAAGAAATATATGGGAATTATCTGTAATTTAGCACAGTTTCAGAACGATTCGTGAAAGTCACCTTTTAAGAATAACTTCCACTGCAGGCCCATATATAAAAGTTTGCTCCTTTATTACTCTGCACATGGACAATTATTTGCGCTGTTATTTGCCCCAGGCATGTACCTATGTAATTACCGTTTACAGTGTAAAGATGGATGTTATCGGTCGCTGAACGTCGGAGCAGTAGGCGTTTAATGCATTTTCCCATAGGGTCCAATGCAAAATTGACACCTCATTTTCTCCATTCTCAAGAGCTTTGAGTCTCTGCAAAACATATACATGTGTAGACACAAATAAGTGAAATAGAATGAAGGCTATTTCAGCTTTAGCTTTTATTCCGTTTGGGAGCTAAAGTCGCACAAACTTTTGTTTACAAAAATTTCGATGGCCTATAGTTCGCAAGTTATGCAATCAGTTGACATAAGATTGTGCATGCATGTAGACATGTTAATGACCTTTATATATGCCAAGTTTCAGATGGCTACCTACTCAAACAAGCAAGCAGTAGCGGTTTGAAATTTTCACAATTTGGGCTACACGTTCGGGACGATTCGTGACCTTAGGTGACTTGCACAATTCGGGCTGAAACTAGTGCCAAATGAGAGGGTTGGGATAAACATTCAATTGACCATATGTGCCAAAAATTCTCGTTCTTTAGTTTTCGAGTTATAGCCCCTGGAAGTCGAAACCTGCACGACTTTGCCCTCGAATATCTCGACAACGGAGAAAGGAGAATTTCAGGGCATTTTCTCCCAAGAAATATATGGGAATTATCTGTAATTTAGCACAGTTTCAGAACGATTCGTGAAAGTCACCTTTTAAGAATAACTTCCACTGCAGGCCCATATTTAAAAGTTTGCTCCTTTATTACTCTGCACATGGACAATTATTTGCGCTGTTATTTGCCCCAGGCATGTACCTATGTAATTACCGTTTACAGTGTAAAGATGGATGTTATCGGTCGCTGAACGTCGGAGCAGTAGGCGTTTAATGCATTTTCCCATGGGGTCCAATGCAAAATTGACACCTCATTTTCTCCATTCTCAAGAGCTTTGAGTCTCTGCAAAACATATACATGTGTAGACACAAATAAGTGAAATAGAATGAAGGCTATTTCAGCTTTAGCTTTTATTCCGTTTGGGAGCTAAAGTCGCACAAACTTTTGTTTACAAAAATTTCGATGGCCTATAGTTCGCAAGTTATGCAATCAGTTGACATAAGATTGTGCATGCATGTAGACATGTTAATGACCTTTATATATGCCAAGTTTCAGATGGCTACCTACTCAAACAAGCAAGCAGTAGCGGTTTGAAATTTTCACAATTTGGGCTACACGTTCGGGACGATTCGTGACCTTAGGTGACTTGCACAATTCGGGCTGAAACTAGTGCCAAATGAGAGGGTTGGGATAAACATTCAATTGACCATATGTGCCAAAAATTCTCGTTCTTTAGTTTTCGAGTTATAGCCCCTGGAAGTCGAAAACTGCACGACTTTGCCCTCGAATATCTCGACAACGGAGAAAGGAGAATTTCAGGGCATTTTCTCCCAAGAAATATATGGGAATTATCTGTAATTTAGCACAGTTTCAGAACGATTCGTGAAAGTCACCTTTTAAGAATAACTTCCACTGCAGGCCCATATATAAAAGTTTGCTCCTTTATTACTCTGCACATGGACAATTATTTGCGCTGTTATTTGCCCCAGGCATGTACCTATGTAATTACCGTTTACAGTGTAAAGATGGATGTTATCGGTCGCTGAACGTCGGAGCAGTAGGCGTTTAATGCATTTTCCCATAGGGTCCAATGCAAAATTGACACCTCATTTTCTCCATTCTCAAGAGCTTTGAGTCTCTGCAAAACATATACATGTGTAGACACAAATAAGTGAAATAGAATGAAGGCTATTTCAGCTTTAGCTTTTATTCCGTTTGGGAGCTAAGGTCGCACAAACTTTTGTTTACAAAAATTTCGATGGCCTATAGTTCGCAAGTTATGCAATCAGTTGACATAAGATTGTGCATGCATGTAGACATGTTAATGACCTTTATATATGCCAAGTTTCAGATGGCTACCTACTCAAACAAGCAAGCAGTAGCGGTTTGAAATTTTCACAATTTGGGCTACACGTTCGGGACGATTCGTGACCTTAGGTGACTTGCACAATTCGGGCTGAAACTAGTGCCAAATGAGAGGGTTGGGATAAACATTCAATTGACCATATGTGCCAAAAATTCTCGTTCTTTAGTTTTCGAGTTATAGCCCCTGGAAGTCGAAAACTGCACGACTTTGCCCTCGAATATCTCGACAACGGAGAAAGGAGAATTTCAGGGCATTTTCTCCCAAGAAATATATGGGAATTATCTGTAATTTAGCACAGTTTCAGAACGATTCGTGAAAGTCACCTTTTAAGAATAACTTCCACT
Source organism: Ctena decussata (assembly GCA_963989385.1). NCBI lineage: Eukaryota > Metazoa > Mollusca > Bivalvia > Lucinida > Lucinidae > Ctena > Ctena decussata. The sequence continues at coordinate 52,920,184 of OZ022510.1, read as the reverse complement.
GCAGGCCCATATATAAAAGTTTGCTCCTTTATTACTCTGCACATGGACAATTATTTGCGCTGTTATTTGCCCCAGGCATGTACCTATGTAATTACCGTTTACAGTGTAAAGATGGATGTTATCGGTCGCTGAACGTCGGAGCAGTAGGCGTTTAATGCATTTTCCCATAGGGTCCAATGCAAAATTGACACCTCATTTTCTCCATTCTCAAGAGCTTTGAGTCTCTGCAAAACATATACATGTGTAGACACAAATAAGTGAAATAGAATGAAGGCTATTTCAGCTTTAGCTTTTATTCCGTTTGGGAGCTAAAGTCGCACAAACTTTTGTTTACAAAAATTTCGATGGCCTATAGTTCGCAAGTTATGCAATCAGTTGACATAAGATTGTGCATGCATGTAGACATGTTAATGACCTTTATATATGCCAAGTTTCAGATGGCTACCTACTCAAACAAGCAAGCAGTAGCGGTTTGAAATTTTCACAATTTGGGCTACACGTTCGGGACGATTCGTGACCTTAGGTGACTTGCACAATTCGGGCTGAAACTAGTGTCAAATGAGAGGGTTGGGATAAACATTCAATTGACCATATGTGCCAAAAATTCTCGTTCTTTAGTTTTCGAGTTATAGCCCCTGGAAGTCGAAAACTGTACGACTTTGCACTCGAATATCTCGACAACGTAGAAAGGAGAATTTCAGGGCATTTTCTCCCAAGAAATATATGGGAATTATCTGTAATTTAGCACAGTTTCAGAACGATTCGTGAAAGTCACCTTTTAAGAATAACTTCCACTGCAGGCCCATATATAAAAGTTTGCTCCTTTATTACTCTGCACATGGACAATTATTTGCGCTGTTATTTGCCCCAGGCATGTACCTATGTAATTACCGTTTACAGTGTAAAGATGGATGTTATCGGTCGCTGAACGTCGGAGCAGTAGGCGTTTAATGCATTTTCCCATAGGGTCCAATGCAAAATTGACACCTCATTTTCTCCATTCTCAAGAGCTTTGAGTCTCTGCAAAACATATACATGTGTAGACACAAATAAGTGAAATAGAATGAAGGCTATTTCAGCTTTAGCTTTTATTCCGTTTGGGAGCTAAAGTCGCACAAACTTTTGTTTACAAAAATTTCGATGGCCTATAGTTCGCAAGTTATGCAATCAGTTGACATAAGATTGTGCATGCATGTAGACATGTTAATGACCTTTATATATGCCAAGTTTCAGATGGCTACCTACTCAAACAAGCAAGCAGTAGCGGTTTGAAATTTTCACAATTTGGGCTACACGTTCGGGACGATTCGTGACCTTAGGTGACTTGCACAATTCGGGCTGAAACTAGTGCCAAATGAGAGGGTTGGGATAAACATTCAATTGACCATATGTGCCAAAAATTCTCGTTCTTTAGTTTTCGAGTTATAGCCCCTGGAAGTCGAAACCTGCACGACTTTGCCCTCGAATATCTCGACAACGGAGAAAGGAGAATTTCAGGGCATTTTCTCCCAAGAAATATATGGGAATTATCTGTAATTTAGCACAGTTTCAGAACGATTCGTGAAAGTCACCTTTTAAGAATAACTTCCACTGCAGGCCCATATTTAAAAGTTTGCTCCTTTATTACTCTGCACATGGACAATTATTTGCGCTGTTATTTGCCCCAGGCATGTACCTATGTAATTACCGTTTACAGTGTAAAGATGGATGTTATCGGTCGCTGAACGTCGGAGCAGTAGGCGTTTAATGCATTTTCCCATGGGGTCCAATGCAAAATTGACACCTCATTTTCTCCATTCTCAAGAGCTTTGAGTCTCTGCAAAACATATACATGTGTAGACACAAATAAGTGAAATAGAATGAAGGCTATTTCAGCTTTAGCTTTTATTCCGTTTGGGAGCTAAAGTCGCACAAACTTTTGTTTACAAAAATTTCGATGGCCTATAGTTCGCAAGTTATGCAATCAGTTGACATAAGATTGTGCATGCATGTAGACATGTTAATGACCTTTATATATGCCAAGTTTCAGATGGCTACCTACTCAAACAAGCAAGCAGTAGCGGTTTGAAATTTTCACAATTTGGGCTACACGTTCGGGACGATTCGTGACCTTAGGTGACTTGCACAATTCGGGCTGAAACTAGTGCCAAATGAGAGGGTTGGGATAAACATTCAATTGACCATATGTGCCAAAAATTCTCGTTCTTTAGTTTTCGAGTTATAGCCCCTGGAAGTCGAAAACTGCACGACTTTGCCCTCGAATATCTCGACAACGGAGAAAGGAGAATTTCAGGGCATTTTCTCCCAAGAAATATATGGGAATTATCTGTAATTTAGCACAGTTTCAGAACGATTCGTGAAAGTCACCTTTTAAGAATAACTTCCACTGCAGGCCCATATATAAAAGTTTGCTCCTTTATTACTCTGCACATGGACAATTATTTGCGCTGTTATTTGCCCCAGGCATGTACCTATGTAATTACCGTTTACAGTGTAAAGATGGATGTTATCGGTCGCTGAACGTCGGAGCAGTAGGCGTTTAATGCATTTTCCCATAGGGTCCAATGCAAAATTGACACCTCATTTTCTCCATTCTCAAGAGCTTTGAGTCTCTGCAAAACATATACATGTGTAGACACAAATAAGTGAAATAGAATGAAGGCTATTTCAGCTTTAGCTTTTATTCCGTTTGGGAGCTAAGGTCGCACAAACTTTTGTTTACAAAAATTTCGATGGCCTATAGTTCGCAAGTTATGCAATCAGTTGACATAAGATTGTGCATGCATGTAGACATGTTAATGACCTTTATATATGCCAAGTTTCAGATGGCTACCTACTCAAACAAGCAAGCAGTAGCGGTTTGAAATTTTCACAATTTGGGCTACACGTTCGGGACGATTCGTGACCTTAGGTGACTTGCACAATTCGGGCTGAAACTAGTGCCAAATGAGAGGGTTGGGATAAACATTCAATTGACCATATGTGCCAAAAATTCTCGTTCTTTAGTTTTCGAGTTATAGCCCCTGGAAGTCGAAAACTGCACGACTTTGCCCTCGAATATCTCGACAACGGAGAAAGGAGAATTTCAGGGCATTTTCTCCCAAGAAATATATGGGAATTATCTGTAATTTAGCACAGTTTCAGAACGATTCGTGAAAGTCACCTTTTAAGAATAACTTCCACTGCAGGCCCATATATAAAAGTTTGCTCCTTTATTACTCTGCACATGGACAATTATTTGCGCTGTTATTTGCCCCAGGCATGTACCTATGTAATTACCGTTTACAGTGTAAAGATGGATGTTATCGGTCGCTGAACGTCGGAGCAGTAGGCGTTTAATGCATTTTCCCATAGGGTCCAATGCAAAATTGACACCTCATTTTCTCCATTCTCAAGAGCTTTGAGTCTCTGCAAAACATATACATGTGTAGACACAAATAAGTGAAATAGAATGAAGGCTATTTCAGCTTTAGCTTTTATTCCGTTTGGGAGCTAAGGTCGCACAAACTTTTGTTTACAAAAATTTCGATGGCCTATAGTTCGCAAGTTATGCAATCAGTTGACATAAGATTGTGCATGCATGTAGACATGTTAATGACCTTTATATATGCCAAGTTTCAGATGGCTACCTACTCAAACAAGCAAGCAGTAGCGGTTTGAAATTTTCACAATTTGGGCTACACGTTCGGGACGATTCGTGACCTTAGGTGACTTGCACAATTCGGGCTGAAACTAGTGCCAAATGAGAGGGTTGGGATAAACATTCAATTGACCATATGTGCCAAAAATTCTCGTTCTTTAGTTTTCGAGTTATAGCCCCTGGAAGTCGAAAACTGCACGACTTTGCCCTCGAATATCTCGACAACGGAGAAAGGAGAATTTCAGGGCATTTTCTCCCAAGAAATATATGGGAATTATCTGTAATTTAGCACAGTTTCAGAACGATTCGTGAAAGTCACCTTTTAAGAATAACTTCCACTGCAGGCCCATATATAAAAGTTTGCTCCTTTATTACTCTGCACATGGACAATTATTTGCGCTGTTATTTGCCCCAGGCATGTACCTATGTAATTACCGTTTACAGTGTAAAGATGGATGTTATCGGTCGCTGAACGTCGGAGCAGTAGGCGTTTAATGCATTTTCCCATAGGGTCCAATGCAAAATTGACACCTCATTTTCTCCATTCTCAAGAGCTTTGAGTCTCTGCAAAACATATACATGTGTAGACACAAATAAGTGAAATAGAATGAAGGCTATTTCAGCTTTAGCTTTTATTCCGTTTGGGAGCTAAAGTCGCACAAACTTTTGTTTACAAAAATTTCGATGGCCTATAGTTCGCAAGTTATGCAATCAGTTGACATAAGATTGTGCATGCATGTAGACATGTTAATGACCTTTATATATGCCAAGTTTCAGATGGCTACCTACTCAAACAAGCAAGCAGTAGCGGTTTGAAATTTTCACAATTTGGGCTACACGTTCGGGACGATTCGTGACCTTAGGTGACTTGCACAATTCGGGCTGAAACTAGTGCCAAATGAGAGGGTTGGGATAAACATTCAATTGACCATATGTGCCAAAAATTCTCGTTCTTTAGTTTTCGAGTTATAGCCCCTGGAAGTCGAAAACTGTACGACTTTGCCCTCGAATATCTCGACAACGTAGAAAGGAGAATTTCAGGGCATTTTCTCCCAAGAAATATATGGGAATTATCTGTAATTTAGCACAGTTTCAGAACGATTCGTGAAAGTCACCTTTTAAGAATAACTTCCACTGCAGGCCCATATATAAAAGTTTGCTCCTTTATTACTCTGCACATGGACAATTATTTGCGCTGTTATTTGCCCCAGGCATGTACCTATGTAATTACCGTTTACAGTGTAAAGATGGATGTTATCGGTCGCTGAACGTCGGAGCAGTAGGCGTTTAATGCATTTTCCCATAGGGTCCAATGCAAAATTGACACCTCATTTTCTCCATTCTCAAGAGCTTTGAGTCTCTGCAAAACATATACATGTGTAGACACAAATAAGTGAAATAGAATGAAGGCTATTTCAGCTTTAGCTTTTATTCCGTTTGGGAGCTAAAGTCGCACAAACTTTTGTTTACAAAAATTTCGATGGCCTATAGTTCGCAAGTTATGCAATCAGTTGACATAAGATTGTGCATGCATGTAGACATGTTAATGACCTTTATATATGCCAAGTTTCAGATGGCTACCTACTCAAACAAGCAAGCAGTAGCGGTTTGAAATTTTCACAATTTGGGCTACACGTTCGGGACGATTCGTGACCTTAGGTGACTTGCACAATTCGGGCTGAAACTAGTGCCAAATGAGAGGGTTGGGATAAACATTCAATTGACCATATGTGCCAAAAATTCTCGTTCTTTAGTTTTCGAGTTATAGCCCCTGGAAGTCGAAACCTGCACGACTTTGCCCTCGAATATCTCGACAACGGAGAAAGGAGAATTTCAGGGCATTTTCTCCCAAGAAATATATGGGAATTATCTGTAATTTAGCACAGTTTCAGAACGATTCGTGAAAGTCACCTTTTAAGAATAACTTCCACTGCAGGCCCATATTTAAAAGTTTGCTCCTTTATTACTCTGCACATGGACAATTATTTGCGCTGTTATTTGCCCCAGGCATGTACCTATGTAATTACCGTTTACAGTGTAAAGATGGATGTTATCGGTCGCTGAACGTCGGAGCAGTAGGCGTTTAATGCATTTTCCCATGGGGTCCAATGCAAAATTGACACCTCATTTTCTCCATTCTCAAGAGCTTTGAGTCTCTGCAAAACATATACATGTGTAGACACAAATAAGTGAAATAGAATGAAGGCTATTTCAGCTTTAGCTTTTATTCCGTTTGGGAGCTAAAGTCGCACAAACTTTTGTTTACAAAAATTTCGATGGCCTATAGTTCGCAAGTTATGCAATCAGTTGACATAAGATTGTGCATGCATGTAGACATGTTAATGACCTTTATATATGCCAAGTTTCAGATGGCTACCTACTCAAACAAGCAAGCAGTAGCGGTTTGAAATTTTCACAATTTGGGCTACACGTTCGGGACGATTCGTGACCTTAGGTGACTTGCACAATTCGGGCTGAAACTAGTGCCAAATGAGAGGGTTGGGATAAACATTCAATTGACCATATGTGCCAAAAATTCTCGTTCTTTAGTTTTCGAGTTATAGCCCCTGGAAGTCGAAAACTGCACGACTTTGCCCTCGAATATCTCGACAACGGAGAAAGGAGAATTTCAGGGCATTTTCTCCCAAGAAATATATGGGAATTATCTGTAATTTAGCACAGTTTCAGAACGATTCGTGAAAGTCACCTTTTAAGAATAACTTCCACTGCAGGCCCATATATAAAAGTTTGCTCCTTTATTACTCTGCACATGGACAATTATTTGCGCTGTTATTTGCCCCAGGCATGTACCTATGTAATTACCGTTTACAGTGTAAAGATGGATGTTATCGGTCGCTGAACGTCGGAGCAGTAGGCGTTTAATGCATTTTCCCATAGGGTCCAATGCAAAATTGACACCTCATTTTCTCCATTCTCAAGAGCTTTGAGTCTCTGCAAAACATATACATGTGTAGACACAAATAAGTGAAATAGAATGAAGGCTATTTCAGCTTTAGCTTTTATTCCGTTTGGGAGCTAAGGTCGCACAAACTTTTGTTTACAAAAATTTCGATGGCCTATAGTTCGCAAGTTATGCAATCAGTTGACATAAGATTGTGCATGCATGTAGACATGTTAATGACCTTTATATATGCCAAGTTTCAGATGGCTACCTACTCAAACAAGCAAGCAGTAGCGGTTTGAAATTTTCACAATTTGGGCTACACGTTCGGGACGATTCGTGACCTTAGGTGACTTGCACAATTCGGGCTGAAACTAGTGCCAAATGAGAGGGTTGGGATAAACATTCAATTGACCATATGTGCCAAAAATTCTCGTTCTTTAGTTTTCGAGTTATAGCCCCTGGAAGTCGAAAACTGCACGACTTTGCCCTCGAATATCTCGACAACGGAGAAAGGAGAATTTCAGGGCATTTTCTCCCAAGAAATATATGGGAATTATCTGTAATTTAGCACAGTTTCAGAACGATTCGTGAAAGTCACCTTTTAAGAATAACTTCCACTGCAGGCCCATATATAAAAGTTTGCTCCTTTATTACTCTGCACATGGACAATTATTTGCGCTGTTATTTGCCCCAGGCATGTACCTATGTAATTACCGTTTACAGTGTAAAGATGGATGTTATCGGTCGCTGAACGTCGGAGCAGTAGGCGTTTAATGCATTTTCCCATAGGGTCCAATGCAAAATTGACACCTCATTTTCTCCATTCTCAAGAGCTTTGAGTCTCTGCAAAACATATACATGTGTAGACACAAATAAGTGAAATAGAATGAAGGCTATTTCAGCTTTAGCTTTTATTCCGTTTGGGAGCTAAAGTCGCACAAACTTTTGTTTACAAAAATTTCGATGGCCTATAGTTCGCAAGTTATGCAATCAGTTGACATAAGATTGTGCATGCATGTAGACATGTTAATGACCTTTATATATGCCAAGTTTCAGATGGCTACCTACTCAAACAAGCAAGCAGTAGCGGTTTGAAATTTTCACAATTTGGGCTACACGTTCGGGACGATTCGAGACCTTAGGTGACTTGCACAATTCGGGCTGAAACTAGTGCCAAATAGAGGGTTGGGATAAACATTCAATTGACCATATGTGCCAAAAATTCTCGTTCTTTAGTTTTCGAGTTATAGCCCCTGGAAGTCAAAAACTGCACGACTTTGCCCTCGAATATCTCGACAACGGAGAAAGGAGAATTTCAGGGCATTTTCTCCCAAGAAATATATGGGAATTATCTGTAATTTAGCACAGTTTCAGAACGATTCGTGAAAGTCACCTTTTAAGAATAACTTCCACTGCAGGCCCATATATAAAAGTTTGCTCCTTTATTACTCTGCACATGGACAATTATTTGCGCTGTTATTTGCCCCAGGCATGTACCTATGTAATTACCGTTTACAGTGTAAAGATGGATGTTATCGGTCGCTGAACGTCGGAGCAGTAGGCGTTTAATGCATTTTCCCATAGGGTCCAATGCAAAATTGACACCTCATTTTCTCCATTCTCAAGAGCTTTGAGTCTCTGCAAAACATATACATGTGTAGACACAAATAAGTGAAATAGAATGAAGGCTATTTCAGCTTTAGCTTTTATTCCGTTTGGGAGCTAAAGTCGCACAAACTTTTGTTTACAAAAATTTCGATGGCCTATAGTTCGCAAGTTATGCAATCAGTTGACATAAGATTGTGCATGCATGTAGACATGTTAATGACCTTTATATATGCCAAGTTTCAGATGGCTACCTACTCAAACAAGCAAGCAGTAGCGGTTTGAAATTTTCACAATTTGGGCTACACGTTCGGGACGATTCGTGACCTTAGGTGACTTGCACAATTCGGGCTGAAACTAGTGCCAAATGAGAGGGTTGGGATAAACATTCAATTGACCATATGTGCCAAAAATTCTCGTTCTTTAGTTTTCGAGTTATAGCCCCTGGAAGTCGAAAACTGCACGACTTTGCCCTCGAATATCTCGACAACGGAGAAAGGAGAATTTCAGGGCATTTTCTCCCAAGAAATATATGGGAATTATCTGTAATTTAGCACAGTTTCAGAACGATTCGTGAAAGTCACCTTTTAAGAATAACTTCCACTGCAGGCCCATATATAAAAGTTTGCTCCTTTATTACTCTGCACATGGACAATTATTTGCGCTGTTATTTGCCCCAGGCATGTACCTATGTAATTACCGTTTACAGTGTAAAGATGGATGTTATCGGTCGCTGAACGTCGGAGCAGTAGGCGTTTAATGCATTTTCCCATAGGGTCCAATGCAAAATTGACACCTCATTTTCTCCATTCTCAAGAGCTTTGAGTCTCTGCAAAACATATACATGTGTAGACACAAATAAGTGAAATAGAATGAAGGCTATTTCAGCTTTAGCTTTTATTCCGTTTGGGAGCTAAAGTCGCACAAACTTTTGTTTACAAAAATTTCGATGGCCTATAGTTCGCAAGTTATGCAATCAGTTGACATAAGATTGTGCATGCATGTAGACATGTTAATGACCTTTATATATGCCAAGTTTCAGATGGCTACCTACTCAAACAAGCAAGCAGTAGCGGTTTGAAATTTTCACAATTTGGGCTACACGTTCGGGACGATTCGTGACCTTAGGTGACTTGCACAATTCGGGCTGAAACTAGTGCCAAATAGAGGGTTGGGATAAACATTCAATTGACCATATGTGCCAAAAATTCTCGTTCTTTAGTTTTCGAGTTATAGCCCCTGGAAGTCGAAACCTGCACGACTTTGCCCTCGAATATCTCGACAACGGAGAAAGGAGAATTTCAGGGCATTTTCGCCCAAGAAATATATGGGAATTATCTGTAATTTAGCACAGTTTCAGAACGATTCGTGAAAGTCACCTTTTAAGAATAACTTCCACTGCAGGCCCATATATAAAAGTTTGCTCCTTTATTACTCTGCACATGGACAATTATTTGCGCTGTTATTTGCCCCAGGCATGTACCTATGTAATTACCGTTTACAGTGTAAAGATGGATGTTATCGGTCGCTGAACGTCGGAGCAGTAGGCGTTTAATGCATTTTCCCATAGGGTCCAATGCAAAATTGACACCTCATTTTCTCCATTCTCAAGAGCTTTGAGTCTCTGCAAAACATATACATGTGTAGACACAAATAAGTGAAATAGAATGAAGGCTATTTCAGCTTTAGCTTTTATTCCGTTTGGGAGCTAAAGTCGCACAAACTTTTGTTTACAAAAATTTCGATGGCCTATAGTTCGCAAGTTATGCAATCAGTTGACATAAGATTGTGCATGCATGTAGACATGTTAATGACCTTTATATATGCCAAGTTTCAGATGGCTACCTACTCAAACAAGCAAGCAGTAGCGGTTTGAAATTTTCACAATTTGGGCTACACGTTCGGGACGATTCGTGACCTTAGGTGACTTGCACAATTCGGGCTGAAACTAGTGCCAAATGAGAGGGTTGGGATAAACATTCAATTGACCATATGTGCCAAAAATTCTCGTTCTTTAGTTTTCGAGTTATAGCCCCTGGAAGTCGAAAACTGCACGACTTTGCCCTCGAATATCTCGACAACGGAGAAAGGAGAATTTCAGGGCATTTTCTCCCAAGAAATATATGGGAATTATCTGTAATTTAGCACAGTTTCAGAACGATTCGTGAAAGTCACCTTTTAAGAATAACTTCCACTGCAGGCCCATATATAAAAGTTTGCTCCTTTATTACTCTGCACATGGACAATTATTTGCGCTGTTATTTGCCCCAGGCATGTACCTATGTAATTACCGTTTACAGTGTAAAGATGGATGTTATCGGTCGCTGAACGTCGGAGCAGTAGGCGTTTAATGCATTTTCCCATAGGGTCCAATGCAAAATTGACACCTCATTTTCTCCATTCTCAAGAGCTTTGAGTCTCTGCAAAACATATACATGTGTAGACACAAATAAGTGAAATAGAATGAAGGCTATTTCAGCTTTAGCTTTTATTCCGTTTGGGAGCTAAAGTCGCACAAACTTTTGTTTACAAAAATTTCGATGGCCTATAGTTCGCAAGTTATGCAATCAGTTGACATAAGATTGTGCATGCATGTAGACATGTTAATGACCTTTATATATGCCAAGTTTCAGATGGCTACCTACTCAAACAAGCAAGCAGTAGCGGTTTGAAATTTTCACAATTTGGGCTACACGTTCGGGACGATTCGTGACCTTAGGTGACTTGCACAATTCGGGCTGAAACTAGTGCCAAATAGAGGGTTGGGATAAACATTCAATTGACCATATGTGCCAAAAATTCTCGTTCTTTAGTTTTCGAGTTATAGCCCCTGGAAGTCGAAACCTGCACGACTTTGCCCTCGAATATCTCGACAACGGAGAAAGGAGAATTTCAGGGCATTTTCGCCCAAGAAATATATGGGAATTATCTGTAATTTAGCACAGTTTCAGAACGATTCGTGAAAGTCACCTTTTAAGAATAACTTCCACTGCAGGCCCATATATAAAAGTTTGCTCCTTTATTACTCTGCACATGGACAATTATTTGCGCTGTTATTTGCCCCAGGCATGTACCTATGTAATTACCGTTTACAGTGTAAAGATGGATGTTATCGGTCGCTGAACGTCGGAGCAGTAGGCGTTTAATGCATTTTCCCATAGGGTCCAATGCAAAATTGACACCTCATTTTCTCCATTCTCAAGAGCTTTGAGTCTCTGCAAAACATATACATGTGTAGACACAAATAAGTGAAATAGAATGAAGGCTATTTCAGCTTTAGCTTTTATTCCGTTTGGGAGCTAAAGTCGCACAAACTTTTGTTTACAAAAATTTCGATGGCCTATAGTTCGCAAGTTATGCAATCAGTTGACATAAGATTGTGCATGCATGTAGACATGTTAATGACCTTTATATATGCCAAGTTTCAGATGGCTACCTACTCAAACAAGCAAGCAGTAGCGGTTTGAAATTTTCACAATTTGGGCTACACGTTCGGGACGATTCGTGACCTTAGGTGACTTGCACAATTCGGGCTGAAACTAGTGCCAAATGAGAGGGTTGGGATAAACATTCAATTGACCATATGTGCCAAAAATTCTCGTTCTTTAGTTTTCGAGTTATAGCCCCTGGAAGTCGAAAACTGCACGACTTTGCCCTCGAATATCTCGACAACGGAGAAAGGAGAATTTCAGGGCATTTTCTCCCAAGAAATATATGGGAATTATCTGTAATTTAGCACAGTTTCAGAACGATTCGTGAAAGTCACCTTTTAAGAATAACTTCCACTGCAGGCCCATATATAAAAGTTTGCTCCTTTATTACTCTGCACATGGACAATTATTTGCGCTGTTATTTGCCCCAGGCATGTACCTATGTAATTACCGTTTACAGTGTAAAGATGGATGTTATCGGTCGCTGAACGTCGGAGCAGTAGGCGTTTAATGCATTTTCCCATAGGGTCCAATGCAAAATTGACACCTCATTTTCTCCATTCTCAAGAGCTTTGAGTCTCTGCAAAACATATACATGTGTAGACACAAATAAGTGAAATAGAATGAAGGCTATTTCAGCTTTAGCTTTTATTCCGTTTGGGAGCTAAAGTCGCACAAACTTTTGTTTACAAAAATTTCGATGGCCTATAGTTCGCAAGTTATGCAATCAGTTGACATAAGATTGTGCATGCATGTAGACATGTTAATGACCTTTATATATGCCAAGTTTCAGATGGCTACCTACTCAAACAAGCAAGCAGTAGCGGTTTGAAATTTTCACAATTTGGGCTACACGTTCGGGACGATTCGTGACCTTAGGTGACTTGCACAATTCGGGCTGAAACTAGTGCCAAATGAGAGGGTTGGGATAAACATTCAATTGACCATATGTGCCAAAAATTCTCGTTCTTTAGTTTTCGAGTTATAGCCCCTGGAAGTCGAAAACTGCACGACTTTGCCCTCGAATATCTCGACAACGGAGAAAGGAGAATTTCAGGGCATTTTCTCCCAAGAAATATATGGGAATTATCTGTAATTTAGCACAGTTTCAGAACGATTCGTGAAAGTCACCTTTTAAGAATAACTTCCACTGCAGGCCCATATATAAAAGTTTGCTCCTTTATTACTCTGCACATGGACAATTATTTGCGCTGTTATTTGCCCCAGGCATGTACCTATGTAATTACCGTTTACAGTGTAAAGATGGATGTTATCGGTCGCTGAACGTCGGAGCAGTAGGCGTTTAATGCATTTTCCCATAGGGTCCAATGCAAAATTGACACCTCATTTTCTCCATTCTCAAGAGCTTTGAGTCTCTGCAAAACATATACATGTGTAGACACAAATAAGTGAAATAGAATGAAGGCTATTTCAGCTTTAGCTTTTATTCCGTTTGGGAGCTAAAGTCGCACAAACTTTTGTTTACAAAAATTTCGATGGCCTATAGTTCGCAAGTTATGCAATCAGTTGACATAAGATTGTGCATGCATGTAGACATGTTAATGACCTTTATATATGCCAAGTTTCAGATGGCTACCTACTCAAACAAGCAAGCAGTAGCGGTTTGAAATTTTCACAATTTGGGCTACACGTTCGGGACGATTCGTGACCTTAGGTGACTTGCACAATTCGGGCTGAAACTAGTGCCAAATAGAGGGTTGGGATAAACATTCAATTGACCATATGTGCCAAAAATTCTCGTTCTTTAGTTTTCGAGTTATAGCCCCTGGAAGTCGAAACCTGCACGACTTTGCCCTCGAATATCTCGACAACGGAGAAAGGAGAATTTCAGGGCATTTTCGCCCAAGAAATATATGGGAATTATCTGTAATTTAGCACAGTTTCAGAACGATTCGTGAAAGTCACCTTTTAAGAATAACTTCCACTGCAGGCCCATATATAAAAGTTTGCTCCTTTATTACTCTGCACATGGACAATTATTTGCGCTGTTATTTGCCCCAGGCATGTACCTATGTAATTACCGTTTACAGTGTAAAGATGGATGTTATCGGTCGCTGAACGTCGGAGCAGTAGGCGTTTAATGCATTTTCCCATAGGGTCCAATGCAAAATTGACACCTCATTTTCTCCATTCTCAAGAGCTTTGAGTCTCTGCAAAACATATACATGTGTAGACACAAATAAGTGAAATAGAATGAAGGCTATTTCAGCTTTAGCTTTTATTCCGTTTGGGAGCTAAAGTCGCACAAACTTTTGTTTACAAAAATTTCGATGGCCTATAGTTCGCAAGTTATGCAATCAGTTGACATAAGATTGTGCATGCATGTAGACATGTTAATGACCTTTATATATGCCAAGTTTCAGATGGCTACCTACTCAAACAAGCAAGCAGTAGCGGTTTGAAATTTTCACAATTTGGGCTACACGTTCGGGACGATTCGTGACCTTAGGTGACTTGCACAATTCGGGCTGAAACTAGTGCCAAATGAGAGGGTTGGGATAAACATTCAATTGACCATATGTGCCAAAAATTCTCGTTCTTTAGTTTTCGAGTTATAGCCCCTGGAAGTCGAAAACTGCACGACTTTGCCCTCGAATATCTCGATAACGGAGAAAGGAGAATTTCAGGGCATTTTCTCCCAAGAAATATATGGGAATTATCTGTAATTTAGCACAGTTTCAGAACGATTCGTGAAAGTCACCTTTTAAGAATAACTACCACTGCAGGCCCATATATAAAAGTTTGCTCCTTTATTACTCTGCACATGGACAATTATTTGCGCTGTTATTTGCCCCAGGCATGTACCTATGTAATTACCGTTTACAGTGTAAAGATGGATGTTATCGGTCGCTGAACGTCGGAGCAGTAGGCGTTTAATGCATTTTCCCATAGGGTCCAATGCAAAATTGACACCTCATTTTCTCCATTCTCAAGAGCTTTGAGTCTCTGCAAAACATATACATGTGTAGACACAAATAAGTGAAATAGAATGAAGGCTATTTCAGCTTTAGCTTTTATTCCGTTTGGGAGCTAAAGTCGCACAAACTTTTGTTTACAAAAATTTCGATGGCCTATAGTTCGCAAGTTATGCAATCAGTTGACATAAGATTGTGCATGCATGTAGACATGTTAATGACCTTTATATATGCCAAGTTTCAGATGGCTACCTACTCAAACAAGCAAGCAGTAGCGGTTTGAAATTTTCACAATTTGGGCTACACGTTCGGGACGATTCGTGACCTTAGGTGACTTGCACAATTCGGGCTGAAACTAGTGCCAAATGAGAGGGTTGGGATAAACATTCAATTGACCATATGTGCCAAAAATTCTCGTTCTTTAGTTTTCGAGTTATAGCCCCTGGAAGTCGAAAACTGCACGACTTTGCCCTCGAATATCTCGACAACGGAGAAAGGAGAATTTCAGGGCATTTTCTCCCAAGAAATATATGGGAATTATCTGTAATTTAGCACAGTTTCAGAACGATTCGTGAAAGTCACCTTTTAAGAATAACTTCCACTGCAGGCCCATATATAAAAGTTTGCTCCTTTATTACTCTGCACATGGACAATTATTTGCGCTGTTATTTGCCCCAGGCATGTACCTATGTAATTACCGTTTACAGTGTAAAGATGGATGTTATCGGTCGCTGAACGTCGGAGCAGTAGGCGTTTAATGCATTTTCCCATAGGGTCCAATGCAAAGTTGACACCTCATTTTCTCCATTCTCAAGAGCTTTGAGTCTCTGCAAAACATATACATGTGTAGACACAAATAAGTGAAATAGAATGAAGGCTATTTCAGCTTTAGCTTTTATTCCGTTTGGGAGCTAAAGTCGCACAAACTTTTGTTTACAAAAATTTCGATGGCCTATAGTTCGCAAGTTATGCAATCAGTTGACATAAGATTGTGCATGCATGTAGACATGTTAATGACCTTTATATATGCCAAGTTTCAGATGGCTACCTACTCAAACAAGCAAGCAGTAGCGGTTTGAAATTTTCACAATTTGGGCTACACGTTCGGGACGATTCGTGACCTTAGGTGACTTGCACAATTCGGGCTGAAACTAGTGCCAAATGAGAGGGTTGGGATAAACATTCAATTGACCATATGTGCCAAAAATTCTCGTTCTTTAGTTTTCGAGTTATAGCCCCTGGAAGTCGAAAACTGCACGACTTTGCCCTCGAATATCTCGACAACGGAGAAAGGAGAATTTCAGGGCATTTTCTCCCAAGAAATATATGGGAATTATCTGTAATTTAGCACAGTTTCAGAACGATTCGTGAAAGTCACCTTTTAAGAATAACTTCCACTGCAGGCCCATATATAAAAGTTTGCTCCTTTATTACTCTGCACATGGACAATTATTTGCGCTGTTATTTGCCCCAGGCATGTACCTATGTAATTACCGTTTACAGTGTAAAGATGGATGTTATCGGTCGCTGA
Organism: Ctena decussata; assembly: GCA_963989385.1. Classification (NCBI taxonomy): domain Eukaryota; kingdom Metazoa; phylum Mollusca; class Bivalvia; order Lucinida; family Lucinidae; genus Ctena; species Ctena decussata. The sequence goes on along the minus strand of OZ022510.1, from coordinate 52,904,136 downwards.
ACGTCGGAGCAGTAGGCGTTTAATGCATTTTCCCATAGGGTCCAATGCAAAATTGACACCTCATTTTCTCCATTCTCAAGAGCTTTGAGTCTCTGCAAAACATATACATGTGTAGACACAAATAAGTGAAATAGAATGAAGGCTATTTCAGCTTTAGCTTTTATTCCGTTTGGGAGCTAAAGTCGCACAAACTTTTGTTTACAAAAATTTCGATGGCCTATAGTTCGCAAGTTATGCAATCAGTTGACATGAGATTGTGCATGCATGTAGACATGTTAATGACCTTTATATATGCCAAGTTTCAGATGGCTACCTACTCAAACAAGCAAGCAGTAGCGGTTTGAAATTTTCACAATTTGGGCTACACGTTCGGGACGATTCGTGACCTTAGGTGACTTGCACAATTCGGGCTGAAACTAGTGCCAAATGAGAGGGTTGGGATAAACATTCAATTGACCATATGTGCCAAAAATTCTCGTTCTTTAGTTTTCGAGTTATAGCCCCTGGAAGTCGAAAACTGCACGACTTTGCCCTCGAATATCTCGACAACGGAGAAAGGAGAATTTCAGGGCATTTTCTCTCAAGAAATATATGGGAATTATCTGTAATTTAGCACAGTTTCAGAACGATTCGTGAAGGTCACCTTTTAAGAATAACTTCCACTGCAGGCCCATATATAAAAGTTTGCTCCTTTATTACTCTGCACATGGACAATTATTTGCGCTGTTCTTTGCCCCAGGCATGTACCTATGTAATTACCGTTTACAGTGTAAAGATGGATGTTATCGGTCGCTGAACGTCGGAGCAGTAGGCGTTTAATGCATTTTCCCATAGGGTCCAATGCAAAATTGACACCTCATTTTCTCCATTCTCAAGAGCTTTGAGTCTCTGCAAAACATCTACATGTGTAGACACAAATAAGTGAAATAGAATGAAGGCTATTTCAGCTTTAGCTTTTATTCCGTTTGGGAGCTAAAGTCGCACAAACTTTTGTTTACAAAAATTTCGATGGCCTTTAGTTCCCAAGTTATGCAATCAGTTGACATAAGATTGTGCATGCATGTAGACATGTTAATGACCTTTATATATGCCAAGTTTCAGATGGCTACCTACTCAAACAAGCAAGCAGTAGCGGTTTGAAATTTTCACAATTTGGGCTACACGTTCGGGACGATTCGTGACCTTAGGTGACTTGCACAATTCGGGCTGAAACTAGTGCCAAATGAGAGGGTTGGGATAAACATTCAATTGACCATATGTGCCAAAAATTCTCGTTCTTTAGTTTTCGAGTTATAGCCCCTGGAAGTCGAAAACTGCACGACTTTGCCCTCGAATATCTCGACAACGGAGAAAGGAGAATTTCAGGGCATTTTCTCCCAAGAAATATATGGGAATTATCTGTAATTTAGCACAGTTTCAGAACGATTCGTGAAAGTCACCTTTTAAGAATAACTTCCACTGCAGGCCCATATATAAAAGTTTGTTCCTTTATTACTCTGCACATGGACAATTATTTGCGCTGTTATTTGCCCCAGGCATGTACCTATGTAATTACCGTTTACAGTGTAAAAATGGATGTTATCGGTCGCTGAACGTCGGAGCAGTAGGCGTTTAATGCATTTTCCCATAGGGTCCAATGCAAAATTGACACCTCATTTTCTCCATTCTCAAGAGCTTTGAGTCTCTGCAAAACATATACATGTGTAGACACAAATAAGTGAAATAGAATGAAGGCTATTTCAGCTTTAGCTTTTATTCCGTTTGGGAGCTAAAGTCGCACAAACTTTTGTTTACAAAAATTTCGATGGCCTATAGTTCGCAAGTTATGCAATCAGTTGACATAAGATTGTGCATGCATGTAGACATGTTAATGACCTTTATATATGCCAAGTTTCAGATGGCTACCTACTCAAACAAGCAAGCAGTAGCGGTTTGAAATTTTCACAATTTGGGCTACACGTTCGGGACGATTCGTGACCTTAGGTGACTTGCACAATTCGGGCTGAAACTAGTGCCAAATGAGAGGGTTGGGATAAAAATTCAATTGACCATATGTGCCAAAAATTCTCGTTCTTTAGTTTTCGAGTTATAGCCCCTGGAAGTCGAAAACTGCACGACTTTGCCCTCGAATATCTCGACAACGGAGAAAGGAGAATTTCAGGGCATTTTCTCCCAAGAAATATATGGGAATTATCTGTAATTTAGCACAGTTTCAGAACGATTCGTGAAAGTCACCTTTTAAGAATAACTTCCACTGCAGGCCCATATATAAAAGTTTGCTCCTTTATTACTCTGCACATGGACAATTATTTGCGCTGTTATTTGCCCCAGGCATGTACCTATGTAATTACCGTTTACAGTGTAAAGATGGATGTTATCGGTCGCTGAACGTCGGAGCAGTAGGCGTTTAATGCATTTTCCCATAGGGTCCAATGCAAAATTGACACCTCATTTTCTCCATTCTCAAGAGCTTTGAGTCTCTGCAAAACATATACATGTGTAGACACAAATAAGTGAAATAGAATGAAGGCTATTTCAGCTTTAGCTTTTATTCCGTTTGGGAGCTAAAGTCGCACAAACTTTTGTTTACAAAAATTTCGATGGCCTATAGTTCGCAAGTTATGCAATCAGTTGACATAAGATTGTGCATGCATGTAGACATGTTAATGACCTTTATATATGCCAAGTTTCAGATGGCTACCTACTCAAACACGCAAGCAGTAGCGGTTTGAAATTTTCACAATTTGGGCTACACGTTCGGGACGATTCGTGACCTTAGGTGACTTGCACAATTCGGGCTGAAACTAGTGCCAAATGAGAGGGTTGGGATAAACATTCAATTGACCATATGTGCCAAAAATTCTCGTTCTTTAGTTTTCGAGTTATAGCCCCTGGAAGTCGAAAACTGCACGACTTTGCCCTCGAATATCTCGACAACGGAGAAAGGAGAATTTCAGGGCATTTTCTCCCAAGAAATATATGGGAATTATCTGTAATTTAGCACAGTTTCAGAACGATTCGTGAAAGTCACCTTTTAAGAATAACTTCCACTGCAGGCCCATATATAAAAGTTTGCTCCTTTATTACTCTGCACATGGACAATTATTTGCGCTGTTATTTGCCCCAGGCATGTACCTATGTAATTACCGTTTACAGTGTAAAGATGGATGTTATCGGTCGCTGAACGTCGGAGCAGTAGGCGTTTAATGCATTTTCCCATAGGGTCCAATGCAAAATTGACACCTCATTTTCTCCATTCTCAAGAGCTTTGAGTCTCTGCAAAACATATACATGTGTAGACACAAATAAGTGAAATAGAATGAAGGCTATTTCAGCTTTAGCTTTTATTCCGTTTGGGAGCTAAAGTCGCACAAACTTTTGTTTACAAAAATTTCGATGGCCTATAGTTCGCAAGTTATGCAATCAGTTGACATAAGATTGTGCATGCATGTAGACATGTTAATGACCTTTATATATGCCAAGTTTCAGATGGCTACCTACTCAAACAAGCAAGCAGTAGCGGTTTGAAATTTTCACAATTTGGGCTACACGTTCGGGACGATTCGTGACCTTAGGTGACTTGCACAATTCGGGCTGAAACTAGTGCCAAATGAGAGGGTTGGGATAAACATTCAATTGACCATATGTGCCAAAAATTCTCGTTCTTTAGTTTTCGAGTTATAGCCCCTGGAAGTCGAAAACTGCACGACTTTGCCCTCGAATATCTCGACAACGGAGAAAGGAGAATTTCAGGGCATTTTCTCCCAAGAAATATATGGGAATTATCTGTAATTTAGCACAGTTTCAGAACGATTCGTGAAAGTCACCTTTTAAGAATAACTTCCACTGCAGGCCCATATATAAAAGTTTGCTCCTTTATTACTCTGCACATGGACAATTATTTGCGCTGTTATTTGCCCCAGGCATGTACCTATGTAATTACCGTTTACAGTGTAAAGATGGATGTTATCGGTCGCTGAACGTCGGAGCAGTAGGCGTTTAATGCATTTTCCCATAGGGTCCAATGCAAAATTGACACCTCATTTTCTCCATTCTCAAGAGCTTTGAGTCTCTGCAAAACATATACATGTGTAGACACAAATAAGTGAAATAGAATGAAGGCTATTTCAGCTTTAGCTTTTATTCCGTTTGGGAGCTAAAGTCGCACAAACTTTTGTTTACAAAAATTTCGATGGCCTATAGTTCGCAAGTTATGCAATCAGTTGACATGAGATTGTGCATGCATGTAGACATGTTAATGACCTTTATATATGTCAAGTTTCAGATGGCTACCTACTCAAACAAGCAAGCAGTAGCGGTTTGAAATTTTCACAATTTGGGCTACACGTTCGGGACGATTCGTGACCTTAGGTGACTTGCACAATTCGGGCTGAAACTAGTGCCAAATGAGAGGGTTGGGATAAACATTCAATTGACCATATGTGCCAAAAATTCTCGTTCTTTAGTTTTCGAGTTATAGCCCCTGGAAGTCGAAAACTGCACGACTTTGCCCTCGAATATCTCGACAACGGAGAAAGGAGAATTTCAGGGCATTTTCTCCCAAGAAATATATGGGAATTATCTGTAATTTAGCACAGTTTCAGAACGATTCGTGAAAGTCACCTTTTAAGAATAACTTCCACTGCAGGCCCATATATAAAAGTTTGCTCCTTTATTACTCTGCACATGGACAATTATTTGCGCTGTTATTTGCCCCAGGCATGTACCTATGTAATTACCGTTTACAGTGTAAAGATGGATGTTATCGGTCGCTGAACGTCGGAGCAGTAGGCGTTTAATGCATTTTCCCATAGGGTCCAATGCAAAATTGACACCTCATTTTCTCCATTCTCAAGAGCTTTGAGTCTCTGCAAAACATATACATGTGTAGACACAAATAAGTGAAATAGAATGAAGGCTATTTCAGCTTTAGCTTTTATTCCGTTTGGGAGCTAAAGTCGCACAAACTTTTGTTTACAAAAATTTCGATGGCCTATAGTTCGCAAGTTATGCAATCAGTTGACATAAGATTGTGCATGCATGTAGACATGTTAATGACCTTTATATATGCCAAGTTTCAGATGGCTACCTACTCAAACAAGCAAGCAGTAGCGGTTTGAAATTTTCACAATTTGGGCTACACGTTCGGGACGATTCGTGACCTTAGGTGACTTGCACAATTCGGGCTGAAACTAGTGCAAAATGAGAGGGTTGGGATAAACATTCAATTGACCATATGTGCCAAAAATTCTCGTTCTTTAGTTTTCGAGTTATAGCCCCTGGAAGTCGAAAACTGCACGACTTTGCCCTCGAATATCTCGACAACGGAGAAAGGAGAATTTCAGGGCATTTTCTCCCAAGAAATATATGGGAATTATCTGTAATTTAGCACAGTTTCAGAACGATTCGTGAAAGTCACCTTTTAAGAATAACTTCCACTGCAGGCCCATATATAAAAGTTTGCTCCTTTATTACTCTGCACATGGACACTTTTTTGAGCTGTTATTTGCCCCAGGCATGTACCTATGTAATTACCGTTTACAGTGTAAAGATGGATGTTATCGGTCGCTGAACGTCGGAGCAGTAGGCGTTTAATGCATTTTCCCATAGGGTCCAATGCAAAATTGACACCTCATTTTCTCCATTCTCAAGAGCTTTGAGTCTCTGCAAAACATATACATGTGTAGACACAAATAAGTGAAATAGAATGAAGGCTATTTCAGCTTTAGCTTTTATTCCGTTTGGGAGCTAAAGTCGCACAAACTTTTGTTTACAAACATTTCGATGGCCTATAGTTCGCAAGTTATGCAATCAGTTGACATAAGATTGTGCATGCATGTAGACATGTTAATGACCTTTATATATGCCAAGTTTCAGATGGCTACCTACTCAAACAAGCAAGCAGTAGCGGTTTGAAATTTTCACAATTTGGGCTACACGTTCGGGACGATTCGTGACCTTAGGTGACTTGCACAATTCGGGCTGAAACTAGTGCCAAATGAGAGGGTTGGGATAAACATTCAATTGACCATATGTGCCAAAAATTCTCGTTCTTTAGTTTTCGAGTTATAGCCCCTGGAAGTCGAAAACTGCACGACTTTGCCCTCGAATATCTCGACAACGGAGAAAGGAGAATTTCAGGGCATTTTCTCCCAAGAAATATATGGGAATTATCTGTAATTTAGCACAGTTTCAGAACGATTCGTGAAAGTCACCTTTTAAGAATAACTTCCACTGCAGGCCCATATATAAAAGTTTGCTCCTTTATTACTCTGCACATGGACAATTATTTGCGCTGTTATTTGCCCCAGGCATGTACCTATGTAATTACCGTTTACAGTGTAAAGATGGATGTTATCGGTCGCTGAACGTCGGAGCAGTAGGCGTTTAATGCATTTTCCCATAGGGTCCAATGCAAAATTGACACCTCGTTTTCTCCATTCTCAAGAGCTTTGAGTCTCTGCAAAACATATACATGTGTAGACACAAATAAGTGAAATAGAATGAAGGCTATTTCAGCTTTAGCTTTTATTCCGTTTGGGAGCTAAAGTCGCACAAACTTTTGTTTACAAAAATTTCGATGGCCTATAGTTCGCAAGTTATGCAATCAGTTGACATAAGATTGTGCATGCATGTAGACATGTTAATGACCTTTATATATGCCAAGTTTCAGATGTCTACCTACTCAAACAAGCAAGCAGTAGCGGTTTGAAATTTTCACAATTTGGGCTACACGTTCGGGACGATTCGTGACCTTAGGTGACTTGCACAATTCGGGCTGAAACTAGTGCCAAATGAGAGGGTTGGGATAAACATTCAATTGACCATATGTGCCAAAAATTCTCGTTCTTTAGTTTTCGAGTTATAGCCCCTGGAAGTCGAAAACTGCACGACTTTGCCCTCGAATATCTCGACAACGGAGAAAGGAGAATTTCAGGGCATTTTCTCCCAAGAAATATATGGGAATTATCTGTAATTTAGCACAGTTTCAGAACGATTCGTGAAAGTCACCTTTTAAGAATAACTTCCACTGCAGGCCCATATATAAAAGTTTGCTCCTTTATTACTCTGCACATGGACAATTATTTGCGCTGTTATTTGCCCCAGGCATGTACCTATGTAATTACCGTTTACAGTGTAAAGATGGATGTTATCGGTCGCTGAACGTCGGAGCAGTAGGCGTTTAATGCATTTTCCCATAGGGTCCAATGCAAAATTGACACCTCATTTTCTCCATTCTCAAGAGCTTTGAGTCTCTGCAAAACATATACATGTGTAGACACAAATAAGTGAAATAGAATGAAGGCTATTTCAGCTTTAGCTTTTATTCCGTTTGGGAGCTAAAGTCGCACAAACTTTTGTTTACAAACATTTCGATGGCCTATAGTTCGCAAGTTATGCAATCAGTTGACATAAGATTGTGCATGCATGTAGACATGTTAATGACCTTTATATATGCCAAGTTTCAGATGGCTACCTACTCAAACAAGCAAGCAGTAGCGGTTTGAAATTTTCACAATTTGGGCTACACGTTCGGGACGATTCGTGACCTTAGGTGACTTGCACAATATGGGCTGAAACTAGTGCCAAATGAGAGGGTTGGGATAAAAATTCAATTGACCATATGTGCCAAAAATTCTCGTTCTTTAGTTTTCGAGTTATAGCCCCTGGAAGTCGAAAACTGCACGACTTTGCCCTCGAATATCTCGACAACGGAGAAAGGAGAATTTCAGGGCATTTTCTCCCAAGAAATATATGGGAATTATCTGTAATTTAGCACAGTTTCAGAACGATTCGTGAAAGTCACCTTTTAAGAATAACTTCCACTGCAGGCCCATATATAAAAGTTTGCTCCTTTATTACTCTGCACATGGACAATTATTTGCGCTGTTATTTGCCCCAGGCATGTACCTATGTAATTACCGTTTACAGTGTAAAGATGGATGTTATCGGTCGCTGAACGTCGGAGCAGTAGGCGTTTAATGCATTTTCCCATAGGGTCCAATGCAAAATTGACACCTCATTTTCTCCATTCTCAAGAGCTTTGAGTCTCTGCAAAACATATACATGTGTAGACACAAATAAGTGAAATAGAATGAAGGCTATTTCAGCTTTAGCTTTTATTCCGTTTGGGAGCTAAAGTCGCACAAACTTTTGTTTACAAAAATTTCGATGGCCTATAGTTCGCAAGTTATGCAATCAGTTGACATAAGATTGTGCATGCATGTAGGCATGTTAATGACCTTTATATATGCCAAGTTTCAGATGGCTACCTACTCAAACAAGCAAGCAGTAGCGGTTTGAAATTTTCACAATTTGGGCTACACGTTCGGGACGATTCGTGACCTTAGGTGACTTGCACAATTCGGGCTGAAACTAGTGCCAAATGAGAGGGTTGGGATAAACATTCAATAGACCATATGTGCCAAAAATTCTCGTTCTTTAGTTTTCGAGTTATAGCCCCTGGAAGTCGAAAACTGCACGACTTTGCCCTCGAATATCTCGACAACGGAGAAAGGAGAATTTCAGGGCATTTTCTCCCAAGAAATATATGGGAATTATCTGTTATTTAGCACAGTTTCAGAACGATTCGTGAAAGTCACCTTTTAAGAATAACTTCCACTGCAGGCCCATATATAAAAGTTTGCTCCTTTATTACTCTGCACATGGACAATTATTTGCGCTGTTATTTGCCCCAGGCATGTACCTATGTAATTACCGTTTACAGTGTAAAGATGGATGTTATCGGTCGCTGAACGTCGGAGCAGTAGGCGTTTAATGCATTTTCCCATAGGGTCCAATGCAAAATTGACACCTCATTTTCTCCATTCTCAAGAGCTTTGAGTCTCTGCAAAACATATACATGTGTAGACACAAATAAGTGAAATAGAATGAAGGCTATTTCAGCTTTAGCTTTTATTCCGATTGGGAGCTAAAGTCGCACAAACTTTTGTTTACAAAAATTTCGATGGCCTATAGTTCGCAAGTTATGCAATCAGTTGACATAAGATTGTGCATGCATGTAGACATGTTAATGACCTTTATATATGCCAAGTTTCAGATGGCTACCTACTCAAACAAGCAAGCAGTAGCGGTTTGAAATTTTCACAATTTGGGCTACACGTTCGGGACGATTCGTGACCTTAGGTGACTTGCACAATTCGGGCTGAAACTAGTGCCAAATGAGAGGGTTGGGATAAACATTCAATTGACCATATGTGCCAAAAATTCTCGTTCTTTAGTTTTCGAGTTATAGCCCCTGGAAGTCGAAAACTGCACGACTTTGCCCTCGAATATCTCGACAACGGAGAAAGGAGAATTTCAGGGCATTTTCTCCCAAGAAATATATGGGAATTATCTGTAATTTAGCACAGTTTCAGAACGATTCGTGAAAGTCACCTTTTAAGAATAACTTCCACTGCAGGCCCATATATAAAAGTTTGCTCCTTTATTACTCTGCACATGGACAATTATTTGCGCTGTTATTTGCCCCAGGCATGTACCTATGTAATTACCGTTTACAGTGTAAAGCTGGATGTTATCGGTCGCTGAACGTCGGAGCAGTAGGCGTTTAATGCATTTTCCCATAGGGTCCAATGCAAAATTGACACCTCATTTTCTCCATTCTCAAGAGCTTTGAGTCTCTGCAAAACATATACATGTGTAGACACAAATAAGTGAAATAGAATGAAGGCTATTTCAGCTTTAGCTTTTATTCCGTTTGGGAGCTAAAGTCGCACAAACTTTTGTTTACAAAAATTTCGATGGCCTATAGTTCGCAAGTTATGCAATCAGTTGACATAAGATTGTGCATGCATGTAGACATGTTAATGACCTTTATATATGCCAAGTTTCAGATGGCTACCTACTCAAACAAGCAAGCAGTAGCGGTTTGAAATTTTCACAATTTGGGCTACACGTTCGGGACGATTCGTGACCTTAGGTGACTTGCACAATTCGGGCTGAAACTAGTGCCAAATGAGAGGGTTGGGATAAACATTCAATTGACCATATGTGCCAAAAATTCTCGTTCTTTAGTTTTCGAGTTATAGCCCCTGGAAGTCGAAAACTGCACGACTTTGCCCTCGAATATCTCGACAACGGAGAAAGGAGAATTTCAGGGCATTTTCTCCCAAGAAATATATGGGAATTATCTGTAATTTAGCACAGTTTCAGAACGATTCGTGAAAGTCACCTTTTCAGAATAACTTCCACTGCAGGCCCATATATAAAAGTTTGCTCCTTTATTACTCTGCACATGGACAATTCTTTGCGCTGTTATTTGCCCCAGGCATGTACCTATGTAATTACCGTTTACAGTGTAAAGATGGATGTTATCGGTCGCTGAACGTCGGAGCAGTAGGCGTTTAATGCATTTTCCCATAGGGTCCAATGCAAAATTGACACCTCATTTTCTCCATTCTCAAGAGCTTTGAGTCTCTGCAAAACATATACATGTGTAGACACAAATATGTGAAATAGAATGAAGGCTATTTCAGCTTTAGCTTTTATTCCGTTTGGGAGCTAAAGTCGCACAAACTTTTGTTTACAAAAATTTCGATGGCCTATAGTTCGCAAGTTATGCAATCAGTTGACATAAGATTGTGCATGCATGTAGACATGTTAATGACCTTTATATATGCCAAGTTTCAGATGGCTACCTACTCAAACAAGCAAGCAGTAGCGGTTTGAAATTTTCACAATTTGGGCTACACGTTCGGGACGATTCGTGACCTTAAGTGACTTGCACAATTCGGGCTGAAACTAGTGCCAAATGAGAGGGTTGGGATAAACATTCAATTGACCATATGTGCCAAAAATTCTCGTTCTTTAGTTTTCGAGTTATAGCCCCTGGAAGTCGAAAACTGCACGACTTTGCCCTCGAATATCTCGACAACGGAGAAAGGAGAATTTCAGGGCATTTTCTCCCAAGAAATATATGGGAATTATCTGTAATTTAGCACAGTTTCAGAACGATTCGTGAAAGTCACCTTTTAAGAATAACTTCCACTGCAGGCCCATATATAAAAGTTTGCTCCTTTATTACTCTGCACATGGACAATTATTTGCGCTGTTATTTGCCCCAGGCATGTACCTATGTAATTACCGTCTACAGTGTAAAGATGGATGTTATCGGTCGCTGAACGTCGGAGCAGTAGGCGTTTAATGCATTTTCCCATAGGGTCCAATGCAAAATTGACACCTCATTTTCTCCATTCTCAAGAGCTTTGAGTCTCTGCAAAACATATACATGTGTAGACACAAATAAGTGAAATAGAATGAAGGCTATTTCAGCTTTAGCTTTTATTCCGTTTGGGAGCTAAAGTCGCACAAACTTTTGTTTACAAAAATTTCGATGGCCTATAGTTCGCAAGTTATGCAATCAGTTGACATAAGATTGTGCATGCATGTAGACATGTTAATGACCTTTATATATGCCAAGTTTCAGATGGCTACCTACTCAAACAAGCAAGCAGTAGCGGTTTGAAATTTTCACAATTTGGGCTACACGTTCGGGACGATTCGTGACCTTAGGTGACTTGCACAATTCGGGCTGAAACTAGTGCCAAATGAGAGGGTTGGGATAAACATTCAATTGACCATATGTGCCAAAAATTCTCGTTCTTTAGTTTTCGAGTTATAGCCCCTGGAAGTCGAAAACTGCACGACTTTGCCCTCGAATATCTCGACAACGGAGAAAGGAGAATTTCAGGGCATTTTCTCCCAAGAAATATATGGGAATTATCTGTAATTTAGCACAGTTTCAGAACGATTCGTGAAAGTCACCTTTTAAGAATAACTTCCACTGCAGGCCCATATATAAAAGTTTGCTCCTTTATTACTCTGCACATGGACAATTATTTGCGCTGTTATTTGCCCCAGGCATGTACCTATGTAATTACCGTTTACAGTGTAAAGATGGATGTTATCGGTCGCTGAACGTCGGAGCAGTAGGCGTTTAATGCATTTTCCCATAGGGTCCAATGCAAAATTGACACCTCATTTTCTCCATTCTCAAGAGCTTTGAGTCTCTGCAAAACATATACATGTGTAGACACAAATAAGTGAAATAGAATGAAGGCTATTTCAGCTTTAGCTTTTATTCCGTTTGGGAGCTAAAGTCGCACAAACTTTTGTTTACAAAAATTTCGATGGCCTATAGTTCGCAAGTTATGCAATCAGTTGACATAAGATTGTGCATGCATGTAGACATGTTAATGACCTTTATATATGCCAAGTTTCAGATGGCTACCTACTCAAACAAGCAAGCAGTAGCGGTTTGAAATTTTCACAATTTGGGCTACACGTTCGGGACGATTCGTGACCTTAGGTGACTTGCACAATTCGGGCTGAAACTAGTGCCAAATGAGAGGGTTGGGATAAACATTCAATTGACCATATGTGCCAAAAATTCTCGTTCTTTAGTTTTCGAGTTATAGCCCCTGGAAGTCGAAAACTGCACGACTTTGCCCTCGAATATCTCGACAACGGAGAAAGGAGAATTTCAGGGCATTTTCTCCCAAGAAATATATGGGAATTATCTGTAATTTAGCACAGTTTCAGAACGATTCGTGAAAGTCACCTTTTAAGAATAACTTCCACTGCAGGCCCATATATAAAAGTTTGCTCCTTTATTACTCTGCACATGGACAATTATTTGCGCTGTTATTTGCCCCAGGCATGTACCTATGTAATTACCGTTTACAGTGTAAAGATGGATGTTATCGGTCGCTGAACGTCGGAGCAGTAGGCGTTTAATGCATTTTCCCATAGGGTCCAATGCAAAATTGACACCTCATTTTCTCCATTCTCAAGAGCTTTGAGTCTCTGCAAAACATATACATGTGTAGACACAAATAAGTGAAATAGAATGAAGGCTATTTCAGCTTTAGCTTTTATTCCGTTTGGGAGCTAAAGTCGCACAAACTTTTGTTTACAAAAATTTCGATGGCCTATAGTTCGCAAGTTATGCAATCAGTTGACATAAGATTGTGCATGCATGTAGACATGTTAATGACCTTTATATATGCCAAGTTTCAGATGGCTACCTACTCAAACAAGCAAGCAGTAGCGGTTTGAAATTTTCACAATTTGGGCTACACGTTCGGGACGATTCGTGACCTTAGGTGACTTGCACAATTCGGGCTGAAACTAGTGCCAAATGAGAGGGTTGGGATAAACATTCAATTGACCATATGTGCCAAAAATTCTCGTTCTTTAGTTTTCGAGTTATAGCCCCTGGAAGTCGAAAACTGCACGACTTTGCCCTCGAATATCTCGACAACGGAGAAAGGAGAATTTCAGGGCATTTTCTCCCAAGAAATATATGGGAATTATCTGTAATTTAGCACAGTTTCAGAACGATTCGTGAAAGTCACCTTTTAAGAATAACTTCCACTGCAGGCCCATATATAAAAGTTTGCTCCTTTATTATTCTGCACATGGACAATTATTTGCGCTGTTATTTGCCCCAGGCATGTACCTATGTAATTACCGTTTACAGTGTAAAGATGGATGTTATCGGTCGCTGAACGTCGGAGCAGTAGGCGTTTAATGCATTTTCCCATAGGGTCCAATGCAAAATTGACACCTCATTTTCTCCATTCTCAAGAGCTTTGAGTCTCTGCAAAACATATACATGTGTAGACACAAATAAGTGAAATAGAATGAAGGCTATTTCAGCTTTAGCTTTTATTCCGTTTGGGAGCTAAAGTCGCACAAACTTTTGTTTACAAAAATTTCGATGGCCTATAGTTCGCAAGTTATGCAATCAGTTGACATAAGATTGTGCATGCATGTAGACATGTTAATGACCTTTATATATGCCAAGTTTCAGATGGCTACCTACTCAAACAAGCAAGCAGTAGCGGTTTGAAATTTTCACAATTTGGGCTACACGTTCGGGACGATTCGTGACCTTAGGTGACTTGCACAATTCGGGCTGAAACTAGTGCCAAATGAGAGGGTTGGGATAAACATTCAATTGACCATATGTGCCAAAAATTCTCGTTCTTTAGTTTTCGAGTTATAGCCCCTGGAAGTCGAAAACTGCACGACTTTGCCCTCGAATATCTCGACAACGGAGAAAGGAGAATTTCAGGGCATTTTCTCCCAAGAAATATATGGGAATTATCTGTAATTTAGCACAGTTTCAGAACGATTCGTGAAAGTCACCTTTTAAGAATAACTTCCACTGCAGGCCCATATATAAAAGTTTGCTCCTTTATTACTCTGCACATGGACAATTATTTGCGCTGTTATTTGCCCCAGGCATGTACCTATGTAATTACCGTTTACAGTGTAAAGATGGATGTTATCGGTCGCTGAACGTCGGAGCAGTAGGCGTTTAATGCATTTTCCCATAGGGTCCAATGCAAAATTGACACCTCATTTTCTCCATTCTCAAGAGCTTTGAGTCTCTGCAAAACATATACATGTGTAGACACAAATAAGTGAAATAGAATGAAGGCTATTTCAGCTTTAGCTTTTATTCCGTTTGGGAGCTAAAGTCGCACAAACTTTTGTTTACAAAAATTTCGATGGCCTATAGTTCGCAAGTTATGCAATCAGTTGACATAAGATTGTGCATGCATGTAGACATGTTAATGACCTTTATATATGCCAAGTTTCAGATGGCTACCTACTCAAACAAGCAAGCAGTAGCGGTTTGAAATTTTCACAATTTGGGCTACACGTTCGGGACGATTCGTGACCTTAGGTGACTTGCACAATTCGGGCTGAAACTAGTGCCAAATGAGAGGGTTGGGATAAACATTCAATTGACCATATGTGCCAAAAATTCTCGTTCTTTAGTTTTCGAGTTATAGCCCCTGGAAGTCGAAAACTGCACGACTTTGCCCTCGAATATCTCGACAACGGAGAAAGGAGAATTTCAGGGCATTTTCTCCCAAGAAATATATGGGAATTATCTGTAATTTAGCACAGTTTCAGAACGATTCGTGAAAGTCACCTTTTAAGAATAACTTCCACTGCAGGCCCATATATAAAAGTTTGCTCCTTTATTACTCTGCACATGGACAATTATTTGCGCTGTTATTTGCCCCAGGCATGTACCTATGTAATTACCGTTTACAGTGTAAAGATGGATGTTATCGGTCGCTGAACGTCGGAGCAGTAGGCGTTTAATGCATTTTCCCATAGGGTCCAATGCAAAATTGACACCTCATTTTCTCCATTCTCAAGAGCTTTGAGTCTCTGCAAAACATATACATGTGTAGACACAAATAAGTGAAATAGAATGAAGGATATTTCAGCTTTAGCTTTTATTCCGTTTGGGAGCTAAAGTCGCACAAACTTTTGTTTACAAAAATTTCGATGGCCTATAGTTCGCAAGTTATGCAATCAGTTGACATAAGATTGTGCATGCATGTAGACATGTTAATGACCTTTATATATGCCAAGTTTCAGATGGCTACCTACTCAAACAAGCAAGCAGTAGCGGTTTGAAATTTTCACAATTTGGGCTACACGTTCGGGACGATTCGTGACCTTAGGTGACTTGCACAATTCGGGCTGAAACTAGTGCCAAATGAGAGGGTTGGGATAAACATTCAATTGACCATATGTGCCAAAAATTCTCGTTCTTTAGTTTTCGAGTTATAGCCCCTGGAAGTCGAAAACTGCACGACTTTGCCCTCGAATATCTCGACAACGGAGAAAGGAGAATTTCAGGGCATTTTCTCCCAAGAAATATATGGGAATTATCTGTAATTTAGCACAGTTTCAGAACGATTCGTGAAAGTCACCTTTTAAGAATAACTTCCACTGCAGGCCCATATATAAAAGTTTGCTCCTTTATTACTCTGCACATGGACAATTATTTGCGCTGTTATTTGCCCCAGGCATGTACCTATGTAATTACCGTTTACAGTGTAAAGATGGATGTTATCGGTCGCTGAACGTCGGAGCAGTAGGCGTTTAATGCATTTTCCCATAGGGTCCAATGCAAAATTGACACCTCATTTTCTCCATTCTCAAGAGCTTTGAGTCTCTGCAAAACATATACATGTGTAGACACAAATAAGTGAAATAGAATGAAGGCTATTTCAGCTTTAGCTTTTATTCCGTTTGGGAGCTAAAGTCGCACAAACTTTTGTTTACAAAAATTTCGATGGCCTATAGTTCGCAAGTTATGCAATCAGTTGACATAAGATTGTGCATGCATGTAGACATGTTAATGACCTTTATATATGCCAAGTTTCAGATGGCTACCTACTCAAACAAGCAAGCAGTAGCGGTTTGAAATTTTCACAATTTGGGCTACACGTTCGGGACGATTCGTGACCTTAGGTGACTTGCACAATTCGGGCTGAAACTAGTGCCAAATGAGAGGGTTGGGATAAACATTCAATTGACCATATGTGCCAAAAATTCTCGTTCTTTAGTTTTCGAGTTATAGCCCCTGGAAGTCGAAAACTGCACGACTTTGCCCTCGAATATCTCGACAACGGAGAAAGGAGAATTTCAGGGCATTTTCTCCCAAGAAATATATGGGAATTATCTGTAATTTAGCACAGTTTCAGAACGATTCGTGAAAGTCACCTTTTAAGAATAACTTCCACTGCAGGCCCATATATAAAAGTTTGCTCCTTTATTACTCTGCACATGGACAATTATTTGCGCTGTTATTTGCCCCAGGCATGTACCTATGTAATTACCGTTTACAGTGTAAAGATGGATGTTATCGGTCGCTGAACGTCGGAGCAGTAGGCGTTTAATGCATTTTCCCATAGGGTCCAATGCAAAATTGACACCTCATTTTCTCCATTCTCAAGAGCTTTGAGTCTCTGCAAAACATATACATGTGTAGACACAAATAAGTGAAATAGAATGAAGGATATTTCAGCTTTAGCTTTTATTCCGTTTGGGAGCTAAAGTCGCACAAACTTTTGTTTACAAAAATTTCGATGGCCTATAGTTCGCAAGTTATGCAATCAGTTGACATAAGATTGTGCATGCATGTAGACATGTTAATGACCTTAATATATGCCAAGTTTCAGATGGCTACCTACTCAAACAAGCAAGCAGTAGCGGTTTGAAATTTTCACAATTTGGGCTACACGTTCGGGACGATTCGTGACCTTAGGTGACTTGCACAATTCGGGCTGAAACTAGTGCCAAATGAGAGGGTTGGGATAAACATTCAATTGACCATATGTGCCAAAAATTCTCGTTCTTTAGTTTTCGAGTTATAGCCCCTGGAAGTCGAAAACTGCACGACTTTGCCCTCGAATATCTCGACAACGGAGAAAGGAGAATTTCAGGGCATTTTCTCCCAAGAAATATATGGGAATTATCTGTAATTTAGCACAGTTTCAGAACGATTCGTGAAAGTCACCTTTTAAGAATAACTTCCACTGCAGGCCCATATATAAAAGTTTGCTCCTTTATTATTCTGCACATGGACAATTATTTGCGCTGTTATTTGCCCCAGGCATGTACCTATGTAATTACCGTTTACAGTGTAAAGATGGATGTTATCGGTCGCTGAACGTCGGAGCAGTAGGCGTTTAATGCATTTTCCCATAGGGTCCAATGCAAAATTGACACCTCATTTTCTCCATTCTCAAGAGCTTTGAGTCTCTGCAAAACATATACATGTGTAGACACAAATAAGTGAAATAGAATGAAGGCTATTTCAGCTTTAGCTTTTATTCCGTTTGGGAGCTAAAGTCGCACAAACTTTTGTTTACAAAAATTTCGATGGCCTATAGTTCGCAAGTTATGCAATCAGTTGACATAAGATTGTGCATGCATGTAGACATGTTAATGACCTTTATATATGCCAAGATTCAGATGGCTACCTACTCAAACAAGCAAGCAGTAGCGGTTTGAAATTTTCACAATTTGGGCTACACGTTCGGGACGATTCGTGACCTTAGGTGACTTGCACAATTCGGGCTGAAACTAGTGCCAAATGAGAGGGTTGGGATAAACATTCAATTGACCATATGTGCCAAAAATTCTCGTTCTTTAGTTTTCGAGTTATAGCCCCTGGAAGTCGAAAACTGCACGACTTTGCCCTCGAATATCTCGACAACGGAGAAAGGAGAATTTCAGGGCATTTTCTCCCAAGAAATATATGGGAATTATCTGTAATTTAGCACAGTTTCAGAACGATTCGTGAAAGTCACCTTTTAAGAATAACTTCCACTGCAGGCCCATATATAAAAGTTTGCTCCTTTATTACTCTGCACATGGACAATTATTTGCGCTGTTATTTGCCCCAGGCATGTACCTATGTAATTACCGTTTACAGTGTAAAGATGGATGTTATCGGTCGCTGAACGTCGGAGCAGTAGGCGTTTAATGCATTTTCCCATAGGGTCCAATGCAAAATTGACACCTCATTTTCTCCATTCTCAAGAGCTTTGAGTCTCTGCAAAACATATACATGTGTAGACACAAATAAGTGAAATAGAATGAAGGCTATTTCAGCTTTAGCTTTTATTCCGTTTGGGAGCTAAAGTCGCACAAACTTTTGTTTACAAAAATTTCGATGGCCTATAATTCGCAAGTTATGCAATCAGTTGACATAAGATTGTGCATGCATGTAGACATGTTAATGACCTTTATATATGCCAAGTTTCAGATGGCTACCTACTCAAACAAGCAAGCAGTAGCGGTTTGAAATTTTCACAATTTGGGCTACACGTTCGGGACGATTCGTGACCTTAGGTGACTTGCACAATTCGGGCTGAAACTAGTGCCAAATGAGAGGGTTGGGATAAACATTCAATTGACCATATGTGCCAAAAATTCTCGTTCTTTAGTTTTCGAGTTATAGCCCCTGGAAGTCGAAAACTGCACGACTTTGCCCTCGAATATCTCGACAACGGAGAAAGGAGAATTTCAGGGCATTTTCTCCCAAGAAATATATGGGAATTATCTGTAATTTAGCACAGTTTCAGAACGATTCGTGAAAGTCACCTTTTAAGAATAACTTCCACTGCAGGCCCATATATAAAAGTTTGCTCCTTTATTACTCTGCACATGGACAATTATTTGCGCTGTTATTTGCCCCAGGCATGTACCTATGTAATTACCGTTTACAGTGTAAAGATGGATGTTATCGGTCGCTGAACGTCGGAGCAGTAGGCGTTTAATGCATTTTCCCATAGGGTCCAATGCAAAATTGACACCTCATTTTCTCCATTCTCAAGAGCTTTGAGTCTCTGCAAAACATATACATGTGTAGACACAAATAAGTGAAATAGAATGAAGGTTATTTCAGCTTTAGCTTTTATTCCGTTTGGGAGCTAAAGTCGCACAAACTTTTGTTTACAAAAATTTCGATGGCCTATAGTTCGCAAGTTATGCAATCAGTTGACATAAGATTGTGCATGCATGTAGACATGTTAATGACCTTTATATATGCCAAGATTCAGATGGCTACCTACTCAAACAAGCAAGCAGTAGCGGTTTGAAATTTTCACAATTTGGGCTACACGTTCGGGACGATTCGTGACCTTAGGTGACTTGCACAATTCGGGCTGAAACTAGTGCCAAATGAGAGGGTTGGGATAAACATTCAATTGACCATATGTGCCAAAAATTCTCGTTCTTTAGTTTTCGAGTTATAGCCCCTGGAAGTCGAAAACTGCACGACTTTGCCCTCGAATATCTCGACAACGGAGAAAGGAGAATTTCAGGGCATTTTCTCCCAAGAAATATATGGGAATTATCTGTAATTTAGCACAGTTTCAGAACGATTCGTGAAAGTCACCTTTTAAGAATAACTTCCACTGCAGGCCCATATATAAAAGTTTGCTCCTTTATTACTCTGCACATGGACAATTATTTGCGCTGTTATTTGCCCCAGGCATGTACCTATGTAATTACCGTTTACAGTGTAAAGATGGATGTTATCGGTCGCTGAACGTCGGAGCAGTAGGCGTTTAATGCATTTTCCCATAGGGTCCAATGCAAAATTGACACCTCATTTTCTCCATTCTCAAGAGCTTTGAGTCTCTGCAAAACATATACATGTGTAGACACAAATAAGTGAAATAGAATGAAGGCTATTTCAGCTTTAGCTTTTATTCCGTTTGGGAGCTAAAGTCGCACAAACTTTTGTTTACAAAAATTTCGATGGCCTATAGTTCGCAAGTTATGCAATCAGTTGACATAAGATTGTGCATGCATGTAGACATGTTAATGACCTTTATATATGCCAAGTTTCAGATGGCTACCTACTCAAACAAGCAAGCAGTAGCGGTTTGAAATTTTCACAATTTGGGCTACACGTTCGGGACGATTCGTGACCATAGGTGACTTGCACAATTCGGGCTGAAACTAGTGCCAAATGAGAGGGTTGGGATAAACATTCAATTGACCATATGTGCCAAAAATTCTCGTTCTTTAGTTTTCGAGTTATAGCCCCTGGAAGTCGAAAACTGCACGACTTTGCCCTCGAATATCTCGACAACGGAGAAAGGAGATTTTCAGGGCATTTTCTCCCAAGAAATATATGGGAATTATCTGTAATTTAGCACAGTTTCAGAACGATTCGTGAAAGTCACCTTTTAAGAATAACTTCCACTGCAGGCCCATATATAAAAGTTTGCTCCTTTATTACTCTGCACATGGACAATTATTTGCGCTGTTATTTGCCCCAGGCATGTACCTATGTAATTACCGTTTACAGTGTAAAGATGGATGTTATCGGTCGCTGAACGTCGGAGCAGTAGGCGTTTAATGCATTTTCCCATAGGGTCCAATGCAAAATTGACACCTCATTTTCTCCATTCTCAAGAGCTTTGAGTCTCTGCAAAACATATACATGTGTAGACACAAATAAGTGAAATAGAATGAAGGCTATTTCAGCTTTAGCTTTTATTCCGTTTGGGAGCTAAAGTCGCACAAACTTTTGTTTACAAAAATTTCGATGGCCTATAGTTCGCAAGTTATGCAATCAGTTGACATAAGATTGTGCATGCATGTAGACATGTTAATGACCTTTATATATGCCAAGTTTCAGATGGCTACCTACTCAAACAAGCAAGCAGTAGCGGTTTGAAATTTTCACAATTTGGGCTACACGTTCGGGACGATTCGTGACCTTAGGTGACTTGCACAATTCGGGCTGAAACTAGTGCCAAATGAGAGGGTTGGGATAAACATTCAATTGACCATATGTGCCAAAAATTCTCGTTCTTTAGTTTTCGAGTTATAGCCCCTGGAAGTCGAAAACTGCACGACTTTGCCCTCGAATATCTCGACAACGGAGAAAGGAGAATTTCAGGGCATTTTCTCCCAAGAAATATATGGGAATTATCTGTAATTTAGCACAGTTTCAGAACGATTCGTGAAAGTCACCTTTTAAGAATAACTTCCACTGCAGGCCCATATATAAAAGTTTGCTCCTTTATTACTCTGCACATGGACAATTATTTGCGCTGTTATTTGCCCCAGGCATGTACCTATGTAATTACCGTTTACAGTGTAAAGATGGATGTTATCGGTCGCTGAACGTCGGAGCAGTAGGCGTTTAATGCATTTTCCCATAGGGTCCAATGCAAAATTGACACCTCATTTTCTCCATTCTCAAGAGCTTTGAGTCTCTGCAAAACATATACATGTGTAGACACAAATAAGTGAAATAGAATGAAGGCTATTTCAGCTTTAGCTTTTATTCCGTTTGGGAGCTAAAGTCGCACAAACTTTTGTTTACAAAAATTTCGATGGCCTATAATTCGCAAGTTATGCAATCAGTTGACATAAGATTGTGCATGCATGTAGACATGTTAATGACCTTTATATATGCCAAGTTTCAGATGGCTACCTACTCAAACAAGCAAGCAGTAGCGGTTTGAAATTTTCACAATTTGGGCTACACGTTCGGGACGATTCGTGACCTTAGGTGACTTGCACAATTCGGGCTGAAACTAGTGCCAAATGAGAGGGTTGGGATAAACATTCAATTGACCATATGTGCCAAAAATTCTCGTTCTTTAGTTTTCGAGTTATAGCCCCTGGAAGTCGAAAACTGCACGACTTTGCC
Organism: Ctena decussata; assembly: GCA_963989385.1. NCBI lineage: Eukaryota > Metazoa > Mollusca > Bivalvia > Lucinida > Lucinidae > Ctena > Ctena decussata. Next base: position 52,882,112 of record OZ022510.1, on the reverse strand, counting down.
CTCGAATATCTCGACAACGGAGAAAGGAGAATTTCAGGGCATTTTCTCCCAAGAAATATATGGGAATTATCTGTAATTTAGCACAGTTTCAGAACGATTCGTGAAAGTCACCTTTTAAGAATAACTTCCACTGCAGGCCCATATATAAAAGTTTGCTCCTTTATTACTCTGCACATGGACAATTATTTGCGCTGTTATTTGCCCCAGGCATGTACCTATGTAATTACCGTTTACAGTGTAAAGATGGATGTTATCGGTCGCTGAACGTCGGAGCAGTAGGCGTTTAATGCATTTTCCCATAGGGTCCAATGCAAAATTGACACCTCATTTTCTCCATTCTCAAGAGCTTTGAGTCTCTGCAAAACATATACATGTGTAGACACAAATAAGTGAAATAGAATGAAGGCTATTTCAGCTTTAGCTTTTATTCCGTTTGGGAGCTAAAGTCGCACAAACTTTTGTTTACAAAAATTTCGATGGCCTATAATTCGCAAGTTATGCAATCAGTTGACATAAGATTGTGCATGCATGTAGACATGTTAATGACCTTTATATATGCCAAGTTTCAGATGGCTACCTACTCAAACAAGCAAGCAGTAGCGGTTTGAAATTTTCACAATTTGGGCTACACGTTCGGGACGATTCGTGACCTTAGGTGACTTGCACAATTCGGGCTGAAACTAGTGCCAAATGAGAGGGTTGGGATAAACATTCAATTGACCATATGTGCCAAAAATTCTCGTTCTTTAGTTTTCGAGTTATAGCCCCTGGAAGTCGAAAACTGCACGACTTTGCCCTCGAATATCTCGACAACGGAGAAAGGAGAATTTCAGGGCATTTTCTCCCAAGAAATATATGGGAATTATCTGTAATTTAGCACAGTTTCAGAACGATTCGTGAAAGTCACCTTTTAAGAATAACTTCCACTGCAGGCCCATATATAAAAGTTTGCTCCTTTATTACTCTGCACATGGACAATTATTTGCGCTGTTATTTGCCCCAGGCATGTACCTATGTAATTACCGTTTACAGTGTAAAGATGGATGTTATCGGTCGCTGAACGTCGGAGCAGTAGGCGTTTAATGCATTTTCCCATAGGGTCCAATGCAAAATTGACACCTCATTTTCTCCATTCTCAAGAGCTTTGAGTCTCTGCAAAACATATACATGTGTAGACACAAATAAGTGAAATAGAATGAAGGCTATTTCAGCTTTAGCCTAATCCGTTTGGGAGCTAAAGTCGCACAAACTTTTGTTTACAAAAATTTCGATGGCCTATAGTTTGCAAGTTATGCAATCAGTTGACATAAGATTGTGCATGCATGTAGACATGTTAATGACCTTTATATATGCCAAGTTTCAGATGGCTACCTACTCAAACAAGCAAGCAGTAGCGGTTTGAAATTTTCACAATTTGGGCTACACGTTCGGGACGATTCGTGACCTTAGGTGACTTGCACAATTCGGGCTGAAACTAGTGCCAAATGAGAGGGTTGGGATAAACATTCAATTGACCATATGTGCCAAAAATTCTCGTTCTTTAGTTTTCGAGTTATAGCCCCTGGAAGTCGAAAACTGCACGACTTTGCCCTCGAATATCTCGACAACGGAGAAAGGAGAATTTCAGGGCATTTTCTCCCAAGAAATATATGGGAATTATCTGTAATTTAGCACAGTTTCAGAACGATTCGTGAAAGTCACCTTTTAAGAATAACTTCCACTGCAGGCCCATATATAAAAGTTTGCTCCTTTATTACTCTGCACATGGACAATTATTTGCGCTGTTATTTGCCCCAGGCATGTACCTATGTAATTACCGTTTACAGTGTAAAGATGGATGTTATCGGTCGCTGAACGTCGGAGCAGTAGGCGTTTAATGCATTTTCCCATAGGGTCCAATGCAAAATTGACACCTCATTTTCTCCATTCTCAAGAGCTTCGAGTCTCTGCAAAACATATACATGTGTAGACACAAATTAGTGAAATAGAATGAAGGCTATTTCAGCTTTAGCTTTTATTCCGTTTGGGAGCTAAAGTCGCACAAACTCTTGTTTACAAAAATTTCGATGGCCTATAGTTCGCAAGTTATGCAATCAGTTGACATAAGATTGTGCATGCATGTAGACATGTTAATGACCTTTATATATGCCAAGTTTCAGATGGCTACCTACTCAAACAAGCAAGCAGTAGCGGTTTGAAATTTTCACAATTTGGGCTACACGTTCGGGACGATTCGTGACCTTAGGTGACTTGCACAATTCGGGCTGAAACTAGTGCCAAATGAGAGGGTTGGGATAAACATTCAATTGACCATATGTGCCAAAAATTCTCGTTCTTTAGTTTTCGAGTTATAGCCCCTGGAAGTCGAAAACTGCACGACTTTGCCCTCGAATATCTCGACAACGGAGAAAGGAGAATTTCAGGGCATTTTCTCCCAAGAAATATATGGGAATTATCTGTAATTTAGCACAGTTTCAGAACGATTCGTGAAAGTCACCTTTTAAGAATAACTTCCACTGCAGGCCCATATATAAAAGTTTGCTCCTTTATTACTCTGCACATGTACAATTATTTGCGCTGTTATTTGCCCCAGGCATGTACCTATGTAATTACCGTTTACAGTGTAAAGATGGATGTTATCGGTCGCTTAACGTCGGAGCAGTAGGCGTTTAATGCATTTTCCCATAGGGTCCAATGCAAAATTGACACCTCATTTTCTCCATTCTCAAGAGCTTTGAGTCTCTGCAAAACATATACATGTGTAGACACAAATAAGTGAAATAGAATGAAGGCTATTTCAGCTTTAGCTTTTATTCCGTTTGGGAGCTAAAGTCGCACAAACTTTTGTTTACAAAAATTTCGATGGCCTATAGTTCGCAAGTTATGCAATCAGTTGACATAAGATTGTGCATGCATGTAGACATGTTAATGACCTTTATATATGCCAAGTTTCAGATGGCTACCTACTCAAACAAGCAAGCAGTAGCGGTTTGAAATTTTCACAATTTGGGCTACACGTTCCGTTCGGGACGATTCGTGACCTTAGGTGACTTGCACAATTCGGGCTGAAACTAGTGCCAAATGAGAGGGTTGGGATAAACATTCAATTGACCATATGTGCCAAAAATTCTCGTTCTTTAGTTTTCGAGTTATAGCCCCTGGAAGTCGAAAACTGCACGACTTTGCCCTCGAATATCTCGACAACGGAGAAAGGAGAATTTCAGGGCATTTTCTCCCAAGAAATATATGGGAATTATCTGTAATTTAGCACAGTTTCAGAACGATTCGTGAAAGTCACCTTTTAAGAATAACTTCCACTGCAGGCCCATATATAAAAGTTTGCTCCTTTATTACTCTGCACATGGACAATTATTTGCGCTGTTATTTGCCCCAGGCATGTACCTATGTAATTACCGTTTACAGTGTAAAGATGGATGTTATCGGTCGCTGAACGTCGGAGCAGTAGGCGTTTAATGCATTTTCCCATAGGGTCCAATGCAAAATTGACACCTCATTTTCTCCATTCTCAAGAGCTTTGAGTCTCTGCAAAACATATACATGTGTAGACACAAATACGTGAAATAGAATGAAGGCTATTTCAGCTTTAGCTTTTATTCCGTTTGGGAGCTAAAGTCGCACAAACTTTTGTTTACAAAAATTTCGATGGCCTATAGTTCGCAAGTTATGCAATCAGTTGACATAAGATTGTGCATGCATGTAGACATGTTAATGACCTTTATATATGCCAAGTTTCAGATGGCTACCTACTCAAACAAGCAAGCAGTAGCGGTTTGAAATTTTCACAATTTGGGCTACACGTTCGGGACGATTCGTGACCTTAGGTGACTTGCACAATTCGGGCTGAAACTAGTGCCAAATGAGAGGGTTGGGATAAACATTCAATTGACCATATGTGCCAAAAATTCTCGTTCTTTAGTTTTCGAGTTATAGCCCCTGGAAGTCGAAAACTGCACGACTTTGCCCTCGAATATCTCGACAACGGAGAAAGGAGAGTTTCAGGGCATTTTCTCCCAAGAAATATATGGGAATTATCTGTAATTTAGCACAGTTTCAGAACGATTCGTGAAAGTCACCTTTTAAGAATAACTTCCACTGCAGGCCCATATATAAAAGTTTGCTCCTTTATTACTCTGCACATGGACAATTATTTGCGCTGTTATTTGCCCCAGGCATGTACCTATGTAATTACCGTTTACAGTGTAAAGATGGATGTTATCGGTCGCTGAACGTCGGAGCAGTAGGCGTTTAATGCATTTTCCCATAGGGTCCAATGCAAAATTGACACCTCATTTTCTCCATTCTCAAGAGCTTTGAGTCTCTGCAAAACATATACATGTGTAGACACAAATAAGTGAAATAGAATGAAGGCTATTTCAGCTTTAGCTTTTATTCCGTTTTGGAGCTAAAGTCGCACAAACTTTTGTTTACAAAAATTTCGATGGCCTATAGTTCGCAAGTTATGCAATCAGTTGACATAAGATTGTGCATGCATGTAGACATGTTAATGACCTTTATATATGCCAAGTTTCAGATGGCTACCTACTCAAACAAGCAAGCAGTAGCGGTTTGAAATTTTCACAATTTGGGCTACACGTTCGGGACGATTCGTGACCTTAGGTGACTTGCACAATTCGGGCTGAAACTAGTGCCAAATGAGAGGGTTGGGATAAACATTCAATTGACCATATGTGCCAAAAATTCTCGTTCTTTAGTTTTCGAGTTATAGCCCCTGGAAGTCGAAAACTGCACGACTTTGCCCTCGAATATCTCGACAACGGAGAAAGGAGAATTTCAGGGCATTTTCTCCCAAGAAATATATGGGAATTATCTGTAATTTAGCACAGTTTCAGAACGATTCGTGAAAGTCACCTTTTAAGAATAACTTCCACTGCAGGCCCATATATAAAAGTTTGCTCCTTTATTACTCTGCACATGGACAATTATTTGCGCTGTTATTTGCCCCAGGCATGTACCTATGTAATTACCGTTTACAGTGTAAAGATGGATGTTATCGGTCGCTGAACGTCGGAGCAGTAGGCGTTTAATGCATTTTCCCATAGGGTCCAATGCAAAATTGACACCTCATTTTCTCCATTCTCAAGAGCTTTGAGTCTCTGCAAAACATATACATGTGTAGACACAAATAAGTGAAATAGAATGAAGGCTATTTCAGCTTTAGCTTTTATTCCGTTTGGGAGCTAAAGTCGCACAAACTTTTGTTTACAAAAATTTCGATGGCCTATAGTTCGCAAGTTATGCAATCAGTTGACATAAGATTGTGCATGCATGTAGACATGTTAATGACCTTTATATATGCCAAGTTTCAGATGGCTACCTACTCAAACAAGCAAGCAGTAGCGGTTTGAAATTTTCACAATTTGGGCTACACGTTCGGGACGATTCGTGACCTTAGGTGACTTGCACAATTCGGGCTGAAACTAGTGCCAAATGAGAGGGTTGGGATAAACATTCAATTGACCATATGTGCCAAAAATTCTCGTTCTTTAGTTTTCGAGTTATAGCCCCTGGAAGTCGAAAACTGCACGACTTTGCCCTCGAATATCTCGACAACGGAGAAAGGAGAATTTCAGGGCATTTTCTCCCAAGAAATATATGGGAATTATCTGTAATTTAGCACAGTTTCAGAACGATTCGTGAAAGTCACCTTTTAAGAATAACTTCCACTGCAGGCCCATATATAAAAGTTTGCTCCTTTATTACTCTGCACATGGACAATTATTTGCGCTGTTATTTGCCCCAGGCATGTACCTATGTAATTACCGTTTACAGTGTAAAGATGGATGTTATCGGTCGCTGAACGTCGGAGCAGTAGGCGTTTAATGCATTTCCCCATAGGGTCCAATGCAAAATTGACACCTCATTTTCTCCATTCTCAAGAGCTTTGAGTCTCTGCAAAACATATACATGTGTAGAAACAAATAAGGGAAATAGAATGAAGGCTATTTCAGCTTTAGCTTTTATTCCGTTTGGGAGCTAAAGTCGCACAAACTTTTGTTTACAAAAATTTCGATGGCCTATAGTTCGCAAGTTATGCAATCAGTTGACATAAGATTGTGCATGCATGTAGACATGTTAATGACCTTTATATATGCCAAGTTTCAGATGGCTACCTACTCAAACAAGCAAGCAGTAGCGGTTTGAAATTTTCACAATTTGGGCTACACGTTCGGGACGATTCGTGACCTTAGGTGACTTGCACAATTCGGGCTGAAACTAGTGCCAAATGAGAGGGTTGGGATAAACATTCAATTGACCATATGTGCCAAAAATTCTCGTTCTTTAGTTTTCGAGTTATAGCCCCTGGAAGTCGAAAACTGCACGACTTTGCCCTCGAATATCTCGACAACGGAGAAAGGAGAATTTCAGGGCATTTTCTCCCAAGAAATATATGGGAATTATCTGTAATTTAGCACAGTTTCAGAACGATTCGTGAAAGTCACCTTTTAAGAATAACTTCCACTGCAGGCCCATATATAAAAGTTTGCTCCTTTATTACTCTGCACATGGACAGTTATTTGCGCTGTTATTTGCCCCAGGCATGTACCTATGTAATTACCGTTTACAGTGTAAAGATGGATGTTATCGGTCGCTGAACGTCGGAGCAGTAGGCGTTTAATGCATTTTCCCATAGGGTCCAATGCAAAATTGACACCTCATTTTCTCCATTCTCAAGAGCTTTGAGTCTCTGCAAAACATATACATGTGTAGACACAAATAAGTGAAATAGAATGAAGGCTATTTCAGCTTTAGCTTTTATTCCGTTTGGGAGCTAAAGTCGCACAAACTTTTGTTTACAAAAATTTCGATGGCCTATAGTTCGCAAGTTATGCAATCAGTTGATATAAGATTGTGCATGCATGTAGACATGTTAGTGACCTTTATATATGCCAAGTTTCAGATGGCTACCTACTCAAACAAGCAAGCAGTAGCGGTTTGAAATTTTCACAATTTGGGCTACACGTTCGGGACGATTCGTGACCTTAGGTGACTTGCACAATTCGGGCTGCAACTAGTGCCAAATGAGAGGGTTGGGATAAACATTCAATTGACCATATGTGCCAAAAATTCTCGTTCTTTAGTTTTCGAGTTATAGCCCCTGGAAGTCGAAAACTGCACGACTTTGCCCTCGAATATCTCGACAACGGAGAAAGGAGAATTTCAGGGCATTTTCTCCCAAGAAATATATGGGAATTATCTGTAATTTAGCACAGTTTCAGAACGATTCGTGAAAGTCACCTTTTAAGAATAACTTCCACTGCAGGCCCATATATAAAAGTTTGCTCCTTTATTACTCTGCACATGTACAATTATTTGCGCTGTTATTTGCCCCAGGCATGTACCTATGTAATTACCGTTTACAGTGTAAAGATGGATGTTATCGGTCGCTGAACGTCGGAGCAGTAGGCGTTTAATGCATTTTCCCATAGGGTCCAATGCAAAATTGACACCTCATTTTCTCCATTTTCAAGAGCTTTGAGTCTCTGCAAAACATATACATGTGTAGACACAAATAAGTGAAATAGAATGAAGGCTATTTCAGCTTTAGCCTAATCCGTTTGGGAGCTAAAGTCGCACAAACTTTTGTTTACAAAAATTTCGATGGCCTATAGTTCGCAAGTTATGCAATCAGTTGACATAAGATTGTGCATGCATGTAGACATGTTAATGACCTTTATATATGCCAAGTTTCAGATGGCTACCTACTCAAACAAGCAAGCAGTAGCGGTTTGAAATTTTCACAATTTGGGCTACACGTTCGGGACGATTCGTGACCTTAGGTGACTTGCACAATTCGGGCTGAAACTAGTGCCAAATGAGAGGGTTGGGATAAACAATCAATTGACCATATGTGCCAAAAATTCTCGTTCTTTAGTTTTCGAGTTATAGCCCCTGGAAGTCGAAAACTGCACGACTTTGCCCTCGAATATCTCGACAACGGAGAAAGGAGAATTTCAGGGCATTTTCTCCCAAGAAATATATGGGAATTATCTGTAATTTAGCACAGTTTCAGAACGATTCGTGAAAGTCACCTTTTAAGAATAACTTCCACTGCAGGCCCATATATAAAAGTTTGCTCCTTTATTACTCTGCACATGTACAATTATTTGCGCTGTTATTTGCCCCAGGCATGTACCTATGTAATTACCGTTTACAGTGTAAAGATGGATGTTATCGGTCGCTGAACGTCGGAGCAGTAGGCGTTTAATGCATTTTCCCATAGGGTCCAATGCAAAATTGACACCTCATTTTCTCCATTCTCAAGAGCTTTGAGTCTCTGCAAAACATATACATGTGTAGACACAAATAAGTGAAATAGAATGAAGGCTATTTCAGCTTTAGCTTTTATTCCGTTTGGGAGCTAAAGTCGCACAAACTTTTGTTTACAAAAATTTCGATGGCCTATAGTTCGCAAGTTATGCAATCAGTTGACATAAGATTGTGCATGCATGTAGACATGTTAATGACCTTTATATATGCCAAGTTTCAGATGGCTACCTACTCAAACAAGCAAGCAGTAGCGGTTTGAAATTTTCACAATTTGGGCTACACGTTCGGGACGATTCGTGACCTTAGGTGACTTGCACAATTCGGGCTGAAACTAGTGCCAAATGAGAGGGTTGGGATAAACATTCAATTGACCATATGTGCCAAAAATTCTCGTTCTTTAGTTTTCGAGTTATAGCCCCTGGAAGTCGAAAACTGCACGACTTTGCCCTCGAATATCTCGACAACGGAGAAAGGAGAATTTCAGGGCATTTTCTCCCAAGAAATATATGGGAATTATCTGTAATTTAGCACAGTTTCAGAACGATTCGTGAAAGTCACCTTTTAAGAATAACTTCCACTGCAGGCCCATATATAAAAGTTTGCTCCTTTATTACTCTGCACATGGACAATTATTTGCGCTGTTATTTGCCCCAGGCATGTACCTATGTAATTACCGTTTACAGTGTAAAGATGGATGTTATCGGTCGCTGAACGTCGGAGCAGTAGGCGTTTAATGCATTTTCCCATAGGGTCCAATGCAAAATTGACACCTCATTTTCTCCATTCTCAAGAGCTTTGAGTCTCTGCAAAACATATACATGTGTAGACACAAATACGTGAAATAGAATGAAGGCTATTTCAGCTTTAGCTTTTATTCCGTTTGGGAGCTAAAGTCGCACAAACTTTTGTTTACAAAAATTTCGATGGCCTATAGTTCGCAAGTTATGCAATCAGTTGACATAAGATTGTGCATGCATGTAGACATGTTAATGACCTTTATATATGCCAAGTTTCAGATGGCTACCTACTCAAACAAGCAAGCAGTAGCGGTTTGAAATTTTCACAATTTGGGCTACACGTTCGGGACGATTCGTGACCTTAGGTGACTTGCACAATTCGGGCTGAAACTAGTGCCAAATGAGAGGGTTGGGATAAACATTCAATTGACCATATGTGCCAAAAATTCTCGTTCTTTAGTTTTCGAGTTATAGCCCCTGGAAGTCGAAAACTGCACGACTTTGCCCTCGAATATCTCGACAACGGAGAAAGGAGAGTTTCAGGGCATTTTCTCCCAAGAAATATATGGGAATTATCTGTAATTTAGCACAGTTTCAGAACGATTCGTGAAAGTCACCTTTTAAGAATAACTTCCACTGCAGGCCCATATATAAAAGTTTGCTCCTTTATTACTCTGCACATGGACAATTATTTGCGCTGTTATTCGCCCCAGGCATGTACCTATGTAATTACCGTTTACAGTGTAAAGATGGATGTTATCGGTCGCTGAACGTCGGAGCAGTAGGCGTTTAATGCATTTTCCCATAGGGTCCAATGCAAAATTGACACCTCATTTTCTCCATTCTCAAGAGCTTTGAGTCTCTGCAAAACATATACATGTGTAGACACAAATAAGTGAAATAGAATGAAGGCTATTTCAGCTTTAGCTTTTATTCCGTTTGGGAGCTAAAGTCGCACAAACTTTTGTTTACAAAAATTTCGATGGCCTATAGTTCGCAAGTTATGCAATCAGTTGACATAAGATTGTGCATGCATGTAGACATGTTAATGACCTTTATATATGCCAAGTTTCAGATGGCTACCTACTCAAACAAGCAAGCAGTAGCGGTTTGAAATTTTCACAATTTGGGCTACACGTTCGGGACGATTCGTGACCTTAGGTGACTTGCACAATTCGGGCTGAAACTAGTGCCAAATGAGAGGGTTGGGATAAACATTCAATTGACCATATGTGCCAAAAATTCTCGTTCTTTAGTTTTCGAGTTATAGCCCCTGGAAGTCGAAAACTGCACGACTTTGCCCTCGAATATCTCGACAACGGAGAAAGGAGAATTTCAGGGCATTTTCTCCCAAGAAATATATGGGAATTATCTGTAATTTAGCACAGTTTCAGAACGATTCGTGAAAGTCACCTTTTAAGAATAACTTCCACTGCAGGCCCATATATAAAAGTTTGCTCCTTTATTACTCTGCACATGGACAATTATTTGCGCTGTTATTTGCCCCAGGCATGTACCTATGTAATTACCGTTTACAGTGTAAAGATGGATGTTATCGGTCGCTGAACGTCGGAGCAGTAGGCGTTTAATGCATTTTCCCATAGGGTCCAATGCAAAATTGACACCTCATTTTCTCCATTCTCAAGAGCTTTGAGTCTCTGCAAAACATATACATGTGTAGACACAAATACGTGAAATAGAATGAAGGCTATTTCAGCTTTAGCTTTTATTCCGTTTGGGAGCTAAAGTCGCACAAACTTTTGTTTACAAAAATTTCGATGGCCTATAGTTCGCAAGTTATGCAATCAGTTGACATAAGATTGTGCATGCATGTAGACATGTTAATGACCTTTATATATGCCAAGTTTCAGATGGCTACCTACTCAAACAAGCAAGCAGTAGCGGTTTGAAATTTTCACAATTTGGGCTACACGTTCGGGACGATTCGTGACCTTAGGTGACTTGCACAATTCGGGCTGAAACTAGTGCCAAATGAGAGGGTTGGGATAAACATTCAATTGACCATATGTGCCAAAAATTCTCGTTCTTTAGTTTTCGAGTTATAGCCCCTGGAAGTCGAAAACTGCACGACTTTGCCCTCGAATATCTCGACAACGGAGAAAGGAGAGTTTCAGGGCATTTTCTCCCAAGAAATATATGGGAATTATCTGTAATTTAGCACAGTTTCAGAACGATTCGTGAAAGTCACCTTTTAAGAATAACTTCCACTGCAGGCCCATATATAAAAGTTTGCTCCTTTATTACTCTGCACATGGACAATTATTTGCGCTGTTATTTGCCCCAGGCATGTACCTATGTAATTACCGTTTACAGTGTAAAGATGGATGTTATCGGTCGCTGAACGTCGGAGCAGTAGGCGTTTAATGCATTTTCCCATAGGGTCCAATGCAAAATTGACACCTCATTTTCTCCATTCTCAAGAGCTTTGAGTCTCTGCAAAACATATACATGTGTAGACACAAATAAGTGAAATAGAATGAAGGCTATTTCAGCTTTAGCTTTTATTCCGTTTGGGAGCTAAAGTCGCACAAACTTTTGTTTACAAAAATTTCGATGGCCTATAGTTCGCAAGTTATGCAATCAGTTGACATAAGATTGTGCATGCATGTAGACATGTTAATGACCTTTATATATGCCAAGTTTCAGATGGCTACCTACTCAAACAAGCAAGCAGTAGCGGTTTGAAATTTTCACAATTTGGGCTACACGTTCGGGACGATTCGTGACCTTAGGTGACTTGCACAATTCGGGCTGAAACTAGTGCCAAATGAGAGGGTTGGGATAAACATTCAATTGACCATATGTGCCAAAAATTCTCGTTCTTTAGTTTTCGAGTTATAGCCCCTGGAAGTCGAAAACTGCACGACTTTGCCCTCGAATATCTCGACAACGGAGAAAGGAGAATTTCAGGGCATTTTCTCCCAAGAAATATATGGGAATTATCTGTAATTTAGCACAGTTTCAGAACGATTCGTGAAAGTCACCTTTTAAGAATAACTTCCACTGCAGGCCCATATATAAAAGTTTGCTCCTTTATTACTCTGCACATGGACAATTATTTGCGCTGTTATTTGCCCCAGGCATGTACCTATGTAATTACCGTTTACAGTGTAAAGATGGATGTTATCGGTCGCTGAACGTCGGAGCAGTAGGCGTTTAATGCATTTTCCCATAGGGTCCAATGCAAAATTGACACCTCATTTTCTCCATTCTCAAGAGCTTTGAGTCTCTGCAAAACATATACATGTGTAGACACAAATACGTGAAATAGAATGAAGGCTATTTCAGCTTTAGCTTTTATTCCGTTTGGGAGCTAAAGTCGCACAAACTTTTGTTTACAAAAATTTCGATGGCCTATAGTTCGCAAGTTATGCAATCAGTTGACATAAGATTGTGCATGCATGTAGACATGTTAATGACCTTTATATATGCCAAGTTTCAGATGGCTACCTACTCAAACAAGCAAGCAGTAGCGGTTTGAAATTTTCACAATTTGGGCTACACGTTCGGGACGATTCGTGACCTTAGGTGACTTGCACAATTCGGGCTGAAACTAGTGCCAAATGAGAGGGTTGGGATAAACATTCAATTGACCATATGTGCCAAAAATTCTCGTTCTTTAGTTTTCGAGTTATAGCCCCTGGAAGTCGAAAACTGCACGACTTTGCCCTCGAATATCTCGACAACGGAGAAAGGAGAATTTCAGGGCATTTTCTCCCAAGAAATATATGGGAATTATCTGTAATTTAGCACAGTTTCAGAACGATTCGTGAAAGTCACCTTTTAAGAATAACTTCCACTGCAGGCCCATATATAAAAGTTTGCTCCTTTATTACTCTGCACATGGACAATTATTTGCGCTGTTATTTGCCCCAGGCATGTACCTATGTAATTACCGTTTACAGTGTAAAGATGGATGTTATCGGTCGCTGAACGTCGGAGCAGTAGGCGTTTAATGCATTTTCCCATAGGGTCCAATGCAAAATTGACACCTCATTTTCTCCATTCTCAAGAGCTTTGAGTCTCTGCAAAACATATACATGTGTAGACACAAATACGTGAAATAGAATGAAGGCTATTTCAGCTTTAGCTTTTATTCCGTTTGGGAGCTAAAGTCGCACAAACTTTTGTTTACAAAAATTTCGATGGCCTATAGTTCGCAAGTTATGCAATCAGTTGACATAAGATTGTGCATGCATGTAGACATGTTAATGACCTTTATATATGCCAAGTTTCAGATGGCTACCTACTCAAACAAGCAAGCAGTAGCGGTTTGAAATTTTCACAATTTGGGCTACACGTTCGGGACGATTCGTGACCTTAGGTGACTTGCACAATTCGGGCTGAAACTAGTGCCAAATGAGAGGGTTGGGATAAACATTCAATTGACCATATGTGCCAAAAATTCTCGTTCTTTAGTTTTCGAGTTATAGCCCCTGGAAGTCGAAAACTGCACGACTTTGCCCTCGAATATCTCGACAACGGAGAAAGGAGAGTTTCAGGGCATTTTCTCCCAAGAAATATATGGGAATTATCTGTAATTTAGCACAGTTTCAGAACGATTCGTGAAAGTCACCTTTTAAGAATAACTTCCACTGCAGGCCCATATATAAAAGTTTGCTCCTTTATTACTCTGCACATGGACAATTATTTGCGCTGTTATTTGCCCCAGGCATGTACCTATGTAATTACCGTTTACAGTGTAAAGATGGATGTTATCGGTCGCTGAACGTCAGAGCAGTAGGCGTTTAATGCATTTTCCCATAGGGTCCAATGCAAAATTGACACCTCATTTTCTCCATTCTCAAGAGCTTTGAGTCTCTGCAAAACATATACATGTGTAGACACAAATACGTGAAATATAATGAAGGCTATTTCAGCTTTAGCTTTTATTCCGTTTGGGAGCTAAAGTCGCACAAACTTTTGTTTACAAAAATTTCGATGGCCTATAGTTCGCAAGTTATGCAATCAGTTGACATAAGATTGTGCATGCATGTAGACATGTTAATGACCTTTATATATGCCAAGTTTCAGATGGCTACCTACTCAAACAAGCAAGCAGTAGCGGTTTGAAATTTTCACAATTTGGGCTACACGTTCGGGACGATTCGTGACCTTAGGTGACTTGCACAATTCGGGCTGAAACTAGTGCCAAATGAGAGGGTTGGGATAAACATTCAATTGACCATATGTGCCAAAAATTCTCGTTCTTTAGTTTTCGAGTTATAGCCCCTGGAAGTCGAAAACTGCACGACTTTGCCCTCGAATATCTCGACAACGGAGAAAGGAGAATTTCAGGGCATTTTCTCCCAAGAAATATATGGGAATTATCTGTAATTTAGCACAGTTTCAGAACGATTCGTGAAAGTCACCTTTTAAGAATAACTTCCACTGCAGGCCCATATATAAAAGTTTGCTCCTTTATTACTCTGCACATGGACAATTATTTGCGCTGTTATTTGCCCCAGGCATGTACCTATGTAATTACCGTTTACAGTGTAAAGATGGATGTTATCGGTCGCTGAACGTCGGAGCAGTAGGCGTTTAATGCATTTTCCCATAGGGTCCAATGCAAAATTGACACCTCATTTTCTCCATTCTCAAGAGCTTTGAGTCTCTGCAAAACATATACATGTGTAGACACAAATACGTGAAATAGAATGAAGGCTATTTCAGCTTTAGCTTTTATTCCGTTTGGGAGCTAAAGTCGCACAAACTTTTGTTTACAAAAATTTCGATGGCCTATAGTTCGCAAGTTATGCAATCAGTTGACATAAGATTGTGCATGCATGTAGACATGTTAATGACCTTTATATATGCCAAGTTTCAGATGGCTACCTACTCAAACAAGCAAGCAGTAGCGGTTTGAAATTTTCACAATTTGGGCTACACGTTCGGGACGATTCGTGACCTTAGGTGACTTGCACAATTCGGGCTGAAACTAGTGTCAAATGAGAGGGTTGGGATAAACATTCAATTGACCATATGTGCCAAAAATTCTCGTTCTTTAGTTTTCGAGTTATAGCCCCTGGAAGTCGAAAACTGCACGACTTTGCCCTCGAATATCTCGACAACGGAGAAAGGAGAATTTCAGGGCATTTTCTCCCAAGAAATATATGGGAATTATCTGTAATTTAGCACAGTTTCAGAACGATTCGTGAAAGTCACCTTTTAAGAATAACTTCCACTGCAGGCCCATATATAAAAGTTTGCTCCTTTATTACTCTGCACATGGACAATTATTTGCGCTGTTATTTGCCCCAGGCATGTACCTATGTAATTACCGTTTACAGTGTAAAGATGGATGTTATCGGTCGCTGAACGTCGGAGCAGTAGGCGTTTAATGCATTTTCCCATAGGGTCCAATGCAAAATTGACACCTCATTTTCTCCATTCTCAAGAGCTTTGAGTCTCTGCAAAACATATACATGTGTAGACACAAATACGTGAAATAGAATGAAGGCTATTTCAGCTTTAGCTTTTATTCCGTTTGGGAGCTAAAGTCGCACAAACTTTTGTTTACAAAAATTTCGATGGCCTATAGTTCGCAAGTTATGCAATCAGTTGACATAAGATTGTGCATGCATGTAGACATGTTAATGACCTTTATATATGCCAAGTTTCAGATGGCTACCTACTCAAACAAGCAAGCAGTAGCGGTTTGAAATTTTCACAATTTGGGCTACACGTTCGGGACGATTCGTGACCTTAGGTGACTTGCACAATTCGGGCTGAAACTAGTGCCAAATGAGAGGGTTGGGATAAACATTCAATTGACCATATGTGCCAAAAATTCTCGTTCTTTAGTTTTCGAGTTATAGCCCCTGGAAGTCGAAAACTGCACGACTTTGCCCTCGAATATCTCGACAACGGAGAAAGGAGAGTTTCAGGGCATTTTCTCCCAAGAAATATATGGGAATTATCTGTAATTTAGCACAGTTTCAGAACGATTCGTGAAAGTCACCTTTTAAGAATAACTTCCACTGCAGGCCCATATATAAAAGTTTGCTCCTTTATTACTCTGCACATGGACAATTATTTGCGCTGTTATTTGCCCCAGGCATGTACCTATGTAATTACCGTTTACAGTGTAAAGATGGATGTTATCGGTCGCTGAACGTCGGAGCAGTAGGCGTTTAATGCATTTTCCCATAGGGTCCAATGCAAAATTGACACCTCATTTTCTCCATTCTCAAGAGCTTTGAGTCTCTGCAAAACATATACATGTGTAGACACAAATAAGTGAAATAGAATGAAGGCTATTTCAGCTTTAGCTTTTATTCCGTTTGGGAGCTAAAGTCGCACAAACTTTTGTTTACAAAAATTTCGATGGCCTATAGTTCGCAAGTTATGCAATCAGTTGACATAAGATTGTGCATGCATGTAGACATGTTAATGACCTTTATATATGCCAAGTTTCAGATGGCTACCTACTCAAACAAGCAAGCAGTAGCGGTTTGAAATTTTCACAATTTGGGCTACACGTTCGGGACGATTCGTGACCTTAGGTGACTTGCACAATTCGGGCTGAAACTAGTGCCAAATGAGAGGGTTGGGATAAACATTCAATTGACCATATGTGCCAAAAATTCTCGTTCTTTAGTTTTCGAGTTATAGCCCCTGGAAGTCGAAAACTGCACGACTTTGCCCTCGAATATCTCGACAACGGAGAAAGGAGAATTTCAGGGCATTTTCTCCCAAGAAATATATGGGAATTATCTGTAATTTAGCACAGTTTCAGAACGATTCGTGAAAGTCACCTTTTAAGAATAACTTCCACTGCAGGCCCATATATAAAAGTTTGCTCCTTTATTACTCTGCACATGGACAATTATTTGCGCTGTTATTTGCCCCAGGCATGTACCTATGTAATTACCGTTTACAGTGTAAAGATGGATGTTATCGGTCGCTGAACGTCGGAGCAGTAGGCGTTTAATGCATTTTCACATAGGGTCCAATGCAAAATTGACACCTCATTTTCTCCATTCTCAAGAGCTTTGAGTCTCTGCAAAACATATACATGTGTAGACACAAATAAGTGAAATAGAATGAAGGCTATTTCAGCTTTAGCTTTTATTCCGTTTGGGAGCTAAAGTCGCACAAACTTTTGTTTACAAAAATTTCGATGGCCTATAGTTCGCAAGTTATGCAATCAGTTGACATAAGATTGTGCATGCATGTAGACATGTTAATGACCTTTATATATGCCAAGTTTCAGATGGCTACCTACTCAAATAAGCAAGCAGTAGCGGTTTGAAATTTTCACAATTTGGGCTACACGTTCGGGACGATTCGTGACCTTAGGTGACTTGCACAATTCGGGCTGAAACTAGTGCCAAATGAGAGGGTTGGGATAAACATTCAATTGACCATATGTGCCAAAAATTCTCGTTCTTTAGTTTTCGAGTTATAGCCCCTGGAAGTCGAAAACTGCACGACTTTGCCCTCGAATATCTCGACAACGGAGAAAGGAGAATTTCAGGGCATTTTCTCCCAAGAAATATATGGGAATTATCTGTAATTTAGCACAGTTTCAGAACGATTCGTGAAAGTCACCTTTTAAGAATAACTTCCACTGCAGGCCCATATATAAAAGTTTGCTCCTTTATTACTCTGCACATGGACAATTATTTGCGCTGTTATTTGCCCCAGGCATGTACCTATGTAATTACCGTTTACAGTGTAAAGATGGATGTTATCGGTCGCTGAACGTCGGAGCAGTAGGCGTTTAATGCATTTTCCCATAGGGTCCAATGCAAAATTGACACCCCATTTTCTCCATTCTCAAGAGCTTTGAGTCTCTGCAAAACATATACATGTGTAGACACAAATAAGTAAAATAGAATGAAGGCTATTTCAGCTTTAGCTTTTATTCCGTTTGGGAGCTAAAGTCGCACAAACTTTTGTTTAAAAAAATTTCGATGGCCTATAATTCGCAAGTTATGCAATCAGTTGACATAAGATTGTGCATGCATGTAGACATGTTAATGACCTTTATATATGCCAAGTTTCAGATGGCTACCTACTCAAACAAGCAAGCAGTAGCGGTTTGAAATTTTCACAATTTGGGCTACACGTTCGGGACGATTCGTGACCTTAGGTGACTTGCACAATTCGGGCTGAAACTAGTGCCAAATGAGAGGGTTGGGATAAACATTCAATTGACCATATGTGCCAAAAATTCTCGTTCTTTAGTTTTCGAGTTATAGCCCCTGGAAGTCGAAAACTGCACGACTTTGCCCTCGAATATCTCGACAACGGAGAAAGGAGAGTTTCAGGGCATTTTCTCCCAAGAAATATATGGGAATTATCTGTAATTTAGCACAGTTTCAGAACGATTCGTGAAAGTCACCTTTTAAGAATAACTTCCACTGCAGGCCCATATATAAAAGTTTGCTCCTTTATTACTCTGCACATGGACAATTATTTGCGCTGTTATTTGCCCCAGGCATGTACCTATGTAATTACCGTTTACAGTGTAAAGATGGATGTTATCGGTCGCTGAACGTCGGAGCAGTAGGCGTTTAATGCATTTTCCCATAGGGTCCAATGCAAAATTGACACCTCATTTTCTCCATTCTCAAGAGCTTTGAGTCTCTGCAAAACATATACATGTGTAGACACAAATAAGTGAAATAGAATGAAGGCTATTTCAGCTTTAGCTTTTATTCCGTTTGGGAGCTAAAGTCGCACAAACTTTTGTTTACAAAAATTTCGATGGCCTATAGTTCGCAAGTTATGCAATCAGTTGAAATAAGATTGTGCATGCATGTAGACATGTCAATGACCTTTATATATGCCAAGTTTCAGATGGCTACCTACTCAAACAAGCAAGCAGTAGCGGTTTGAAATTTTCACAATTTGGGCTACACGTTCGGGACGATTCGTGACCTTAGGTGACTTGCACAATTCGGGCTGAAACTAGTGCCAAATGAGAGGGTTGGGATAAACATTCAATTGACCATATGTGCCAAAAATTCTCGTTCTTAAGTTTTCGAGTTATAGCCCCTGGAAGTCGAAAACTGCACGACTTTGCCCTCGAATATCTCGACAACGGAGAAAGGAGAATTTCAGGGCATTTTCTCCCAAGAAATATATGGGAATTATCTGTAATTTAGCACAGTTTCAGAACGATTCGTGAAAGTCACCTTTTAAGAATAACTTCCACTGCAGGCCCATATATAAAAGTTTGCTCCTTTATTACTCTGCACATGGACAATTATTTGCGCTGTTATTTGCCCCAGGCATGTACCTATGTAATTACCGTTTACAGTGTAAGGATGGATGTTATCGGTCGCTGAACGTCGGAGCAGTAGGCGTTTAATGCATTTTCCCATAGGGTCCAATGCAAAGTTGACACCTCATTTTCTCCATTCTCAAGAGCTTTGAGTCTCTGCAAAACATATACATGTGTAGACACAAATAAGTGAAATAGAATGAAGCCTATTTCAGCTTTAGCTTTTATTCCGAAAAGCTAAAGCTGAAATAGCCTTCATTCTATTTCACTTATTTGTGTCTACACATGTATATGTTTTGCAGAGACTCAAAGCTCTTGAGAATGGAGAAAATGAGGTGTCAATTTTGCATTGGACCCTATGGGAAAATGCATTAAACGCCTACTGCTCCGACGTTCAGCGACCGATAACATCCATCTTTACACTGTAAACGGTAATTACATAGGTACATGCCTGGGGCAAATAACAGCGCAAATAATTGTCCATGTGCAGAGTAATAAAGGAGCAAACTTTTATATATGGGCCTGCAGTGGAAGTTATTCTTAAAAGGTGACTTTCACGAATCGTTCTGAAACTGTGCTAAATTACAGATAATTCCCATATATTTCTTGGGAGAAAATGCCCTGAAATTCTCCTTTCTCCGTTGTCGAGATATTCGAGGGCAAAGTCGTGCAGTTTTCGACTTCCAGGGGCTATAACTCGAAAACTAAAGAACGAGAATTTTTGGCACATATGGTCAATTGAATGTTTATCCCAACCCTCTCATTTGGCACTAGTTTCAGCCCGAATTGTGCAAGTCACCTAAGGTCACGAATCGTCCCGAACGTGTAGCCCAAATTGTGAAAATTTCAAACCGCTACTGCTTGCTTGTTTGAGTAGGTAGCCATCTGAAACTTGGCATATATAAAGGTCATTAACATGTCTACATGCATGCACAATCTTGTCAACTGATTGCATAACTTGCGAACTATAGGCCATCGAAATTTTTGTAAACAAAAGTTTGTGCGACTTTAGCTCCCAAACGGAATAAAAGCTAAAGCTGAAATAGCCTTCATTCTATTTCACTTATTTGTTTCTACACATGTATATGTTTTGCAGAGACTCAAAGCTCTTGAGAATGGAGAAAATGAGGTGTCAATTTTGCATTGGACCCTATGGGAAAATGCATTAAACGCCTACTGCTCCGACGTTCAGCGACCGATAACATCCATCTTTACACTGTAAACGGTAATTACATAGGTACATGCCTGGGGCAAATAACAGCGCAAATAATTGTCCATGTGCAGAGTAATAAAGGAGCAAACTTTTATATATGGGCCTGCAGTGGAAGTTATTCTTAAAAGGTGACTTTCACGAATCGTTCTGAAACTGTGCTAAATTACAGATAATTCCCATATATTTCTTGGGAGAAAATGCCCTGAAATTCTCCTTTCTCCGTTGTCGAGATATTCGAGGGCAAAGTCGTGCAGTTTTCGACTTCCAGGGGCTATAACTCGAAAACTAAAGAACGAGAATTTTTGGCACATATGGTCAATTGAATGTTTATCCCAACCCTCTCATTTGGCACTAGTTTCAGCCCGAATTGTGCAAGTCACCTAAGGTCACGAATCGTCCCGAACGTGTAGCCCAAATTGTGAAAATTTCAAACCGCTACTGCTTGCTTGTTTGAGTAGGTAGCCATCCGAAACTTGGCATATATAAAGGTCATTAACATGTCTACATGCATGCACAATCTTATGTCAACTGATTGCATAACTTGCGAACTATAGGCCATCGAAATTTTTGTAAACAAAAGTTTGTGCGACTTTAGCTCCCAAACGGAATAAAAGCTAAAGCTGAAATAGCCTTCATTCTATTTCACTTATTTGTGTCTACACATGTATATGTTTTGCAGAACCTCAAAGCTCTTGAGAATGGAGAAAATGAGGTGTCAATTTTGCATTGGACCCTATGGGAAAATGCATTAAACGCCTACTGCTCCGACGTTCAGCGACCGATAACATCCATCTTTACACTGTAAACGGTAATTACATAGGTACATGCCTGGGGCAAATAACAGCGCAAATAATTGTCCATGTGCAGAGTAATAAAGGAGCAAACTTTTATATATGGGCCTGCAGTGGAAGTTATTCTTAAAAGGTGACTTTCACGAATCGTTCTGAAACTGTGCTAAATTACAGATAATTCCCATATATTTCTTGGGAGAAAATGCCCTGAAATTCTCCTTTCTCCGTTGTCGAGATATTCGAGGGCAAAGTCGTGCAGTTTTCGACTTCCAGGGGCTATAACTCGAAAACTAAAGAACGAGAATTTTTGGCACATATGGTCAATTGAATGTTTATCCCAACCCTCTATTTGGCACTAGTTTCAGCCCGAATTGTGCAAGTCACCTAAGGTCACGAATCGTCCCGAACGTGTAGCCCAAATTGTGAAAATTTCAAACCGCTACTGCTTGCTTGTTTGAGTAGGTAGCCATCTGAAACTTGGCATATATAAAGGTCATTAACATGTCTACATGCATGCACAATCTTATGTCAACTGATTGCATAACTTGCGAACTATAGGCCATCGAAATTTTTGTAAACAAAAGTTTGTGCGACTTTAGCTCCCAAACGGAATAAAAGCTAAAGCTGAAATAGCCTTCATTCTATTTCACTTATTTGTGTCTACACATGTATATGTTTTGCAGAGACTCAAAGCTCTTGAGAATAGAGAAAATGAGGTGTCAATTTTGCATTGGACCCTATGGGAAAATGCATTAAACGCCTACTGCTCCAACGTTCAGCGACCGATAACATCCATCTTTACACTGTAAACGGTAATTACATAGGTACATGCCTGGGGCAAATAACAGCGCAAATAATTGTCCATGTGCAGAGTAATAAAGGAGCAAACTTTTATATATGGGCCTGCAGTGGAAGTTATTCTTAAAAGGTGACTTTCACGAATCGTTCTGAAACTGTGCTAAATTACAGATAATTCCCATATATTTCTTGGGAGAAAATGCCCTGAAATTCTCCTTTCTCCGTTGTCGAGATATTCGAGGGCAAAGTCGTGCAGTTTTCGACTTCCAGGGGCTATAACTCGAAAACTAAAGAACGAGAATTTTTGGCACATATGGTCAATTGAATGTTTATCCCAACCCTCTATTTGGCACTAGTTTCAGCCCGAATTGTGCAAGTCACCTAAGGTCACGAATCGTCCCGAACGTGTAGCCCAAATTGTGAAAATTTCAAACCGCTACTGCTTGCTTGTTTGAGTAGGTAGCCATCTGAAACTTGGCATATATAAAGGTCATTAACATGTCTACATGCATGCACAATCTTATGTCAACTGATTGCATAACTTGCGAACTATAGGCCATCGAAATTTTTGTAAACAAAAGTTTGTGCGACTTTAGCTCCCAAACGGAATAAAAGCTAAAGCTGAAATAGCCTTCATTCTATTTCACTTATTTGTGTCTACACATGTATATGTTTTGCAGAGACTCAAAGCTCTTGAGAATGGAGAAAATGAGGTGTCAATTTTGCATTGGACCCTATGGGAAAATGCATTAAACGCCTACTGCTCCGACGTTCAGCGACCGATAACATCCATCTTTACACTGTAAACGGTAATTACATAGGTACATGCCTGGGGCAAATAACAGCGCAAATAATTGTCCATGTGCAGAGTAATAAAGGAGCAAACTTTTATATATGGGCCTGCAGTGGAAGTTATTCTTAAAAGGTGACTTTCACGAATCGTTCTGAAACTGTGCTAAATTACAGATAATTCCCATATATTTCTTGGGAGAAAATGCCCTGAAATTCTCCTTTCTCCGTTGTCGAGATATTCGAGGGCAAAGTCGTGCAGTTTTCGACTTCCAGGGGCTATAACTCGAAAACTAAAGAACGAGAATTTTTGGCACATATGGTCAATTGAATGTTTATCCCAACCCTCTCATTTGGCACTAGTTTCAGCCCGAATTGTGCAAGTCACCTAAGGTCACGAATCGTCCCGAACGTGTAGCCCAAATTGTGAAAATTTCAAACCGCTACTGCTTGCTTGTTTGAGTAGGTAGCCATCTGAAACTTGGCATATATAAAGGTCATTAACATGTCTACATGCATGCACAATCTTATGTCAACTGATTGCATAACTTGCGAACTATAGGCCATCGAAATTTTTGTAAACAAAAGTTTGTGCGACTTTAGCTCCCAAACGGAATAAAAGCTAAAGCTGAAATAGCCTTCATTCTATTTCACTTATTTGTGTCTACACATGTATATGTTTTGCAGAGACTCAAAGCTCTTGAGAATGGAGAAAATGAGGTGTCAATTTTGCATTGGACCCTATGGGAAAATGCATTAAACGCCTACTGCTCCGACGTTCAGCGACCGATAACATCCATCTTTACACTGTAAACGGTAATTACATAGGTACATGCCTGGGGCAAATAACAGCGCAAATAATTGTCCATGTGCAGAGTAATAAAGGAGCAAACTTTTATATATGGGCCTGCAGTGGAAGTTATTCTTAAAAGGTGACTTTCACGAATCGTTCTGAAACTGTGCTAAATTACAGATAATTCCCATATATTTCTTGGGAGAAAATGCCCTGAAATTCTCCTTTCTCCGTTGTCGAGATATTCGAGGGCAAAGTCGTGCAGTTTTCGACTTCCAGGGGCTATAACTCGAAAACTAAAGAACGAGAATTTTTGGCACATATGGTCAATTGAATGTTTATCCCAACCCTCTATTTGGCACTAGTTTCAGCCCGAATTGTGCAAGTCACCTAAGGTCACGAATCGTCCCGAACGTGTAGCCCAAATTGTGAAAATTTCAAACCGCTACTGCTTGCTTGTTTGAGTAGGTAGCCATCTGAAACTTGGCATATATAAAGGTCATTAACATGTCTACATGCATGCACAATCTTATGTCAACTGATTGCATAACTTGCGAACTATAGGCCATCGAAATTTTTGTAAACAAAAGTTTGTGCGACTTTAGCTCCCAAACGGAATAAAAGCTAAAGCTGAAATAGCCTTCATTCTATTTCACTTATTTGTGTCTACACATGTATATGTTTTGCAGAGACTCAAAGCTCTTGAAAATGGAGAAAATGAGGTGTCAATTTTGCATTGGACCCTATGGGAAAATGCATTAAACGCCTACTGCTCCGACGTTCAGCGACCGATAACATCCATCTTTACACTGTAAACGGTAATTACATAGGTACATGCCTGGGGCAAATAACAGCGCAAATAATTGTCCATGTGCAGAGTAATAAAGGAGCAAACTTTTATATATGGGCCTGCAGTGGAAGTTATTCTTAAAAGGTGACTTTCACGAATCGTTCTGAAACTGTGCTAAATTACAGATAATTCCCATATATTTCTTGGGAGAAAATGCCCTGAAATTCTCCTTTCTCCGTTGTCGAGATATTCGAGGGCAAAGTCGTGCAGTTTTCGACTTCCAGGGGCTATAACTCGAAAACTAAAGAACGAGAATTTTTGGCACATATGGTCAATTGAATGTTTATCCCAACCCTCTCATTTGGCACTAGTTTCAGCCCGAATTGTGCAAGTCACCTAAGGTCACGAATCGTCCCGAACGTGTAGCCCAAATTGTGAAAATTTCAAACCGCTACTGCTTGCTTGTTTGAGTAGGTAGCCATCTGAAACTTGGCATATATAAAGGTCATTAACATGTCTACATGCACGCACAATCTTATATCAACTGATTGCATAACTTGCGAACTATAGGCCATCGAAATTTTTGTAAACAAAAGTTTGTGCGACTTTAGCTCCCAAACGGAATAAAAGCTAAAGCTGAAATAGCCTTCATTCTATTTCACTTATTTGTGTCTACACATGTATATGTTTTGCAGAAACTCAAAGCTCTTGAGAATGGAGAAAATGAGGTGTCAATTTTGCATTGGACCCTATGGGAAAATGCATTGAACGCCTACTGCTCCGACGTTCAGCGACCGATAACATCCATCTTTACACTGTAAACGGTAATTACATAGGTACATGCCTGGGGCAAATAACAGCGCAAATAATTGTACATGTGCAGAGTAATAAAGGAGCAAACTTTTATATATGGGCCTGCAGTGGAAGTTATTCTTAAAAGGTGACTTTCACGAATCGTTCTGAAACTGTGCTAAATTACAGATAATTCCCATATATTTCTTGGGAGAAAATGCCCTGAAATTCTCCTTTCTCCGTTGTCGAGATATTCGAGGGCAAAGTCGTGCAGTTTTCGACTTCCAGGGGCTATAACTCGAAAACTAAAGAACGAGAATTTTTGGCACATATGGTCAATTGAATGTTTATCCCAACCCTCTCATTTGGCACTAGTTTCAGCCCGAATTGTGCAAGTCACCTAAGGTCACGAATCGTCCCGAACGTGTAGCCCAAATTGTGAAAATTTCAAACCGCTACTGCTTGCTTGTTTGAGTAGGTAGCCATCTGAAACCTGGCATATATAAAGGTCATTAACATGTCTACATGCATGCACAATCTTATGTCAACTGATTGCATAACTTGCGAACTATAGGCCATCGAAATTTTTGTAAACAAAAGTTTGTGCGACTTTAGCTCCCAAACGGAATAAAAGCTAAAGCTGAAGTAGCCTTCATTCTATTTCACTTATTTGTGTCTACACATGTATATGTTTTGCAGAGACTCAAAGCTCTTGAGAATGGAGAAAATGAGGTGTCAATTTTGCATTGGACCCTATGGGAAAATGCATTAAACGCCTACTGCTCCGACGTTCAGCGACCGATAACATCCATCTTTACACTGTAAACGGTAATTACATAGGTACATGCCTGGGGCAAATAACAGCGCAAATAATTGTCCATGTGCAGAGTAATAAAGGAGCAAACTTTTATATATGGGCCTGCAGTGGAAGTTATTCTTAAAAGGTGACTTTCACGAATCGTTCTGAAACTGTGCTAAATTACAGATAATTCCCATATATTTCTTGGGAGAAAATGCCCTGAAATTCTCCTTTCTCCGTTGTCGAGATATTCGAGGGCAAAGTCGTGCAGTTTTCGACTTCCAGGGGCTATAACTCGAAAACTAAAGAACGAGAATTTTTGGCACATATGGTCAATTGAATGTTTATCCCAACCCTCTATTTGGCACTAGTTTCAGCCCGAATTGTGCAAGTCACCTAAGGTCACGAATCGTCCCGAACGTGTAGCCCAAATTGTGAAAATTTCAAACCGCTACTGCTTGCTTGTTTGAGTAGGTAGCCATCTGAAACTTGGCATATATAAAGGTCATTAACATGTCTACATGCATGCACAATCTTATGTCAACTGATTGCATAACTTGCGAACTATAGGCCATCGAAATTTTTGTAAACAAAAGTTTGTGCGACTTTAGCTCCCAAACGGAATAAAAGCTAAAGCTGAAATAGCCTTCATTCTATTTCACTTATTTGTGTCTACACATGTATATGTTTTGCAGAGACTCAAAGCTCTTGAGAATGGAGAAAATGAGGTGTCAATTTTGCATTGGACCCTATGGGAAAATGCATTAAACGCCTACTGCTCCGACGTTCAGCGACCGATAACATCCATCTTTACACTGTAAACGGTAATTACATAGGTACATGCCTGGGGCAAATAACAGCGCAAATAATTGTCCATGTGCAGAGTAATAAAGGAGCAAACTTTTATATATGGGCCTGCAGTGGAAGTTATTCTTAAAAGGTGACTTTCACGAATCGTTCTGAAACTGTGCTAAATTACAGATAATTCCCATATATTTCTTGGGAGAAAATGCCCTGAAATTCTCCTTTCTCCGTTGTCGAGATATTCGAGGGCAAAGTCGTGCAGTTTTCGACTTCCAGGGGCTATAACTCGAAAACTAAAGAACGAGAGTTTTTGGCACATATGGTCAATTGAATGTTTATCCCAACCCTCTCATTTGGCACTAGTTTCAGCCCGAATTGTGCAAGTCACCTAAGGTCACGAATCGTCCCGAACGTGTAGCCCAAATTGTTAAAATTTCAAACCGCTACTGCTTGCTTGTTTGAGTAGGTAGCCATCTGAAACTTGGCATATATAAAGGTCATTAACATGTCTACATGCATGCACAATCTTATGTCAACTGATTGCATAACTTGCGAACTATAGGCCATCGAAATTTTTGTAAACAAAAGTTTGTGCGACTTTAGCTCCCAAACGGAATAAAAGCTAAAGCTGAAATAGCCTTCATTCTATTTCACTTATTTGTGTCTACACATGTATATGTTTTGCAGAGACTCAAAGCTCTTGAGAATGGAGAAAATGAGGTGTCAATTTTGCATTGGACCCTATGGGAAAATGCATTAAACGCCTACTGCTCCGACGTTCAGCGACCGATAACATCCATCTTTACACTGTAAACGGTAATTACATAGGTACATGCCTGGGGCAAATAACAGTGCAAATAATTGTCCATGTGCAGAGTAATAAAGGAGCAAACTTTTATATATGGGCCTGCAGTGGAAGTTATTCTTAAAAGGTGACTTTCACGAATCGTTCTGAAACTGTGCTAAATTACAGATAATTCCCATATATTTCTTGGGAGAAAATGCCCTGAAATTCTCCTTTCTCCGTTGTCGAGATATTCGAGGGCAAAGTCGTGCAGTTTTCGACTTCCAGGGGCTATAACTCGAAAACTAAAGAACGAGAATTTTTGGCACATATGGTCAATTGAATGTTTATCCCAACCCTCTATTTGGCACTAGTTTCAGCCCGAATTGTGCAAGTCACCTAAGGTCACGAATCGTCCCGAACGTGTAGCCCAAATTGTGAAAATTTCAAACCGCTACTGCTTGCTTGTTTGAGTAGGTAGCCATCTGAAACTTGGCATATATAAAGGTCATTAACATGTCTACATGCATGCACAATCTTATGTCAACTGATTGCATAACTTGCGAACTATAGGCCATCGAAATTTTTGTAAACAAAAGTTTGTGCGACTTTAGCTCCCAAACGGAATAAAAGCTAAAGCTGAAATAGCCTTCATTCTATTTCACTTATTTGTGTCTACACATGTATATGTTTTGCAGAGACTCAAAGCTCTTGAAAATGGAGAAAATGAGGTGTCAATTTTGCATTGGACCCTATGGGAAAATGCATTAAACGCCTACTGCTCCGACGTTCAGCGACCGATAACATCCATCTTTACACTGTAAACGGTAATTACATAGGTACATGCCTGGGGCAAATAACAGCGCAAATAATTGTCCATGTGCAGAGTAATAAAGGAGCAAACTTTTATATATGGGCCTGCAGTGGAAGTTATTCTTAAAAGGTGACTTTCACGAATCGTTCTGAAACTGTGCTAAATTACAGATAATTCCCATATATTTCTTGGGAGAAAATGCCCTGAAATTCTCCTTTCTCCGTTGTCGAGATATTCGAGGGCAAAGTCGTGCAGTTTTCGACTTCCAGGGGCTATAACTCGAAAACTAAAGAACGAGAATTTTTGGCACATATGGTCAGATTCGTTATTGTAACTAGGTAAACTAGTAATCTGAGGCGAATTCTTAGTTAATCGTTAACTTAACTCATTAGTGAAACAAATGGTGCTATAAATAAATACGAAACACACAAATGATTTTTGTTTGTTTTTATAATTTGTATGTAGGTTTTTAATTTTTTTTTTCATACATTGCACGTTAAACATTATAAAATTACAGATATAATCAAAAATTAAAATTATTCACAATTTTATTAAAATGAAAATATACCACACGGTTTTAATATTGTTTAAATATACTATGAAAACATAAATAGATTTACTGGGGAAGAGGTTGACCACGGTGCAAATACGCTGTGACAAATTTGATATACTTCAAAGCGTATTAAAAATCATAAATAAAAAGAACAGCAAACAAATCATAACCAAATTACTCAACTTGCATTTTCCAAAATAACAGACTATATGTTGCCATAATGGGGTTTTCCTGGTACAATTATAACTGAATAATAATATTATGTCAATAAAGTACCTCAGTGCAAATGCTTTACCATGTACAGTTTATGATTATAGTTAGGGCTCTGAAACACATACCGCGCGGAAACACATGCCGGGTCGATATATCAATAACTACATCGGTTCTTGCGACGTTACATGACGTCAAAATAAACATGGTTCTACAATATGATTGGACGTAGGCGACGTTATGACGTCATTGTTACGTCGTTGACGCTGTTTTTCTGCTTCAACTGTAGCGCCTAACAAAAATTTGTAGTCAAATAATAAATAGAAAAGAATGTAAATATAAGCAATGAACTTAATTTTTCTGCTGTTTATCGAAGTATAAACTACATTGGGTCGCCAGCAAAGTTCACATGAAACCCTTTGGGGTTCACTTACTTTGCATGCGACTCAATGTAGTTTATACTTCGATAAGCATCAGCAAAACGAAATTCATTCCTTAAGACGTCCATGATTATTTGGAGGACTGCCACAATAATGCTGTCGAAAACACCATAGTATCGTGAAGTTACAAGCCAGTAACCTAGTGTTATGTAACTTGTGGTCATACGAGTTTTGAAATGGTGCTAGCCACCAAATAATGCCAGATTCATGTGTTAATCTTTTTTTCTTCACAGTTTTGTGCCCTCATTTATCAGCTGTCAAAATAAGTTTCGGTAAGAGTTGCCATAGAAAAATATAGCTCGCCTCGAAATAAGGAAATAAAATATCCAGTAATGACTGTGGACACTGATGCTGAGTGACAAAGGCTGACAATGTATTCTTATAGACAACCTAACACTAAAGTTTGCTTACCTGTACTAGTGGAATCTGAAAAGACAAAATGAACAGTATTCAAATGAAATGCTTAACGATAGTAAACTTCAACATTTTATTTCTGTATTTCTTTGATTATAAGATGGAAGTTTCTGTATTTCTTTGATTATGAGATGGGAGTTTCTGTATTTATTTGATTATAAGATGGAAGTTTCTGTATTTCTTTGCTATAAGATGGGAGTTTACCCTTCCAAATTAAACACAACTAGTCGAATCTGAAAAGACAAAATGAACAGTATTCAAATGAAATGCTTAACGATAGTAAACTTCAACATTTTATTTCTGTATTTCTTTGATTATAAGATGGAAGTTTCTGTATTTCTTTGATTATGAGATGGGAGTTTCTGTATTTATTTGATTATAAGATGGAAGTTTCTGTATTTCTTTGCTATAAGATGGGCGTTTACCCTTCCAAATTAAACACAACTACATGAAACAGTCTTGTGAAATTCGGCCATAAAATGAGAGATTGGGAGGTGGGGAGCGGGTTCTTTCCAAAACAATCCCAAAGATCTAGATCTATCTACGAGATAGATCTAGATCTTTGGGATTGTTTTGGATGGGTTAAAGCCCGTTTTATAAATGAATTAATCTGATATTCTGATATTTGCTATTTGTCAAGGGGATAATTGGCTACTGGTGTGGACAAAGGGTGAACATTGTCAGTGCCCTGTTTATTTCAGCCTTATACGTTGATATATGGTCCAGATCTTGATCCGGCTGCTCTCCAGGAGCAGTTTATTCTGGGTGTACTATATTTGCGTTAACAAGTATTTCTGTGAAACTGTTAATAGGTGAAATACAAAGCGTGGAAGAAAAACACAACAAAATACATCACTTTCTATTTACAGAGTTCCAGACACTGAGCTAAGGTAATTATGAGATCTTTTCAGTTCAGTCTCCATACAAACGACAGTATCCGCCTGGCCGAGTTGTCAACCTTCCTGATTTTGGATCACTAGGTGGGTTCGAGTCCCTCTGGAGCTGAGATTCTATCGAAACATGAACAGTTCTTCATTGCACACAACCCTTCATAATCAGTCTCATACCGTATACGCGGTGTAAAGGGGTCGGGTCAACCATCTTTAAGGCCAAAATCAGACGCCGCAGAAAGCTCTTTTGTGTACGGCTGTTTGCATTTAATACAAGGATTTCTTAGGGAAACTGAATGACATAAAGAAAGGCATGTCTTATACTGGTAATGGACCTGCCTGAATTGTGACATAAAAATTAAAGGAAGACCCTCTAGAATCAAGAAACACAAGGAAATGAAGGAATTAAGGTTTAACTGAGTCTGCTCATGAACAGTAATGTTGCAACACTGTCCTCGCTCACTAGCATCGGCTGGAGCGGAACTTTATTTTCAAACTGGCTCAGAATGAGCCCAATTATCCAAAGGACTAAAACGTATATATAGTAAACGGGGGCAACACGCCCCCTCCCCCGCAGCCCCTCAAGTAATCTTTTTTGCCATTATTTAAGAAACTGCCTGATCTAATTCAGAATAAACTTCTCTGTTTAAGGAAACAAGGCTGTCCACGAATATGGCAATTAAATCTGGAAATATGGTAGAAATTTAACATAATTACAGAATGCGTATCTTTCAATATTTTGGGCGTTTTGTCCCACCGCTGGAAGAAGATGCCTTTTTAGATGGGGCGAAACGCTCAGGGCTATTTCTTATCTTGTTTCCAGATTTGATTGCTAGATTTAAGACAACACTGATTCCCTTGCCCGAAAAGGATATTCCAGTTAGATCAAATATTTTATTTGATACTTATGAAAACGTTTACTAAAGGTGGTCGTTTTGCTCCCAACACCCCACCCCACCCCACCCCACCCCACCCCAACACACACGCACACACACACGCACGCACACACGCACGCACATACGCACGCACACACGCACGCACACACGCACTCTCTCTCTCTTTTCTACACCTTTCATCATGTGACATGACTCATCTATCTTCAGAGGCCCAAGCTTTGACATTTAGTACCATGCAATGTCACCGTGTATTGTACGCCCAAAGTAAGCTGTAGTTTTTTTATTTTTTTATTTTTTTTTTCAAAAGGACATCGACACGTGATTTATCAGAGTAGTCGAAGAGTAGGCTTTTTGCCCAATATGGGCGTTATTTACTAGTCTATAAAGAGATTTTTAACGAATGCACATAATACGACAGAATTAACATCGCTTAGATTTTATCTTGTAAACAGACTGTCGAAAAATTTTAAGTTCTCTCGGCAAGATGAACTGCAAGAAAATATTCGGTCATCCCGATTTACAGAAAACTGCAAAAAATGTTTAAATTAATGGTAAAAAGCTACAAGAAGGTGCGCTTTTTTCAGTGTCTGTTGATATGGAGTCCTACACTCTGACATATTTGTTTCAATCACACTTTTCCCAATACCTTATAGATATTGATATAAAAGGCATGGACGTTGGACCCCACATGAGCATTTTGCCCCACCTTCCCTTATCTGCACTACGATGATTGTGTAATGGTATACGGGGACTTTTTACGGCCGCCACATGACCGTTAGGGAAGAACTCACTTGGCATCCATGCTGCAACTTTTTACTGCTACCATTACATAAAATGGGCATAGACAGTGAATACAAAGATCAGCTGCCGCAAAACGCGGCGTCTGATCTTGTTCTACACTGTTTGCATAACTTTTCCAGCAATTTCTATTAAATGATAAAAATAAATAAAGAAACGCTTTGGATGGAAGCTTTAGACTTTGCAGCACAAAATTCTCAAACATAAAAATCAACATCACCACCCAAAGGTATCTCCCTATTTATGGTAACTTCGATACTCACTTCTCTCGCACGTTCTTCCCTCGTAAGCTTCAGGGCATACGCAGCTGAAATTCCCAATACCGTTCAGACATATACCCCCATATTGACATGGAGTGGAATCACATGGGAGTTTTCCTCCTTCTGCTACGTCTCCTTCATCTTCTGACCCTCCTTTAACTGCAGTGGCAAATGTTCATCGTAAATCATTGACAAACAGTTGCTAACTAAAGCAGACGATAAAATTTACGTCTGCAAAATTTCGAAATTTGTTTCCTGCACGCTATATCATATGAGCCGCGACACGAGAAAACCAACAAAGTGGTTGTGCGCCCAGCGCAGACTCAGATCAGCCTGTGCCCAGTCTGATCAGAGTCTTCGCTGTCCGCATGGAGGTAGCTAAGACCCTTAGCTACCCTTAAAGGGCACAGCGAGGACTCTGATAAGACTGGGCGGATGCCCAGGCTGATTTGAGTCTGCGCTGGGCGCACAACAACATTGTTGGTTTTCTCGTGTCGCGGCTCATATTGATTTTCAAAGACTAGAAGACACAGATCAATATGGGTTTGGGTTATTATCTTCGCTTATGGGCATAGACAAGCTTAGGAACAGCTTTTGCCCAAGAAGCATTTTAGAAAAGGGCATGATTGGTTGAATGTTATTTTCTAATGACTAGTTTATCATTGTTATTTTGCGCAGGTTTGCGAACCGAACAACCAACTTAATGTTTTGTACCACTTCAGAAACTGAGGGTGAGGTTGGGCCTGTAAAATCGATTTAAGCCCCCCAGTAATTCATTACTGACCGTTCCAAGGCGGTAGTTCTGTTGTGGTTCTTTGTTGCCTGTTTTTGGTGTCAGAGTTTCTGTGATGTTTTACCTTATGTATGTTATTATTATTTTTGGTTCGGTTTGGGTTGCTGAGTGGCCACCTTTTGGGAACAAGCTGCTCACTCGGTTGGCCATATGTTCTCTGTATCTTGATTATTTGTAATCTTAGTTGTTTCCAACTATGGTTTGAGGGCTGGATTTGGATTTTGATTGTTTCAGTTTCTGGTCTTTGCATACTTTTTACTTTGATCAGGTCCACAAATACCAGGAAAGGATCGACATGGCCACGGTCTAGTAATATCAGTAAGTGCCGAACATTACTCGACCCAGGTCACTTCTAGTTGGTGACCAAAACTACTAGCTGATTGGCTTAGGGTAAAACCATGCAAACATGAGTTTAGAAAGCCAACCAAAAATCTATGATATAAAACCCGATAATGTGCGATAAGATCGAGGTGAAGATTTACTAAGCTCTGGTAGAGGCGCGATTTGGCCAAAGGCCAATCCAATGACTACACAAATTAAAGTGTGCTAAGCGTAGTCCTAAGCTTTTTTGTAAAAGCTAATACTTGTTTATATGTTAATTATCATTTAAATTCAACATGCATTGATTTTGTTGAAAAAGTCCCTACCCCACCCTCGTCCCCTTGTTAATTTATTACTGACTGCTCGAAGGCGATGCTTCTGTTATAGTTTATTATGATTGTCTCTATTTGTCGGCTTTTATCTAGTCTTTCATTGTTTTGCTGCATGTGACGCTGTCTTTCTTGTTTTCTATTCTCATTTTTGTGTTTTGGACAGAATGAGGAAATCGATTGTGTTGGCCTTCTCATCTACACAATGATATGACTGAAATGGTGCTGAAAATACGTAAACAGCTCTGTTATCCATCAATCATTTATGGAAACTACGTCTCCTTAGTGATCAGGTGCGTCTGCAAAGTAGGTAATACATCGTTAGTGTCTTCTGATATAAAGTTTATCATGCCAGTCAAAATAGCTAGGAATGGCGAGGCTTGCCGAGTCAGTCTTAAATGTTTCTGATCGAGCCGGATAAGCTTGAAATCAAAAAGACACTAACATACTTTTATGTTTATCATGCATCATTAAAAGATTATAATGCATAAAGAGCGTCAAAGAAGTGAAACGAAAACGCAGTTTTGTTCGAACTTGCTGACGTCGCGAAAGCGTTTAGAAGTTAGTCGGTGATGTCATTTAACCAATGACGACGTTATCACGGCCAACGACAGTATGTAACCAATCGTTTTAAAGGATCGCTTCTAAAAACACTGTCTGATATCATTCGCGCAAGCGCAGTTCTATAGTGACATGATATCAAATTATGTCATCATACCCCTGTTATCAGGTAGAATTTGCAGCAGATGCTTGATTGCTTGCATGATAAATAGAGAAAATCATGTTAGTGTCTTTTAATATCAAGTTTATCAGGCAAGAAACAGAGTAGGAATGGCGAGGCTTGCCGAGCAAGTCCGACGTGTTTCTGGTCGAGCCTGATAAACTTGATATCAAAAGACACTAACATGGTATTCTATTTATCATGCATCATTAGAAGATTTATGGCGTAAAAAGCGTCAAAATAATGAAAAGCAAACACAGTTTTGTCCGAACTTGTTGCCGTCGCAAATGCGTTGGGACGTAAGCCGGTAACGTCATTTAACCAATCGAACGCTGTTATCACAGCCAACGGCAGTATATAGCCAATCGTTTTCACAGATCGCTTCATAAGGCATCGCCTAATAACACTCGTGCAAGCTTAGTTCTAAAGTAACATGATATCACATCATGTTATCATACCCCTGTTATCAGGTGGAATTTGCAGCAGATGCATGATTAATTGCATGATAAATAAAAATATCGTCTTAAAATTTTTATTATATGCTTTGAAAGTTTACCCATTAAAACATAAAAAGGGTCTTAGCAACCCAAAATCAGACGCCGAAGAATGCTTTTGGGTATACCACTGTTTGCAATTAACACGGGAATTTCTAAGAGGAACTAAGTGAAATAAAAAAATCTTGTCTTATACTGGAATATACCTGTCTGAATTGTGATATAAATTCTAAGGAAAACCCTCTTGAGACAAGGAACACATCAAAGAATCAAAAATTGCAGACTCGTTTCAATTCAGTGATGTTCGTGTGCAGTAATGTAATTTGCAACACTGCCCACCCTCACTACAGTACCGGCAGCGCAAAACCGTACATGCGCTTCGCTTCATTCAGATTCAGAATGAGCCCAATGATCCAAAAGACCCTGACATATATAAATATAATCTGCAATTTGATGATGTACGGGGAGATTTTTATGGCAAAGGAAGACCTCACGCTGGCATTCATGCTGCAACCGTCAGTGCTACCGTTCCGTAAGATTGGCATAGACAAACATTGAAGAACGCGGCGTCTGTTCTAGGTCTACACTGTTTGCATAACCTTATCAGCAATATCTATGAAAATGATAAAACTATATAAACAAAACCGGGGCCATATTCATAAAAC
The DNA here is from genome assembly GCA_963989385.1 of Ctena decussata. Classification (NCBI taxonomy): domain Eukaryota; kingdom Metazoa; phylum Mollusca; class Bivalvia; order Lucinida; family Lucinidae; genus Ctena; species Ctena decussata. The sequence goes on along the minus strand of OZ022510.1, from coordinate 52,845,856 downwards.
AAAGACTGTTCCTCCAGACCAAATTTCATAGTTGTAGGGAATTTCCTTTATAGATATTTAGCCTTAGCAACCGCATAGCGACGACTTAAGTGGCTTTATGAATACGGCCCCTGACACTCCTAAAACGATGAATGGACTCATCCAGCTGATAAGAATGCACGAGTCCGCTAGACATTGAAGAGTTTACACCTACCTTTATGGCATATCAGACACATCAAGATCGCTAGCACAAGACAAGATTTGTTGGTTTTGCTGGCTGGCATTATCAACGCTGGAAGGAACAAATGAAGGCTATTTTACTATACCTTGTAATATCACCATTCACTACTTTGATTTTGTGATTTTTGTGATTTTTGTGATATAAATTTAAAAGGTACATAGAAATATGTATACTTTTGTAAATTAATGAAAGAAGTAAAATCATAAAATATATTTGACATCACAAAATAATTTGATATAGTCGCTCATGGCCCGATATGCATCAGTTTCTTCTGTAGGTCTTCCAATCAACCATGACATATAGCTTATGACCCAATATGCATCACTGTTTTCAGTAGATCTTCCCAAGATGTATCTATGAAGCAAATTTAAAGACTCTAGCCCTTAAGGTTACTTAGAAACTGAGGTAAATGCAACAGCTGAATATTTTTTCTATGTTCAATCAACCGTGAAGTAAAGGTGATGGCCAAATATGCATCGCTGGTCTTTTTAGATCTTCTCAAGACGTATCCATGGAAGAAGTTTGAAGACTCTAGCCCTTGTGGTTACTTAGAAACTGAGCTAAACGAAACGGGTGGATATTATTTTTTCAGGTTCAATCAAATGTGACAGATAGGTCACGGCCGGATATACATCGCTGCTTTCAGTGGATGTTCCCCAGACGTATTTATTGAACAAGTTTTAAAACTCTAGCCCTTTTACTTAATTAGAAACTGAGCTTAACTCAACAGGTGGATATTTTTCTATGCTCAATCAATAGTGAAATATGGGAAATGGCCCAAAATATATCACTGTTTTCAGTCGATCTTTCTAAGACGTACCTATGAAGCAAGTTTGAAGTCTATAACCCATGCGCTTACGTAGAAACTGAGCTAAACGCACCAGGTGAATAATTTTCCTATGTTCCATCAATCGTGAAAGATAGATTATGGCCAGATATGCATCGCTGTTTTCCGTAGATCTTAACCAGATGTTTCCTTAGAGCAACTTTGAAGGTTAGCCCTTGCGGTTATTAGAAATCAGCTAAATGCAACAGATGAATATTTTTTTATGTTCAAATATGAAATATAGGTAATGGCCAATATGCATCGCTGCTTTCATTAAATCCTCCTCGGGCGTATTTTATTTTTTGTTCTATGTTCAGTTAACCGTGAAATAAAGGTCATGGCTTGATTTGCATCATTGCCATGAGAAGATATTTTCCAGGCGTACCTATGGAGCAAATATGAAGACTCTAGGCCTTGCAGTTACTTAGAAACTGAGTTTAACGCAACAGATGAGTACTTTTTTTTTCAATGTTCAATCAACCTTGGAATGTAGATCATGACCCGATATACAACACTTTGTTTCCCAGTCGTATCTATGGGAAAAGTTTGGAGACTCTATTCCTTGCGGTTACTAAGAAACTGAGCTTAACACAGTAGGTGAATATTTTTTCTACGTTCAATCAACCTTGAAATTCAGCCCATGGCCTTATGCATCGCTGCTTTCAGCAGATCGTACCCAAGACGTATCTATGGAGCAAGTTTGAAGATTCTAGCTCTTGTGGGTACTTAGAGACTGAGCTCAACACAACAGGTAAATGTTTTTTTACAAAGGCGCACGCGCACGCACACTAAGAGTATAAGCATGCCTTTGCTTGCGAAAGCAAAGGCGCGTTTAAAACGAATTAATTTATAATATCAGAGAAAAGTCGGCTTATAACAAATAACTGATTCACCCAAAACAACATCGTCGGAAACCCATGGGTATTTCATAACGTTATCGTCATTGATACCCGTGGGTACAAATTGTACATATACAGATGACTTTTCAGTCATATCGAGATCGTGACATGAATTAGGTAATCTGCTACTTCATTTACATGATTTTAGTCTGTTTATTACAAAAAGGAAGATGGAAAATAATCCTGCATGCGGCATGATATATCTCTGACTTGTTATTGGTCCCATCTTAGAATGGAACGGAGCCAATGAGATCAAAAAATGTAAACAACAACGAAATTGTCTTCAAATTGCCTTCAATGTAATGTGTTATGTTAAAATTTCAGGTAGCGCTTCTAATGAATTAGGAGAAGAACTAAATAAGCAAGTTGCTTTCGTTCCAATCCTAGTATATTCTGTATGTTGTAATATATATATGTTATGAAAAAAGAGAAATAAATATGTTTAAACTAATGAATTTCATTCTACATTAGGGTCTAAAAATTACTATGATCTTATTTGCTGTACTGCATAACTTGTATATTGTTATATGCATATGTGCTCATGGGCCTTATGGCTTATTGCATTAATAAATTACTTACTTACTTATCTCAAAACGAATCATTTTTATTACAAATTCTTAGGTTACAAAATCAGGATCAGATGCCAAACACAACTGCATGTTGTAACGTTAAAGCAAATGCACGTAGTTTTGGCTGGCGAACATTTTTTGTCTTATCCGAAATGTATAATAACAAATCAGTTTGTTTAAGAAGAGTGTCACAATTTGTAAAGTTACAAGTATCGAGTAACGTTGGTCGAGTATCGAGTTGAAATTGTCGAATAACTAGTTAAGTTGGTCAAGTATCGAGTTGAAATTGTCGAATATCGAGTTAAGTCGGTTGAGTATCGAGTAAAAATTGTCGAAAATCGAGTAAAGATGGTCCAGTATCAAGTTGAAATTGTCGAGTATTGAGTTAAGATGGTCGAGTATCGAGTTGAAATTGTTGAGTATCGAGTTAAATTGGTAGAGTATCGAGTTGAAACTGTCGAGTATCGAGTTAAGTTGTTCCAGTATCGAGTTAGAATTGTCGAGTATCGAGTTAAGTTGGTCAACTTTCAAAGATGTGATTAGGTGCTTGTGACTTATCAGCTCATTTTTTTGAGGTTTCAAGAGGACTTTAATAGACAGGTCCTAAGGTTGGTGTGTTAACTTGGCAACATTTATGGAAAATGATACTGCTGGGAAAGTCCAGGTCGGGGGACATCTAATGGTAAAGGTAAAGGTTTCCCATAGCCAAATAGCCGTAGGGGCAGTGGGGGTTAGAGACCCACTGTATCTTGGGCACAGCTGATGAAAAGCGGAGCCCATCCCTCTCCTTTTGCTGCCTTATCCTTCCCTGATTCGAAAAAGGTACCCAATTTAATGCTTGGTTGACAGAGAGAGTTTTCCAGTCATCGTATGGCGACAGTGAGCCGCGAACTCACGACCTTACGGTGACTTTCTGCACAATAGCCGAGCCACTCTAACCACTCGACTACAGCGCCTCGGGGGACATCTATTTATGTCAAAAAAAGAAAAGATTTCTAGTTTTTACTTGAATTGATGTCATTTTCAGTTCCTAGCACTACTTGAATTGATGTCATCTTCTCTAAGGCCAAATTAAAAGATTTCTGTTTAGGGTACCCCTACCCTATCTAAATTTACAAGTGAAACCTAGGATGTTTTTCAGGCTTTCTGGAAAGTATATAATTTTATGCATTTTGAAAGGTATTCAGTTAAAAAAATTCAGTACCTGTCATACCTAAAATTTTCAGACCCGTTACTCTTAACACAAAGATCTTTTTATTTGGCCTAAGTCACCACCACCCTGCTTGGTTATATTGGTTATATTGAAACAGAAACTTTGATAGTGGATGACTTTAATCACTGTTGGCCAAGATGAGCATTCTCAAAACATTTTATTCTATATGCAGGGGTCAGCTCAAAACTATGCAAACTCATTATTTTTCAAAATTTCACTTTTTGCAGTTTTGAAAATGTGATGGTCAAACACACTTTCTGTGAAAATATTAAGATTCATGTTTTTACAAAAAATGCTTTTCTTCCTATGGTCATTTGAAAATAATCTAAGTGCCAAATGTACTAAATCTTTAGCGCAAGACTAGTCTAGCTACATTTAGAGGACTTTTGATTTAAGTGGCAATGCCATGGATAGATGGCTGAAGTTTTCAGTTTTATAAATTTAGATACAAAGTCTCATTTTCTGCTCTATGTACAGTGATTTCTTAACACTCTAGAACACAGATGTTCAGAAGAAAAAGCATGGAATAGTTTCATCTCAAATTATCTTCCTCACTTTGCTTAATGCAAGACTAGTCTGTCTTGAGATGACTAGCAGTGTGCTAATGAAAAATGGATTTGACCCACGACACGAGAAAACCAACAGTGTGGTTGCACGCCCAGCGCAGACTCAGATCAGCCTTGCCATCCGTCCAGTGTGATGATAGTCTTCGCAGTGTGCTTAAAGGATATCTAAGGGTCTAAGCTACCTCCATGCGGACAGCGAAGGGTCTGATCAGACTGGGCGGATGCCCAGGCTGATTTGAGTCTGCGCTGTCCGCACAACCACTTTGTTGGTTTTCTCGAGTTGCGGCTCATTTAAAGTTAGCATAATTTTGTACTATTAAAAGACCCAAAACATTAATATTTCTTTTTTAGTGTTTAATTTGTTAAACAACTATTCCATAGCTCGTGCGTATTTTGTTTTTACTGTCAAACTGTAAAAAAAAAGCGGTATTGAAATTTGTTTTAAAATGCACTGATTTATTCAGTGGAGAAAGTGGGACCCCGGTAGTTCAATGGTACATGTATAAGCGCTGGCCTACTGATCTAGCGAAACCCGTTTCATCAGGACTTCCACTGTTTGCCCAATTAATTTTGTTTTAATTAATTCTAAACAACTTACTAATAAAGGAAACAATGTCATCGTCCGAATTTATCCGCTGTCCGAATTAACCCGACTTTACCTTACTAGAGGACAAGAAACGACTCATTATGAGCCGCTTATATGGTACTATGCTGTTTGCAAATTCAAATATAGAGGATCTTACATGAGTGGTCATGTATTATTGAATTTATTAAACGAGTTGGGGAAAAAGATAAGATGCGAGGCTTTGCCGAGCATCTTTTCGGTTTTCCCCAACGAGTTTAATAAATTTGATAATAGAAGAGTACCACTGCAAGATTCTATTTATCATATGACACTAAAAGCGCATTTTATTAGCAAAATTTGCACTAAAACGTCAAGATTTCGCCATTAGAAAACGCGACGTTTTTATGGACGTCAACGTTTAACCTTACGACGTAATTTGCATATTGAATCCACTCGTGGATTATCGTTTTTAATGCATGGCTTTATTACACTCTCAGATGCGACGTCATATGATAAATTTTCGTTTTGAGGGTTTTGAGTCTAAATAAATTAGCCTTTTATCTAAATATTTGATTTAAACATATTTTTATTCAGAAATATCAACAGAAACAATCAATGTACATGTATATAATCACTAAAGGATCAGAACAAAAACAAATACTTATTAAGTTCTTCTCCTTCAAGTCCTTGGCGTATAAATTTGTGAATGTGACATGATTGATTGATTGATTTCTTGCTTAACGTCCACGGTAAACAGCTAAGGTCATGTCGGGACGGTCAGTTAACCTAACCACACTATTCCTGGGCAGGCTTAGACCTCCTAAGCGGTTAACCAGTACTAAGTGCACATACTTTCGCCAGTAACAGACAACTGCCCTTCTTGAATCAGCGGAAGGAGAAACGAAAGTATGTGGCCAGACCGGGTTTCGAACCCAGGACCTCTGACTTATGAGTCAGGTGCCCTACCGATTGCGCTACGCGGTCCGGCGTAAATGTGACATCGTGTTACTGAATAATAAATACATTATGAAAACTTGTAAATAGTACAAATGCATTATAGACAAACATTGTTAAAAAGAAACGTCAGATCAACAAAAAGAGTGAATATTTCGTTGTTTGCTTATATGTAAGTAGAAGCCTTTTGTTTTCAAGTGATTCCTCAACAAAATAAATAATAATAATAACAATAAACAAAAACATATAAAAATAAATTAAAACATACAAAAGCAACAGAAAAAAAATCAAGACAAAAAATGGAAAAGGTCACAATGTAGAAAATATAATAAGTTGAATCAGAAAAGACGGGGGGAAATAAACTTGCATAAATCTTGTTAAATCAGTAAATTAAGGAACATGTACCAGAAAAATTCCACATATACAAATAATGCTGGCATGGTCACTGCAGTTACATCAAGTACTGTCGCATATCTAAATATTTAAAGTTAGGGGAGAGTCGGGTAACTTCGGACATGAGGGTAAATTCTGACATACCGTTGCAAACAGTGTAAATCTAAACGAGACGGCTCATCATGAGCCGTCTCATCAGGATTTTCACTGTTTCGGCAGATATTTTTATTTTAGTTCCAGACCACTGACATCTAAAGGAAACAATGTCACTGTCCGAATTTACCCGGTGTCCGAAGTTACCCGACTCTCCCTTAGAACAATGCAAACACGTTCAAGAATCCTTAAAACTAGGAAAATTAGCCTTTTCTTTATTAGTAAGTTATTTTTTATTAACCCATTGCATTCTGGGTATTTTTGTCGTCTGATGAAATGTCGTCTGCACCAAAAATCAAGAATATTTTGACAATATTGGTCTAACCATTTCTTGTAGAAATGATCTCTAGGCAGTAAACAGTTTGGATCTCAGATCAGGCCCCCACGTTTGATCTGGATCCAAACTGTTTGCCCAGAGGGGTATCCCGAATAGAATGGGTTAATGTTTACACAAAATGCAGTTTCTATAAATTTATTCATTTTATTCTAAAAGTAACGAAAATGTGGCATACCTGAACTGTGTCTTTGAAGCTGTAGAATTGCCGCTCTATCTGTAAGTTCCGTCGTTTTCGGTTATTTATATATGCTTTTGTTGCTTGATGGTCCAGCCCCCCCCCCCCCCCTGCAAATCGCTGTCAATAATAATTTACCGTAAAAATTCTAAATATTGGGACAGATGGGTCTGAATAAATAGTGCAGACCCAGATCAGACTGCTCCTGCGGGTTAAACACTAGTTGCCATACCATCTGAATCTATTAGACGCATAACTGTATTGATAAACCAAACTGTTCAGGTTTTAGAACATGTGCAGATTCGGTAATTATTTAAGGTGTCCGAATTTTCAGAAATTTTACAATTATGCAAATTTTAGTACAAGACATGCTCCATAGAGTATGTTAGCTGAAAGTTTCAAGTCCAAACAAGAAAGGAAGACACAGAAAATGAGCCGCGACACAAGAAAACCAACAAAGTGGTCGTACGGGCTGTGCGGACTCAGATCAGACTGGGCATGATCAGAGTCTTCGCTGCCCGCATAGAGGTAGCTTAGACCTTAAGCTACCTTTTAAGCGCTAAGCTAAGAGTCCGATTGGACTGGCCGGATGCCCAGGCTGATCTGAGTCCGCGCTAGGCGTACAATTACTTTGTTGGTTTTCTCGTGTCGCGGTTCAAATGCACTTCAGAAAACATGAGGAAAAGCATTTCGGTGACTTTGGTGTACTGGTGTATTTGCCCCCTTTTTGCTTGATTAAGCTCCTTTAAAGTGCTTCATCTATGAACAGAAGCTTTGGAGAAAAAAACACTCGCAATTTTGGCATATAAGAACAGCGGAGACCCATACCATGCTGGCGTAATTTACCCGACTCTCTAAGGTACATTTCATGATGTAATAAGAGGGGAAAGAATAAGCCCGGATCACGCCCCATGAATGCCTAGACGAGAAAGAGCCCTTGGCAATTTGTGGATTTGCACGAGCGGTGTCTCAACCCTCATTTAATATGCAATTATTAGCACTACTTTGCAAAGCAAAGGTCTGCTTATGCAATACCCTTCGTGTGCGTCCGAATGCGCGTTCGTGTTCGCGTCCGCGTGCGCATTGTAAAGGACCTTCAACTGTTGCCTTTAGCTCAGTTTCCTCAAAGTAACCACAAGGGCTAGAATCTTCAAATTTGTTTACTGGATACGTCTGGCAAAGATCTACTGAAAGCAGCGATGAATATCGGACCCAGGGCTAAATTTCACGGTTATTTGAACATAGAAAGAATATTCACTTGTTGCGTTTGATAACCGCAAGGGCTAGGGCCTTTAAACTTGCTCCATAGATACGTCTGGGGACTACTTACAGCTGCGATGCATATTGGGTAATTACCTATATTTCACGGTTGATTGAACATAGAAAAAACAAATCACATATTGCGTTTAGCTCAGTTTCTAAGTAACCACAAGGGCTAGAGTCTTCAAACTTGCTCCATAGACACGTCTGGGGAAAAACTACTGAAAGAGGTGATTCATATTGGGCCATGGCCTATATTTAACGGTTGATGGAACATGTAAAAAAACTATTCACCTGTTGTGTATTGCTCATTTTCTAAGTAACTGCAAGGGCTTGAGTCTTCAAACCTGCTCCATAGATACATCTGGGGGAATATCTACTGAAAGCAGCGATGCATATTTGGCCATGACCTATATTTCACAGTTGTTTGGGCACAGAAAAAAATTCTCACCTGTTGCGCTTAGCTCAGTATCCAAGTAACCACAAAGGCTTGAGTGTTCAAACTTGCTCCATAGGTACGTCTGGGAAATATCTACTGAAAGCAGTCATGGATATTGGACCTATATTTCACGGTTGATTGAACAAATATAAAAATACTCACCTGTTGCGTTTAGCTCAGTTTCCAAGTAACCAAAATGGCTAGAGTCCTCAAACTTGCTCCATAGATACATCTGGGGAAGATCTACTGAAAACAGCGATGCATATTGTGCCATGACCTATATTTTACGGTTGAATGAACATAGTAAAAAATTCACCTGTTGTGTTCAGTTCAGTTTCTTCAAACATGCTCCACAGATACGTCTGGCGAAGATCTACTGAAAGTAGTGATGCATATTGGGCCGTGACATATAATTTACGGTTGAATGAACATAGAAAAAATATTCATCTGCTGCGGTTAGCTCAGTTTCTAAGTAACCGCAAGGGCTAGAGTCTTCAAACTTGCTCCATATATATGTCTATTGCAGATCTACAAAAAGCAATGATGTATGATTGCTTTGGATAATGACTCAGTATGACCCAAAGTTTGACCTCAAACTAACAAAAGGTCATACTAACCTATATTTCATGATCCAGTGATTTTGCCTAATATCTTGAAACTGTTTGTTATACAAACATAATTGCATGGGATAATGACTCAAAATGACCCGAAGTTTGCCCTCAGTCTAACAGTAGGTCACACTGACTTATATTTCATGCCCAGTGATTTTTGCCTTCTATCCTGAAGTCTGTTTGATGTACGAACATGATTGCTTAAGATAATTACTCAGTATGACCAGATGATTGACCCCAAGCTAACAGTAGGTCACATTGACCTATATTTCATGGTCTTGTGAATTTGCCTTATAATTTAAAGACCATTTGATGCACAAACATGATTTCTTTTATAATGACTCTGTATAACCTGATGTTTGTCCTAAAAGTAACAGTGGGTCACGGTGACCTATACTTCATGGTCCAGTGATTTAACCTCATATCTCGAATACTGTTTGACGTTTGTACACGATAGCTTGGGATAATTACCAGTTTGACCCAAAGTTTGACCTCAAACGAACAGTAGGACACATTGACCTATATTTCATGATCCATTGATTTTGCGTTATAACTAAAGACGTTTTGATGCACAAACATGATTTCTTTTATAATGACTCGGTATGACCAGATGTTTGACCTCAAAGTAACAGTGGGTCACGGTGACTTATAGTTCATGGTCCAGTGATTTACTTTATATCTTGAAGACTGTTTGATGTGCGTACATAATAGCTTGGGATAGTTACTCAGTTTGACCCAAAGATTGACCTCAAACTAACAGTAGGACACATTGACCTATATTTCATTGCCATTGATTTAGCCTTATATCTTGTATCGCTGTCGGTAGCGCGTCTGACTCAAGAGCCAGAGGTTCCGGGTTCGATACCCGGTCCGGCCACATACTTTCGTTTCTCCTTCCGCTGATTCAAGAAGGGTAGTTGTCAGTTACTGGCGAAAGTATATGCACTTAGTACTGGTTAACCGCTTAGGAGGTCTGAGCCTGCCCAGGAACAGTGTGGTTAGGGTAACAGACCATCCCGACATATCCATAGCTGTTTGCCGTGGACGTAAAACAACAAAACAACAACATACCTTGAAGACTATTTGATGTACAAATATGATTGCTTGTAAAAATGGCTCAGTGTGTCCCAAACTTTGACCGCTAACTAACAGTAGGTCACTTTGACCTATTTTTCATGGTGTAGCGATTTTTCCTAGTATCTTGAAGACTATTTGATGCAAATACTTGATTTCTTGGGATAATGACTCAGTATGATTCAAAGTTTGACCTCAAACAAACAGTAGGTCACAGTGACCTATATATGTCATGGTTCAGAGGTTTTGCTTTATTTCTTGAAGATTGTCAGATGTACGAACACGATATCTCGCGATAATGACTCCATATGACCGAATGTTTGACTTCAAACTAACAGTAGGTGACTACTTTCCATGGTCCACTGATTTGACCTTATATTTTAAAACACTATGTCATGGATTCATGGATTAAACTTATACTTCGGTTAATGGTTTGGGCTTACACTGTAAGTGACCTTTTACTGGTTGAAGTCATTGTGACCCCTATTTCATGGTCCAGTATTTTTGTCTAATATTTCTATCACTATTTTATGGATTTGCATCATACTGCTTTAAATGGTTTCGGCTGACAATATGAATGATATCATCTTAGTTGAAGGTCAGCCTGGCCTATATTTCATGGTCCAGTGATTATACCTCATATTTCTAACACTATTTCATGGATTTGCATTATATTTGAGCTCATGTTTTGAACTGACACTGTGAGTGACCTCATACTAATTGTAGATCAGTGTGACCTATAGTTCATGGTCCAGTGATTTTGCATCATATTTCTAACACGTTTGCATGGATTTGCATTATACTCGGGTTGTGGGTGTGGCCTTGACCCTGTGACCCTGTGAGTTACCTCATACTAATTGTAGGTCAATGTGACCTATATTGATGATCCAGTGATTTAAGCCATTATGTCTAAAACTATTTCATTGCTTTCTATTATACTTGGTGTAATGTTCATTCAGATACAGTGATTGACTTCGTGATACTTCTAGGTGTGACTGTGACCTGTATTTTACTGTTCATTGATACTGGCAATATTTTAGAAGTTCGAATTATTCTTAGAATAACTGTTTATTTTGATACTGCAGTTAATCTCATTTCACCCAGCCTGTATTGTCCATCATTAAATTTGCGCTTGTTAAAGTCAAGCTCCCGCAAAGTCGTGCTTTATTGTCTTCTGATAATTCTTGTTAATAAAGCCGTATTCATCCTGAATTTTCGGATAGGATACTCCAGCTATTTTTATAAACACTCTAAGCACCAGTGACGAAAATAGCATAATTTGCAAACAGCATAGATCCTGATGAGGCGGCTCATAATGAGCTGCCTCATCAGGATCTACACTGTTTGCCCTCTAGTCTTTGAATTCTCAATACGAAATGTCTTGGACAAGGCATTTTTTTTAATTTTTGCAGAAGTAAAAATTGTCGTCTGCGTTTTGGTGCTTAAAGAGTAAACAAAATATTCCATCTCAAAATATGGACAAATCTATTTGTCCTATGGGGAAAATTTATCAAATTATTGACAAACAGTGCAAAGCCAGATGAGACTGCTCGCTAGGAGCAGTCTCATCCTGGTCTGAAGGACCTCTGACAGTTGTAATGTAAATTTGTCTATAAAAATGGTCGAAAAAGAACGTTCGGTATAGTTCAAAATTTTCAATGAAATGTGTTGCTTTGAACTCTATGGAACAAAAATTATGTTTCTTTGATATAGCACACAGACGAAGCTTTTTGGTGTAAAAAGCAGATTTTTATAATTGAATGTATGGAAAATAGGAAAAGTTTTATGAGGATCATTCCCCTCCCCACCCCGTGCGTCAGCAAACCACTTTGCATTTAAATGTATACTATCAATATACACATTACATATGAGTCACAAGCTGAGGCACGTTTGGGGGGTGGGGCGGGGGGAGATAGTCTACAGCTGAAAAACTGAAAAGTGGGTGGAGTAATTAGACCCAATGTATTGAAAAAATAGGCGAACACACGTTTAATTACATATAATTGCTTACTATGAGCAGATGTATTTTTACTTCATTTTAAGCATATTCAACAAACATAAATTCAATAAATATGAAAAAACTAAAAATAGATGTATTATGGATGACCGTAAATTTCACTTACCGCTCTTGCAAAAGTCAGTGAGAGTTAGAGTGCATATGTGATAATTGTTCGAAATCAATATCAAAACCTCTTTGTAATGCAAATGCTAAAAACTTTACCATTGGCTTCTCAAGGCAGCTGCAGTAATTTGTCGAAAAACAGGCAAATTTGCATGGAAACTGTCAGCGGCCCTTATATATCTGGACAGGCTGTCCGGATATTTAGAATAAAATGTTGTCTTAATTCTCTAAACGATGTTCTCCAGGATTTAGAGTAAAAAAACTAAGCTTACTAAAAAAACAGACTAAACTTTTAATACTTGCACTTTTATGCATCTAAATATATGCGATTTACATATATTTTCAGACTTTTAGTTGAACTTCTTTTTGAAATTATGTTATTTTGAATGAGCTTATGACCTGTTTCGCAGATGTAGGTTAGATAATGATTTGACCATAATTGGCTCTGATGCGACTGTGGACATGACATACATACATACATACATACATACATGCCAAAGGATTGAACTTGAGCCTAAAGTACACGACATTCTGATCTGAGTTTGCCTTGTTGGCACATGTCATTTTTCTTTATACATCCTCTAAGTTTATAGCGCCTATGAATTATTTGTATGCAGGGATAAATGCCAAAAATTGGCGACTATTCTTTCGGAATCCCAATATCATTACGAAATGTCGCTTGTCTGGTTTTACGCTGCTGAAAGAGGTTACTTTGAGTGCAATAGGGACAAGCATATTTGATTTCAGTTTTTTTTAGGTTAATCAGCTTGAAAAAAAACAACAACAACAATTACACAACTTTTTATAACAGTTTCACATCTTGAAATAACAGTTTCACATCTTGAATTAACAATTTCATATCTTGAAATAACAGATTCATAACTTGTTTCACAGCTTCACAGCTTGAAATATAAAACAGACAGGCATCTTGAGATAACAGATTCATAACTTGAAATAACAGATTCAGATCTCGTTAAAACAGATTAACAACTTCAAATAACAGATTCACAACTTCTTATAACAGATTTATATCTTGTTATAACATATTTACATCTTGAAATAACAGATTCACAGCTTGAAATAACAGATTCTAAACCTGTTATAGCAGATTGTTGTAATAGATTCGCAATTTGAAATAACAGATTCACATCTTGAAACAACAGATTCACAACTTGAAATAACATATTCTAAATCTGTTATAGCAGATTGTTGTAACTGATTCGCAATTTAAAATAACAGATTCACATCTTGAAATAACAGATTCACAACTTGAAATAATATATTTTAATCATGTTATAGCAGATTGTTGAAACAAATTTGCAATTTGAAATAACAGATTCACATCTTGAAATAACCGATTCACAACTTCCAATAACAAATTAAAAACCTGCTATAGCAGATTGTTGTAACAGATTTGCAATTGGAAATAACAGATTCACATCTTGAAATAACAGATTCACAATTAGAAATGACAGATGCTAATCCTGTTATAGCAGATTGTTGTAACAGATTCGCAATTTGAAATAATAGATTCACATCTTGAAATAACAGATTCACAACTTAAAATTACAGATTCTAAACATGTTATAGCAGATTGTTGTAACATATTCGAAATTGGAAATAACCGATTCATATCTAAACCTTACAAAGTGGGCAGGGGCTCATGTATACCCCCGACCAGTGCCACAGCTACTAAAACCAAACGAAATACATAGTTTGAACTAAAAAACCTGAGATATATGAAAAGGCTCCATAGGATATTTCAGCAGAAACTAATCTGTATATACAAAGAAGGAAAGCTAGTAATATAGCAAAAGATTCCAGATTTGGATCTTGAAATCTGTTATAAGGTCTCCCCCCTCCACCCTCCCCTTCTGAATTGTTTTAAAGCTACATCACAGAGTTGAGTTCCATATAAAAATCAACAAATGGCATCAATCCATTAAGATATAGTTGGAGTTACGGTTCTCATTGCCTGCACATTGTCTGATTATGCCTTTTATATTTGAATCAATTTTCATCAAAAATATCTTCAGTGTTGTTAAAATTATGGATAGGATATGGTTTGTAATGGACATGGGCTGGTATATCTGGCTTTTGAGTCAGACACGCTAACGACTGCGCTACGCGGCCCGGCAAAAAAAAAACAACAAAACAATTTGATGAATTTATGTCCCCCGCCTTTAGAAATAAGAATGGGGGATGCACAAGCCTGAGTTGCCCATACACGGTACCCATTGTCCATGCACTTTATTATTTTAACTTGAAAAATGCAAAATAAGTAAAAAAAATCATCAGATGATTCTAATACTTTCACATACAAATTCTCAGACAATGTTAAAAACTCCTGGGGTCGTATTTATAAAACGACTTAAGTGGTTGCTATGCTGTTGCTAAGGCTGAATTTCTTTGATGGAGATTCCCTACAACTATGAAATTTGCTCTGAAGGAACAGTCTGAAAAAGACTGTTCCTCCAGAGCAAATTTCATAGTTGTAGAGAATCTCCTTCATAGAAATTTAGCCTAAGCAACAGCATAGCAACGACTTAAGTCATTTTATAAATACGACTCCTGCATAGTTTCAAAATAATTGATTCACAACCCCATGAGGAGTTGCCCACACAACATACCCACTGTCTATACATTTGGTTAGAATTTTGGCCATAGTTAAAAACTAGAAAAAGTGACAAGCCGTAGCCGGCCCTAGTTGGCACACGGCGTAGAAATGTCGTCGCATTGACGTCGATGCGATATTATTACGTCGAATCGACGTCAGTACGACGTAACTTCGACGTCATGAGCCGGATGGGGTATTCCAGGTAATGTGATTTTCAGGCGGAAATTTCTTATTCAACGCTACTTTTACCATGCGTTTAAAATGGACATGGGCAAAACTATCCGAAACAGTCCCAATAATATGCGCCATAGAAACTTCCTTTACGCTGTTTTAATCACACAGTGCGTTTTATCGCTTTGCCAGTGACTGCAATATTAAAAAAAAATGTATCGTCCAAATTAAGTGTTAAAAAAACACTGTCGGCATGCGTATGCTGTTTTCCTGTAGGCCTATATGCAACCAGAATGTTTAATGAACAAGAACGCGTTTTATGGCCCTGTTATGTCATTACCCATGTGAGATGATGAAATAGGAGTGTCACTGGATTATCGCATAACAGGATTATGATACCCAATATATTTAAGAAGTCAAAACACGTACCTGATGAAATCGAACCTTTAGAGTTTTGTAGGGTAATTCGCCATCGGGTCGAACAGGTACATCTTCTGACACGGTATAGGCTATTTGCTGTCTATAAAACAGGCCATTTTACCAAGTATTTCTAAAAGTACCACACATATCACTATGGAGTAAAGTGCATCTTTAATGTCTGTATAATATACTACTCAAAGTTTGCTGAGCACCAAATATTTCACACAGCATTCTAAAGTTTACATGAGATCTATCTGTGATATCTTTATTGGATAGGGCACAATGATGTTGAGATGGTCCAAAGTGTACACACAGGCAAAATCTTACTACAAATCATGGAAATGATGTACCCCTCGATTTTCATGGCGTGTTGGTGCACTGCATACATGTATCCGACATGAGTAGGGTATTCAGTCTTCACTTCAACTCGAAAGGTTGAAGTTGTATGAATGAAATATGGCCAAAATAAATGTAAAAAGACATTTATCGGAAGCAGAAATGTGATGGGCAGTTGTGATGGAGGAGCAAGGGGCTACCCATCGTGATGTTGGCGAGGCCCTTGGTGTGCACCATACTGTTATCACCAAAGCCTGGGCTAGGTTTCAGCAGTATGGCACACCTGTCAGGCGGCATGGTTGTGGCAGAGAAATGGCATCCTCTGCAGCTGAAGATCGTTTCTCTGGTCATCCAATTTCGCAGAAACCGTTTTGCGACAGCACCCACCTTCAAATGCATCCCAGCAGGCACATGACGTCGAAATGACGTCCGATTGACGTCGATGCGACGTGACCACGTCGCACCGACGTCTATACAACGTCATTTGGACGTCGTGTGCCAGCAGAGATCTTATGTCAGTGTATCCACGCAAACCATCCGCACAAGGTGGCACGAAAGTGGTGTTTGGTCTAGAAGACCGTGTAAAAGCATTCCACTGTCTCAGATCGACTACCGGCTACGGGATGAGTGGGCCTTCGACCATGTTGGTTGGACAAGAATGGACCGGCGACCTGTCCTCTTTACAGATGAGTCCAGGTACTGCTTAGACGACACGGACAGGCGTGCTAGGGTATGGTGAAGCCCAGGGGAGAGATTCCATACACCCAAGATTGCTAAACATGCCCACTATGGAGCCGGCTCTATCAGGGTCTGGGGTGGAACAGCTGGGATGGACGTAAAGACCTCGTTGTCCTTGAGCAGGGCACACTGACTGCCCAGTGGTATCGAGATGAGGTTCTAGATACCCAGGTGAGATTGTTTGCTGGTGCCGTAAGTGAGAAGTTTATTCTAATGGACGTCCCCATACTGCACAGGCTTTGCAAGTGTACCTGCAAAGAGAGTGTATTGCACGTCTGGACTGGCCAGCCCGATCTATTTACCTCAGTCCCATCGAGCATAATGTGGAGTAAGTTGTAGCTTTGAATTTCAGCCCGTCAGGTCCAACCAAGAAGTATTCAGGAGCTTGGTGCGATGTTTGTCCAAGAATGGAACAATACTCCACAAAGGATAATCTGGAACCTGATAGGGAGCATAAGGAGACGGTGTCAAGAGATGGCTTTTTTACGTGTAATGGCAGACAGTGCAAATGAATGTGCAAGCGGTGCAGCTTTTAACGATTATGTGCTTATTGGAGGTGTTTGTCTGGCGATGTTTAGTGCCTTGGACCTTCGTTAGGTGTTCGTAGAACTTGCGGTGTTTTTGGAAGTTCAAAATAATGGCGAGTAATATAGGTTTTAACGTGCAAGTGGACAATTTTTTTTTGCCGCGCTGGAATCAGGCACTGAAGACAGCAGGGGTCAGTTTTCAGTGTCACAGTTTTCAATAAGAGGTGTGACCTCCGTTGGCTCGTATGTACGTCGTACATCGTCCGCGCATCGAACTGATGATAGTCCAAAACAAATTCTGAGGAATCGAGGAATGACGTAAAGCAGGCCCATTGCTGAAGTGTTCTGACGTTTAAAACACAAACAAAACTCACCAATACTATCCAGATACACGTTTACTCAAAAGTCCATGTAGGCAGGAAGCTTGAATGAACGCATGGAAATCATTGTCAACGATTTCATTAATGCTTATTTTTCATGCATATGGAAGATACGGATACTCGTCTATGCCATGATGAAGTTTGAGCAAGATTTGATTCGAAATACGGATTCCTAGGCATTTTCTAATCATGCTATAAAATGTAAATTAAAAGCGAAAATATTACTGTGTGCGTTTCCTTTTTTGTGTTTGCGACTATAACATAAACTGTGTTTGTAATAAATGTTCTTGGTGCTTAGAAAACCTGAGTAGTATACATAATCGTGAACTAAGCTATCATTTCATGAAAAATTTATTTTGAAACAAAAATAAAATCTTTTTAAAATGCCCATTTTTGTCACCCGACGTAGGCGGAGTGGGACTATAGAAATGACCCTCGTCCGTCGGTGTGTGCGTCCGTCCGTCCTTCCGTCCGTCCGAAATCTTGTCCCCGCAACTACTCCTCCTACGTCCTTCATGGGATTGATTTGAAATTTTACAGATTGTATTCTTATGATATGAAGATGTGCATGTGGTTTTTTATTTTTGTTTCGGCCATTTTTGATGGAGTTACAGCCCTTGCTGACTCAGACCTTGTCCCCCGCAACTTCTTCCACATCTTATAGCAGATTGACATGAAATTGTGCAGAACCTTTCATCATGATCTGAAGATGTGCATGTGATTTTGGAATTTCAATTATCTTTTTTTTTAACAAAATTGTGGCCCTTTGTCATTTTTTGGCATTTTCCAACTTTTGAACCGTTTGAGAGAGTTGAAATTTGGTATGCTATTAGCATTTGGTAGATTGATTATTCAGATTATTGTTAGGATATGCTAAATTTTTTACTAGCAGGTTATTCCCCTTTCACAGATAATAGACATTAACTTAAAGGGAAAGGGATAACTCCAGAACTGTTCATATTAATGGGCTGAATTTTCATAAATGCATTGTTCGTTTTTCATCAAATTCATATTAGCAGGATTATGGCCCTTGTTATTTTGTTACTGGGTAAACAGTCTTGATGTTTTGGGCATTCTGTAAGGGCCTAACAGTTTCAGTAACCTTATTTTACACATATATGCCCTGTTCTGACCGTCACTGTGTGCGTCAGTCCGTCCGTCCGTCTGTCCTTGCGTTTATCCTTCATGGGATTGATTTGAAATTTTACAGATTGTATTCTTATGATCTGAAGATGTGCATGTGATTTTGGAATTTCAATTCTCCTATTTTTTACAAAGTTATGGCCCTTTGTCGTTTTTGGCATTTTTCCAACTTTTGAACCGTTTGACTGAGAGAGCTGAAATTTGGTATGGTATTAGCATTTGGTAGATTGATTATTCAGATTATTGTTAGGATCTGCTAAATTTATTAATGACAGAGTTATTCCCCTTTCATAGATAATAGACATTCACTTAAAGGTAAAGGAATAACTCCAGATCTGTTCATATTAATGGGCTGAATTTTCATAAATGCATTGTTCGTTTTTCATCAGATTCATATTAGCAGGATTATGGTCCTTGTTATTCTGTTATTGGGTATACAGTCTTGATGTTTTGGGCACTCTGTAAGGGCCTAAAGTTTCAGTAACCTGATTTTATACATATATGCCCTGTTCGGTACTTAAGTATTTTATAACCTCATAGAGGCCCAGTAATTGGGTTTATGTCTTTGCTTATGTTAAGTTATTATTTGCTTACCAGGTTCTGTAATACACATATTTTCTGTTTTGGCCATACATGCAGTTACTCTGAAACGGAATAAAAGGCTGAATATTGTGAAACATTTCAAACGTCAGGTGACACTTGGCCGATGGCCTTTTATCGCATATACAATGTATGGATCCTAGAGCACATTAATTGTGAAAAGTAAAGTCTCTGGTCAGTCTGGTCTTATGCGCAGATTGATTTTAATATCATCATTCAATACTTATATGATAAATTTTCACGCGACGCCACCCAATTGATTACTGAATCGTACGGCATGAAACAATAAGTTTGTTCAAACATGTACTCAGATTCTTTAGGAGCCCCGGTAGCTCAGTAGTTTAAGCGTTGGCCTGCTGATCTATCGGTCCCGGGTTCGCTAACCGCTGTAAGCGGGAATCTTTTCAATCTTAAACGGGTTTCCATTGCACACAGCCTTTCATTATCATCCACTCATCGTCCTGATGTGACTAAACTACTGTTAAAAAGGACGTAAAATCGCAAGTCATCCATCCATCCAGTCATCAAGTTCTTCATTTACTTTCGAGCTAGCCCACTTTGATTCTAAGTGTATCCAGTATTCCCTATAGATCAGGGGATCGCGGGTGCGAACCCCAGTCGCGACAGATTAATTTTCCTGACTTCTGACAGCACTGATATAGGACAAGCCCAGTGTTGCGTTTTATATGGCCTGGGCGATAGTTAGTGAGCCAGTTGCCACAAGGGCAATGGCGGCACTCTTGCGAGCGTAGCACTTACATTCTGCATAGACATGTGCTTGACACAGCTTTAATATCCAAGACGTGTAGTCAAATGGACAACTAGGCAAAAAAAACACCAAATTTCCAGAATTAGGATACAAATTTATCCTGGTAATCTTCACAGGTTCACCCAAAGAGGGTGGCTGTACTACCATTAGACAATTAAGGTCAAATTGTATCACGGGTTGAGTTTTTTTTTATAAAAACAAAAAAAGAGAGATCAAGCAACTGAGAAGTCTAATTATGAGTGTCATAAAAATCCATATCGCTAGCTGAAAGCAACATCGTGTCATTGCGATGACGTGACGATTGTTAAGTTAGTTCCTTTTTCCTTTTTCCTTATTCCTTTTTCCTTTTTCCTTATTCCTTATTCCTTTTTCCTTTTTCCTTATTCCTTTTTCCTTATTCCTTTTTCCTTTTTCCTTATTCGATTTTCAGGCTCATAGAACTTTGCGAAACTGTGCCAAAATAGATTCGCATATAGCACATTCATGATCATTTTTACTTCTAAGAATAATGGTATAGATTTCCAAAGCTCAACGGTTCAAACTGCGAATAAGGAAAAAGGAAATGAACGAAAAATTCCTTTTTCCTTATTCGATTTTCAGTCTCATAGAACTTTGCGGATCTGTGCAATAGAAGATTCGCATATAGCACAGTCATGATCATTTTTACTTCTAAGAATAATGGCATAGATTTCCAAAGCTCAACGGTACAAACTGCGAATAAGGAAAAAGGAAATGAACGAAAAATTCCTTTTTCCTTATTCGATTTTCAGTCTTATAGAACTTTGCGGATCTGTGCAATAGAAGATTCGCTTATAGCACATTCATGATCATTTTTACTTCTAAGAATAATGGTATAGATTTCCAAAGCTCAACGCTACAAACTGCGAATAAAGAAAAAGGAAATGAACGAACAATTCCTTTTCCTTATTCGATTTTCAAACTCATAGAACTTTGCAGATCTTTGCAATAGAAGATTCGCATATAGCACATTCATGGTCATTTTAACTTCTAAGAATAATGGTATAGATTTCCAAAGCTCAACGGTTCAAACTGCGAATAAGGAAAAAGGAAATGAACGAAAAATTCCTTTTTCCTTATTCGATTTTGAGACTCATAGAACTTTGCGGACCTGTGCAATAGAAGATTCGCATATAGCACATTCATGATCATTTTTACTTCTAAGAATAATGGTATAGATTTCCAAAGCTCAACGCTACAAACTGCTAATAAGGAAAAAGGAAATGAACGAAAAATTCCTTTTTCCTTATTCGATATTGAGACGCATAGAACTTTGTGGATCGGTGCAATAGAAGACTCGCATATAGCACATTCATGATCATTTTTACTTCTTAGAATAATGGCATAGATTTCCAAAGCTCAACGCTACAAACTGCGAATAAGGAAAAAGGAAATGAACGAACAATTCCTTTTTCCTTATTCGATTATGAGACTCATGGAACTTTGCGCATCTGTGCAATAGAAGCTTCGCATATAGCACATTCATGATCAATTTTACTTCTAAGAATAATGGTATAGATTTCCAAAGCTCAACGGTTCAAACAGCGAATAAGGAAAAAGGAAATGAACGAAAAATTCCTTTTTCCTTATTCGATTTTCAGAGTCATAGAACTTTGCAGACCTGTGTAATAGAAGATTCGCATATAGCACATTCATGATCATTTTTATTTCTAAGAATAATGGTATAGACTTCCAAAGCTCAACGGTACAAACTGCGAATAAGGAGAAAGGAAATGATCGAAAAATTCCTTTTTCCTTATTCGATTTTGAGATACATAGAACTTCGCGGACCTGTGCACTAGAAGATTCGCATATAGCACATTCATGATCATTTTTACTTCTAAGAATAATTATATAGATTCGCAAGGTCAACGGTACAAACTGCGAATAAGGAAAAAGGAAATGAACGAACAATTCCTTTTTCCTTATTCGAATTTCCGTCTCATAGAACTTTGCGGATCTGTGCAATAGAAGATTTGCATATAGCACATTCATGATCATTTTTACTTCTAAGAATAATGGTAAAGATTTCCAAAGCTCAACGGTTCAAACTGCGAATAAGGAAAAAGGAAATGAACGAAAAATTCCTTTTTCCTTATTCGATTTGCCGGCTCATAGAACTTTGCGGATCTGTGCAATAGAAGATTCGCATATAGCACAGTCATCATCATTTTTACTTCTAAGAATAATGGTATAGATTTCCAAAGCTCAACCCTACAAACTGCGAATAAGGAAAAAGGAAATGAACGAAAAATTCCTTTTTCCTCATTCGATTTTCAGTCTTATAGAACTTTGCAGATCTGTGCAATAGAAGATTCGCATATAGCACATTCATGATCATTTTTACTTCTAAGAATAATGGCATAGATTTCCAAAGCTCAACGCTGCAAACTGCGAATAAGGAAAGAGGAAATGAACGAATAATTCCTTTTTCCTTATTCGATTTTCAAACTCATAGAACTTTGCAGATCTTTGCAAAAGAAGAATCGCATATAGCACATTCATGATCATTTTTACTTCTATGAATAATTGTACAGACTTCCAAAGCTCAACGGTACAAACTGCGAATAAGGAAAAAGGAAATGAACGAAAAATTCCTTTTTCCTTATTCGATTTTGACATTCATAGACCTTTGCGGATCTGTGGAATAGAAAATTTGCATATAGCACATTCATGTTCACTTTTACTTCTAAGAATAATGGTATAGATTTCCAAAGCTCAACGGTTCAAACTGAGAATAAGGAAAAAGGAAATGGACGAACAATTCCCTTTTTCCTTATTCGATTTTGAGACGCATAGAACTTTGCGCATCGGTGCAATAGGAGATTTGCATATAGCACATTCATGATCACTTTTACTTCCTAGAATAATGGCATAGATTTCCAAAGCTCAACGCTACAAACTGCGAATAAGGAAAAAGGAAATGAACGAACAATTCCTTTTTCCTTATTCGAATTTGAGACTCATAGAATTTCGCGCATCTGTGCAATAGAAGCTTCGCATATAGCACATTCATGATCATTTTTTCTTCTAAGAATATTGGTATAGACGTCCAAAGCTCAACGGTACAAACTGCGAATAAGGAAAAAGGAAATGAACGAAAAATTCCTTTTTCTTTATTCGATTTTGAGACTCATAGAACTTTGCGGATTTGTGCAATAGAAGATTCGCATATAGCACATTCATGATCATTTTTACTTCTAAGAATAATTATATAGACTTCCAAATGTCAACGGTACAAACTGCGAATAAGGAAAAAGGAAATGAACGAACAATTCCTTTTTCCATATTCGATTTTCAGTCTCATAGAACTTTGCGGATCTGTGCAATAGAAGATTTGCATATAGCACATTCATGATCATTTTTACTTCTATGAATAATTGTACAGACTTCCAAAGCTCAACGGTACAAACTGCGAATAAGGAAAAAGGAAATGAACGAAAAATTCCTTTTTCCTTATTCGATTTTGAGACTCATAGAACTTTGCGGATCTGTGCAATAGAAGATTTGCATATAGCATTTTCATGATTATTCTTACTTCTAAGTATAATGGTATAGATTTCCAAAGGTCAACGGTACAAACTGCGAATAAGGAGAAAGGAAATGATAGAAAAAATTCTTTTTCCTTATTCGATTTTGAGACTCATAGAACTTCGCGGACCTGTGCACTAGAAGATTCGCATATAGCACATTCATGATCATTTTTACTTCTAAGAATAATAGTATAGATTTCCAAAGCTCAACCCTACAAACTGCGAATAAGGAAAAAGGAAATGAACGAACAATTCCTTTTCCCTTATTCGATTTTGAGACTCAAAGAACTTTGCGGATCTGTGAAATAGAAGATTCGCATATAGCACATTCGTGGTCATTTTTACTTCTAAGAATAATGGTATAGATTTCCAAAGCTCTACGGTTCAAACTGCGAATAAGGAAAAAGGAAATGAACGAAAAATTCCTTTTTCCTTATTCGATTTTCAGACTCATAGAATTTTGCGGACCTGTGCAATAGAAGATTCGCATATAGCACATTCATGATCATTTTTACTTCTAAGAATAATGGTATAGATTTCCAAAGCTCAACGCTACAAACTGCGAATAAGGAAAAATAAAATATACGAACAATTCCTTTTTCCTTATTCGATTTCAGTCTCATAGAACTTTGCGGATCTGTGCAATAGAAGATTCGCATATAGCACATTCATGATCATTTTACTTCTTAGAATAATGGTATAGATTTCCAAAGCTCAACGCTACAAACTGCGAATAAGGAAAAATGAAATGATCGAAAAATTCCTTTTTCCTTATTCGATTTTCTGTCTTATAGAACTTTGCGGATTTGTGCAATAGAAGATTCGCATATAGCACATTCATGATAATTTTTACTTCTAAGAATAATGGCATTGATTTCCAAAGCTCAACGCTACAAACTGCGAATAAGGAAAAAGGAAATGAACGAACAATTCCTGTTTCCTTATTCGATTTTCAACTCATAGAACTTTGCAGATCTTTGCAATAGAAGATTCTCATATAGCTCATTCATGACCATTTTTACTTCTTAGAATAATTGTACAGACTTCCAAAGCTCAACGGTACAAACTGCGAATAAGGAAAAAGGAAATGAACGAACAATTCCTTTTTCCTTATTCGATTTTGACATTCATAGACCTTTGTGGATCTGAGCAATAGAAGATTTGCATATAGCACATTCATGGTCATTTTTACTTCTAAGAATAATGGTATAGATTTCCAAAGCTCAACGGTTCAAACTGCGAACAAGGAAAAAGGAAATGAACGAACAATTCTTTTTTCCTTATTCGATTTTCAGACTCATAGAACTTTGCGGACCCGTGCAATAGAAGATTCGCATATAGCACATTCATGATCATTTTTTCTTCTAAGAATAATGGTATAGATTTCCAAAGCTCAACGCTACAAACTGCGAATAAGGAAAAAGGAAATGAACGAACAATTCCTTTTTCCTTATTCGATTTTGAGACGCATAGAACTTTGTGGATCGGTGCAATAGGAGATTCGCATATAGCACATTCATGATCATTTTTACTTCTTAGAATAATGGCATAGATTTCCAAAGCTCAACGCTACAAACTGCGAATAAGGAAAAAGGAAATGAACGAACAATTCCTTTTCCCTTATTCGATTTTGAGACTCATAGAACTTTGCGCATCTGTGCAATAGAAGCTTCGCATATAGCACATTTAATGATCATTTTTACTTCTAAGAATAATAGTATAGATTTCCAAAGCTCAACGCTACAAACTGCGAATAAGGAAAAAGGAAATGAACGACCAATTCCCTTTTCCTCATTCTATTTTCAGTCTCATTGAACTTTGCGGACCTGTGCAATAGAAGATTTGCATATAGCACATTGATGATCATTTTTACTTCTAAGAATAATTGTATAGACTTCCAAAGCTCAACGTTTCAAACTGCGAATAAGGAAAAAGGAAATGAACGACCAATTCCTTTTTCCTCATTCTATTTTCAGTCTCATAGAACTTTGCGGACCTGTGCAATAGAAGATTTGCATATAGCACATTGATGATCTTTTTTACTTCTAAGAATAATTGTATAGACTTCCAAAGCTCAACGGTACAAACTGCGAATAAGGAAAAAGGAAATGAACGAAAAATTCCTTTTTCCTTATTCGATTTTGAGACTCATAGAACTTTGCGGATCTGTGCAATAGAAGATTTGCATATAGCACATTCATGATCATTTTTACTTCTAAGAATAATGGTATAGCTTTCCAAAGCTCGACGGTTCAAACTGCGAATAAGGAAAAAGGAAATGAACGAAAAAGTCCTTTTTCCTTATTCGATTTTCAAACTCATAGAACTTTGCGGACCTGTGCAATAGAAGATTCGCATATAGCACATTCACGATCATTTTTACTTCTAAGAATAATGGTATAGATTTCCAAACCTCAACGGTACAACTTGCGAATAAGGAAAATGGAAATGAACGAAAAATTTCTTTTTTCCTTAGTCGATTTTGATTTTGGGTTCCATAGATTTTAGCGAAGCTATGCAGTAGAATAAAGCGCATTCATGATTATTTTTACTTCAAAGCATAGTGGTACATGTATAGTTCTCGCATCACGCGTTATCAAACTCCTGCAGCATGTGTTCATGAGCATAGGGTAAAACCAATCCGCCAGTTTTCGCTTCCTGCTGAGGCTGTCCATCATTTTCTGTTTTCCCTAAGACTGTCCGCGACTTCTTGCATCCTACCGAGACCACTTTCCAGGATAAATGGCTTCCAACCGAGACTGAACGCCTGATTCTGCTTCATGCTCGACCGGAAGCAGAATCAGTCGTACAGTCTCATTAAGAAGCCATTTTCTCGGAGGAAGCAGAATCAACAGAAGCACGAATGACGGACGTCTCGGCAGGCAGCGAAAATTGGCAGACTAGTTAATAGCCTGTGATGAGATTTTACGAACTCTCAGTCTGTGTTATCGGCCTGGCAAATCTTTCATTCTGCAGTATTGTATTTTCGTAGAAGAGATAATTGCTGAAGAACAGGCTGGTGTCAGAGCCGGAAGGAGCACCACAGAACAGATTTTTAACCTCAGAATACTGTGTGAAAAGTACCTTCAGCACCAGCAAAATCTGTACCATGTCTTCATAGCTTTAAAAATAAACTACCATGCGAAAGTATACTAATTCTGGCCATTGAGTACCTGTTCAACAAGGTTTCAAGGTCAGTTCAGATGGATGGCAGCACAGGAGAATGGTTCAGAACTACAGTTAAAGTTATTAGGCAGGGTTACCTTATTTCACTCACCCTCTCGAAAGGATCATGTCTGATGCTCTTGAAGAACATGATGGAAAGGTTAGCATAGGTGGCATACTATTACCAATCTGCAGTTTGCCGTTGACATTAATGTTCTTGCTGAGGAGGAGCAGGAACTAGAAGCTTTAGAGGAAGGTCTCGACAAAACCTGCACGAGGTACAAAATGGAGATAGGTGCTGAAAACCCCAAACTGATGACAAATAACACCGATAGCATCCAAAGAGAGATCAAGTTAAACGGACAGAAGTTGGGAACCGTGACAGGTGGCAGAAAGATCCAAGCAGCTATCGGCGAACATGAACTCATGACCTTGGTCAAGAAACGAAATCTAAGGTGGTTGACCACATCTCAAGGTCTTCTAGCTTAGCAAAGGCGATCCTACAGGGCACAGTGAAAGTAAAAAAGAAGAGGCAGGCAGAAGAAGCGAAGGGAGGACAATATTACAGAGCGGACAGGGATGGAGTTTACTAACACAACAAGGACAGCTGAAAACAGAACCAGGTGGAGAGAGATTGTTGCAGAGTCATCTGCGTTGCCCCAACGACCTCACAAGGTTATGGGATGGACTAGACTGGATAGGGAATAATCCGGTAAACATATAAAAGACGTTGAACTGTTTTTTATTATTAATTTTTTATTATTTTCTTGTATCCACATTCTCTATATTTTAAATAACGAAGGGAAGTTATGATATTTCAGTATACCAGGAAGGTAAACATGTGCTTCTAGCTAAGGTTAGAAAGGATTGATTGATTGATTTGATGCTTAACGTCCTCAGTAAACAGCTACGGTCATGTCGGGACGGTCAGTTAACCTAACCACACTATTCTTGGGCACCTCCTACGCGGTTAACCAGTACTAAGTGCACATACTTTCGCCAGTAACTGACAACTGCCCTT
This sequence comes from Ctena decussata, assembly GCA_963989385.1. Lineage (NCBI taxonomy): Eukaryota > Metazoa > Mollusca > Bivalvia > Lucinida > Lucinidae > Ctena > Ctena decussata. The sequence continues at coordinate 52,818,042 of OZ022510.1, read as the reverse complement.
CTTGTATCAGCGGAAGGAGAAACGAAAGTATGCGGCCAGACAAGGGTGTGAACCCAGGACCTCTGACTTATGAGTCAGGTGCCCTACCGATTGCGCTACACGGCCCGGCTGGTTAGAAAGGAAGCAGACCATGAACGACAATGTACGTCACGCTGGTAAATTCACTTAGTACTGGTTAAGGCTTAGGAGGTCTAAGCCTGCCCAGGAATAGTGTGGTTAGGTTAACTGACCGCCCCGACATGACCATAGTTGTTTACCGTGGACGTTAAGCAACAAAACAATCACGCTGGTAAATTACACACAGTTCGAAATATGGGTAAGAAAATATACATCAAATCTTATAGGGTCTATTTCTATATTCATAAAGTGCCGGTACTCCGTCCAGTTGTCCGTCGAAAGGGACGTCTTTGTATGAAATTAAGCCATGAAACAATGAAGGCAATCTTATCTACCGTAACAGATAACTAATTTCAAGTATATATTGGTAACTGGTTTAATTTCATAAAAAGTGACATCTGCAGCAGACAAAGGAATCTATGGGTACGTACACTTCACGACACTGAGAAGATTCATAATAAACTTTCTTTCTTTCCATTGAAGAGATCATAATAAACTTTCTTTCTTTCCAAGTCTAGGTTACCAACTGTTAGAACCACGTTATGGTGACGTATTTTGTCCATCTCTGAATTTGTAGACAGAGCTTGTTACTTTAAGAATTTGTGCAGTAGCTGACTTTTTGCAAAAGGTCTGATCCGTGTACAATTGTACGTTTAAAAGGTGTATAAGCCTATTCCAGAACATCATATAGGCAAATGGAGTTCACGATAAGTTGATAAGCTTGATTTTGGAAGATCTAAATCTGACGTGACAAACAAGAGGCAACATGACTGTTGCCAGGTGATCACTTGTCATTATTCAGGTCTGTCACGAATGGAATATTAGCAAACACCCCATCGTAGGACAACATATATTTTTACCTTTCCATGAGGAAAATAAGACATATCTTACGAAGGAGCGATGACTCAGACGACCAACGAATTGACTCAGAGTGATTATTTTCTTGTATACCTGTGTTTTCACAGATCTGCGTAAGTGTACACATCGATCTGAGTCCTTACTGTTTACGAATATCGTAAGACTTTTTTTTCCTTTTTTCCTCAGCACGGCTAAATGAGATAATTTGCCTAAAAATCACTCATTCACGGTTGACAATCTACGTCAGGTTCACGTCAGGTTAATACAATTTTGTCATTAAAAATAAAATAATCTGGATACCGGTAAGAAAAGAAGTTATATCTCAGATCTTACAAGGCCGATTTTAATTTGTAAAGTGCTCGTACTCTGGGGTTATGTCAAAGTGTAAGGAACTATTTAAAGTTGGTTACCAGGATACTTCAAAACACTCTTATTGTCAGGAAAGTTCTCTGTTTCGAAGTGTTATGGTAACCGATAAATTTCCTAAATGATGTCATTTGCTGCAGACAAAAACTACGAGGTACGTGCACTTTATAACTTGTAAGACCTCAGATATATCTAACTTTCTTACCGGCCTCGAGATTATTTTGTTTGTAAAATTGTATTAATTACTATTGAAATTATGTGATCGTGATGTAGGTTGTCCACCATGTTATTGTGAATCCTTAGCGTCAAAGTTGAGTGTGACCTATAACATGGTCATAATGTTTTAGTACTCACAAGCACTTTCTTAATAGTACACCATGCTTAGAAACATCAGTTATTTGATAGATTGTGTTTTCTAAATTCTGTGATTGAAGAAAAGAAATTAGAACAATTTATCATATGACGTCGCTGTTATTCAGTGGATAACGTCATGTTATAAAAATCGTACGGCCACACGTGTAATAACACTTTGGCGCGTATACGTAACGTCACTGACAACGTCCATGTCAACAACACCTTTTCTTATTGAAATAAAGTTCAACCAGAGGCGTTAAAATCTCATTTTAAAGGGTCATATGATAAACATAATCTTACACTCGTGGTCATTTCATATGAAATTTATGAAACTCGCAAAAGGCTCGTTGCATAAATTTCATATGAAATGACCACTCGTGTAAGATCCTATATCTTTCATATGACGACGCTGGTATGCATTGGATAACGACGTCGAAGCTCGAAGAGGCCACTCCCGGCGTGTTGACAGTGTCCGCCATATTTGCTCGAAAAATACATTGCATAAGGTCAGGGTCCTATAGCGTGGACGTGTCATAAAAATCTTATGACTACACGTGTAATAACACTTTGGCGGGAACAAGTAACGTCATGATGACGTCCATGTCAACCATGTTGAAGAATTGTCAACTTTAAAGGCGATAAAAATAATTTAAAATGGTTATATAATAAACAGAATCTTACACTCATAGTGTTTTCATATATCATGCATATTGACGCTTTAATGTTAACTATTTCGCTACCAGAGTTATTTTTCTTGACTGTGTAAACAAGATGACGTCGACGCCACTCGCGTCGAAGTATCAAACCGTTTCAAAACGTAACGTCATCGGTTTTTAGGTAGGGTCGTCTCAAGCGTTACACTGTACTTTGTTTTAGTTACGTCTGTTGAACATAGAGCACTGCCGACAAGCAATTCCTATGCACTCAACAAAGATGTAGACATCGGTCAAAACGTCCGCGATAGTGGGTGTGATTCAGTCTTTGCTGGGCGCTATATGGATAGATTCTTAAGCCGAAATTGAAGCCGTTTTGTTTTACACGGCCAGGATTTGTAAGATGACCCTAGCTTGCGTAAAATGAATATGTAGTGCCGCACAAATTGGTCCTGCCTAGGCACACATTATTCATTTATTAATTTAATTATTTATTTATGTTTCCTGGTAGTAGGCGCTGTGCATCCAGCAAACGCACACTGATCCACCTGGGCTTTCACACAATCTGATTAGTTTTTTTAAGACAGACATCGGAAAATCCGATCAAGTGAGCACATGCGCTGGCTATTATCTTGATTAGGTGAACATTTAGTTTTGTATCAGCCAACGGGTCTTAGCAGAATTAAGTTAGCCGGGTCTCAGCAGAATTAAGTTAGAATTCGGTTAGGTGAACATTTAGTTTTGTATCAGCCAACGGGTCTCAGCAGAATTAAGCTATCAAACGGTAAGTAAATGCGCCACTACTGTACAGTTTGTCTCGCTCTGTACAACGGTATTTAATAAAGACTGTCACGATTTTTGACAACCCGGTAGTAAAATGTTCCTCTTCTTCCATTTATCCCTTCATTTTAGGTTTTAGACTACAATTTTTGTTAATCATCGTCGCTCGAGACGACAATATATCAACAAGTTTTTCTAAAACACTTTTTGCAAACTCGTCTGGCTCTGGGGATTTAAGGATGCGATTGGAGAGTACTAAGTCAGACGCGAAATTGCATTTGGATAAAGAACGCCTTGATTTTACTTTAGGTCCGCAACAGAAACTGATAGAGAATTCACCGTAATTCCATTGCAAATTCGATTTCTCAACTTGAAAAAAAAAAGAAGCTAAATGACAGACCATTACAAAAGTACATAAAATAGACATGGTCTGCCTTGGATCGAAAACCATAATCCCACCCCCAAAAATTTAGATGGGGATAGTCGTTACCGTTTTGCTTAGAAGTAAAAATGATCAAGCATGTTCTATATACGAATCTTCTTTTGCACAGCTTCGCACAGTTCTATGAACCTGAAAATCGAATATTTACATTCATTCTCTTTTTCCTTATTCGCAGTCTGTACCTTTGAAATTCGGAAATCTATATCACTATGCTTAGAAGTAACAAGAATTCCGCGGAATGCTATGTCGCACCTACCCTATACTTTCTCAGTAGTAGAAACCATGGTTAGAGGAAAGTGCACACTAGGTCTGATGAATTTATGTAGAAATGTGAGCAAATAGAGCTTACAAAGTAGAAAAGATGCAGTTGTATCAAAATATAGGTTAAAGGTATAAAGTAGTAAAACAATCGAGGACAACGGCTTCAGAAAACATTTTATGCCATGTCTGATGATTGTAGGTGGTATAGGTAGTGAGAAATGGACTGGAATGCACTTGTCCATATAATCATGGATGCCAGGTTGACATAAACTTTTCAAAGTCAACAGAGCATGATATATAGGTCAAGGGTACAAATAATAGCAGCATCCCATAAGAATTTTCAAGCCAGGTTTGATGATTACACCCATTGTATTTAAAGAAAAATGGACTGAAAACCAAAGGTCAACACAATTTTGTATGTGAAATTTTACAAAATCTGTAGCATGTGAAATAAAGGTCAAGGGTTGAAACAAGTCCATTAATCCTAGAGTCCTTTCTAAGATGAAATTTTTACCAGGTTTGATGATTCTAGATATAATAGATTGAGAGAAATGGATTTAAACCATATAGTTGATGTCATTTTTAAGTTAAATTTTCTAAAGTCAGCAGAGCATGAAATATGGGTCAAAGGTCAAAATAAGTACAACAAGCCTCTTGATCAACCTAAGCATAAACTTTATATCAGGTTTGATGACTGTAGGTATCATAGACTGAAAGAAATGGACGAGTATACTAGGGTTAACGCAGTTTTTGACGTAATATTTTACTAAGTCAGCAGAGCAGAAGATATAGGTCAAAGGTCAAAATCAAGGCAACAATCCTCTAGACCGTTCTAAGAAAAAAAATTAATACCAGGTTTGATGATTGCATGTATCATAGATGGAGAGAAATGAACTTAAACACTAGGGTAGATATAATTTTTGACGTAAAAATTTACAAAGCCATTAGAGCATAAAAAATAGGTCAACGGTCAAAATAAGTGCAGGATTCCTCGAGAACATGCTAAGAAGAAACTTCATACCAGGTTTGATGATTATAGGTATCATAGATTGAGAATAATGGATACGAACGTTAGGGTCGACGTAATTGTGGACGGACGGATGGACTGACGGACGGACGAACGGATAGACTGACTTACGGACGGACGGACGGACGGAAAAGTGAACTCCTATAGCTCACATTGCTTAAGCAGAGGTGCGACAAAATGATCGTGAATGCGCTATATGTGAATGCTGTATTGCATAGCATCACTAAGTCTATCGACCTCTAAATCGAATAAGGAAAAAGGAAATTTTGATTCATTTCCTTTTTCCTTATTCGCAGTTCGAACCGTTGAGCTTTGGAAATCTATACCATTATTCTTAGAAGTGAAAATGATCATGAATGTGCTATATGCAAATCTTCTATTGCACAGATCCGCAAAGTTCTATGAGTCTCAAAATCGAATAAGGAAAAAGGAATTGTTCGTTCATTTCCTTTTTCCTTATTCGCAGTTTGTAGCGTTGAGCTTTGGAAGTCTGTACAATTATTCTAAGAAGTAAAAATGGTCATGAATGTGCTATATGCAAATCTTCTATTGCAAAGATCTGCAAAGTTCTATGAGTTTGAAAATCGAATAAGGAAAAAGGAATTGTTCTTTCATTTCCTTTTTCCTTATTCGCAGTTTGTAGCATTGGGCTTTGGAAATCTATGCCATTATTCTTAGAAGTAAAAATGATCATGAATGTGCTATATGCGAACCTTCTATTGCACAGATCCGCAAAGTTCTATAAGACAGAAAATCGAATAAGGAGATAGGATTTTTTCGATCATTTCCTTTTTCCTTATTCGCAGTTTGTAGCGTTGAGCTTTGGAAATCCATACCATTATTCTTAGAAGTAAAAATGATCATGAATGTGCTATATGCGAATCTTCTATTGCACAGATCCGCAAAGTTCTATGAGTCTCAAAATCGAATAAGGAAAAAGGAATTTTTCGTTCATTTCCTTTTTCCTTTTTCGCAGTTTGAACCGTTGAGCTTTGGAAATCTATACCATTATTCTTAGAAGTAAAAATGACCATGAATGTGCTATATGCAAATCTTCTATTGCACAGATCCGCAAAGTTCTATGAGTCTCAAAATCGAATAAGGAAAAAAGAATTGTTCGTTCATTTCCTTTTTTCCTTATTCGCTGTTTGTACCGTTGAGCTTTGGAAGTCTGTACAATTATTCACAGAAGTAAAAATGGTCATGAATGTGCTATATGCGAATCTTCTATTGCAAAGATATGCTGAGTTGTATGAGTTTGAAAATCGAATAAGGAAAAAGGAATTGTTCGTTCATTTCCTTTTTCCTTATTCGCAGTTTGTAGCGTTGAGCTTTGGAAATCTATGCCATTATTCTTAGAAGTAAAAATGATCATGAATGTGCTATATGCGAATCTTCTATTGCACAGATCCGCAAAGTTCTATAAGACAGTAAATCGAATAAGGAAAAAGGATTTCGATCATTTCCTTTTTCCTTATTCGCAGTTTGTAGCGTTGAGCTTTGGAAATCTATTCCATTATTCATAGAAGTAAAAATGATCATGAATGTGCTATATGCGAATCTCATAGTTCACAGGTCCGCAAAGTTCTATGAGTCTGAAAAAAGAATAAGGAAAAAGGAATTTTTCGTTCATTTCCTTTTTCCTTATTCGCAGTATGTACCGTTGAGCTTTGGAAGTCTATACAATTATTCTTAGAAGTAAAAATAATCATGAATGTGCTTTATGCGAATCTTCTAGTGCACAGGTCCGCAAAGTTCTATGAGTCTGAAAATCGAATAAGGAAAAAGGAATTTTTCGTTCATTTCCTTTTTCCTTATTCGCAGGTTGTACCGTTGAGCTTTGGAAATCTATACCATTATCCTTAGAAGTAAGAATAATCATGAATGTGCTATATGCAAATCTTCTATTGCACAGATCCGCAAAGTTCTATGAGACTGAAAATCGAATAAGGAAAAAGGAATTGTTCGTTCATTTCCTTTTTCCTTTTTCGCAGTTTGTAGCGTTGAGCTTTGGAAATCTATACCATTATTCTTAGAAGTAAAAATGATCATGAATGTGCAATCTGCGAAGCTTCTATTGCACAGATCTGCCAAGTTCCATGAGCCTGAAAATCGATAAGGAAAAAGGGAATTTTTCGTTCATTTCCTTTTTCCTTATTCGCAGTTTGTACCGTTGCGCTTTGGAATTCTATACCATTATTCTTAGAAGTTAAAATGACCATGAATGTGCTATATGCGAATCTCCTATTGCACAGGTCCGCAAAGTTCTATGAGACTGAAAATCGAATAAGGAAAAAGGAATTTTTCGTTCATTTCCTTTTTCCTTTTTCGCAGTTTGAACCGTTGAGATTTGGAAATCTATACAATTATTCTTAAAGGTAAAAATGACCATGAATGTGCTATATGCAAATCTTCTATTGCACAGATCCGCAAAGTTCTATGAGTCTAAAAATCGAATAAGGAAAAAGGAATTGTTCGTTCATTTCCTTTTTCCTTATTCGCAGTTTGTACCGTTGAGCTTTGGAAGTCTATACCATTATTCTTAGAAGTAAAAATAATCATGAATGTGCTATATGCAAATCTTCTATTGCACAGGGCTGCAAAGTTCTATGAGTTTGAAAATCGAATAAGGAAAAAGGAATTGTTCGTTCATTTCCTTTTTCCTTATTCGCAGTTTGACCCACTGAGCTTTGGAAATCTATACCATCATTCTTAGAAGTAAAAATGATCATGAATGTGCTATATGCGAATCTTCTATTGCACAGGGCTGCAAAAGTCTATGAGTTTGAAAATCTAATAAGGAAAAAGGAATTTTTCGTTCATTTTCTTTTTCCTTATTCGCAGTTTGAACCGCTGAGCTTTGGAAATCTATACCATCATTCTTAGAAGTAAAAATGATCATGAATGTGCTATATGCGAATCTCCTATTGCACAGGTCCGCAAAGTTCTATGAGCCTGAAAATCGAATAAGGAAAAAGGAAAAATGAATTAGGAAAAAGGAATAAGGAAAAAGGAAAAAGGAAAAAGGAACTAACTTAACAATCGTGATGACGTGATGCGTTCATATGTCGGTTTTTACTTTGGAGGGTTAGCGGAGGCGGGGGCAGGGGAGTAGAGGTGTGTATGTGTATGTGTGTGTGTGGGGGGCGGGGGGGTGAGGTTCGAGGCGGCAAAATGTATTTTAAACAAAACTCCTCCCCAGTGTCAAAATTGCTCTGACGCCCCTGTGCCGTAACTTGTTAGCTCGCCTGAACGAAGTTCAGGAAGAGCTATTGCACTATCCCCGGCGTCAGCGGCGGCGGCATCGGCGTCGGTGCTAGCAAAATGTTAAAGTTTTACGTTAAAGTTTTTTATGTGATGGGCAAGGCGCTGTCAGGCGAGCTATCCTGTCCCTGTGACAGGTCTTGTTTACACTATGTGACGTGAAAATTTTGGCACGACGTTATTTTCTAAACCGTCACATTACGCCATATTGCCTTTAGCAAAGAAACAAAATTTTACACGATAGTTACATTTTGCCCTAATGCCATAACTTGTTTACACTATGTGAGGTCATAAAAATTTTGGCGCAATGTTATTTTCTACACCGTCGCATCATTGCACATATTGCTTTTAACAAAGAAACTCAATTACATTTACAAAATTTTGCACGATAATTGCATTTACAAAATTTTGCACGATAATTCATTACAAAGTTGTATTAACGTAGACCTTAGTCTGAAGTAAAAATTCAACATCCAATACCTAAGTGTATCCCCGATGAAGCTGCAACTCATCAGCTTGTTCCAGGAGCTGATGGGACATCTTTAGTAGCTGAAGCTCCAGAAGACCCACAAGAGAATGCAAACTCCTTCTGATCACTAATCATACTGGTTACCTGCTTGGAAGGTCTAAGCTGGCTCAGGAAAAGTGTGGTTAGGTAACTGACCAACCGGCTGCTGACTGGGATGAAAGCTATACGAGGGGCGTTCGAAAAATTTTGCAAATGGCCTCATGACTTTGTTTAAGGGCACGCTGGATACAACCGCTATGCATGTACAGAAAGCACTGCATTTTGTCTTTACGATGATACCAAACACTATGCAAACACAATTTTTCTTATTGAGTTACATTGCATTTTAATAGGTCCCAGTCATACCACTGGGCTAATTTTATATGTAAAAGCTTTTCAGTGTTAGGCATTCAAGTCAAATATCCATGTAAATGCAAAACTAATCTTTGTCATTTGCTTGTCCATCGTTGCCTACAAAATCCATACAAAAGTTAGAAGGGTGGCAACTGTTATCGATTTATACCTTGCAAAGCAATGCGCAGTTCTTATGACGTTATTGAAATTGACGTTAACGTCATATTTGAAAGCTTGTAGAGGCTTCAATTTAGGCAATAATTTGAATTTATTGACAGGTTTTCGTTGACCCATGTAAATGGTCTTGCTGACAAGATTTTGAATGCTAATACACTTGTTTTCATAACAAACTCATTCAATTTTAGTAGAAATGGAGAAATAGCTACTACATAAAGTACGGATAATCCATATTCCCGGGCCATTATGGAACCTATATTAAAAACAATTTCCGCGATATTTACAGGACAACATTGTATGGACATTGTCTTTAACTAACGAAGATAAAAAAAAATCAAAGACTTGCTGATATATAAATTACGGCCTACTAAAGTAAAATTCTGCAGTGTCTTTAGGGTATACCTCTTTCAAAGAAGTTAAAAATGCGTCCTTTTTAAAACAAATGCACCGTGTTTGCAGACTTCTCTACGCATATCATAGCTTTATGTGATTTTGCAATCAAAAGTTCGGTCTGTATGGTGGTTACCGAGAAATGGCGTCATTTGCAAATCTTTTCGAACGCCCCTCGTATTTTTAGTGTGTGTGTTTTTTTTGTTTTTGTTTTTTTTTTTGTTGTTGTTATTTATTTGATTATTTATTTGACTATTTCTACTAAGTAACTAAAATACAATCTACAAACGGAGTTACTTTGGAAGTTTTATATAACTAGAGCTGGTGTGTTTTTTTTTAAAAACTATGCCCCCCAACACATGCTTGCCCCTAAAGTTGGTCAAATTGGCAAAGTGCGAAAATTTCTAAATATTGTTCTTTCTCATTCAAAAGTTATTGGGATACAGACATCATTTCCAATAAGCTGACAATGTTTTAAACCCCTAACACAAATACTTTTTGAGATACTAAGCAGCAAACAACAAAGGCACTGGTCAGACTGAGCGGATCTGCGCCTTTGTTGGTCTCATATGGCATAAAGCAGGTTTTTGTACCGTGCTGCGCCTTTATTTTGATGCGGTGAACAAATTTAAAGGCTGAGGTTCAATATTAATTTAGATGAATGAATCATCCCAGCCTTAGTATAGATCTACATTTTTCAAAGACTAAAACGAATACGTTTTACCTGATTGTCACCCGACGTAGGCGGAGGGGGACTATAGAAATGACCCTCGTCCGTCCGTGTGTGCGTCCGTCCGTCCTTCCTTTCTTCCGTCCGTCCGAAATATTGTCCCCGCAACTCCTCCTACGTCTTTCATCGGATTGATTTGAAATTTTACAGATTCTATTCTTATGATATGAAGATGTGCGTGTGATTTTTTATTTTTTGATGGAGTTACAGCCCTTGCTGACTCAGACCTTCCGAAATCTTGTCCACACAACTCCTCCTACGTCTTCCATCGGATTGATTTGAAATTTTACAGATTCTATTCTTATGATATGAAGATGTGCATGTGATTTTTTATTTTTGTTTCGGCCATTTTAGTTGGAGTTACAGCCCCTGCTGGCTCAGACCTTCAGAAATCTTGTCCCCGCAAATCCTCCTACGTCTTTGTATTTTTATGATATGAAGATGTGCATGTGGTTTTTGATTTTTGTTTCAGCTATTTTTGATGGAGTTACAGCCCTTGCTAGCTCATCCCTTTCCCCCGCAACTCCTACCACACCTTGTATCAGATTGGCTTGAAATTGTGCAGAATGTTTCATCATGATCTGAAGATGTGCACCTGATTTTGGAATTTCAATTGTCCTATTTTTTACAAAGTTATAGCCCTTTGCATTTTTTGGCATATTTCCATCTTTTGAACCGTTTGACCGAGAGAGATGAAATTTGGTATGCTATTAGTATTTGGCGAATTGATTATTCTGATTATTGTTAGGATGTGCTTAATTGATTAGTGCCAGAGTTATTTCCCTTTCATAGATAATAGACGTTCACTTAAAGGTAAAAGGATAAATCCAGAACTATTCATATTAATGGGCTGAATTTTCATAAATACGTTGCACGTTTTTCATCATATTCATATTAGCAGGATTATGGCCCTTGATATTTTGTTATTGGGTATACAGTCTTGATGTTTTGGGCATTCTGTAAGGGCCTAAAGTTTCAGTCACCTGATTTTACACACATATGCCCCTTTCTAAACTTAAGTATTTTTTAACTTCATAGAGGCCCAGTAATTGGGTATATGTCTTTGCTTATGCTTCAGTTATTATTTGCTTACCAGGTTCTGTATTACACATATTTTCTGTTTTTGGCCATATAGATACTCTGAAACTGAATAAAGGGCTGCAGTTCATGTCACATTTCGAACGTCGGGTGACACTTGGCCGATGGCCTTTTATTATGTATTATATTTACAAGGGAGTAAATTTATCAATGTGAAGCAGTCTTTAGACTGGTAAACATTTACATATGTCTATTGTTAGGTAATTTGCGTGCACATAAAAGCATAGTTGCAATCAGTGTCACCTGTATAACTGTTAATTTTCTTAGACACATAGACATAAACATTTCCAAGGCTTACGAGAGGGTCATGCATAATCAATTGTCGCGGAATTTTGACATTATTTTCAATTCATATCTTTTCAATTTTGATGCATAACTGTGCATAGTTATGACTGTTTCATTAAATTATAATTGTACTCTTGAAAACTTTGTAAAAGATTTAATTAAAGCAAGAAAAAAATTTACAAAAAGATAATCGACACAGATTAAATGGAAGTGTGTTATGTAATATGTCTCTAGGTGAAGAGTTGACAATAGCTTTCATGAATATGACTCAAGTGAGCTATGTCGGTAGGCACCCACAACCGTAATTTTGACAGTGGGTGTCTGAAGATTGAGCTGTCCAATTTGGAATTTCAAAAGGGCCGCGGTCAATCTTGAGATTGACCTGATTTCAAAACAGTTACCAACATGAGGCACTGTTTGTTTGTGTGTATTAAAACCAAAAGTAGAAATCAACGAAAAAAAGAAAATTTTGAATATCTGCGTCTGTTTTCGATAAAATTTCTAATGTAAATTTACAAACAAGAGAAACATTTTAAATGAATATCAGAGAGAGTGCTAGTATTCACGCAGTGCAGTACGACGGGAAATATCAAAGATTAAATATCCACTGACCTTTGATATTATTGGCTAAATTTTGACATACGCGTTATTTGACCAATGAAATCTTGTGAAATGTGGAACAATACTGGAATTATACACGGCTGTGCCGCGAAAAAGCAAGAAATGTCAAGATAAAAGTTCTGAAAGTCTGTACCCAGACCAACACATACTGGTGGGGCTGTGGATAACTGATTGGGCTGGGAGGTGCCAAGATGAATGTTTTTTTATGTTGTTGTTGTTGTTTTTTTTTGTGTGTGTGTGGGGGGGGGGGGGGGGGGGGCTTGAAAATATATGACATATTTGAGGATCTGTTTGATGAGAATTTTGATAGTATCTTTTTTGCCTTGAAATATATGTTGTGATATCTCATAAGAATCGCCTCACCGAGGCGATTCTAATGAGATGTCACAACATGTATTTTAATCTTACCACAGGGCTAAATCATCACAAACTGTCATCAGATATTATCTGGAGGCCTATATATTATACATACTCAGAGGCCAACGTGGCGGGGCTGAAGCCCCAAAGCCCACCCGTGGATCCGGGGCTGGTACCACTGGAGTAAAGAAAATCAATTTTATTCCCAGTAATAAAAGAGAAAATCTTAAAAAAAAGTCTTGTTTTAAAGGCAGAAATAGCCTATAACCAGCGCGAACTTGACTACAGATCTATGGAATTCATAAGATATAGTCATCGAGGCTTATTGCAGTTTTTAAAATAATTCATCATAGAAATTGAGACGTTACCTTCATACTGATGACCAATTTGTTGGTTATGCCTTATTTTCTATAATCGGCAACGTGGCTTCGACTGTCACCAACCCCGGGGATGGTCGGGTTGGGCGATGGTACAGGGTATAACTTTCAGTGCCGGGGCGCTCTACTAATTTGGATGATAGTAGGACAAGGACCTACTGTGCTTGCAGTAGGTGCGGATGGGGGTTGTTCGGATAGTTTTCTCTCGCCTGTCATAACTCTTTTCTCTTCTCTTTTTTCCCTCTCTCTGGGGTATGGCTAGATATAGACGGAAATACTGTCTCAAAGAGCCGTTAAACACAAAACAACCAACCAACCACACCAGGAATGCTTATACATGTATTTGTACACAAATTGACAACAACATACAATATAATGAGCAACATTTGTATGATAATAGCCTTTTGCTGTACGAAGAGCAGTTTTGGCTCTTTACACAATTAAGGGAAAACTGTACTTAAAACTGTCATCAAAACTTTAATGTTTTAAAGAAAGTTCTAGAAGAACATAGGCGTAGCTAGGGGCAATTAAACAGTACGCAAAATCATGTTTTATACTCATTAAGGGCAATAATAGAGGTCGTGTCGCTAAGATGTTTCAATTTTTTGTGTCTGGTGGCAGTTAGTATTAAAATTATGCCCAGTAAACAACATTTCAGCATGAAAATACGCAGGTGTGTGTTGAAATTTTGTCAGTTTGACAAAATTTCAATACGCACCTGCGTATTTGCGTATAGGTAGCTACGCCCTTGAAGAAGAAAATCTGTCTCTTATTACCTAAAATTCTATGAAGGCCAGTCCTGATAAATTTCAAGCATTACGTGTAGGTAAAAGAACTCAAGAAGCCATAAAATCTTTCCAGCTGGGTGCCACTGTTATTGAATGTGAAAAGTTACTCTGTTGGGTGTATGCAAAGATTCCCAGTTAAATTTTAATGATCACATCTCTGAAATCTGTAAAAAAAAAAAGCATCTCAACAACTAGCTGTGCTGAAACGTTACCAAACAAGGCTTACTCCCTAGCCCGTTGACTACATACATGGGAAATGGCTGTTCACATGGCTGCCGCTGGTGTTGTCTTTGGTGGTGACTAATTTTGTGTTGTCTCTTTCCCACATGTTTTGGGTTGGATCGAAGATTGAATTGTGTCAGTTCCTGAGGATTTTCCTCCTTACTTTCACTATATGTATTTATAAAGCTTTCATCATGTCTGACTTTGATTACTGTCCTATTGCATGGCATTTTCGTACCCAATCTTATACAAGTAAGATGGTGATCATCAGTTTTTCTGGCGTTAGAGCTGTTTTGGACTTAGAACTTTAATATAACTGACTTAGACCTTGTGCCCGCAACTTCTACCACCTCTTTCATCAAACTGATTTGAATTTTTTCTGTTTATTTTGTCATGATGTGAAGATGTGCATGTGATCTTGGAATTCTGATTGTTGAAGCTATGTCCCTTTTTAGACTTTGGCATTTTTCCAACTTATGAATCCTTTTATCTGGGGAGCTGATTTTGGTATAGTATTACGCTATGTAACATTTGATGTATTGGTTATTCTGATGATGGTTGGCAAATGATGTGTCCATTATTTACAGAGTTGTTCCGCTTGCTAGGTGGTAAAATCATGTCTTGTGTCTGCAACTCTGCCTACATTGTTCTCTTAACTTATTTGATTTTATGCAGATTGCCTTTATATGATATAGAGATGTACATGTGACTTTGGTTTTTTGATTGGTTTATTTTTGACAGATGTATGGCCCTTGCTGGCTTAGACATTGTGTTTGCAACCTCCTCCACATTTTTATCAGACTTATTTTAAATGAGCCGCGACGCGACAAAACCAACAATGTGGTTGTGCGCCCAGCGCAGACTCAAATCAGCCTGCATGTTGAACATTCTACGGGGTTTTGGACGAGTAATCGTTCCTGTTTACCTGTACAGCATTGTCAACTGGATTATTTCCCTTAACACCGATCTGGAGGATTATCGATGTCCCTACTAAGCGCTAGAGGAATAAACATACCTAAGTGGTATATCAGATAACTTTATGGCAGCTTAAGTTATCGGCTAAAGTGCGATCAGTGTTATGTTTAGCATTTTTCTCACAATTTATGGCGGACGAGTTTTAAAATTAGCTAAATTCATTAATGCCAAATGTCTGATATAAAGGGACATTGGCAAACAGTGTTGGCCCAGATCCGACGCCGCAGATCCGGGTCTACACTGTTTAAGATGAGTAAAATATATTAAACTGAAAAATACCAGATGGAAATGGATGTATTAGTAGACTCAGATTGGCATAAACAGGTTCAAATTAATTTTTCCAGTAATAATTTATACTGGCTTTATGAGGCGTGCCCCGGTAGCTTGTGGCGAAAATCTTTGCAACCGCAAACGGGGTTCCATTGCACACAGCATTTCATTATCAACGTCCCATCGTCCAGATATGATTGAAACACTGTTGAAAAAGGACGTAAAATCGCCAAGTCATTTGAAATAAGGCCGAGCATAGTAAAAGCTACAAGACGATATTCGATCACAGGGAAGACTCATCAGTGAGCATCCATCCTCGCTTGGCGCTCTATGGGTTAAACCCGTTCATGGCGATTGTCCAGGCTAATCTGAGTCTTCCCAGGGCGCACAAGCCACTTTCTTGATTCTGTCGTGTCGCGGCTGAAATGTTTTGATAGTTGACACCATATACACCATGTTCAGTTTCGGAAAGCTTGCTTAACCCATTTATGCCTGGCATCTCCTCAAGGGGCCTCTGGCGAGCAGTGAAGACCCATACCAGACGCAAATGCGGCGTCTGATAATGGTCTGCATAGTTTGCCTCAAAGACACATTTCTGATTGCATAATACCCTAATGCCCCTTTATGAAACATGCTGCTCAGAGATAAGACAGCCTAGAAGACTTGTGACTGAAATCCAGGTAGGGGCCAGATAGAGGGAAATCAACTGTCGATGTCAATAACAAAGGGAATATGGTTATAAACAGGATGTAATTGGACCAGACTTTGTTTAACTGAAAATGTTACCTTTTTTTTTTTTTGCTCAAAATCTGTTTTTTTATACAATGCGATGAGGATAACAGGGCCATGTAAATGGGTTCTGGTATGTTACATTTTCGCACACAGAAGACTCAGATAAGCTTGCACAGTCTAATCAGAGTCATCCTTGTTTGCATGAACAGTCTACGATATTTGGAAATTTAAATTGCAGATTTCAATATGGCCTGTCCACAAAAGTGTTAACTCGCCACAAATGGATTTAATCTGAGGCATTCACTCAGCAATTGTTTCTGCAGTAATTCAACTAATTTTTTCTTCAAGGATAATTCAGGGATACTTTATTTTTTTCTATGAAAATATATATTGTGACCCCTCATTAGAACCATCTCGGTGAGACGGTTCTAATGAGGGGTCACAACATATGCTTTGTTAATTATTTCCAAATTATCCCTGCTACCCCCTCTTATCTGAGGCACTTACACTGATCAGACTGTTTAGTGTGTTGTTGAATGAAACTTTTATCTGATCAAAGAATCTTCGGCGATAATCTGAAGCACCAGAACAGACGACACGTGGGGAATTAATGCGACACAGCGTCATAAATTGACCTGCCTTAGGGGTTGAAGCGAAGAATCAGTCACATTTCATTGCGATTATAAGCTGGCTCCATGCAGACAGCGAAGAATCTGATCAGACTGGGTGGAGTCTTCGCTGTCCGCACATGCCACTTTGTTTGTTTTGACGTGTCGCGGCTCATATAGATATACTACAGATATAGTATTATATGATTTAAGTACATATTCATTTGCATCAATTTATCAATAGAACATATGAATCCAAGATATATACATGTATTATTTCAGTATTCTTCGAAAAAGCTGTCTCTTTCACAATAAAATTATTTTGAGAACTTTAAGTACAATTTCATTTCATTTTTGCATAATATGTTATAATTATTAACGATATTTTATAAGAGAACTAGTCAGCGCGAGAATGCACACGCACATTTTAGTTGACCTTTTTTATGCGTGTCGAGGATTATTCTGAAATACGTATATTGCTCTTTAACCCGATGTACGCCCAGTGGACTCTCCTATTTGCATATATTGGAAGAGAGTATTTGTCATTTAAGGGGGTGTAATTTTATCATTTTTATTTTGTTTAGTCTTATCCAAATAGTGAAGATCCTGATCAGACGCCGTTTTGCGCCGTCTGGTCTGGGTCTGTACGGTTTGCCCCTGTTCCACTTTTTTGGGAGGCTAGATATTGATATGCAATGTAGTCATGAAAAAAACTATGTAATCAAAAGCGCAGACTTGTCTCTACTATATTGTTAACCCGCAAGTTATATTAATCACGAATCCAACTCAAGAATAATAAAAAGCGAAGCGAATTATAACAACTTGATCAAATGTTATGCTAAGGAAAGAAAGAAAGAAAGAAAGAGAAAATAGCAAGATTAGGCAAATTCCATTCCAGAATAAGAAGATTCTGGCAATAATCCTCTCTACTGTGTAGGTCTTTGGAAAAATGGAACGCTTAATACTTTTTGCAAACCGTTTCTAAAAAGGACTTCTTATCTAACCCACACTATTGCGAACACGTTTACATGAGGCCATGTTGACGAACATATGGTATGAGTGGAGAAATTTAATTTGTGACATGATGATTGTTCTGTTCAATTCTCGTATCGACGTTACCCAAGTGGCTCAACGGTACGTAATCATAGTTGCACACACTTGGCGCCGTGTGTCCGTCCAAATGTGACATGATGAGCAAAACAAGCCAATTATATTCTAAAACTGACCGCTTCACTTGTTTGAGCTTTAATGATGTGTCTATAATCCTGTACAAACAAATTAAAATGACAATGGTATTATCTCCCGAAATCAGTTTGTCCAAAAACATATTTTCGATTTGAATATCCTAATTGCTTACGTTCTTTGTAGCCGCCGAAACTCTGACACCATTAGCAATTTGTCAATTATTGTAAGTTTTCATCGCTGAGCAAAAGGACCGCTAGCTGCCATGTAATGTGTTTACATTAATTTAAATAACTTAACAAACAAATCAATAAATTATTATACGTTTACAATGGTTTTTTTTCCCTTTTAGTTTTTTTTCTTTTATTTTACTTTTATTTATTTACCTTTTTTTAGACATTGACCGTGATACTTTCGATTTTAATTTAAAACAAAATTCTTCGTGCTCAAGAAAAATTGAATCAAAATGATTAAATTCTTATTAAATTCTTTATTATTTATTTCATTACATTTCATCCTAGTATGGTTAATTTGATTCGTTAGTCCGATTCATATCAAACAGCCAAAAGAGTAATGCAGGAGTGCGCATGATTAAACTTAGGCGATTGAGTTACCAGCGCCAAACTCTTAAAGTTTCGGTTTTTAAACGCATGGGGAAGCATCAAGACATAATGTTAATTTGAAATAAAAGTATCATATTAATCCTAAGACTGTAGACTTTCAGAATTTAGGTTATAAAAAATATCAGAAAAGCTCCAAATTATCAGAAATATGCTCCGAAAATGGAAAATTTCGTAATTCTACTGTATGCGCCATTAAGTATAATGGTCAGTAAGGTTCTGTAATTTCAACGCCAAAGGAAGCAAGTAAACATTAACTTTTTCGAAAAATAAAAACACCATCGTGTAGGTATTGCATTATACTTTCAGAATATAGGTTATAAAAGATTCAAATATTTTGAAAAAGATAAAAAAATCATATAAATATGAATATTCCCTATACATTTCTATATAAACTTAATACCCGATATTGGACGGGAGAGGGAAAACGACAACAGGCCGCGCATGATCTGGCAATGCGCATGCTCAACTATATACTATTAATAGCTCGTTTAAATATAGCACATATCGACCGATCTATTTTTAAGTCGCTGCATCCATGTTTAAAAATAGACAATTAAAACAGACAGCTTTTATGACTGTGTGTGGATCACGCAAAACTTATCGTTGAAGAATTTGAATACGAAACATGTTCATCTTTTTTCGAAGTTCGATCAACAAAAATGTTGGCCAGTTTGATGTCTAATAAACAAACAATTGACATTGTTTAATATGTTTCATTGGCCCTTTTACTGAATGCATGTATTAGGGACGAGTCATTTATTATCAGGTTGGGGGCCGGGTACATTGGTTGGTTGGTTGATTTGATGCTTAACGTCCACGGTAAACAACTAAGGTCATGTCGGGACGGCCAGTCAACCTAACCACACTATTCCTGGGCAGGCTTAGACCTCCTAAGCGGTTAACCAGTACTAAGTGCACATACTTTCGCCAGTAACTGACAACTGCCCTTCTTGAATCAGCGGAAGGAGAAACGAAAGTATGTGGCCAGACCGGGATTCGAACCCAGGACCTCTGACTTACGAGTCAGGTGCCCTACCGATTGCGCTACCCGGCCCGGCATAAAGCCGGGTACATTCAGGAGGGTATGTGTGTGTGTATGAGGGGGGTTATTGGTGATCTACTGGGAGGGGAGGGGGTGGGATGTGTGGAGGCATAAGGGGGAGCCCTGCATAATTTCTTTTTTTAAATAAAGACAAATGAAAAAAAATCCATTTGTCTTAATTTAAAAAAAATGTTCAAGACTCCCCATTACACCTACACTTTCAAACAAATTCTATTCTTTCAAATTTAAGATTTAAAAACGCTTACAAAGAAGAGAATACTAGAGTCGCTCTATTCCCCCTCCCCCCACCCCCCACCCCCAACAAAAAAAACATTGATGTATTAGTAGGAAAATATACCATGAATGGTCTTAAAACACGTCGATCAGAGGATATGTTCTCAAGTAAATTTAACGCCTGCGTTTGTGACGGTTCCTTGTCATCAGTAAAAAAACTGCTCTGGAATCTGGGCACTGGGCCCAACACCCTTAATGTTATTATCAGCTTTATAGAGCATTCAGCATCAGTTTCTTGGTGGACATCTGCAGAAAAAAATAACGAACCATTAATCGGTATATATAATTAACCTGCAACAATGAGAGAAATTTCTTTGTATTTTCTGCCCAAAAGTTTGATTGAGGTCTGTCTATTATAAAGGTTCTTGAGGTCTGGCTTACATAAGGTGTGTGGATGGGTCATAAAGTTTTTTGTCACCTATCTGGAGGAGGGGGGGGGGGTGAAAACCAAATATAATGAAACTGGTAGGTAGCATGATTTGCTCTATGACAAATAGGGACCGTGATGCAGCTAATTTTATAATTTCATGATTACAGCTGGAGCATGATCTCCTTTAGACTGACAACAGCTACAGCTGGGTCTCTGTTAGTGTTAACTACAGCACAGCTGCAGCACGCTCTCTATTTGTCATATAGGAAACTATAACAACAGCTGGAGCATGGTCTCTGTTAATTATATAGGGAATCATGCTCCACCTGTTGTCATGAGAGTATAACAATAGCTGGAGCATGGTCTTTGTTAAGAATATAGGAAATCATGCTCCACCTGTTGTCATGCGATTATAACAACAGCTGGAGCATGGTCTTTGTTAAGAATATAGGAAATAATGCTCCACCTGTTGTCATTAGAGTATAACAACAGCTGGAGCATGGTCTCTGTTAAGTGAATAGAGAATCATGCGCCACCTGTTGTCATAAGAGTATAACAACAGCTAGAGCATGGTCTTTGTTAAGTATATAGAACATCCTGCTCCACCTGTTGTCATGAGAGTATAGAAACAGCTGGAGCATGGTCTCTCTTATGTATATAGGAGATCATGCTCCACCTGTTGTCATGGGAGTATAACAACAGCTGGAGCATGGTCTTTGTTACGAATATAGGAAATCATGCGCCACCTGTTCTCATGAGAGTATAACAACATCTGGAGCATGGTCTATATTAAGTGAATAGGAAATCATGCGCCACCTATTGTCATGAGAGTATAACAACAGCTCGAGCATGGTCTTTGTTAAGTATATAGAAAACCCTGCTCGAACTGTTGTCATAAGAGTATAACAACAGCTGGAGCATGGTCTCTGTTAAGTGAATTGGAAAATCATGCGCCACCTGTTGTCATGAGAGTATAACAACATCTGGAGCATGGTCTCTGTTAAGTATATAGGAAATCATGCTCCACATGTTGTCATGAGAGCATAGCAACAGCTGAAGCATGGTCTATCTAATGTATATAGGAAATACTGCTCCACCTGTTGTCATAAGAGTATAACAACAACTAGAAATGGTCGCTGTTAGTAAATAGGAAATCAAGCGCCACCTGTTGTCATGAGAGTTAAACAACATCTGGAGCATGGTCTCTCTTATGTATATAGGTAATCATGCTCCATCTGTTGTTATGGGAGTATAACAACATCTGGAGCATGGTCTCTGTTAAGTATATAGAAAATCCTGCTTCACCTGTTGTCATGAGAGTATAACAACAGTTGGAGCATGGTCTCTCTTATGTATATAGGAAATCATGCTCCATCTATTGTCATGAGAGTATAACACAGCTGGAGCATAGTCTCTGTTAAGTTAATAGGAAATCATGCGCCACTTGTTGTCATGAGAGTATAACAACAACTGGAGATGGTCTCTGTTAAGTATATAGGAAATCATGCTCCCCCTCTTGTTATGGGAGTATAATAACAGATGGAGCATGGTCTCTGTCTGGTATATAGGAAATCATGCTCCACCTGTTGTCATGAGAGTATAACAACAGCTGGAGCATGGTCTTTGTTAAGTATATAGGAAACCCTGCTCCTCCTGTTATCATGAGTGTATAACAACAGCTGGAACATGGTCTCTGTTAAGTATATAGGAAATCCTGCTCCACCTGTTGTCATGGAGAGAATATAACAACAGCTGGAGCATAGTCTCTGTTAAGTTTATAGGAAATTCTGCACCACCTGTTGTCATGAGAGTATAACAACAGCTGGAGCATGGTCTCTGTAAAGTATATAGGAAATTCTACTCTACCTGTTGTCATGAGATTATAACAACAGCTGGAGCATGTTATCTGTTTAGTGTATACGAAATCATGCTCCTCCTGTTGTCACGAGACTATAACAATAGCTTGATTATGGTCTCTGTTAAATATATAGGTAATCATGCTCCACCTGTTGTCATGAGAGTATAGCAACAGCTGGAGCATTGTGTCTCTTATGTATATAGGAAATTATGCTCCACCTGTTATCATGAGAGTTTAACAACAGCTGGAGCATGGTCTCTGTTAAGTGAATAGGAAATCATGCGCCTCCTGTTGGCATGAGAGTATAACAACATCTGGAGCATGGTCCCCGTATGTATATAGGTGATCATGCTCAACCTGTTGTCATGAGAGTATAGCAACAGCTGGGGCATTGTCTCTCTTATGTATATATGAAATTATGCTCCACCTGTGCAAAGTCTCTGTTAAGGGAATAGGAAATCATGCGCCACCTTTTGTCATGAAAGTATAACTTACAACAGCTGGAGCATGGTCTTTGTTAAGTATATAGAAAATCCTGCTCCACCTGTTGTCATGAGAGTATAGCAACAGCTGGAGCGTGGTCTCTCTTATGTATATAGGAAATCATGCTCCCACCTGTTGTCCTGAGAGTATCACAACAGCTGAAACATGGTCTCTATTAAGTGAATAGGACACCATGTGTCACCTGTTGTCATGAGAGTATAACAAAATCTGGAGCATGGTCTCTGTTAAGTGAATAGGAAATCATGCGTCACCTGTTGTCATGAGAGTATAAGAACAGCTGCGGCATGGTCTCTGTTAAGTGAATGGGAAATCATGCGCCACCTGTTGTCATGAGAGTATAACAACAGCTTGAGCATGGTCTCTGTTACGTATATAGGAAATCATGCTCCACCTGTTGTCATGAGATTATAGCAACAGCTGGAGGATGACCTCTCTTATGTATAAAGGAAATTATGCTCCACCTGTTGTCTTGAGAGTATAACAACAGCTGGAGCATGGTCTTTGTTAAGTGAATAGGAAAAAAAACACAACCTGTTGTCATGAGAGTATAACAACATCTGGAGCATGGTCTCTGTTAAGTATGTCGGTAATCATGCTCCACCTGTTGTCATGAGATTATAGCAACAGCTGGAGGATGGCTTCTCCTATGTATAAAGGAAATTATGCTCCACCTGTTGTCATGAGAGTATACCAACAGCTGGAGCATGGTCTTTGTTAAGTGAATAGGAAATCATGCACAACCTGTTGTCATGAGAGTATAACAACATCTGGAGCATGGTCTCTGTTAAGTATATAGGTAATCATGCTCCACCTGTTGCTATAGGAGTATAACAATATCTGGATTATGGTCTCTCTTAAGTATATACAAAATCCTGCTTCACCTGTTGTCATGAGGTTATAACAACAGTTGGAGCATGGTCTGTCTAATGGGTATAGGAAATCATGCTCCGTCTGTTGTCATGAGAGTATAACAACAGCTGGAGCATGGTCCCTGTTAAAGGCCGGCCGTGACTATAAAAGGCAGATTAGGCTCATTTCACCTCAGTATGATTTTAGAGTCCAGAGGGTCAAGTGCTCAGCCATGCGTTTTGATTGGCTACTGGCTATTTGTAAAGGTTACCTGTAAATGATTGACAGGTCTTATCAGCTGTGTCAGTGAAGTGTTCTTACAACTAAGGTCTGTATGACACCAATAAAATTTAATCTGTTTATTCTGGGGTAATTGCATTATAGAAACAAGCAACAACATAACTGCTTTCATTACTTTCACTGTTTTTGTTATTACTGTTTTTATTAAGCATAACAAATTCTTTAGATAGTCATTTTAAATCTTGTAAAGATTTCAACAATAATAATAAATCTGCTTTGAACTCAGAAGTGAAAACAATTACAGTAATTGTAATAATAATAATAATAATAATAATAATAATAAGGATGATTATGATGATAATGAAATAAGAGATAAATAATAATGATTATTTTTCTTTTTATTTCAATAACTATTATTTTGATAACTATTACAATTTATTATGTCATCATTTTCATTACCTGTGCTTTCATTACTAATATTATCATTATCATTATTATTATTATTATCATTTTATCATCAGTAATTTTATCATTCAATTATGATAAAATTATAGCAAAATTGTAAATGCATGACCAGTTAAATACCTCTTATCAGCAGTATGGCTTTAGCTCCGCCCACTTATACTGCTCACCTACATTACCTATACAGGTAAAATCTGCTGGCCGGGTGGACGACAATCCCGGCTTTTAAGTGAATAGGAAATCGTGCGCCACCTGTTGTCATGAGAGTATAACAACATCTGGAGCATGGTCTCTGGTAAGTATATAGGTAATCATGCTCCACCTGTTGTTATGGGAGTATAATAACAGCTGGAGCATGGTCTCTGTTGAGTATATAGGAAATCATGCTCCACCTGTTGTCATGAGAGTATAACAACATCTGGAGCATGGTCTCTGTTAAGTATATAGGAAATCCTGCTCCTCCTGTTGTTATGAGTGTATAACAACAGCTGGAGCATGGTCTCTGTTAAGTGAATAGGAAATCATGCTCCACCTGTTGTCATGAGAATATAACAACAGGTGGAGCATGGTCTCTGTTTAGCATATAGGAAATCCTGCTCCACATGTTGTCAGGAGAGTATAACAACAGCTGGAGCATGGTTGCTGTTAAGTATATAGGAAATCATGCTCCACCTGTTGTCATGAGAGTATAACAACAGCTGGAGCATGGTCTGTGTTAAGTATATAGGAAATCCTGCTCCTCCTGTTGTTATGAGTGTATAACAACGGCTGGAGCATGGTCCCTGTTAAGTATATAGGAAATCCTGCTCCACCTGTTGTCATGAGAATATAACAACAGGTGGAGCATGGTCTCTGTTTAGTATATAGGAAATCCTGCTCCACCTGTTGTCATGAGAGTATAACAACAGCTGGAGCATGGTCGCTGTTAAGTATATAGGAAATCCTACTCTACCTGTTGTCATGAGAGTATAACAACAGGTGGAGCACGTTCTCTGTTTAGTATATACGAAATCATGCTCCTCCTGTTGTCACGAGAGTATAACTACAGCTTGAGCATGGTCTCTGCAAGTACTTTAAGAAACCAAGCTTTTCCTGTTGTCATCAGATTATTACAACAGTCTGTCAGTATTATAGGAAACCATGCTGTTTCTGTTTTCACCAGATTATAACAATAGCTAGAGCGTGCTCTCTTTTAGTACCATAAAGTTCAGAAATAAGACAAAACACAGGTTTTGACGTCTCGACTTTCGTCTTCTTCAGAAACTAGACTGTATTTGAAAAACAAGTAACGTCACGTCCGTTAGTACCATAGGAAACGATGCTTCTCCTGTTGTCATCATATTAAAACAACAGCTGAAGAAGATCTCTGTTAGTACTATAGGAAAGTAAAAAGATAGGCAATGATCAGGAATTAATACAATCAAATCCCACATTCCACTTTCAAAACCAATAGGGAAAGAAGCACATATACACAGATTGTCACAAGTTTACCAAAGACATGTACAGTTAACCGAAGCAGCTCTGATCGTACTAAAGGAAACCATGCTCCTCCAATTGTCATTAGGTTATAACAGCAGCTGGAGCATGGTCTATGTTAGTACTTCAGGAAGCCATTCTCCTTCTTTATCATCAGATTGTTACAACGGCTCGAGCGTGGTCTCTAAAAGTACAATACCTGATGTCATCAGATGATAACAAAAGCTGAATCACGGTCTCTGTTAGTACTATAGGAAACCATGCTCCTCCTATTGTCATCAGATTATTACAACAGCTGGAGCATGGTCTTTTATAGTACTATAGGAAACCATGATCCTCCTGTTGTCCTCAGATTTTAACAACAGCTTGAGCATGGTCTCTGTTAGAACGATAGGTTACTATGCTCCACCTGCTGTCATAAGATTATAACAGCAGATGGAGCATGGTCTCTGTACGTACTATAGGAAACCATGCTCCTCCTGTTTTCATGACATGATACATGATGTAACAACAGCTGGAGCTCTGTCTCCTTTAGTAATATAAGAATCCATGCTCCTCCTGTTGTCATGAGAAAACAACAATAGGTGGAACATAGTCTCTATTTTTTAGTTTCACCGGAACTGTTTCAACTCTTTGGATAACCGCTTGTTACCGAAAATGCTCTTATGTTACATGCAGTCTGCTGTTTACAAGGCTAATTACACAACAGAACAATAAAGAGTGTTTTCTTCATATATTCGAGATCAAACGCAGGCTGTCGACTGATACAATCTATCCCGACAACTGTAACACATTTTTTTGTGGTTAGGAAACGTAACTTTTAATTTTCTTTTTTGCTTGAATTTGGGACGAGTAATTTATAATCAGGTGTGGGGGAACCGGGTACATTTAGGGGATCGAAATTGTTTTTGGTGATGTGGTGATGTACTGGGAGGGGGGGGGGGGTCGGAAATCAATAAGCCTCGGAGCAAAGGGGGGGGGGTCATATATATTAGTAAACATATTGTTGAGGGGGGTGTCAGAATTCTTACATCGACCTTCATTTTTAGCTCGCCTGAACGAAAGTTCAGGAAGAGCTATTGTTGGCACCCTGGCGTCCGAGTCCGCGTCCTCGTCCGCGTCCGAAATGGATGTTTTGGTTAAAGTTTTTTTTTATGTGATAGGTAATGCGCTGCAGGCGAGCTATCCTGTACGCGGACAGGTCTTGTTAAAAATGTCTCGGCTTCCAGGCACCCGTTACTCCTAATATTTCACTATTTTTCTTTCAAACTCAAACTTTAAGGGCATATATGGAAATGACAGACAAAACTTTGGCAGCTTCATATAAACAAGTATCCCAAAGGGCAACAATTGCTCACCTGAGAGACATTGTAAACCTATAGGAATATTTAAGATGCTCAAGGGCAGCTAACTCTACCGTCAGTGGTCCAATCAGGCTGAAAATTAAACTCATCCAAAACATTATGTATGCCCTCATTTAATATATGCAAGTTTAAAAAGTATCCGATCAAGAGCACAATAGACAGAGCTGTCAAGGGCAGCTAACTTCGTTGTGGTTGGCCTGATCTGGCCAAAATTTGAACTTGTTTAAGATATTATGCATTTCCTCATTACCTGCAAGTTTGAAAAGGATCGGATCAGTAGAAACCAAGAAAAAGTGGCAACACTGATTTTTTGGATGCTCAGGGCAGGTACTCCATAGTCAGTGGTGGGATCTAGCCGAAATGCTAACTAATCCAAGCTTTTATGCATATCCTCATTACCTGCAAGTATGAAGAGGATCCGATGAAAAATGAAAATGTGATGACGTTGTTTTCTCCATTATAAGACTATGGGATTTTTTTCAAACGCTCAAGGGCAGCTAACTCCGTAGCCTGTGCTCAAATCCACCCAAATTTCGAACTCATCCAAGCTCTTATGTATGTCATCATTACCTGCAAGTATGATAAGGATCTAATCAAAAACCTTGATTGCAGAACCCTGAAAGTCAAACTTGCTCGAGATATTGTCATGCCCTACATTTGTGTGAATTTATTTTAAAATCCTTTGAGAAATGTAGGTGCTAGAGCGATGACAAAGTTTTTCTAAAAATAGCCACAGTGACCTTGACCTTGGGAACAGCATTCAAAAAGTCGAACTTGCTTGAGATATTGTCATACCCTACATTTGTGTCAAGTTATTTCAAAATCCATGGAGAAATGAAGGTGCTAGGGCAATGACAACGTTTTTCTAAAAATAGCCACGGTGACCTTGACCTTGGGCGCAGCACCCTGAAAGTTGAACTTGCTCGAGATATTGTCATGCCCTACATTTGTGTGAATTTATTGTAAAATCCATTGAGAAATGTAGGTGCTAGAGCGCTGACAAAGTTTTTCTAAAAATAGCCACAGTGACCTTGACCTTGGGCGCAGCACCCTGGAAGTCAAACTTGCTCGAGATATTGTCATACCCTACATTTGTATGAAGTTGATTTAAAATCCGTTGAGAAATGTAAGCGCTAGAGCGTTGACCAAGTTTTTCTAAAAATAGCCACAGTGACCTTGACCTTGGGTGCAGCACCCTGAAAGTCAAACTTGCTCGAGATATTGCCATGCCCTACATTTGTGTTAAGTTATTTTAAAATCTGCTGAAAAAATGTAGGTGCTAGAGCGCTGACAAAGTTTTTCTAAAAATAGCCACAGTGACCTTGACCTTGGGCACAGTATCCTGAGAGTCAAACTTGCTCGAGATATTGTCATGCCCTACATTTGTTTCAAGTTATTTTAAAATCTGCTGAGAAATGTAGGTGCTAGAGCGCTGACAAAGTTTTTCTAAAAATAGCCACAGTGACCTTGACCTTGGGCGCAGCATCCTGAAAGGCGAACTTGCTCGAGATATTGTCATGCCCTACATTTGTGTGAAGTCATTTCAAAATCCGTTGAGAAATGTAGGCACTAGAGCGATGACAAAGTTTTTCTCAAAATATGTGATGACATTGTTTTCTCCATTATAACACTATGGGATTTTTTTTCAAACGCTCAAGGGCAGCTAATTCCGTAGTCTGTGCTCGAATCCGGCCAAATTTCGAACTCATCCAAGCTCTTATGTATGTCATCATTACCTGCAAGTATGATAAGGAGCTAAGCAAAAACAGTTGAGAAAACGTGATGACGCCATTTTCCCCATTATAACCCTATGGGATTTTTTTCAAACGCTCAAGGGCAGCTAACTTCGTAGTCTGTGCTCGAATCCGGCCAAATTTCGAACTCATCCAAGCTCTTGTGTATGTCATCATTACCTGCAAGTATGATAAGGATCTAATCAAAAACAGTCGAGAAAAAGTGATGACGACATTTTCCCCATTATAAACATATGGGGGCTATCTGTTGCCATGGAAACCAGAGTTCTGAGCTGATCGGCACCAAAACCTAATGCAGCCTTTCCCTCAAACCAAATGATGCTTCAGATAAAATTTGATTGCGATCGGCCAACTGGTCTCTGAGATATGTATGTTTGAAAGTGTTGACGCACGGACGCACCCACGGACCCACGGACGGACGACGGCTCGACTCCTATCCTATAAGCTCACCTCTGAGCCTTCGGCTCAGGTGTGCTTAAAAGACAGCTCTTTTCGTTGATTTGCTAGAAAACAACAGTATGAAAGTGTCTATAAAATCATGTCAAGTAGATGATTTTGTTCTAAATTAAATTTAATGCCTGCATTTGTGATATCAGGTCTCCAGGCTTCATCAGCAGAACTACAGTGGCTTCTGGGGCCGCAGCCCCCAGACCCCCGCGACCCAGACGCCCAGTATTAGCTTTAACAGTTATAATTATTAAGCTGTTAAGCAGTGGACAACAGATTGCTGGATGGCCATTAGCAGAAGAAAGTTTAAAAATGAAGACAAGTTTACACAGACCATGAATAATTAACCTGTTAAAATAAGAAAATGTTCTTTGTGTTTCATACATGTTTTGAATGAGGTCAGTCTGACATAAAATAGGTAATAAGGTGTAGGTGTGTGAAGGGTAGCTGGGTGTGGGGGATCATAAAATTGTTTGTCATCTATTTGCGGGGGGGGGGCGTCGGCAAAATAATACTGGTGAGACTGGGGTGGGGGGTCAGAAAAATTTTGGTGAACCATATGAAAATTCACCCCCCCCCCCCCCCATCCCCCACCTCCACCAGATTATAAATGACCCGTCCCTTAAAAACATTACTAAAATATTCCTTATTGTTCGAACACAAGATCATAAAATACCTTATTCTCTAAGTTAAAACGAGACCCTCCGATCCCTAGGTGATGTCGGCAAATACAATAATTTCAGCTTCTGAGTAAAAATGGCCAGATTGATCTTCTCGCGTTCTTTATTTCTTGTCAGGTAATATCATAAGCTCCATTCTGTTATATCTCTAAACAGGATTTGATAATATCTCAGAAGAGTCTGAGATATCACAAACTGAATGATTGTCAGCAAAACTGCAATATAGTGGCGATGATGTTGTGATATCAATAAATCTCTTATTTGTCCTGAATTTTTCTACAAAATACATTAAATATTGTCACAAAGTTGTGTTCATTTACTGACACTACAGGTTGGAATTAATGATACCTCATTATAGTTTTTTGTGATTTAAAAAACTCAGATTTTTTTTTAATAGGAATTGATGTTTTGTCATATTGAAACTGTTTGAGTAATATATATGTATCACAAATTCTTGTCGATTTTAGTGCGACTTTGCGAAGCAAAACTAGCGCTTATCATGTGCGTCTGCGTATGCGTTCGCGTGCGCCTTTATGCGCGTTAGCAAAAATATTCACCTGTTGCGTTTAGCTTAGTTTCTAAGTTTAACATAGAGTCTTCAAAACTTGCTCCATATATACATCTAAGAAAGATCTACTGAAAGCAGCGATGCATATTGGTCTGTGACCTATATTTTACGGCTCATTGAACATGGACAAAAATATTCATCTGATGCGTTTAGCTCAGTTTTTATGTAACCAAAAGGGATAGTTTCTTCAAACTTGCTCCATAGGTACATCTGGTGAAGATCTACTGAATGCAATGATGCAAATTGGGTCATGACCTATAATTCACTGATCACTGAACATAGAACAAATATTCACCTTTGCGTTTAGCTCAGTTTCTAAGTAATCAAAAGGGATAGAGTCTTCAAACTCGCTCAATAGATACATCCGGTGAAGCTCTACAAAAAGCAGTGATGCATATTGAGCCATGACCTATACATGTAATTCACGGATCATTGAAAAGAGGCAAAATACTCACTTGTTGCGTTTAGCTCAGTTTCTAAGTAATAAAAAGGGACTGAGTCTTTAAACTTGCTCCATAGGTACATCTCGGGAAGATCTACTGAATGCAGTGATGCATATCGGGCCATGTCGTATATGTTACAGATCATTGGACATAGAATAAAAGATTCACCTGTTGCGTTTAGCTCAGTTTTCAAGTAACCAAAAGGGTAGAGTGTCATACTTGCTCCATAGGTAGATCCGATAAAGATCTACAGCATGCAGTGACGATATTTCACGAATCATTGAACATAGAAAAATATTCACCTTTTGCGTTTAGCTCACTTTCATACTTGCTATATATGAACATCTTGGGAAGATCTACTGAAAGCAGTGACTTTATTTCATGGCCCAGTGATTGAAACTGTTTGATGTATGAACATTTATGCTTGGAGTTATAAGTCAGTATGATCCGTTGTTTGACCACAAACAAAATGTAGGCCATAGTGACCCATATTTCAAGGTTCTGTTATTTGCCTTATATCTTGAAGTTTATGTATGAACATGATTGCTTTGAATAACCACTCAGTATGACCCGATGTTTGACATCAGAATGGAGGTATGTCACAGTGACTTGGCCGCATATTTCTAATACTATTTCATGGATTTACCTTATACTTGGGCTAGTGGTTTGGGCTTAACACTGTGAGTGACCTCATACAATATGTTGGTCAGTGTGACCTATATTTCATTGTCCAGTAAGTTTGCCTCATATTTCTATCACTATTTTATCGGTTTTCATCATACTTGAGGTAAACGGTTTGGGTTGACACTGTGAGTGACCTCATATTAAATGTAGGTCAGTGTGACCTATATTTCATGGTCGAGTGAGTTTACTTCATATTTATAATACTATTTCTTGATTAAATGGTTTGAGATACTGCGAGTGACCTTATACTAATTGTAGATCATAGTCCAGTGAATTTGTCTCAGATTTTTAACGCTATTATATGGATTTGCATTTCACTAGGGTTAATGGTTTGGGCTGACACTATGACTTACCTCATACTAATTATAGGTCAGTGTGAACTATATTTCTTGGGCCAGTGATTTAGCCAACATCTAAAAAAACACTATTTCATGGATTGCATTAAGCTAGGGTTAATGGTTTGGGCCGGTTTTGTGAGTAACCTCATACTAACTGTAGTTCAGTGGGGTCTATATTTCATGGCCCAGTTATTTTAGTCAATATCTCTAACACTAATTTATGGATTTGCACCATACCGGCGTAGAACATTTGAGCGGATTGACAGGGCATTTTAGTAGAAAAAATGGACGTTTGAGCGGCAAAAAAGTTGATATTTGAGCAAAACGGAAAATAACCCTTTTGAGCGGATTACCTGAATTACTCTGACGCTTTGTCTTGTGCTCCTTCCGTTAGCCAGTCAGAAAATGTCCTTTTAAGTATTCGAGTTAACCTAAGCCTATCGAAAGTCTTAGGTTTACATCTTCTGCCGCATTTTCTGTTGGTGACGTGGTCATCTTGGTCATGAGAATGTTCGTTTTTTTGGGAAAATGACTGTGGTACATGTGCTATCTGTGCTCATGCGAGCCTTATATTTCTCTTAAGTGCAGCGCCATGAAAGATAACCACTTTTTTAGGAACTATCTAGTCTGTATCTCAATCACTTTTAAAGGAACTATCTAGTCTGTATCTCAATCAATCACAGATCACGATTTGTATCTACAACAATAATATCCATCGAACTCCTACAAAAAACAACAACCCTGGCTGCATGGGTAAAATATTCATTTCGATTGAAAATCATACTATAAAACTAAACATTTAAACGGGAAAGGTTTGCATGTGAATACCGTTCACCTGCAAAACTTACGTGTAAATCCAAATCGTTTTCGCTAAACTGTCCATCTTAAATCCGCTCAAATGTCTAAAGTAGGGTTCTGATTTTCAGCTCAAATATCCGTCGCATCATACTTTGATTAATAATTTTGGCTGAAACTGTGAGTTATTCGTAATAATTGTGCGTCGGTGTGACCTATATTTTATGGTTTAGCGATTTAGCCATTTCGCTGTCAAGCCATTTTTCAGTTGTCTGCCAAATTTTCATCACGTCGAGCTCGTTGATAATCATTGGTTACTCTGTTTGATGTTAATAGTACGGTGCAACTTATGTGGTCGAGTGGCCAGAGCGACTCGGTTTTAGTGCAGAAAGTCGCATGAAGATTGTGAGTTCGATTCCGGGCTTGGCCATCCGACAACTCGAAAACTGTCTCGGTCAACCCAGCAGAAAATGGGTTCCTGTTTCGAATCAGGGAAGGATAAGGCAGCGAAAGGAGAGTAGGCCCACTACCCCTACGGCTACTAGGCTGTCGGGGGGTGGGGGGGGGGGTGGGGGGCGGAGGGCCGGAGGCGGAGTGAGTATACTATACCCAGCTCTTAGAAAACAATGCGTATATCTCTTCTAGTTCATTAACTTTTGTGATTAGTCCCCATCCCCTTAACCCCATTAACCAGTTAGAAACCCATTGAGTCTTGGACACAACATATTACAAGTTTCACAGCATTTTAAGTTAGATATTCTTTTACTCATTCCGTAGTCGAGAGTTTTTCAGTTCAATAGCTAGAAGATAAGTGTTTGTGTTTCAACCACACAACCAGGACTCACTAGATCCCTAAATATATTGTTATAGCTCCCTGTATCCCCAATGCGTTTTTTCTTGGTTTGACTTGCCCCGAAGAATACAAATATTTTGAATCTCGCTCAACCTGCTTTGCCGGCGCAGGACACGGCGAGCAAATGTTTTGTTTATAAAAATGTTTTTTTTTTCTTTACCTATTTCTATCAGAACTACGATGGCCCAAATCATCGGGCTCACTTTTCATTTCCATACTATTTCCGAGTTCCGAATTTTGAATTCCGAATTCTGAATTCCGAAATTCGTAGAACAAACTGGACTTGATAATTCTTATTTATTTTATATCGCCAAACCTTCAAATGAAATGTTGATGCACAGCATTTAACAAATAAGATTCAGAAAGCAAAATGACTTTTTGGAGCTTAAATTCCATTAAAAGGTCATGAAACTCTAGAAACAAAAGAAAGAAAAATTACCCCAAAATGAAGCGGGAGATATTTCAACAGAAAACTATTATTCTAAATATAAAAATATCTTGCATCACAGTCCCCAAATACCTCCATTTTAGCAAGAAATACTTTCTTAAGAACAAGACCTACACTGATGCATGTAGTATAAAGGGGACCCGATAGCTCAGAAGGTTAAGCGATGACCTGCTGATCTAGCGGTCCCGGGTTCGAGTCCCGCTGGAGGAGGGAATATTTTCAATCGTAAACGAGGCGACAAAAATTGCTGTTAGCCATATAAGATTGTAATTGCTATTGTCAGTTGACTATTAACAGCCATTTACACGTAAAATTACATTTACCAGTTAAATGGTAACAGCGTTTTAGACCAAAAGTAGCTATTACCAGTTAACTTGTAAAAACATTCACAACCTTTAGGCTAAGCGTTATTGCCAGTTAGGTTTAAGTTGTCACCGAAGGGTAAAATTCTGCTAATGATTTTGTCACCCCATTTTCACGTACAAGCATAGCTCCTTCAACAATTTAATGCGTTTTAAGCCCTTTAGCTTCTGTTACATTCGTTTTAATATAGCTTTCGCCTTAATGAATTCCAAGACTGCGAGTTTGCCCTTTTTTGCATTTTATAATTGTTCTGATATCTAGGAATATATAAAAGGAAGGTTGTGTTTGGAACTTTTCGGCCTTTCGATGTCTAGGACGCACAAGATTTAAAGCTGTAAAAACATGTATATGCGCTGACAAATATTTTATCGGCACACTGCTGCTGTTGGTTTAAACAATATTGTATTTGAAACTGAGATACATAAAGTAAACACAGATACAAGTAAATGTAAATGAAATCAGTACAGATAGAATTCAGAAGATAGTCATACGACTTATATGAAGCTGTATCCTATGTTTCAATTGATCGTATGACAAGTATATAGTCATTTGAACTTTGAGGCTTGCTAAAACTGACATAAAATCAGTTCTTAATAAAGATGTCTGGAATAGTAATGTAACATATGATCAGGTATTTAGAGAGTAAGATACTTTAGAGAGATGGCAGTAAAGTTATACAAAAATATACAACATAGTAGCAGGTAAGTGATAGGTAGGAGAGCTCCACGGGGCGTGGAATTTTAGGCTTGCTATTAATTAGCATTTTTAGAAATACATGTATAAAGGTACATGTTTCTGTACAGCAGTCGAGGCACAGTGGTTTTAAGCCAAAGGTTCGTTCACATAAACAGCTCAATGGAATAAGATTCTACACATTTAACAATTGTATAATAATACAATTAAAGGAAGAAACTTTATATTCTATTTGTAAGTAATGTGAAACGGAGTTAACCTTGACTGTTTTTCGAAGCGTTTTGCTTTCATTATAAAATTCTGAACAGCTAGGAAAAATTCTTTTTGTTTGGCATGTCAGCTCAGGGTTACCCCACAAAAGTTTGTTAATAGGTGATGGACATTAATGCAGATACTGCTGCTGTTGAGACACATAAACAATAGTAGTAATTTAATAGGGCTGTTTTGGATTAAATCCATTGCATCTCACCAACACCCATATAGGCCTAAATGCGAATTCCATTTTATATCTGTGATGCAGTTTTTTGCGATTCAAAACAAAAATATAAAATAAAGCCCGATCGACCCCACCTCCTCTCCTCTCTCTCCTCTCTGTCTGTCTGTCTCTCTCTTTCTCTCTCTCTATTTGGATTCCAAGGGAGTCATCAAGTGTTTATCTGTGTACGATGCGATGGCTTATTACATGTCTGTTCTTGTATCTGCAACGAGCCTCGAATTTTACATAGTTTTCAACAAGCTTTCTTCTACTTTAAACAGCCCCTATTGCGTCTATTGGAGGGAATGATATGCACGCTGATACCAGACTCAGTCCGCATTTTAAAATGGTGCCAGCGCTTCAAGTGGCCAATACAATGGGTTTGTTAATCAAAGAAGCATACGGTGGCAGGTATAGAGTCGGGTCGCCTAAACTCGCATACCTCACACTGAGTTGCCGTTCTCTGCGTTTGAAGAGGTCTTTTTCATCACAAATTACATGTATGAGGAACATCTCTTCTTTTTGATGCTACCGTCAAATCCACTTTTTAATGTTTTACGTCAAAAAAGTCAGCATGTCTGAGCTTTAAAAATGGCGAGAAAACATAAATATGCCTCCATACGCATTAATGTGACTGTGTAAACTTCCAGGGGAAACAACTCTGCCATTATTTATTTTGCCCCCCCCCCCCTTTCTCATTTGGAGTCAACTTTTCATGCAAAGAATTTGCTTCTTAAGGAACAAGTTATTTCTTTTAAGGTAAATCTTATTAGGAAGGGCTTAGTCACACAGGTCAGAAAACTGGAAGTCACAAAATTTGTACCCCTTTTTTTAAAAAAGGCAGAAAACCATTACGGTGTACCTATGCACTTTAAACTCACCCAGACAAAACGTCGTATCAACATTGCACCGACGTCATATCGACGTTTTACTTATACGAAAAATCTCAATAGATTTTCTTACTACAGAGCATCTGCCCAACACCAGTATCACTGGTCCAAGGCATATACGAGTATAGGATGTAATATGGGTGGACCTAACAACGCTATTTCAGTCATATCGACTCGACGGGAATGTAATAATATGAATGGCTGTGTGCAATGGAATCCCGTTTACGGTTAAAAATAATGCCGCCTCAGTGGGATTCGAACCCCGAGAGCGAGTTTAACAGGCCAGCGCTTAACCCTCTGACCTAGAACTTCAGTTCTACTATGATGTGATATGAAAGTACCCATATAGTATTCTAGTGATTATATCTATTTTCTTCTACACCGTCTTTCATATGAATCCCCATAACTTCCACTGCCATGGCCAAGACACATGTATGTCTTTTCTCAGAAGGATCTGAATCTTAATAGAAATGGGTACACGTTTAGAGGAAACAAATCTGCCACTGTTATTGGGGTAAAACATTAAAGATAAGAAGTTGCTCCAATAGATGCATTTTTTGCATGAGTAGATTTTATATTTGACAAGATCTAGGGTACTAGGAGATACCATGTTTCAGCTATTGTTATGCTCTCATGACAACAGGTGGAGCATGATTTAATATATACTTAACAGAGACAATGTTCATGTTATATTCTCATGAAAACAGGTGGAGCATGATATCCTATAAACTCAACAGAGACCGCGCTCCAGCTGTTGTTTTACTCTCATGACAACAGGTGGCGCATGATTTCCTATATTCTTAACAAAG
The DNA here is from genome assembly GCA_963989385.1 of Ctena decussata. Taxonomy (NCBI): domain Eukaryota; kingdom Metazoa; phylum Mollusca; class Bivalvia; order Lucinida; family Lucinidae; genus Ctena; species Ctena decussata. Next base: position 52,780,924 of record OZ022510.1, on the reverse strand, counting down.
ACCATGCTCCAGCTGTTGTTATACTCTCATAACAACAGGTGGCGCATGATTTCCAATATACTTAACAGAGACCATGTTCCAGCTGTTGTTATACTCTCATGACAACAGGTGGAGCAGGATTTCCTATATAACAACAGAGACCATGCTCCAGGTGTTGTTATACTCTCATGACAACAGGTGGAGCATGATTTCCTAAATACGTAACAGAGACCATGCTCCAGTTGTTGCTATACTCTCATGACAGCAGGTGGAGCATGGTTTCCTAAATACTTAACAGAGACCATTCTCCAAATGTTGTTATATTCTCATGACAACAGGTGGAGCATGATTTCCTATATTCGTAACAAAGACCATGCTCCAGCTGTTGTTATACTCTCATGACAACAGGTGGAGCAGGATTTCTAATATACTTAACAGAGACCATGCTCCAGCTGTTGTTATTCTTTCATGACAACAGGTGGAATAAGATTTTCTATATACTTAAAAGAGACCATGCTCCAGCTGTTGTTATATTCTCATGACATCATGTGGAGCATGATATCCTATAAACTCAACAGAGACCGTGCTCCAGTTGTTGTTATACTCTCATGACAACAGGTGGCGCATGACATATATATCCTTAACAGAGACCATGCTCCAGTTATTGTTATACTCTCATGAAAACAGGTGGCGCATGAGTTCCTATTCACTTAACAGAGACCATGCTCAAGCTGTTGTTATATTCTCATGACAACAGGTGGAGCATGATTTCCTATATTCTTAACAAAGACCATGCTCCAGATGTTGTTATACTCTCATGACAACTGGTGGAGCATGATTTCATATATACTTAACAGAGACCATGCTCAAGTTGGTATTTTACTCTCATGACAACAAGAGGAGCATGATTTCGTATATACTAAACAGAGAACATGCTCCAGCTGTTGTTATACTCTCATGGCAACAGGTAGAGTAGGATTGCCTATATACTTAACAGAGACCATGCTCCTGCTGTTGCTATGTTATCATGACAACAGATGGAGCAGGATTTCCTGTATACTAAACAGAGACCATGCTCCAGCTGTACTTATTTTCCCCATAACAACAGGTGGAGCTTGATTTCCTATATACTTAACAGAGACCATGTTCCAGCTGTTGTTATACTCTCATGACAACAGGAGGAGCAGGAATTCCTATATACTTAATAGAGACCATGCTCCAGATGTTGTTATAATCTCATAACAACAGGTTGAGCATGATTTCATATATACTTAACAGAGACTATGCTCAAGCTGGTATTTTACATTCATGACAACAGGAGGAGCATGATTTCGTATATACTAAACAGAGAACATGCCCCAGCTGTTGTTATACTCACATGACAACAGGTAGAGTAGGATTTCCTATATACTTATAAGAGGCCATGCTCCAGCTGTTGCTATGCTATCATGACAACAAGTGGAGCAGGATTTCCAATATACTTAACAGAGACCATGCTCCAGCAGTTGTTTTGCTTTCATGACAACAGTGCTCTAGCTGTTGTTATATTCTCATGAGAACAGGTGGAGCAGGATTTCCTATATACTTAACAGAGACCATGCTCCGTTGTTGTTATACTCTCATGACAACAGGTGAAGCATGATTTCATATATACTTAAAAGAGACCATACTCAAGCTGATATTTTACTCTCATGACAACAGGTAGAATAGGATTTCCTATATACTTAACAGAGGCTATAGTTGTTGCTATGCTATCATGACAACAGGAGGAGCATGATTTCGTATATACTAAACAGAGAACATGCTCCAGCTGTTGTTATACTCTCATGACAACAGGTAGAGTAGGATTTCCTAAATACTTAAAAGAGGCCATGCTCCAGCTGTTGCTATGCTATTATGACAACAGGTGGAGCAGGATTTCCTATATACTAAAAGATACCATGCTCCAGCTGTTCTTATTTTCTCATGACATCAGGTGGAGCATGATTTCCTATATACGTAACAGAGACCATGCTCCAGCTGTTGTTATACTCTCATGACAACAGGAGGAGCAGGAATTCCTATATACTTAACAAAGACCATGCTCCAGCTGTTGTTATACTCCCATAACAACAAGTGGAGCATGATTTTCTATATACTTAACAGAAACTTTGCTCCAGCTGTTGTTATACTCCCATAACAACAGGTGGAGCATGATTACCAATATACTTAACAGAGACCATGCTGCAGATGATGTTATACTCTCATGAAAACAGGTGGAGCAGGATTTCCTATATACTAAACAGAGACCATGCTCCAGCTGTGGCTATACTATCATGACAACAGGTGGAGCATGATTTCCTATATACATAATAGAGACAATGCTCGAGATGTATTTATACTCTCGTGACGACAGGTGGAGCATGATTTCCAATATACTTAACAGAGACCATGCCCAAGCTGTTATTATACTCTCATGACAACAGGAGGAGCATATAAGCGTATATACTAAACAGAGAACATGCTCCAGCTGTTGTTTTACTCTCATGACAACAGGTAGAGCATGATTTCTAATATACTTAACAGAGACCATGTTCCAGCTGTTGTTATACTCCTATAACAACAGTTAGAGTAGGATTTCCTATATACTTAACAGAGATCATGCTCCTGCTGTTGCTATACTCTCATGACAACCGGTGGAGCATGATTTCCTATATACTAAACAGAGAACATGCTCCAGTTGTTGTTATAATCCCATGACAACTGATGGAGCAGGATTTCTCCTATACTTAACAAAGACCATTCTCCAGCCGTTGTTATACTCTCCTGCTAACAGGTGGAGCATGATATCCTATAAACTCAACAGAGACCGTGCCCCAGCTGTTGTATACTCTCATGACAACAGGTGGAGCATGATTTCCTATATATACTTAACACAGATCATGCTCCAGCTATTGTTATACTCTCATGAAAACGGGTGTCGCATGATTTCCTATTCACTTAGTAGAGACCATGCTCCAGCTGTTGTTATACTCTCATGACAACAGTTGGAGCATGATTTTCTATATTCTTAACAAAGACCATGCTCCAGCTGTTGTTTTACACTCATGACAACAGGTGGAGCTTGATTTCTAATATACTTAACAGAGACCATGCTCCAGCTGTTGTTATACTCACACGACAACAGGAGGAGCAGGATTTCCTATATTCTTAACACAGACCATGCTCCAGCTGTTGTTATATTCTCATGACAACTGATGGAGCATGATATCCTATAAACTCAACGGAGACCGTGCTCTTGCTGTTGTTATACTCTCATGACAACAGGTGGCGCATGCTCTCCTATATATACTTAACAGAGACCATACTCCGGCAATTGTTATACTCCCATGAAAACAGGTGGCGCATGATTTCCTATTCACTTAACAGAGACCATGCTCCAGCTGTTGTTATATTCCAATGACAACAGATGGGGCCCGATTTCCTATATTTTTAACAAAGACCATGCTCCAACTGTTGTTATACTCTCATGACAACAGGTGCAGCATGATTTCCAATATTCTTAACAGAGACCATGCTCCAGCTGTTGTTATTCTCTCATGACAACAGGAGGAGCATTGTTTCGTATGTTATGCTCTCCTGACAACAGGTGTAGCAAGATTTCCTTTATTATACTTAACAGAGACCATGCTCCAGCTGTTGTTATATTCTCATGACAACAGGTGGAGCATGATTTCCTATATTCTTAACAAAGATCATGCTCCAGATGTTGTTTTACTCTCATGACAACAGGTAGAGCATGGTTTCCTATATACTTAACAGAGACCATGCTCCAGTTGTTGGTATACTCTCATGACAACAGGTGGAGCATGATTTCCTATATACTTAACAGAGACCATGCTCTAGCTGTTGTTATATCCTCATGACAACAGGTGGAGCAGGATTTCCTATTCACTTAACAGAGACCATGCTCCAGCTGTTGTTATATTTCAATGACAACAGGTGGAGCATGATTTCCTATATTCTTAACAAAGACCGTGCTCCAGCTGTTGTTATACTCTCATGACAACAGGTGGAGCATGATTTCCAATATACTTAACAGAGACCATGCTGTAGCTGGTGTAATGCTCTCCTGACAACAGGTGGAGCAAGATTTCCTATAATATACCTAACAGAGACCATGCTCCAGCTGTTGTTATATTCTCATGACAACAGGTGGAGCAGGATTTACTATATAATAAAAGAGCCCATGCTCCAGATGTTGTAATACGCTCATGACAACAGGTGGAGCATGGTTTCCTGTATACTTAACAGAGACCCTGCTCCAATTGTTGATATACTCTCATGACAACAGGTGGAGCATGATTTCCTATATACTTAACAGAGACCATGCTCTAGCTGTTGTTATATCCTCATGTCATAGGTGGAGCATGATTTCCTATATATTTAACAGAGACCATGCTCCAGCTGTTGTTATACTCTCATGACAATAGGTAGAGTAGGATTTCCTATATACTTAACAGAGACCATGCCACAGCTGTTGTTATACTCTCATGACAACAGGAGGAGCAGGAGTTCCTATATACTTAACAACGACCATGCTCCAGCTGTTGCTATACTCTCCTGACAACAGGTGGAGCATGATTTCCTATACACTTAACGGAGACCATGCTCCAGCTGTTGTTATACCCCCATAACAACAGGTGGAGCATGATTACCTATACACTTAACATAGACCATGCTGCAGATGTTGTTATACTCTCATGACAACAGGTGGCGCATGATTTCCTATTCACTTAACAGAGACCATGCTCCAACTGTTGTTATACTCTCATGACGACAGGTGGAGCATGCTTTCCTATATACATAAGAGAGACCATGCTCCAGTGTTGCTATACTCTCATGACAACAGGTGGAGCAGGAATTTCTATATACTTTACAGAGACCATGCTCCAGATGTTGTTATACTCCCATAACAAGAGATGGCGCATGAGTTCCTATTCACTTAACAGAGACCATGCTCCAGCTGTTGTTATACTCTCGTGGCAACAGGTGGAGCATGATTTCCTATATACATAAGAGAGACCATGCTCCAGCTGTTGCTATACTCTCATGACAACAGGTGGAGCATGATTACCTATATACTTTTCAGAGACCATGCTCCAGATGTTGTTATACTCTCATGACAACATGTGGCGCATGATTTCCTATTCACTTAACAGAGACCATGCTCCAGCTGTTGTTATACTCTCATGACAATAGGTGGAGGATGATTTCCTATATACATAAGAGAGACCATGCTCCAGCTGTTGCTATACTCTCATGACAACAGTGGAGCAGGGTTTTATATATACTTAACAAAGACCATTCTCCAGCTGTTTTAATACTCTTATGACATTAAGTGGCGCATGATTTCCTATTCACTTAACAGAGACCATGCTCCAGCTGTTGTTATACTCTCATGACAACAGGTGGAGCATGATTTCCTATATTCTTAACAAAGACCATGCTCCAGCTGTTGATATACTCTCGTGACAACAGATGGAGCATGATTTCCTATATACCTAACAGAGACCATGCTGAAGATGTTGTTAAACTCTCATGACAACAGGTGGAGCATGATTCCTATATACTTAACAGAGACCATGTTCCAGCTGTTGTTACGGTTTCCTATATGGCAAATAGAGGGCGTGCTGCAGCTGTGCTGTAATTAACACTAACAGAGACCAAGCTGTAGCTGTTGTCAGGCTAAAGAAGATCGTGCTCCAGCTGTAATCATGAAATTATAACAACAGCTGCATCACGGTCCCTATTTGTCATATAGGAAATCATGCTACCTACCAGTTTCATTATATTTTGTTTTCAACTCCCCCCCCCCCCCCACTCCAGATAAGTGACAAAAAAATTATGACCCATCCACCCCCTCCCGCCCCAAACCCCTACAACCCTAATGTTAGACAGACCTCAAGAACCTTTATAATAGATAGACCTCAATCAAACTTATGGGCACAAAATACAAAGAAATTTCTCTCACTGTTACAGGTTGATTATATATACCGATTAATAGTTCGTTATTTTTTTCTGCAAATGTCCACCAAGAAACTGATACTGAATGCTCTATAAAGCTGATAATAACATCAAGGGTGTTGGGCCCAGTGCCCAGATTCTAGAGCAGATTTTTTACTGATGACAAGGAACCGTCACAAACGCAGGCGTTAAATTTACTTGAGAACATATCCTCTGGTCGACATGTTTTTAAGACCATTCATTGTATATTTTCCTACTAATACACCAATGATTTTTTGTTGGGGGGGGGGGGGGGGGGGAAGGGGAATAGAGCGACCCTAGTATTTTCTTCTTTGTAAGCGTTTTTAAATCTTAAATTTGAAAGAATAGAATTAATTTGAAAGTGTAGGTGTAATAGTAGGGAGTCTTGAACATTTTTTTAAATTAAGACAAATGGATTTTGTCCCATTTGTCTTTATTTAAAAAAGAAATTATGCAAGGCTCCCCCCTATCCCTCCACACACTCCCAGTAGATCACTAATACCCCCCCCCCCCACACACACACACCACCACAATCACAAACACATAGCCTTCTGAATGTACCCGGCCCCCGACCTGATAATAAATGACTCGTCCCTAATACTTGCATACAGTAAAAGGGCCAATGAAACATATTAAACAATATCAATTGTTTTAGATCTACATGTAAATATATCAAACTGGCCAACATTTTTGTTGATACGAAGGGTCTCTAAATTCCATCGCCCGTACAGCAAACCCTTACGATAGTAGAACATTATATCGTCGTGCCCAGTGAGTTTTGCTCATTTTTAATCTAATTAGGGGAAAAGAAAGAATTAAAAATAAATAGATAAATAAATAAATGAATATATAAATAAATGATAAATAAATAAATCTACTGAAATAGTAATTTGCAGAGAGCTTTAACATGCTAGATAAGCCATTGTTTTAAGTGCAGCGAAATACAATTATTATTGGATTTTCCGAACGCTATTTATAACTAAAAATGGATTTACCAATGTCTATTAAAAGTAACTGACCGACGCATGCGCAATTAAAAATCATGCGCGGCCTGTTGTCGTTTTCCCTCTCCCATATTGGACAGGTAAGACTGGAAAACAGGGGAGATAACAAAATCGATAAGCCAAGGGATCGGTAAAGAATGTTCAGTATCGGGCATCCGCCCAGTCTGATCAGAGTCTTCGCTGTCCGCATGAAGGTAACTTAGACCCTTAGCTACCCTTAGAGCACTTAACGAAGGGTCTGATCAAACTTGGCGGAAACCTGGACTGATCTGAGTCTGCGCAGTGCGCACGACCACATTGTTGGTTTTGTCGTGTCGCGGCTCAAATAATGAAGGTTGTTTGACCATGACTGACGATGAGCATGAGATTTCAGATAGTCTGTGCTATTTTGAGAGAGTTATCCCCTGTTTCGACTCAGCCAAACGTCCGGTGACATGCTTTACTGACAAACAAAGTTTGACTGGCTATGTGCAGAAGTTTTAGGTGGAATCAAAATTATGTGTTTGTCAGGGTTGAATTAAGATTATTCAGTTTCAAGTCGAAACGTTGTTTTCTAAAGAACAGAAAATAGTTATTTTATAATGTGGTGGTCGTTCGGTTGTCCTCAAGGATTTATCAGGATAGGAGAAATAAACCAAAGATACTTCCATTTGTGTTTTTAATTTCCAAGTACATTTGATGACATTGGGTGCAACAATATATCTCTCCCATCTGACAAAAGATAGTGTATTACATTCATACTGAATTACAGAATGTAGCATTATGGCAATAATAAATACATGCATATCATAGCATTTTCATTTTAACATGACCATATGTGTAACACATTCTTGCACGTGCAATAATAAAAGACATGGGCTGCTAAAATGAAAATATGAGCCGCGACATGAGAATACCAACAAAGTGGTTGTGCGCCCAGTGCAGACTCAGATCAGCCTGGGCAGCCCTCCAGTTTGATCAGACTCTTCGCTAAGCGCTCAAAGGGTAGCTAAAGGTCTAAGCTACCTCCATGCGGACAGCGAAGACTCTGATCAGACTGGGCGGATGCCCAGGCTGATCTGAGTCTGCGCTGGGCGCACAATCACATTGTTGGTTTTCTCGTGTCGCAACTCATATGGTATAATAGTATACCAGCGTGTCAAACTAGAAGCTATAAAATAAGGTAAACGGGGAATCGCGAAACGAACATCTAACTGTTAGAAGAAAGCTTAGTATGTTATACAAACTGTAGAAGCCCAACAGGCTCATTTTCTCTGCATATCCGAGTGTCAATGAAGTGTTGGGAGTACGAGTATTCATATGCCTTATACACGAATCAGCTTATTTGATTGCACACTTGTGCGTCTCTGCTAATTTGCTCACAATTTAATAGGACACAGGCCAAATATAACAGCTTTACTTCGAGTTTGGAGCACTGTTATTGTTTTAACTATTAAGTTGTTTTTGTTAGTAGAATGCTATATTTAAAATGTTTCTTTTTTGTGCAGGGTATACGTCCAACAAAACACGGAACTCAACCAGTTCGCACACAACTTTGACAAAACTAATTTCAATGTCGATCGCATCGACTGTATATGACCAATAGAATATCGATGCACATGTACATTTATGATCTGTGCTTAAATGAAATTCGATTGCGATCGGCGATTCTACCTAATTCATTATATTTCCTGGTTTTCAGCCTTCCCATTTGACTTTTCGGAGTCACAGTGTTGATATTTAATAAAACAGCTTTTGTTATTTCAAACATTGAGGTAAAGACTTTTTTGTCAGCAGTTATGTCACCCCTGGTTAACTATGTATATAGAAGGGCTGTTACCGAACGAAAATTAGTCCTTGTTCCCAAAAGACCTGGTCATCGTGGCTAAACAAATTTGCTTAGCCACGATGACCAGGTCGTTTTAGAACTTGGACGGGAGGAACGACCCGCTCATCGTGGCTTAAAAAACTTATTTAGCTACGTTGACCATGTCGTTTTGGAACTAGGACTTTTTCGTTTAGCCAAAATGACTGACGACCAAGTAATTTTGGAACTATGATCTTTTTCGGTTCTTAACAGCTCTTTTTTGTTTCGTAACAACCTTGAAAACATAGTAAACCCGGAGTGCATGTGCGTGTAGACCAACTTTCATACATTTGATATGCCTAGGTTCATCTTTATCGTAAAATCTGAACGGTTCAGCTAATCTTATAATTTCCGAATCCTTTTGTCTTCTCAAGAGGAATCAAAAGATTCATTTCATTATCACGCCTTGTAAGGGCGCAACTCGATACCCACTTGACAGTTAAAATTGGAACTTCTGCAAATGGAAAGCCATATCTGACTCATGTGTATGTTAAGTCATTAGACCAACAGGGACGTAACTAGTGGGAATAACATGTTACGCACAAGTATGTTTTCTATACTCGTACCTTGAGGGCAGGACTAAAATTTTAGCCCAAGGTCGTATCTGCAAGTACTATTGAAATCTTATCCAATTTACAAGATTTTAGCATCATCATATATGCAGGTGCGTGTTGAAATTTTGTCAATTTGACAAACTTTTAATACGCACCTGCGTGTTTGCGCATAGACAGCTACGCCCTTGAACAAAACATGCAGCTTTGAATCGGGGAAGTTCTCATAAGAAAACTTAACGTGGCAAAATAGAAGGCTTTCGGTTTGACCACTTTCAGACAGTTTGTTATAGCTCCACCAGTTATTTTAGTTTAAAGCAATAATTGTGCATACATGTGCTTTACAATCATGAGTCGAATAGCAATGTTCTATTTGTGGGAATAGAACTGCGCGTTTATCAGTCGTGTTTTTTTTTTTTTTTTTTTTTTTTTTTTTTTCAAATTCGATGATTTTTCGTTCGTGAAACTTTCAATACACAGTGGGCACCCTTATCTGGCCGTCTGTTGATCTACAATAGCATATTGTTGGTCAGTTTTTTTTTTACTTCGAATAGTGATAATGCTAATGAAACTCGTTCTGTCTCGGAGTTCTCCTCTAGCTACTTTGTCGATGGTCAAACTCTTCCGCGATTCCGACCGACTGAAAGACAAAAACAAAACATAGGTATTATTATATCGTACATAAAGAAAAGAAAACGGGCTGTCACGATACCTATGAACCATGCCACGATATATTTCGATACATGGTGCCAATATTGCGATAAGTACCACGATATACTGTTTTCAAGATGTGCATAGTTTCTCAATTATCTGAGCATAACAAATGGGAGCTGAACATATAAATGAGGCCCACTCAGGGCATCTATACTCAGGTCTTCCATGAGGCCTGGGGCCGTATTCATAAAACGACTTAAGTCGTTGCTATGCTGTTGCTAAGGCTGAATTTCTATAAAGGAGATTCCCTACAACTATGAAATTTGCTCTGGAGGAACAGTTTTAGAGGAACAGTCTTTGTAAAACTGTTCCTCCAGACCAAATTTCATAGTTGTAGGGAATCTCTAAAATAGAAATTTACCCTTAGACAAAGACTGTTCCTCCAGAGCAAATTTCATAGTTGTAGGGAATCTCCTTTATAGAAATTCAGCCTTAGCAACAGCTTGCAACGACTTAAGTTGCTTTATGAATACGGCCCCAGGCCTTGTCATAGGTTATCATCTTTAGTCTTAAATTAAAAACTGTGAAGCAAGAAGGTTAGATTTTGTATGCATTTTTGCCAACGAAACCCAAACTTCTTGACCCACTAAGCTGTAAATTTTAACATATCTTGATAATGCAATATATTGTGGTCAATACTGTTCAGAATTTCATACTGTGATACAATAACTATTTGACAGCTTTTGCGATATACCAATAAACCGGTATATTGTGAGAGCTCATTTAATACTGAAACAGTCGTATCTATTGAGCAGTGACATGAAAAAAACAATAAAGTGGCATGTGCACCCATCGAAGACTCAGATCAGCCTGAGCATCCGCCTAGTTTCATCAGAGTGTTTCCTTATGCTTTAAGGCTAGCGAAGGGTCTACGCTAGCTCCATGCGTTCAGCGAATACTTGATCAGGCTGGGCGGATGCCCAGGCTGATTTGAGTCTTCGCTGAATGCACAGGCCACTGTGTTGTTTTGTTGTGTCGCGGCTCATTTTTATTCTAAGTGGAATGGAATTTCGCGTTCACCAAGCATGAATATATAGCTAAAACTATAATTACATTAAATATTAAGCAACTTAAAATAAATCAGGATTTAAAGTGAATCAAAACTAAATGCCGAATCAGACTCAATAAATAAGCAAAATAAACTAATGAAATGATATATAAATAAATAAAACATTTTGAATGATTTGAAAGGCTGTAGCGTGGGCGAACAACCATCAGATCACCCCGCACATCCTAGAAGTCTGCTCAGAATCATTTTTGTTCAGCATTATTTCCATGTTCAGATTTATGTAATCGCAGACTGATTTGGTTTTCCAATTTTCAGATCTTATCTCGACACACAGCTTATGTGACAAATAAATAAACAAAAACATAAAGATATAAAATGTATGAAAATGACGAGAAAAATAATTATTCAGACTAATATTCCAAGCCCGATTCTAGCGTTAATAGCATAAGTTTAATATATATATATATATATCTACATGTATTATACATTATGCGAAAACAGTTGCAGGTAAGTCATATATTTACCGCGTCATTATTATATCGTGTTTAGATTTAATAAAACAGACTTGGAAGATGCGATGTGACTGAGAGTCTATTCAAAAACCAACAACTAAAAATGATAACAACAATAATAAACACTAAACAACTACGTGCTTGTCGAGAGACAACGCGTGTTGTCCAGGAGCCAATGTTTACTTATTATCAAAACTACCAAAAACGAAGCTTTTCCGTTAAAGCTGGTCATCTTCGATTTAGATAGTTCTAATCAAATGTTAAAATATAGTTTGATAATTTGCTGTATATGCTGGCTAAAGACTAAACAATAAACCACCACCTAGTATAAATGGTATTCAAAAGACTACCTATAACAAAGTATGATATAAATACAAACTAAAACATCACACATAAAATTATAATTGATATCATGCAATATCCAGGAATTTAGAAATATCTGACGATGTAGAGTTTTTATGTACAGGCTCAGTAGCCACAACATCACCAGAATCCTTGTTTTCGCAGTTGCACGCGTACATGAGCATCTATACCGTGGACGTCAGAAAAACCTGTTTTACTAGATTTTGATGGGTGTAACAAAAGTATGATTATTGCGGTTGCTCTAACTATTTTCTCCAGCCATATCTCTATGTGAAATACTTAATTTCCATGGAGGCTTGAAATTAACCGTTAGTTAGTTGATATACGCGTAGCAAGTTTTCACAACTTTTCCGTTTATTTCCAGTGGACTGACACACGGTGACAGGTGTGTGTAACTATGGATACGTTCCGCTGAGCCATTTGGGGAACATCAATCATTACGAGAATTGAAACAGAACAGAAAGATTATTTTCGTTTATGTTCTTTTCTAATTCTACGAATGAAATTTACTGATTTCAGCCTGAAAGATTTTGTACATGTAATGAACACACTTGGAAGATGCAAAGCGACTGAGACTCATTTTTATTACATACGATTTAATAAACACTAATCAACTTAGTGGTTGCCGGAAGACAACACATGCTGTCCAGAAGACCTTTTTCTAGAAACGGATCAGGTTTAAGTGAGACTTTCTTAAGAATAAAGTTTGCATACAGTTTGATAATTGGCTAGAAGTAGTTGTTCATTACTAAAACTGTTAACACCACCTAGAATATATAGTATACACAAAGACTTGCTATGATAGAGTTATATAAATACAAACAAAAACATCAAAAACAGTATTTGGTCTCATGCAATATCCATTAACTTTATAAATTTTGAGGATCATCTATATGTACAGTCTCTAAACTAACAAAAATCACCTGAGAATTTGTTTGATTTATGCATGCGTACATGTACATGAACCAGGTCTATAAATAAAAAGTAAACCGTTTGACTTAATAAGTCTGGGACATCAGAAATACCGGGTACCCTTTTCACTGGTTTTGGATACATGTCAGTAAAGTATGGTTCTTTCCATTATTACAAAAGATGTTCAGAAAGTTCTCGGTCCAAGATACTTCTAGTGAATCTGCGCATGCTAGATTAGCATGAATGTGATTATTAGTCATTTAATACATGTAGCTGTCTGTGGAAGTTTCGAAGAGTACTGGCGAAAGGTTTTTTTATACAGAGCAAAAACACAATAGGTGTGCCTTTTTTTAAAAAAAGTTACATTAAAAATCTATTTGTCTTGAATTACTTCGAATTGTCATTCCTCACACTCTGCAATGTGTTGTATATGCAAATATGAGGAATTGCCAATGGTTTGATGGAAACGGAATACATATTTTGACATCTGGTGGCTCTACCGTAAAACCCACAGATTTTGCAACCCTGAAATCCAGAGACTCGTGTCTTATTTTCGTGTTTCTTGGCAACATTGTAGGCAAAACCAAACAGTGTTCACACAAACTTAACATTGACATCTTACATAATTTCGTCAAAAAGAGTAAAAAGATTTTCATTCATGGGCACGCGCAACATGCGACTCCGATGATGCACTATCGGCAGACACCTCCTAAGATTGTTGTTGTTGTTGTTTTATTGCTTTGCGTACAATGTAAACAGTTATGGTCATCTCGGGACGGTTAATCTAACCAGTTAACCACACTATTCCTGGGCAGGCTTAGATCTTCAAAGCGGTTAACCAGTACTAAGTGCATATACTTCCGCCTGTATCTGACAACTGCCCTTCTTTAATAATCAGCGGAAGGAGAAACGAAAGTATGTGGCCGGACCAGGTATCAAACCCGGGACCCCTGGCACTTGAGTAAGACGCCCTACCGACCGCTCTATGCGGCCCGGCACACCTCCTAAGAACTAGATATTTGCATTTAATTTTAGAATGGAACAAATTCTATGTTTGCATGCATCATATTTTACAGGGATGCCGTGGGACATATATTTGCCAAAACAATAGCAAAATATTTGACTCTGCCGAAATGATGGTCGGGGGAAGCTGTAAAAATTAAAGTTTCGTCTGATTTATATTGAAGATAGATTCCCGAAATTTGATGATTGTCGCTCTGTAGAATGGATGTTTGTAATCGTTTACTCAAATCCACTGTAACGTTTTCTGAACGTGGTGGTGCCAAAAACTTGTTAATTATTCCTCGTACATGCGGTTACTTGAACTTTTTTCCATGTATATTACTTTTGCAAAATATATATAGTTAATTTCCGCACATGTTTGAAATCCGCCATAAGTGACATGTTAATTGTTAAAATGCGTGTATAAATGTTTCATCTCTTTTCAATTTGATTTCATTTATTTACTTTTCTAGTATTGTGGATGGAATGAAATACACTGATTTCAACCTTAAAAATTGTAAACTATACTTACTAAACATTGTCAATTTAAAATCGTAACATATTTCTATATATGCTCGCATACTAAAACCAACTTCTAACCGATCTCCTTTTAGAAGTAAATATTTTTCTCATTTTGCGGCTTTTGAACGTAATTCTAAAGTATACATTTTTGATGGTTGTCAAAAATGTTTTATTCCCACAGTGTCCGAACTCACTGTACCATCTCTTCCGGTTTTCATAGCGTTGAATCGAGAGTACAAAGTTCGCTTATAACCAGTAGTCGGAATTCGTTATGTTTTGTGATTTTATCCGGAATCTGCTGCGTCATTTATAAATATTCAGCTTGGAAAATGTAAAGAGGTAAGTTTAATATAATTTGCTCTTCGGTCTTTTACCTTGTTACCCTGTACAATGAAAACCTCATGGCCGTCACAGAAATTTTATTCCGAACAGCTTAATTTAACAGGAGTTTGTGTCGTGCAAAACCTAGCTATCATCCTATTACCAAAACTAACAAACTGTAGATTGATAACGCCTTCCGTTTATTTTAAGGATTTTTTATAAAACATGTAAAAAGGCTCAAAAAGGTTGTAGAATCATGCCAAGGGCAATTTGAATACTGTACCGTTTACATCCACCCATACACGACATTTGTACAGGGAAATTAAGTAAAAGACCGAAGAGCAAATTATATTAAACTTACCTCTTTACATTTTCGAAGCTGAATAACAATAAATGACGCAGCAAATCCCGGATAAAATCTCAAAACATAATGATTTCCGACTACTGGTTATAAGCGAATGTTTGTACTCTCGATACGACGCTATGAAAACCGAAAGAGCTGGTAAAGAGCGTTCGGATACTGTGATTCCTGTATCCAAAAAAATACATTCCATTAGTCAATTTTTATGTATGTACAAAATGAATAATGCTTAAAGCAAAAGCAAGAGACCGGTTTAAAGTTGATTATTTTTATTTATACATTATTTATAGTTTGATGAACAAATATATATACTACAATAGATATAGGCTATGGAAACCTACAAACTTGAGAAAATATATCAACATCTGGGTAATTACAAATATAAGTTTCAAACCTATGTCTTACGGGAATACGTGGGATAAAAAATATCAAAATTTTCTAATTTGTGTCGCTGTAAGCTCGACTTCGGCCCTGCTGGATGATGATCATACACGTTAAAAATTTGCTGGCTCTAAATTAGTAAGAAAAACACAAAATCAGTAAACTTCATTTTTGCTTTAGACAGTGAGAGACATGGCAAGCATCAAATTAATCTTGTTTATCAATAATAATATCGGTTAAACATTTACTCCTTTATAGATAAAGAACAATTTTACTGCCACCTGAAAATTCTAGACAGACGAGTTGAAGTGGTAATAAATAAAGATATTTCGAGAAAAAAAACACAAAAACCCAAATTTTAGATGTTTCTCATGCACTACACATTAAACTGTTACTGCGACGCATATCTACGCTATCGTATAATACAGATAAGCAAACAACATGTTCCAAAACAAACTTTAGCATGCGCATGAGTTTGCAGACAGTGACGCACATCGGCTACATGAAGCTTAATTTATGTATGCTGAACATGTATATGTGTCATGCATTTAACAATTTGATCATCTAGTGCATACTTTTATTCCAAGTGGCTTCAATAACGGAGGAACTCTGAAATTCGTAAGGACCGATTATCCAATAAATAGCTTCTAAAGTAATGATCGCTATTATTACCCAATAAAAATCGCTATTATTAAAATGAGCATTATATAGCTCATTTTATATATAGCTCGTAGCTCATTTTTGCTCTGTACCGTTATACAACTGAATACTTGTGCATAACAGAATCCAAAAGCCTTTATGATACGTCTACAGAGGTAAGCAATGACGTCATTATATTGTAGAAAATCTTAGGGTCACTTGCAAGATATCGCTTAGTTACGTTGCAAAACAATTTGACATCGTACGTGACAACCGTAATAAAAATCTGGTCATATGCAAACAGAATCTCACACAAGGGGTCATTTTATATGAAATTTATGAAACTCGCTAAAGGCTTGATTCCTAAATTTCATATGAAATGGTCACTTATTCAGACCCCAAAATAACACCATGTTGTAAATTGCTGAACACTTTTGGCGTTGCCTGATATAATTGGTGCCTGGTAACGTTAAAACCCAATCAGTCTCATCCCTGGTTAACTATGTTCATACAAGGGCTGAAAGTCCTAGTTCCCAAACGACCTGGTCATCGTGGCTAAAATCAATTAAGCCACGATGACCAAGTAGTTTTGAAACTATGCCTCTTTTTCGTTTTGCAACAGTCTAACCAGGTCCCGAGGTTATAAAACTTTTTACGTGCTCAACTCAGCTGAGCATGAAATTTTCTCTGCTGACAAATATGAAAATGCCAACTAATGTTGGCATTTTCATATTCATAAGCAGAGAAAATGCCATACTCAGCATACTCAGCTAAACTGAGCAAGAAAATAGCTGTACTTATCAATAATTTGCTATTTATTAGCAGGTAAATTTTCAGGCTCAGCTAAGTTGAGCATGAAAACAGTATTATAACCTCGGGGCCAGGGGCCGTATTTATAAAACGACTTAAGTCGTTGCTATGCTGTTGCTAAGGCTTAATTTCTATAAAGGAGATTTCCTACAACTATGAAATTTGTTCTGGAGGAACAGTCTTCTTTTTCAGACTGTTCCTCCAGAGCAAATTTTATAGTTGTAGGACATCTCCTTCAAAGACATTTAGCCTCAGCAACAGCATAGCAACCACTTAAGTCGTTTTATAAATACGGCCCCAGGTGTGAGTCTATGAACACTTACCCATGAGTAAAATGTTGCCGCACCAGCACTAATGATGACCACATCTTCCAGTTTGATATCATTCAGTAAGACTTTAGCACTCTTAACTGTTTCATCCTTTAGTTTATTAACGTCCAGGAGTTGAATTCTTCGCTTCAGGGACTGTTTTCCTGTCTTGCCTATCAACGCTTGTACATTTTTCCAGTCCTATGGATATACAACTAATTATTATCAAAATGTCCTGTTTTGCCTATCTACGCTTAGAACTATGTTTTGCAGCCCTAATTGTAAAAACACTTATCATTATGAAAGTCTCCATGCGTTACACTACTCTATAATTATAGCCCCTCTTTGAAAACGTGGGGCTGTAATGGATTTGGTCTGTCCGTAATTCTGTAGCTCCGTAGCGCTTGTTTTGAGTCACAGTTTTCTCAGAACATATTAAAGTTAGAATCCTAAAACTTGGTATAAATATGGTCAATGCCTTGTTGTATTGTGGTATTGAGAACCAGGCCCGTTGCTCATATTCTTCTCTTTATCTATCCATTTTTCCGTCATCTTTTTAAGGTTAATTCTCAGGAATTGTGCAAGCTAGAATCCAGATGGACAATGAGTGATTGTATCGCGGATTGAAACTAGGGTCCATTGCTCTTATTCTTCTATTTGTATCAATTTTTCTTTCTTTTCCTTTTGTACATGTTAACATTTAACATTTGTGTCGGAGTTTTCTCGGGAATAACCAAAGCTGGAATCTTGAAACTTAGTATACATATGGATAATGAGTTGTTGTATACTGGGAAAGAAAATTAGATTCATTGCTTTTATTACTTCCTTTATTTGTCCATGTTTTGTCTTTTCACGGTCAATTTGTGTGTCACAGTTTTCTCAGGAACTGTGCAAGTAGAATCTTGAAACTTGATATATATATGAGAAATGTGTTATTATTGTATTATGGGATTGATACTCATTACTGGTATTTTTCCGTTTTTATCCTTTTTTCTTTCTTTCCCTTTTTTGACCATATTGGATATTTGTGTCATAGTTTTTCAGATACTTTGAAGCTAGAATCTTGAAGCTTGGTATACATATAGAAAATGAGCTGTTGTATTGTGGGATTGAGAATCGGGCTCTTTGCTTCTATTCTTTCTTTAATTTATCTATTTTCCTGTCTTTTTAAGGTAAATTTGTGTCACAGGTTTCTCAAGAACTGTGCAAGATAAAATTTTGAAGTTTTGTACACACATGGAAACTAAGTGATTGTTGTATCATTGGATTGAGTTTCAGGCTCATTACTCTTATTCTCTCATTTTATCCATTTTTCTTCCTTTCCAGTTTTTGCAAGTTTACATTGAAAATTTGTGTCAGAGTTCTTCCAGAAACTTTTGAAACTAGAATCTTCAAACTAAAATATATTTGGACAAAGAATTGTTGTATTGTGGAATTGTAAATCGGGCTTATTGCTCTTATTCCCCCCCCCACCCCCTTATCTGTCCACCTTACTGTTTTTCGAAGATAAATTTTGTCAGTTTCTCAGGAACTATGCCAGTTAGAATCGTCAAACTAGGTATGCATATGGAAAATAAATTGTATTATGGGATTGAGACTCAGACTTACTGCTCTTATTTTTCCTCTGTTTATCGTTCCTTCTATTTATACATTTTTCTGTCTTTTCTAGTAAATTTGTATCACAGTTTTCTCAGGAATTATTTAAGCAAAACACATCATTTTTGATTGTTGTATTGTGGAATAGAAATGCAGGATTTATTCAAACTTGGTAGACATATAAGTAATGAGTTGGTGTACTGTGTATGACTGACAATGAGGCTCCTGGCGCTTATTCTTCCTTTTACTCATTTTCTCAGGAATTAACTGTCTGTTGCCTTGGCTAGTAGGATTCGATATCTATTGCTCTTTTTACCATGTCAGGGTGGTACTAAAGCGGGGCTATAGTCAGATTCTCTGACAGCTCTAGCTGTTGTTGTCCAGATTCAGACATATGACGCTTTCAAGCTATCAACGTGCAGAAATAGGTTAACATGATTACTGGTGTTCTTTATCATATGGCGGCTGCATCTTAAGGTTGTTTTATTTTCCTTTGGATAATTCCTTTGAGCCCTTGCTGGTAATTTGAATATCGGCACTATGGGTCGTAAACAGCCTTGCAATGACACTGCTGTTACATGTATATGTATAGTATCGATAAAACCGAGACTTCAATGTTAGTTCTCATATGTAGTAGTTCTTTCCAAGGGCAATCGTAATATATTTCTATGTTTTATTTGCTAACATTGGTTTGTTTCTTGATTTTTTCTGAAAATATGTGGTATGACTGTAATTTTGCGTATAGCGCAAATCATTTTGTTTTTAACCAACACCTGCACATTGAGCATTATAGAAATATATGAAGATGCATTTTACAAAATCTAGTGAAAGAAATTTAATTCTCAAGGAAACCTCCTCATTATTATATGTTTAACCTGAGGTGAACTGTTCTTACTTTGGTTTCTTCTTGAGTGTTACCTAGTAACACCAAAGTAGCCTGCATCACCGTGTGAATTTCTTGAACAGGTTTAGTGTAGGATCTAATCTCTGCGATTGTCCTTTGGTTTAATGTCATCACCTTGAATGAACAAAGAAATAAGGAATTTTGGTCTATTAAAAGAAACATACAATTAAGCAATAACTTGAAATTGTAATGACAATCTAGACATAAACATTCTTGACGAATCTACAATTGTTATCACACATGCTACTTTTCCTGACGACATACGCCTATCTGCTTTTCCTGGCAACAAATATACGTACACTCAAATTATTTGCCTTTTTCCTGGAGAATACGCATGTGTTTGAATAGTTTTTACGCTAATGCAACAGGAGTGCTCGTACTCCTTTTGCTGACCGGAGTAGTCTCTCTTTATGAATATACTCACTACTTATCTTTGAGGTGTACCCCCAAAATCATATCTATTCATATGACTATTTTCTTTGCCTGTCTGAGGTTGTAAAATTGTAGGTTACGATATAATATAGCTTTGAAAACATGAGGGTTTTAGATAATATAGTGCTGAAACTGGCGTCTAGTCATATAATATTTAAAGTATAGTAGGGACCTACTCCTGCGTCATACCTCTGTTATGTAGATACAGAACGACTCCACCTAGCTCCACATATATACATGCACGTAGTTAATAGCTGAGACCTTTGAAATGTTTATCTTTGAAGACAGATGAAATTCATATTTCACCTTTTGAGAGCAGACCATAACTAAGTAAGTGAAGTTTTCATATAAAGAGAACCTTTGCAATACTATAGAACAGTCGAATCACACACAGTCTATCAAAATCAACTAGAAATGTTTTTCAGAGAAAAACTGATGTCCCCCCCCCCACCAGCCCATTTCCCATCCCCTCTAATGAATTAAAAGCCTGAAGAAGTAAAATATCTAGTCAAGTTTGGAGAAAATCCATCCGCTGGTTCTAAAGATATCCTACATAAATGACTATGACCTTGAAAATGAGGTCAAGGTCACCAAAATCTAATCACCGCTTAAACTTGTCCCAATGATGTATCCATGCAAGTTTGGTGAAATTCCATCAGTTGGTTCAGGAGATATAGTGGGTACAAGAAAATGTCATGAAAGTCCTCCAGTGACCTTGAAAAATGAGGTCAAGGTCACCAAAATCTAATCACCTCTTAAACTTGTCCCAATGATGTAGCCCTGCAAGTTAAGTGAAATTGCATCCATTGGTTCAGGAGATATAGTGGGTACAAGAAACTGTCATCTAAGTCCTCAAGTGACCTTAAAAATGAGGTCAAGGTCACCAAAATCTAATGAGCTCTTAAACTTGCCCCAGTAAAGTATCCATGCAAGTTTGGAGAAATTCCATTCATTGGTTTAGGAGATATAGTGGGTACAAGAAACTGTCATGTAAGTCCTCCAGTAACCTTGAAAATGAGGTCAAGGTCACCAAAACCTAATTAC
The DNA here is from genome assembly GCA_963989385.1 of Ctena decussata. Classification (NCBI taxonomy): domain Eukaryota; kingdom Metazoa; phylum Mollusca; class Bivalvia; order Lucinida; family Lucinidae; genus Ctena; species Ctena decussata. Next base: position 52,759,687 of record OZ022510.1, on the reverse strand, counting down.
CTCTTAAACTTGTCCCAATAATGTATCCATGCAAGTTCAGAGAAATTCCATTTATTGGTTCAGGAGATATAGTGGGTACAAGAAAATGTCATGAAAGTCCTCCAGTGACCTTGAAAAATGAGGTCAAGGTCACCAAAATCTAATTACCTCTTAAACTTGTCCCAATGATGTAGCCCTGCAAGTTAAGTGAAATTGCATCCATTGGTTCAGGAGATATAGTGGGTACAAGAAATTGTCATCTAAGTCCTCAAGTGACCTTGAAAATGAGGTCAAGGTCACCAAAATCTAATGAGCTCTTAAACTTGCCCCAGTGATGTATCCATGCAAGTTTGGTGAAATTCCATTCATTGGTTCAGGAGATATAGTGGGTACAAGAAATTGTAATGTAAGTCCTCCAGTGACCTTGAAAATGAGTTCAAGGTCACCAAAACCTAATTACCTCTTAAACTTGTCCCAATAAAGTATCCATGCAAGTTTGGAGAAATTCCATTTATTGGTTCAGGAGATATAGTGGGTACAAGAAATTGTCATCTCAGTCCTCCAGTGGCCTTGAAAATGAGGTCAAGGTCACCAAAACCTAACCACCCCTTAAACTTGTCTCAATGATGTATCCATGCCAGTTTGGTGAAATTCCATTCATTGATTCAGGAGATATAGTGGGTACAAGAAATTGTCCTCTAAGTCCTCCAGTGACCTTGAAAATGAGGTCAATGTCACCAAAATATAAACACCGCTTAAACTTGTCCCAATGATGTATCCGTGCAACTTTAGTGAAATTCCATCAGTTGGTTCAGGAGATATAGTGGGTACAAGAAAATGTCATGAAAGTCCTCCAGTGACCTAGAAAATTGAGGTCAAGGTCACCAAAATCTAATCACCTCTTAAACTTGTCCCAATGATGTAGCCCTGCAAGTTAAGTGAAATTGCATCCATTGGTTCAGGAGATATAGTGGGTACAAGAAACTGTCATCTAAGTCCTCAAGTGACCTTGAAAATGAGGTCAAGGTCACCAAAATCTAATGAGCTCTTAAACTTGCCCCAGTAATGTATCCATGCAAGTTTGGAGAAATTCCATTCATTGGTTTAGGAGATATAGTGGGTACAAGAAACTGTCATGTAAGTCCTCCAGTAACCTTGAAAATGAGGTCAAGGTCACCAAAACCTAATTACCTCTTAAACTTGTCCCAATAATGTATCCATGCAAGTTTGGAGAAATTCCATTTATTGGTTCAGGAAATATAGTGGGTACAAGAAAATGTCATGAAAGTCCTCCAGTGACCTTGAAAAATGAGGTCAAGGTCACCAAAATCTAATCACCTCTTAAACTTGTCCCAATGATGTAGCCCTGCAAGTTAAGTGAAATTGCATCCATTGGCTCAGGAGATATAGTGGGTACAAGAAATTGTCATCTAAGTCCTCAAGTGACCTTGAAAATGAGGTCAAGGTCACCAAAATCTAATGAGCTCTTAAACTTGCCCCAGTGATGTATCCATGCAAGTTTGGTGAAATTCCATTCATTGGTTCAGGAGATATAGTGGGTACAAGAAATTGTCATGTAAGTCCTCCAGTGACCTTGAAAATGAGGTCAAGGTCACCAAAACCTTATTACGTCTTAAACTTGTCCCAATAAAATATCCATGCAAGTTTGGAGAAATTCCATTTATTGGTTCAGGAGATATAGTGGGTACAAGAAATTGTCATCTAAGTCCTCCAGTGGCCTTGAAAATGAGGTCAAGGTCACCAAAACCTAACCACCCCTTAAACTTGTCTCTATGATGTATCCATGCCAGTTTGGTGAAATTCCATTCATTGGTTCAGGAGATATAGTGGGTACAAGAAATTGTCCTCTAAGTCCTCCAGTGACCTTGAAAATGAGGTCAAGGTCACAAAAATCCTAATCACCTCTTAAACTTGTCCCAATGGTGTATCCATGTCAGTTTGGTGACATTCCATCAATTGGTTCAGGAGATATACTGGTTACAAGAAATTAGCATTTAAGTCCTCCAGTGACCTTGAAAATGAGGTCAAGGTCACCAGAACCTAACCACCCCTTAAACTTTCCTAAATGATGTATCCATGCCAGTTTGGTGAAATTCCATTCATTGGTTCAGGAGATATAGTGGGTACAAGAAATTGTCCTCTAAGTCCTCCAGTGACCTTGCAAATGAGGTCAAGGTCACAAAAACCTAATCACCTCTTAATCTTGTCCCAATGATGTATCCATGTCAGTTTGGTGAAATTCCATCAATTGGTTCAGGAGATATACTGGTTACAAGAAATTAGCATTTAAGTCCTCCAGTGACCTTGAAAATGAGGTCAAGGTCACCAAAATCTGATCAGCTCTTAAACTTGTCCCAATGATGTATCCATGCAAGTTTGGTGAAATTCCATCAATTGGTTCAAGAGATATCGCGCACGCAAGAAATCTGTCACGCCAACGCTGACGCCGACGCCAACGCCCAGGATCCGCACTGAAAACATTATGTCCCCCCTCACCTTTGGTGGGCGGACATAATGATACAACAGGGTATGATATACAACCTTAGGTTAATGGATACACTGAGTTTCGGTAGCAGAAAATTTAAGGGATAACTGTTCTCAAAAGTGTCATTTGGGGAGGTAAATCGTCGGTTTTTAGGTCGGAAATTTCTTTTCACGACGACGCGTCAGCGCAGCCGTAAAACGCAATTTGCGACCATAAAACAGAAGATTTACCTCCCAAAATTCTAAGGCACTTTATATCATATTTCGCATTTCAACGTCCACTAATTAACAACCACAGCGCCCGCTTTTAACAGCGTAAAAACATACGTCGGCCAATGAGAAGCGACGTTTTGCGAAAGTATATTTCAGAATATACGAGGGTTATCCAATAAGTCCTGCAAACAACCGAGAATCAGGCAAATGATAGTCATTAGTGAATCAGGCGGTCTAGATCTTTCATGCATCTCCCCTTCTTTCCTGTTAACTGTTTCCAGAAACTTCATTATCTTGCAAATCCAGTTGCTAGGCAACGAAAGAATGTTGACATTAGGGGTGCGACGGTGGCTTCTAGTCGTCTAAGATCCGTTAGCTTGATGTAAAATACTTGAGCATAATTGAATTTTTTTGGGGGTCACGAAGAATAATGCTGCTATGAATATACTAAAGTTAAGATATTGTCGTCATTCAAGATATTATTATTGTTCGAAGTAAAATCACCATGTCTTTCTATGAATCATCATAAAAATGAGTACATGTATTTCAGAAAGATGCGTTTACGAGAATTGAAGTGTTTTCTTTACTTGCATTTGTTTGTTATCAAAATTTACTCGCGAGATGTTGAAATGCAAAAAAACAAGAAAATATAAAAGACGTGCCTCGCTTCATATCATTTGCAGCCTTCGAAATCAAAGGCAAATGTCTAAAATCAGAAAGGGGGGGGTCTCCATAAGGGCCATTTTCTGGTTACAAATGGATTTTCACCAAACCTCACCAATCTCTACCTGTAAGCGTTGGCTTTCACATACTGAAATACTGATCTCATCGAAAGTGTATTTTGAGTGGAGCGCAGTGTCAAAGTGGGTGGGGTTATTCCACCCCATACTTTACCATGTATCATTTTTTTCAGTTATCTCTATAAGTATTAATTGCTGATTTACCAGTATGATTTGAAATAATACAGGCATATATGCTTATTAATTGGGTTATATAACTTACCACTGTTTGCTTACTCAATACCAGTATATGAGCTTATAAGTGGTAACAGGAATTTTACTTATTTTTGCTTCTCCAACTTTACCAAAAACCACAATTTTTCTTAATTTGTCCAAATATATAAATAAAAGTTTGAAATTATATTGATATGATAGTCTTCATTGCAGAATTATGAGAAAACTATCCTAGGCATATCAAAACCTGAATTATCTGCCCTTGATTCAAGAAAATATAAGTTATTAAGTTGGAAATGTAAGATCGAAATTCTACACTGGAAGGTATATTTCTGATGACTCTTTTGCTCATGTTTCTAATATTATACTGATTGTTGAGCTTTCTGATCCATGTGGTGCCCGTGATATTACACAAGAACTGTAACTGAACATCATAGCTCATCCTGTTATATGCCACTTAATTACATCACATGCATGATATCATTTTTCGCCCAAAGTTTGATTTATGGATTTTATGGATTTTAGTTACTGATATATCGAATGTTATTGAATACCTTAGTTTGAAATTTAAATTTTCCTTACTTTATTTAAGAGTTACTTCCCTTTGATTAGTATTTTAGGCTACTTTTGTGTATACTTACCTTGTACGTATCATAGCTTGGTAACCGTTTGAAATATTTTGATGAAACTTTATAGTGGTCTGCATGATTACAAGCCAATGCGTCGCACATTCGAATGATTTCTCAACCTTACTTAATTTTGGAGTAGCTTCCCTTTGATTAGTTGTTTATTCTATTCACATTCACTCCATAACTCCTTAACCTTTTGAAATATTGTATTCAAACTTTCTAGGAATATGTTTATAATTAGGCAATACATCCTGAGCAACAACCACAACTCTGGCTTACTTAACCCCTAAATTATGTGCCCTTGCATAAATTTCCTGTTTATTCTGTAACTCCTTTCCTGTTTATTCTGTAACTCCGTTGAGAGGCGCCGTAGTCGAGTGGTTAGAGTGGCTTGACTATTATGCAGAAAGTCACCGTAAGGTCGTGAGTTCGCGGCTCACTGTCGCCATACGGTGACTGGAAAACTCTCTCTGTCAACCCAGCAGTAAATGGGTACCTTTTTCGAATCAGGGAAGGATAAGGCAGCGAAAGGAGAGGGATGGGCTCCGCCTTTCATCAGCTGTGCCCAAGATACAGTGGGTCTCTAACCCCCACTGCCCCTACGGCTATTAGGCTATGGGAAAACTTTACCTTTTTTACCTTTATAGTTCAAAATGTGTTAAAACAACTTAATGATGTTGTGTATATTGTCAAGGGTTTATATTAGGACCAAGAATGGTAGCTCTAGTTTACTTGGTTTATGAATTATCTCCCTTGTTTTGCTTTGGCAATTCTCAACTTAACGGGTGTTTATTCACCGCTTGCGAAAGGATGTATCATTTCTTCTAGCAACTTTATGAACATTTTCACACTAAAGTTCTCCTCGGAATATTTTCTTTGGTAAACATATCTCCAACATCGTCTGTGAATGTCTTTCATCTCTGCATTTGTTCTGGTGACATGGCTAGCCCACCTTAGCTGAGCCAGTTTCAAAAGGGTATATATGCTTTGCATCCCTGCCTCTCTTCAGGACTTTCTTTTTCTGTCTTGCCACCTGAGTTTTAGGAGTGTCCTCAGACAGTTTATGTGTAACATTAGGATGATCACTGTCAGATATGTGAAAAGATGCTGCGTGTGTTGGGCAGGAGGGTCTAGTACACTGTCTCTGTCATTAGTTTTCAGTGAGACTTGTAAATTCTAAACTAAGGTATTCAATAACATTTGATATATCAGTAACTAAAATCCATAAATCAAACTTTGGGTCGGAAAATAAAATCTTGAATGTTATGTAATTAAGTGGCATAAACGAGGACGAGGTCTGCTGTTCAGATACAGTTCTTGTGTAATATCACGGGCACTTTATGGAATTTAAAGCTTAACAATCAGTATAATATTAGAAACAAGAGCAAAAATGTCATCAAAAATATACCTTTCAGTGTAGAATTTCGGTCGTACATTTTCAATTTAATTACTTATATTTTCTTGAATCAAGGGCAGATAATTCAGGTTTTGATATGCCTAGGATAGCTTTTTCATAATTCTGCAATGAACACTATCATATCAATATAATTTCAAAGTTTTATTTATATATCTGGACAAATAATGAAAAATAGAAGTTTTTCATAAAGTTAGAGATGCAAAATAAGTACAATTCCTGTTACCACATATAAGTTCCTAACAGGATGAGCTCTGCTGTCCAGTTACAGTTCTTGTGTAATATTACGGGCACTATATGGAATTTAAAGCTTAACAATCAGTATAATATTAGGATCATGAGCAAAAGAATCATCACAATATACCTACCAGTGTGGAATTTCGATCTTTCATTTTAAGTTGAATTATATTTTTTTCAATCAAGGGCAGATAATTCAGGTATTGATAAGCCTAGGATAGTTTTCTCATAATTCTGAAATTCATACTATTATGTCAATATAATTTCAAGGTCTCCTGTATATACCTGGACAAATAAAGAAAAATTGCGGTTTTTCGTAAAGTTGGAGAAGCAAAAATAAGTAAAATTCCTGTTACCACTTATAAGCTCATATATTGGTATTGAGTAAGCAAACAACGGTAAGTTATATAACCCAGTTAATGAGCATATATGCCTATATTATTTCAAATCATAATGGTAAATCTGTCATTATTACTTATTGTGATAATTGAATACAATGATACATGTTAAGGTATGGGGTGGAATTACACCACCCACTTTGACACTGCGCTCCACTCAAAATGCGCTTTCGATGAGATCAATATTTCAGTATATGAAAGCCATTACTTACAAAAAGAGATTGGTGAGGTTTGGTGCAAATCCATTTGTAACCAGAAAATGGCCCTTATGGAGACTCCCCCTTTGCTAACATTCTGTAATATTCCTTTGTTGCCTAGCAACAACATATGTTTGATAATGTGAAATGATAACTGTCTCTTATTTGAGTTTCGAAATATAAGGTTTCCATCTTAAAACACAATTTCCTGTAATTCGAAAAAGTACATAGGGATCTGCAGGGATTTTCGTCCCCTCACCTCTTGTAGAAGACGACGTGTTTGCAATTTAAGCGCCGGTATCGCATACAGCTTTGCATTCAAAAGCCTTCCATTTCTCAGAAAGGTAAGTCACATGTGTGATATTTAGCACATATGTGTATGTTATGCAAGACCTGTTCATGGTATAATTTGATTGCCCTAGCTCAATTAATAAACAAATATGGGGGCGTTTGCAAGACTTCTTGGATGACCCTCGTACTAAACTGTCGCAAATTTTTGACGTCATCCAATCAGACGTCGCATTATATTTGTAAGTAAATAACAATTACAATTTCCTGTTTGCTACCCTTCTCCATAGGGCTAACTCTTTTAAAAAGGTAAGAATGTGCTCAACAAGAAGCAAATTCTCTCCTTTAACTTTTGACCCCAATTCGGAAGGGGGTCTTTGTCAAGGGAAGCAAATAGGAATTCTCAAAAAATGTTTCCTTTGCAAAAATGGTGAACAAAAGGCAAGGAGAGGCACCCGTATGAATGACTCAGAATATATTTTCAAACAGTGCAGTGCCATGAAAGGACAGCTGGTATCAGGGAATATGATTATTATTGTTTTTTCAATTTATTCTTTTCCTGTACCAAATCCTTCAAATGACGAGTGTCTAATTCAAAATATCGCAAAGGAATAGTCAAAATCCTTTAGTTTGAAGCAGAATGTTGCTATTATTGTGTAGTCAAATCTGAATTCTCCATTTCTCGTTTGACTTTTCAAGGTATTAATAACAAAGCAACTTACCTCGTGAACGAGCTTCTGAAGCCTCTTAAGTCTTGCTATCAGGTCTTTGGCCTCTTTTAGTTCTGCTGACAGCCTGTGGGCATAGCCACGACTCTCAACCATATCCACCGCCCTTTCCAGTAACTCCAGATCTTGGGCTTCTACAGCTTGCCGAAGTTCTAAAATAGAGCGGAGTAAGGGAAAACTTTTTATCTTACGAGTTCAATCTAGACTTCTATTATAAAGCCTGGCGACAAAAGCTGGGCGTTGATGTTATATGCATTTGACTCTCATTACCTCAGAAACTGTCAAGCAGGCATACAACATTGAAATAACGTTTAATTAACGTCTTAGTAGGTACAAGGCTGGAAAAACGTTAATTCTAACATGACGTTAATTTTTTTTCGCTGAATGCATAGGAAGCGGTGGCGTTTGAAAATTTGTGATAATTCATGTTGCTAACTTGCCAAGCCGTGCCAATTTTTCACCCTGATGACGTCAAATGTCAACATTTGCTTCTGCAGACGTCCGCCTCAAAAATAGTGCTTTAGAAAAGTTGTGATTTACTTGCATTTTCTTCTGTAAAATGTTAGAATCGAAATACGTTTTCCTTACCCGTGAATTATCGCTGATAAACACATGTTGTTGGAGGGCAAAAATGTTGTTGGACGGCGAAGCTGGACTGATTTAATATTTCATGATCTGAAACACCCCCACCCCAACAACAACGAGTCTACGTGATCAGCGATTAATCACGGGTAAGGAAAAATTACTTCTTTAATCAACCTCACATTACTCACGTCGTTGACAATAACGTTGATTCAACGTCATTTTAGGCTTACAACGTTGAAATCAAGGTTGATTCCACATCATAGTAGCCTCCCTTTTCAAAATATTTACTTCCCTAACCAATGGTTATGAATTATTAATTCCCCTGCTTATACTGTTTACGGATGAAAATCGAGTAAAGTCTCAATAATATCTAGAGAACAGAAATATATATACGTTTAAGATCGACCTACTTTCTCTGAGTTCGTCTGCTTCATCTTTCTTTGGCGTTGGCGGTCTTTCTACTGCTTTAACTTCCGCCACTGGAGTACAGATCACGTGGTAGTTGCAGATGTTCCGCTCATGTCCTTTTAAGATAAACTTGTAAGTTAATTTGAAATAAACCATAGATCGAACTTATTATATGGACATACATTTTGGTTTGGTGATACTAACATTGCTGGGGCCGTATTCATAAAACGACTTAAGTGGTTGCTATGCTGTTGCTAAGGCTAAATTTCATTGAAGGAGATTCCCTACAACTATGAAATTTGCTCTGGAGGAACAGTCTTACAAAGACTGTTCCTCCAGACCAAATTTCATAGTTGTAGGGAATCTCCTTTATAGATATTTAGCCTTAGCAACCGCATAGCAACGACTTAAGTGGCTTTATGAATACGGCCCCTGATATCAAGTACCTCTTTGGCTGATTATTTGTAATGCTTTTTCATGGTGGTTATCAAACATTCTTTAATTGAGCCGCGACACGAGAAAACCAACAATGTGGTTGTGCGCACAGAGCAGACTCAGATCAGCCTGAGCATCCGCCCAGTCTGATCAGACTCTTCGATAAGCGCTTAAAGGGTAGATAACGGCTCAAGCTACCTCCATGCGGACAGCGAAGACTCTGATCAGACTGGGCGGATGCCCAGGCTGATCTGAGTCTGCGCTGGGCGCACAACCACATTGTTGGTTTTGTCGTGTCGCGGCTCAATTCATGTTCATAGTTAAATAAACACTTATAACGCCAAATAATGAGCCGCCTCATCTGGATTTACATTGTTTTCTATTCTCAAGCCTGTAAATTCTCACTATGGTATAGTTCGGATGAAACATTGTTTTGAAATTTTGCAGACGTAGATTTTGTCGTCTGCATTTTGACACTTTTAGGCCCGATTTCACGTCGCCTTAGAACACAGACTAACTTTTAGTAATAGAATATTTTACCTTTACGATAATGCAACACTGGTCTTTCATTAGTGCTTAAAACATGTTTTAAGGCGATGCGAAATCGGACCTTCGAGTCAATCATGATATTTCTGTCTCTTATTCTTTATAACATTTACCTGCGTCCACATAGCAACAGTTGTCGTAATACTTGAAATACTGCGTTAAATAATATCAAAGTTTTTCTGATTTCGATTCTTTTCATGATAAATTATTTTCATTAAGTATACATACATGTATATATGAAAGATACATTCATCTCTTAAAAATTTCAAAAAGTTGTTTTAAGAATCACCATGGGCTTAATGCTTATAGCACACACACACACACACACACACGCACACGCACACACAAGCGAGTAAGACTGTGAACGAACAAATAGAAACCATGAAAATTTACGACAAATAAGCATGAAATGAAAACTGGAAACAAGTATATGTTTAAATGCTATCCGCTGTCAAACAATCGAAAATTATACCTTATCGAAACATATGGCTAATTTTCATTTTGAATTCCTCCGGGTTTACTGAAGTTGCATCTTCTAAAAATATCACCAGATATTTTTAACGATTCCATCCGTTACTCGCATTGCCCGTTGTCAGCATTGTATGCATGTACACTGAGTATCTTTAAGCGCGAGAAAAAGAAACTTGTTGAATTTGCAAACAGCGTAGATCCTGGTGAGGCGGCTCATCACCGTTTCCCCTCTAGCCTTCGAATTCTCAATATGATACAGTTTGGACGAAACAGTTTTTTTTTTTTTTATAAATTTTCAAGCGTATTTTATCGTCTGCTTTTTCGCCA